>OX103975.1:6591931-6665000 GCA_944470395.2 Schistosoma turkestanicum
AGATGGAGGGGGCTTTCGTCCATAGCTGACATGGTTGAACTCCAGTGGTCACAGCCGTTGGACAAATGAAAAGTTAGTAAAGTCTGTGAACAGCTTAATACTAGGTTCAGTCTCAATGAGAACTAGTCATATTAACGGCAGTGTGAATAAACCTTTCCATGATAATAATTTAATCAGGTCAGTAATTTTTTGGGTAAGTTTGGTCCGACTTAAGAAATAGCATTAACTATTTGGATTAAGAAATACATGCAACCCTGTTTTCTTACCATGGTCAATCCCAATTCTTAATTTTCATAATAATATAGAGTTTTAGATATTTTCGACCGATCATTGTTAGACCACCGTTGGAAACTTGGATGTACTGAATGGCCGTTTCGGACAGGTATGGAACTACCATTCATCAGCAGTGCTCATCCACTGCTCCACCTACACACAGGATTTGAACCCAGAACTTTGGGTCATGCGAGCGAACGCATAACCTGTAGACTACTGAGTCGGCGTCTAACAATGTTAATGTCTAACTTTGATCAAATTTAAGGAATTTTACACAACCTTGCTCATTGTGTTTGATTGTTACTGCCTACACCCGACAAAATTGAACTCCACCAGTCAAGTCATCTAACAACGACTGACTCAATATGTCAATGTAAAACAACAGTTCCTGATTGTTGGGGATGTTAGATCCCCGAAACTCGCTTGTTAAATGCCTTACTTCGGATTTCAGGTTTGCCAGCATGGGCTAATGAGTTGACCTTGAGATTTCATTTCCCACCAGGAAAATCCATGGCTGTGTATTTTAATGTGCTATTTTCATAACTGTCCCAAGGACCTTTCTATGATGGATGTATAAATAAACGAGAGATGTATGCTTGATTGTATTGTGATTGCTGGGTGTTTGTAGAATATACTTTCTACGCTTACAAAACCTTTTCTCTTCAGCTTGGGATTCAAGGTAGCCTATCTGGTCGCTGGTTCATTGTCTCGTTCACGTTTATCGACTAAGGTGAACTCGTAATATCTTCAAGCGTACCAAGTGACGAACATATCGCCTTAGCGTCGAAAATAATCTTCTGACACATTTGATTAGTTAGTTAGTTAGTTTACTTAACATTTATTTATCCAACTTTTATCGAATTTATCAAAATACTATGATCGAGCCAAAAATAATCAATCGAATTAATAACTACTGCCTGATTAAATTTTTTTCTCTCACCTTATTTGACCCCATATATTTAATCTTTGATCATTAAATGTCACCATGTCACTGATTTTTGTTTAAATTACCAGCGTGTCATCTCGACATGAACAATTGAAAATTGAATGAATAAATTGGTCAATGTTAGACCACATCAATTGAAAACCTGAAAGTAGTGGATGGCTATGTTACTCTAGTCTGGGATTAAATGATCATTATCAGCAGTGTGGATCTATGACCTGCGTGTAAAGGAATCGAACTGAGAACCTACGGTCATGCGAGCCAACGCTTTAACCTCTAAAACCACTGAGTCAGCACCCAAAATGTGTGTAAGATAGACAGCCACAAAACAACTACCTTTCATGCGATTACTAATGAAATCGAGGCTGAAAGATAAAATATCTAGAATGAGAAGTCAATCAGTCAGTCAGTTGCAATGTAGAACTTCGTACGTATGTACATAAGTTCATATTGCCATACCACATTAGCACAAAGATGCAATCGTCATTTCAAATCCCATAGTGGTAGAGATAGTAGAGGTATTAATGGTAATGATGAAGACTAGGGTTTGAAGATATTATTCAAGAAGTATAATTCAGTGAGATAAGGTTAGAAAGACAAAGGTAGAGATGCTGACGAATCCAGAAGATTAGGATTTGAAAGAGCACAAAGAGTGGATACACCTGCGCCATTGCAAACGATCCCCTCGCGGACCCCGATCATGTAGTCTACATCTACCAAAATGACTCAGTTCACTTGTCAGTGACTTCATGGATTTGTGCCATGCTTTGGTCTGGCCGCCTCTAGCTTTCTTCCAACCTACTCCTACACCACAAAATATTACTCGTCAAGACATCTAAAATGAGCGAACTGTTTCGTGCTTGTTAAGTCAATTATTTCGCGCTTGCAAAGTCACGAATGTTCATTCTTGACGTGTACTGTCCACACTAAAGCTTATTTATAAGTAGCATGCAGTGGAATGTCACTCTGGCGAAGCAAACAATGACAGATTTAGTTTTATATGGAGTGACGAAACAGCCGCCCATCAGTACTTCCATGATTCCTGTGGTATCATTGTGCTTTCAATGTAAACACTTAACAATCTTCACAATCCTCTCTACATAGTTACACAAACAATCACAACTGTTCATATGCCCATATATATATATATATATACATATATATATATATATATATATATATATACATATATATAGGTTGCATTGAATTAAATCCGATCACTGAATTTTTCTTAGAATTTTTAATTAGATGAAAGTGATGAAAATAATTATTTCCCTTGAACATCTGTTCTCACCTCTTTTCTCTTTTTTTCTCTTCAAGAAACCACATTCCGCTGAATGAATATATATATATATATATATATATATGTACGGTGAACATAGCATAATAATATATGGTGTGTTTGTGCGCGTAGTATCAATGTATCAGTGATACCAAAAAAACCATCTCACAAAATATTTGATGATAATTAATAATAATAATAATAATAATAAGATCAAGTAGCGCGACGCAAAGAGTGAAAAGAAGAAGAATCGAGAACAAAACGAATTACTTATGTTTGTGTACTCTTTTCTTGGCGGCTGCTGCTGCTGATAATATCCTGATTTGCATTATGCGGGTTTGTGAAGATTGTTAAGTTACACATTTTTGAAATCACATGAATCGATTAATCAGAGTTAGACCACCATTAGGAACCTGGAAGCATTGGACGGCCATTTCGTCCTGGTATGGGACTCATCAGTGGCACTGTGCATCCACGACTCCTGCACCTCACAGGATTCGAACCCAGGACCTTTGGTATTGTGTGTGAAAGCCTAACCATTGGACCACTGAGCCGGTATCAAAAATGTGTAACTTAACAATCTTCACAACCCTGTAGTGCAAATTACCTGTGCTTACTAGTGACTAGCTTCGTGAGGAATCTTCTCTAGTGGGAAGACGTGACCAGTGAAGTTCAACATGTTCGGGTGTAGTAGACAGTAACTACCGAAAACTGCGTATGAGGTTGCGCAACTCCGTGAATTGATCGAAGTTAGACATCAACATCGTCAGATTACGGCTCAGTGGTTCAGAGGTTAGCTAAATAGCTTGAATGATATGGCTCAAAATCGACTGCAACGGCACAGGTGCATACACACTCTTTGTTTTCTCGCAAATTCTAATCTTCTGAATTCCTCATCACCTTTATCTTTCTCTTTTTAAGTTTATTTCACTAAATTATCATATATCCGAAGCCTAATCTCCTCCATTACCGCCGACACTCCTACTGTCTCTACCTCTATGGGATTTGCATTGAAGATTCCATTTCTTTAGTGCTAATATGATATGACAACTTGAACACTGATGTACGTATGTAAAGTACATCATTATCAGGATAAACTTGAGGTAGAGAAGTGAAGTATTCAAATTTCTACAAGCATGTCTCGTGGCTTGTCAGCTTGACCTTGATCTTGATTGGTTATTGTTGTTGACCTTCAGTCTGTTGTTATATTCCAGTTTGTTTTGATGGGATTCCTCATTTGACATGATTCTTGGTCCAATATTTGGCCGTATCTTTTCTGACAGGGCCGATACAATTGATTTATGAATTTCCGTGAAACCATAATTTGTGGACGACCTTTGAGCCATGACAAGATGACCTTGAGAACAAGTCACCTACTTACTAGGGTTAAATGAGGGTCTATAAATTAGTGTGTGAGGTAGATGTAGGCGTCAGGAATTAGAATTATGAGCTGTCATTACGAACTGATATCAGCAGTAACTTCAAAATGTTCATAAACCACATAGATGGATAAATTTCGCGAAAAAAATTCAACATTTGCTATTTCAAGTCTCGCCAATTTTATATCGATTTCACCTTACGTATCAGGAACTTAAAACTACTATCAAAAAACACCAAAGCCTGAGTTTTCAAAACACATGTTAAGAAAGTTCTACTGTATGCGGCGGAAACTTGAAAACCACCAAAGCCATCATCCAGAAAATATAAGTATTGCTTAACAATTGTCTACACAAAATACTTCAAATCCATTGACCGGACACCATCAGCAACAACCTACTGAATGGAGAGAACAAATCAAATTCCAGCTGCGTAAGAAGTCAGGAATAACCACTGTAAGTGTATAGGACACGCAGTACGGAAAACACCCAACTGCATCATAAAACAAGCCCTCACTTGAAGTCCTCAAGGTCAAAGGAAAAGAGAAAGGTCAAGCAACATACTACGCCAAGAAATAGAGACAGACATTGAGGAGAATGAACACAAATTTGACAGCACAGAGTAGGTTAGAGAATACTGTTGGTGGGCGGCCTATGCTCCATTTAGGAGTAACGGACGTAAGTTAGTAAGTAAATCTCAGATATTATCAAAACATATAAAAATATAATTTTTAAAATCCAAACGTTTAGCAAAATTAGTAAGATATAAATATGAACAAAATCAACGGAATAGGTTGTCGGAGTGCGTAGAAAATAAACGAACGACAAACCACTTTGAGATTACTACTACTTAGTGAAAAATTGTATGACAAACCTTATCATCAGTTGTTAAAAATCAATATGAACAGAAGATGACCTAAATAAATTTTTAATAATAATAAACCATACAAATTTATTGCAGTTCTAAGTGGAATGTAAATAAAAAAGGTGACACTTTACCGCGGGGGGGGGGGCCACAACTACTCTACGAGTTATTTGGCTCAAAAGGTAGAATCCGTAAAAGACAGAAGCGGAGCAAGGATTAGGAGATGATCATTAATCGGCTCATACATTGTCATGATCTTAAGGAACCAGTGTGGATCTGTTGGTTTGGAATCAGGGTCCTAGGTGGTAAGGATGGCAGGTCAATTAGATGAAGTGTTGAAACTTCATCAGTTCAGAGGGTTGGAACATGTGTTACGTATGCCTTAACCACCGACTGCCTCGTACGATGTAGGAATAGGTTGGAAGAAAACTAGGGGGCGACCAGATCAAAACATGGCACAAATCCATGAAATCACTGACAAGTGGACTGAGTCGTGTAGGTAGGTTGTAGACTACCTGGTTGGGGTCCGCGAGATGATAATAATCGATGGTTAGAGACCTTGAATGACATGGCTCATAATCATTTGCAATGGCGCCGGTGCATTTATTCTTTGTGTTCTCTCAAATCCTGACATTCTTAAATCCGCATCACTTTATCTTTTTCTCTTAGGTTTATGTTAGGATATTCATCCAATATCCTAAGAGAATTATTATGGGTCAAATCCTATTGGTCTATTTCTATTGGTCAAAATTATGGTCGCTTTATTAACTGTCAAAGTCAAATACTTCAATGTTGTTTCTGATTGGTTGTCCTGACTATCAATGTTACTTTCTATTGGTCGTCTTAGCTGTCAATGTCACAGAATTCGATGCTGTTTCCTATTCGACCAAAATGTATAAATACGCATTATCTGTAACGTTTATTGACCACGACCAGCATCAGGGCTCGGTCCTGGATCCCTAGTCCGGGATCCTGATTCTCTTCTGGATTCGGACCTCGTACTTTCTGGATGCTTGTAGAATACACGTTCTACTTCATATAATGTCTTCTTATTTTAACTAAATATGGGGGTTGTAATAATCGGATTTGAGTAACATGTCGTGTCACCGGATCCTCGACTAGGTAAACTCGTAATATTTCAAGTATATCAAAATGACATGTTACGTGCAGGAGTAACAGTTTATTTCACAAGATTCTGCTTCTTGAATAATATTGTCGAACCCTAAAATTTCCGATTACTGCTAATAATTCTACTACCTCTACTACTATGAGATTTGAAGTGACATCTCTGTGTGCTAATGTAGTATGTCAACTTGTACACTGATGTACGTAAGTACGTATGTACATACGAAGTTCTATATTGCTGTTGACTGATTGGAATCAAGATTCTCCCCGCATGTGAACCCCTCCGTACCCACCTTAAACCTCCATAAAAAAACACTACCAGAACAGTAAAACAATTATGAAACTCATTAAAATCAAACAGTTAGTTAGTAATCATTATACACTCACTCACTCACTTACCTGCATGGTTTACACCAACGATTTTGATGTTCTAGTCCAAAACGTGCACGACATTTCTTGGCGTTACTCATATCTGTAGAATTTATATTATGAATAAATAAAGATAGCCTACTATTACTATTATTGTTGTTACGTTCTTCATTTGAGTCGGAATTGCCAAATTCACCACCGGATTCCGATGATAATTGTGTAGTAGTAGTAGTGGTGTGATTGCCAAATAATTTACCACTATGATGATGAGTGGAATGAATTTTCGATTGGACAATTGATGTGGCACCGGCTGCGGCGGCCGCGGCAGCAGCGGCTAATTTTCGTTTCTTTTTACGTCTTGAATGAATAGCATAATTATCTCTAGCTGACCAACCGGGGAATAGCTGGAAGTGAGAATGAGGCAAAAAAGAAGCAAGTTCATTGTAGTGCATCAAAACACCAGATATTAATACAACACACACTAGCACAAAGGAGAAAACCAGTCAGTCACAATGTACAACTTTGTATGTATGTAAGCATATTAGTGTGCAAGTTGCTATACCAAGAGGCTTACTTACTTACTTACTTACGCCTGTTACCCCTAATGGAGCATAGGTCGCCCACCAGTTTCCTACAACCAAGTCTGTCCTGGCCTTCCCTTTTCAGTTCTGTCCAACGTTTGTTCATTCCTCTCATATCTTTATTTCTCGGTGTATGGTATTCCTTGGCCTTCCTCTTTTGTTTTTGCCTCGAGGGTTCCATGTGAGGGCTTGTCTAGTGACGCAGTTAGGTGCTTTTCGTAGTGTGTGTCCTATCCACTTCCACCGCTTCTTCCTGATTTCCTCCTCAACTGGAATCTGACTTGTTCTCTCCCACAGTTCGTTGTTGCTGATGGTGTCTGGCCAACGAATCCGAAGTATTTTGCGTAGACAACTGTTAATAAACACTTGTATCTTCTGAATGATGGCTTTGGTAGTTCTCCATGTTTCCGCTCCATACAGTAGAACTGTCTTGACATTTGTATTGAAAATACTGATTTTGGTTTTGGTTGAAAGTTGTTTGGAGTTCCAGATATTTTTCAAGTGTAGAAATGCAGCCCTTGCTTTGCCAACCCGCGCCCTCACATCCATATACCAAGAGGCAGTGAATTGCTATCCCATCCTAGTATGAGACTATTCATCAATCATTGCAGTGATCATCCACGAACCCATAAACGGAAATCGAACCGAGGACCATTGCTCTCACAAGCAAATACTTAGCCTCCAAACAATCAAGTCACCACGACTGATCACGACTTCTCACTAAAACTAAAAGAAATCCTCATGAAGCTTGTCACAAGAGTAGAACCGAAAGTTCTAGGTTCGAGACCCGAGGGAAAGGTTGTGGATGCCCAGTACAGATAAGTCCTGTTTTAGAATGAAACTGTTATGCTCGTCAATTGATATGCTTGAATGCTATTACGAGTTCACCTTAGTCGGTAAACGAGAGCGAAGACAAATGATCCATTGACACGATAGGCTACTCTAATCCGAACGTCCCAAGGACCCACTAAGTAGAGGAAGAAGTCTTAACAAGACTTATAAAGTGTATTCTACAAGCACTCAGAAAATATGCGGTTCACAAGCACACAAATCGAGTTTATTTATACATGACAGAAACATCCTTGGGAGAGCCACAAAATAGCCTACCATTGACAGCCAAGGATTTTCCTGACTGGGAAATGTAATCTCAAGGTCCACCGATTAGCCCATGTTTGAAAGCATACAATCCAAAATTTTGGGACATTAATCAAGTCAGTTTTGAATGGAAACAGCCACATCTATCATTTTCTCGTTTTCAATAATGGTCTAATTTCGGCCAATTGGTCATTTCAACAAAACGAAAAAAATCTCCACAACTCCATTACTACTACTACTATTACTACTACTACTACTACTACTACTACTACTACTAGTAATCATATAGGACTGTTCATCTTTCTATACGCATCAACTTATCGTAAATGCCAGCAATAATAATAACAAGAAGAATGACGATAATTAGTTCTCATTGATAAAACTTGTAGATAAAAGTTGATGGGCAGAGAGACACAGAGATGGAAATGAAACAATCCTAGTTTTTTCACGTGGATGTAAAAAAAAAAATACGACTAGCAATCATTCTTTTTCATCGACTGATAAAAATCATGACATGAATATACTACTACTTATATGGGGGTAAAAAGTAGTATATATTTGTATATCTATACGTGTATATATCTTCTTACTTGATGGTGTAGTTCTTTTTCTTTTCTAGCTAATTCATAATATTTTGCTTGTTTTTCACGTGATAATTCATGCCATTTTTTACCAAGAATTTGATTAATTGCAGCTGATTCTTTCAATGTACATTCTTCTTGTACAATTGGTCGCATATCTTTCATAAATAGCATAAATGCATTCAATGGTTTTTTAATGTGTACACGTTTTGTTGAATTGGTGGTAGTTGATATGGTATTGATCGATTGTTGTTGGTGGTGTTGGTGTTGATGTTGAGGTGGGGGATGATGAAGGTGATTGGCAGTCAGTTTCGAATTCTTTTTATGATTATTAGCATCCGGATTGTGATCGCGATCAGCATCATCATCATCATCATTGTCGAAACTACTTGTATTAATATTATTATGAGTAGTATTCATGGTGTTAGTAGTAGTAGTAGTATGAACAGCAGTAGAAGTGATATTACCACCATTTGTACTAGACGTCAAAGTAGACAAATCGATAGAATTTAATCCAAGTGGATGAGTATACATCCGATTATTATGATTATTATCATTATCAATGTTATTGTCAAGGAATAATTCCGGGGAAATTGATAATGAACTAGTCGAGGGTATTCTATTGGTAAGGAACAATTTATTAGTATGATAATTACTATTACTGTTTGTATATTTTAACATGAACGAGTCATCATTGGGCTTGTGAGATCTAAATGTAAAGAAAAGAAGGGGACAGTAAGGAAACATAGAATGTGAAGTGAACGATCGCTGTATTGTTGGAAGTAGAATCAAGATCAGATGAAATTTATATATATATATACACATAGTTATTAGGAATCGGGTGCTAGATAAGAATGGCAGATCAATAGATGAAGTAATGAAACTTCATCAGTTGAGATGGTTGGGACATGTGCTGTGTATGCCTAACCACCGACTGCCTCAACGAGCAATGTTTTTGTCTACCTCCGACCAATCTACGGATTTTGAGGGATTTTGGTGGTCTCACAATGATGCTTGATGATTTCAGTGTGTGAAATATATATGTTTGGAAAGAACGCCTGGAGCCCTTCTCGCTTACTGCTAGTCCAAAGCCCGGATAAAAGAGAAGGGTTCCGCATGTAGGGGTTATTGACCACATCGCGTAGGAAACCAACTCGCTAAACAAACACAGTTGGTTCGCCAAGAAAAAAAATGTAAACATAATCTTCAGATATCAATTTGCAATACAAGCATATTTTTGACAGTCTTCCCTCACATTTTTTCTAGTCTCAAGTATACTATGATCGTGCTTATACATACATTTCTAGCAGACGCTCCGCTGTATACTACTTATACATCACATTGTGAGTAGCATTCTACCAAAACAATCCAGATGGTTAAGTAGCAATTAAAATTCTGTAGCTGCTTTTCATCTCATCGTTCTCCGATCGACCTGCCTGGCACGGTAAAAGCTGCACAAACATTTGTTCCAGTCTATAATAGCTCAGTTGGGTCATCACGATAGACAAGCCCGACCACTACATCAAGGTAGGTCATGTTTTTTCAGGATCTCAGAGTTCATATGCACTATCTGCTTGGGATAAGGGTTTTCGGAATCCCCTAAATAGAGGAGATTTTTATTCTTGTGAAATGACAAAAATAATTCCACTTTATTGCTGAAATCATGAATGAATCATTGTTAGACCACCATTAGAAACCTGGAAGCACTTTTTAGATGGCCGTTTCGTCCTGGTATCAGTGAGGGCGCGAAAACTCTCTAGATTGATCAGAGTGGGATACCAACGTTGTCGGGTGCCAGCGCAGTGATCCAGAGGTTAGGTATTCGCACGCAAGACTTAGGTCGGTGAAGACGCTGAAAAAATGCAGAGTCTTCTGACTACCATAAGCAACAATGCGAGCACGTTCGGGATCCGGTTTTACCCCTCGAAATGCAAGATGTTACTTCAAGACTGGGTTACATCGGCACCTGAACTAGTGATGGGGAGTGAAGTAGTCGAGCGTGTCGATCACTTCACTTATCTGTGGAGTCTCATGAGCGCTGATAGCCTGGTGAGTGACAAAATCTCAGCTCGGATACAGAAAGCTCGATTGGCTTTCTCCAACCTGCGTCACTTAGGCGTAGGCGTGATATCCGTTCGCTAATCAAAGGACGGGTGTACTGCGCAGCAGTTCGCTACGTTCTTCCATATGGCTGTGAAACATGGCCAGTGAGAGTAGAAGATATTCGTAGGTTACTGGTTTTCGAACATAGGTGTCTTCGAAGCATTGCTCGTATATCGTGGGACACCCGAATCAGCAACGCTGTTATTAGGAATCGGGTGCTAGGTAAGAATGGCAGATCAATAGATAAAGTACTGAAACTTCATCATTTGAGGTGGTTGGGACATGTGTTGCGTAAGCACAACCACCGACTGCCTCGACGAGCTATGTTTTGTGGTGTACGAGTAGGTTGGAAGAAACTTAGGGGCGGCCAAACCAAAACACGGGACAAATCCATGAAGTCACTGACAAGTGGACTGAGTCATGTTGGTAGATGTAGACTACCTGGTTGGGGTCCGCGAGACGAAAGTCACCAATGGTTAGAGGGGGTTCGGAATATGAACTCTAGGATCCTGAAGATATAAATAGCCTATGAATCATTCAGGATAGTCATCATATATCCTAAAAGATAACTATTTTTGGAAGTTCAATTCTATTGGTTAATATTATGGTCGTCCTAACTATCAGTGTCACAGACACATCAATGTTGTTTCCTATTCGACCCAACTGTATAAATATGCATTGTCTGTAACGTTTTATGACTCAGATCCTTAGTCCGGTGTTGTGTTCTGGTATATATTGGAGAGTTAGGAACAATAATTGGGGTCGTATTGGAATATCTGAATTTTAGTCAATCGGTAGGATTTCGAATAGCTTTGGAGCAGCGTTTATAACAAAACCTTTTATTAGTGACTATCTACCATAGTACTGAATCGCATAACATTTTCTCCGTCACCTTTTGGATTAGTGTCACCTCCTGCGTAGATTGTCTGGTTTGATTTAGTAAGAAAAAAGTTATGAAAATCTACCACACAATTCAAACTTCACACATACAGATATATAAACTTACGTAACATCAGACGATGATAATGAGCAAACAGGATAATGAGTGGAACTGAATAATTTACATTGTTTATACGGAGGAGTAAGCAACGGCATTTGTTGTTGCAGCGTGACATGATCATTCAGATTGGATTTTAATTGATGTGAACTAGTAGTTAACGCAACAAATGCATCATCATGCACTGTCGGCATTGAACACGCTGATGAGGATTGGATCATATTGTCAAGATGCGATGTAATGGAATGTGGCAAATTGGAATCAATGCCATCGAGACGAGATGACAGGAGTGGTGATAGATTATGATGATTAGGCAATGAAGAAGTTGAAGTTGGGATTGGCACTGGAGCTGGAGATGATGATGCTGAGGAGTGGGCGGTGGCAGCTACAGCTAAACTGGACAGAAAATGAACATGAGCTGCGGCTGCTGCTGCTGCCGCGGCGGCGGCAGCCGCTGCTGCAGCACGTTGAGAACAATCGTTGAATAAACTAATGTGGTATAAAAAGGAAAGGAAAGGAAAGAGGAAGTGTGTAAAACCGCATGTGATATAGATACAAATATGAGAAAAGCGGATTTTGTTGGCATATCCACATTCTATCACAGTTAATTTAAGTTTAAGAAGAAAATAATAAGTGATTATCATTTTCATAAGCGTAGCTGCTAACGTGACGTAGTGGTCAGGCTTATTATCTATCGTGATGAGCCAACCGAGCTATATTGGCCGAAACATATGTTCCTGCAGGTCCTACCATGCCAGGCAGGTCGATTGGAGAACGATGAGACTAAAAACAGCTATTCAAGGGTCTAAGGGCGAAGTCGTACTGCTGACTGTAGAGAGGGGTGCGACAGTAGCAGTAAGGTGTTTCCCTCGGACAACCAGCATCTGCAGCGATGCTGCCTTCTCACAAGGAAGGGTTAGAAAAGGTCGACCCTAAAAATGTCACACCTCACGGGTTTCCGCCTCCGGCGGTAAGGTTGCCCACTAAGGGCTTTTAAGAGCAGAGCTAATCCTCAAAAAACCTTTGATAAAAAGGCCGTACGTGACTGGCCTCAAGCAGTTATCGCTTGGACTCTGTGGTCACGCTCCTAGGTCTCCAAGACCAACACTAATCTATCTTCCTTTTCAGGTCCCTCAAGAAACAACCTTCCACTGTTTGGGCAGCCGGGAAGTGACAACCGCCCTCATACCCGTAATAGCACACGACACCAAATTGGTCGAAATCAAATCCTTCCTACTAACTCAAGGTCTGAGGGCAAAGTCGTACTGCTGAATGTATAGGGTTTGCGACAGCATCTGCAGTGATGCTGACTCCTCACAACAGAAGGAAGGGGTTAGTAAAAGGTCGACCCTAAAAATGTCACACCTCACTTAACCTCACAGATTTCCGTCTCCGGCTGTAAGACCATTTAAAAAGAGCGGAGCTAACGCTTCAAAAACACCCTACACAAAAGCTGTGCGTAACCGGCCTCAAGCAGTTGTCTATCAGGCTCTGCGGTCACTCTCCTAAATCATCAAGATCAACACTAATCGAAATTCCTTTCCAGGTACGGGCAGCCAGGAACTGACACCCATCCTCATACAACAACACACAAGACCAAAATTAGTCATCATCAAATCCTTCCTTAACACAACAACAACTCACCTAAGATTTAATTGATTTTCATCGGAATTCGATTTTTCCAATGATTCTGTAGTCCATGTTCTTGTTGACGAGCTAAGTCTTTGTTGAATACCACCACCAGCACCACCATCATCATCATCATTAGTATTATTATGGGGTAAATTTAATTCATCAAACGAATGTGAAATGAATTTATGACCATTATTATTACTGTTAGCATTACTACTAATTGAACATTCTGTCACGTGTTGTTGTTGTTGATGATGATGACGATGATCATCGGTAAACATTAGTTCTTCATTAATTCTTTCATGATCATTGAATAATGATGATGCATTGGATTGACCTAGTTTGTAGTCAATCAACGAAGATGGACGAAGATTGGACGGTAGGTGGTGGGTATCTGGTGTCGGCGTTGGTGTCCGTGTCGTGGTTGACGCACGTACACTACCACCAATCATCCGATTATCCAAAGTAGTAGTAGTTGTTGTTGTCGTGGTGGTGTTGGTGGTGGTTGCTGTTACTGTATTATGCATATTTATTGAATTCAAAATATTCAATGGTAGAGTAGTTGTATTAGTAGTACTAGTACTAGTAGTAGTAGTAGTAGTAGTAGTAGTGTTATTACTTGATAACGTTAATAAATGATCCTGTGTAAAGGAATGATGTTGTTGATGTTGGTGTTGGTGGTGGTGGTGGTTAGGTTGTTGTTGATATTGACATAAATTTTGATGCGGTAAAAAGCGTTGATTTGAATTATTCATTTTGTATAAATCTGTCATTTCAATATAAATTAAACGGAGGAAAAAACACCACAAAGAAAAAATGATACATTGACAAGTAGTTATGAGAGAGATTAACAAATAAATGTGTGATAAACATTTTTTTCGGTATATTATAGTTTAGGCGTGTTTTAGTCAAATATTTTATTTCATTGGTGACTACTACTACTACTACTACTACTGTGGTGTGTGCTACTTATATGAACGATATAAGTAGTATAAGAAGGGGGACGTGAAAGAAGAAGTCTCACGGAAAGCAGATGGAGCAAAAGCAAGAAGAAGTAAATGGAGTACCAACAGGAAGCAGGAAAAGAAGCAATAGCAGGGATGGAAGAAGGATGGAGTGTTGGAAGTCACGACTCAAAGATGGTGTGCAAATAGAGTGGTGTTCAATGTAATGTTTTCGTTTTTCATTGACTAAGAGTGTAAATTTGCACCTGCCTCAGTCTTCTCACTACTACTACTACTACTATCGTGGTGCGCGCTACTAATAAGTAGTATATGACGTGAGTGTAAACGTAATGTCTGGAAGCAGAAGATGGGGGAAGATCAAGAAAGGAAAAGCGGGAACACAATGCAATTTGTATGAAACGCATGAATAGTGACAATGGATTGATGTTTTGCAACAGGAACAGTCCAGTTCGATATGATGGATTGATATTTTGCAAATTAATGATTAAGGATATGGTTTTTCTATTTTATCAATTAACTCTGTAATTTGAGATAAATACAATTCGATTGCCCTCACCTGTGTTCTCCTTCACTTTACTACACTACTGCTACTACTACACATCTTCTATCGCACACGTAACAACAAATGCAGGTGAAGATGACCAGGGTGTAACAGCAGCCTAAGCGCGGCAGTAGATCTCATCATACACTGAAGTGAAAAGCAAAATCAACCGATACAACACAACATGCACTGACGAAATCACACTGGATGACGATAAGTTGGAATAGGTAGAGACATTTGCATGACTGTGTAGCATCATTGATGAGCAAAGTGGATTTAATGCAGATGTGAAGGTGTCGATCGGTAAAACAAGGACAGCGTTTCTGTGACTGAAGAAAGGATCGAACTCAAAACAACTATCGACTAACACTAATGTGACAATTTTCAATACAAATGTCGTTAATGTTCTACCGTACGAGGTGGAAACTTGAAGTACCACGAAAGCCATCATATACAAAATACTGAGGATCTGTCGGCCAGACACCATCAGCAACAACCTGCCGTGAGAAAGAACAAACCAGATTATAGGTGAGGAAGCAATTAAGAAAAGAAGCTGGAAACAGATAGGACATACATCACAGGAAGCACTCAACTGAGTCAGAAGACAAGCCCTCATTTGGAATCTGCTAGGCCAAGGAACACATGACGCCGAGAAATGGAGATAGATATGAGAAGACTGAACAACAATTGTACAGAAATAGAAAGAAAGGCTCGGGACAGAGTAGGTTGGAGAATACTGGTCAGCGGTCTATGATCCATTGAGGGTATAAGTAAATGAGTAAGGTTTTATTTTCTTGTTCATTTTAACAAAAAAATTATTGTTTTATACTTAACTCGTGACACAATTACCGTTAGACCATCATTAGAAACCTAGAAACGCTGAACAGCTGTTTCGTCCTAGTGTGGGACTCATCAGTGGGAGTGTACACCTACGACCCCCTCGAATCACAAGGAATCGAACGCTTGATTTTCGGTATCGCGCACAAACGCTTAACCTCTAGACCAGTGAGCCGGTATTCAGAGGTGTTATTGTCTAGCTTTTCACCAATTTAAGGTTTTGCATAAACTCACCCATTCTCTTAGGTAGTTATTGACTACACTCTACAAAAAAGCACCTAAAATCACTGAATTTTTGAGTAGACCAAGGTATTGCCCAGTTACCCAAAACTAAAATAGGCGGATCTCTTTCAGAGGGCTTTACCCAGAGTACTTAATTTAGCAGACCAATCTCCATAAGATGCATAACCATGGAAACGAGTGATCAATATTAGGTTCTTCATGCTCCATGTGTTCCGCGTCAGGATCATGAAGCCCATATACACCATGTGTTTGGAATCAAGGTTTTCCAACTCCCCACAAAGTGGATACTCATTAATCCGGTTTAAGCCTCCACTAGACACTTATTTTTCATCCTCTCAAGTTCGTAAACAACACCCTACGCCACGAAAAAGCAGTGAGTAAGACTTGCCTGACAATGAGCACATCTCGAGAGAGAGCATGGACTCTTTCCATTCTCAGCCGTAACAGTCAGTCAGATGCAACGTAGAACTTTGTACATAAGTACATCAGTTCATGTTGCCATACCACATCAGAACAGAGAAGTAATCGTCAATTCAAATCCAATAGTAGAAGAGGTAGTAAGGGAATTAGAAATAATCGAAGAGGTTAGGATTAGAAGATACTACTCAAGAAGTATGATTCAGTGAGAAAAGTTTAGAGAGTCGAAACTAGAGGTGTTGACGAATCCAGAAGATTAGGATTTGAGAGAACACAAACAATAAATGCATCGGCGCAACTGCAAACGGTTTTGAGCCATGTCATTCAAGGTCTCTAGCCATCGATTATTATCATCTCGCAGACCCCAACCAGGTAGTCGACAACTACCGACATGGCTAAGTCCACTAGTCAATGACTTGATGGATTTCTACCATATTATGGTTTGGCCACCCCTAACTTTTTTCCAACCTATTCCTACACTACAAAACTAAGCTCGACGTTGCAGTCGGTGGTTGGGCATACGCAACACATGTCCCAACCACCTCAACTGGTGAAGTTTCAATACTTCATCGATTGATCTGCCATTCTTACCTAGCACCCGATTCCTAATAACAGCGTTGCTCACTCGGGTGTCCCACGATATACGAGCAATGCTTCGAAGACACCTATGATCGAAAACCATTAACCTACGAATATCTTCTACTCTCACTGGCCATGTTTCACAGCCATAAAGTGAGACGGAGCGAACTACTGCGCAGTACACTCGTCCTTTAGTCAGCAAACGGATATCTCGCCTACGCCATAAGTGACGCAGGTTGGCAAAAGCCAATCGAGCCTTCTGTATCCGAGCTGAGATTTCGTCAGTCACCAAGCCATCGGCACTGATGAGACTCCCAAGATAAGTGAAGCGGTCTACACGTTCAACCACTTCACTCCCTATCACTAGTTCAGGTGCCGATGCAACCCAGTCTTGAAGCAACATTTTGCATTTCGAGGGGGAAAACCGCATCCCGAACATGCTTGCATTGTTGCTTAGGGTAGTCAGAAGACTCTGCATTTTGTCAGCGTCTTCACCAAGTAGGACAATGTCATCGGCATATTCTAAGTCAATAAGCGAGCCACCTGGAAGAAGGTCTACTCCTGAAAATTCAGACGAGGATAATGTTATGTCTAGGAGCATGTCTATGATAAAATTACACAAGAATGGAGAAAGTGGACATCCCTGACGGACACCACTTGATGTAGAGAATTCCGGTGACAGTTCGCCATAAGCCCTCACCCGACCAGTGGTGTTCGCGTAGAGAGCTTGTATAAGGTTAATGTACTTCTGTGGTACACCTTTCAATGACAGACACTGCCACAGAACCTCACGATCAACAGAGTCAAATGCCGCCTTAAGGTCTAGGAAAACAACTATTGTAGGACGCCTAAATGTGTGTCTATGTTCCAGGACCTGTCTGAGTGTGAAGACGTGATCTATACAGCCACGTCCAGGTCGAAAACCAGCCTGGTTTTCTCGAGTCTGCTCTTCACGAGCTTTCGTTAAGCGTCGAAGTATTATTGAGGCCAATATTTTAGATACTATATTAGTTAGACTTATTCCTCTGTGATTGTCACAAGAAGACTTTTGTCCTTTCTTATAGATTGGGACAATCAAGGATTGAGACCAGTCGGATGGGATTACGCCCAGTTCCCAGATTCTACCTAAGATCTCAGTCAACCTAGCTGCTAAAACTGGACCACCATCCCTGAATATCTCAGGGGTCAGTCTATCAGGACCTGCAGCTCGTCCTCGTTTCAGATTTCCTAACGCTTTCTCAACGTCATAAAGACTAGGGGGACTTACGTCGATTTGCCATTCAGGATGACTGGAGATCGTGGGTAACTGAAGAGTGGCTCGTGGCCAGTTGAACTGATCCCTAAAGTGTTCTGCCCATCGATCCAGCCTCCTGGATTGAGAATGGATAATAAGACCATCCTTTTCCGAGATAGTCTCACTCACATTCGGGTTCTTAATACCGGTTTCTTTGATAAGGCGGAAAAGTTGTCTAGTGTTGCCTATCGCCGCTGCCTTTTCCATCGCTTTTGCTTTCGCCACCCACCACTGTTCGCGGTCGTTACGCAGACTTTTTATAAGTCTGCGCCTAAGCTGACTTCGCTCTTCATCATGTTCAGAGCCAGGTGGGATGCGTTTTCGAGCATCCATCAGTTGGGTGGATGCGACTGAAATCCACGGCTTCATCCTAGCCTCATGGTTTACCTTCCTAGCAGATATCACTGCTGTTTCCACAGCCTTTTTGATATCATACCAACCTGCTTCTGGATGGGAATCGCTTGCATGGTTGCTTAACTCTCTTTCTAGTTGCTCCTGAAATATTTTCTTGGTTTGATTACCATTAAGTAAAACCCTAAGAGGCTTTCTTACGGTGTCTTTCCTACGTCCAGTAAGCCTTAAACAGATACGAGCTCGCACTAGAGCATGATCTGAATCCGAACATGTGCTCCAGAACGAGCGACAGTCTTCTATCGAACCCCTCCATCGGTGGCTGATGGCGATGTGATCTAGTTGAGTCCAACGTTGAGACGACTTTGGAGGTCGCCAGGTCAACAGATGCTTTTCCTTATGCCTAAAGTTGGTGTTCGCTAAGAATAGGCGGTTATCTGAGCACAGTTGCAACAGACGGTCACCATTGTCTGTTCTCTCAGTCGCTACACCATAACATCCACCAAGATGTCTTTCCTTTTCACCTAGTCTACCTACTTGAGCATTAAAGTCACCAGCCATTATTACTATGTCAGAGCGCTTAGCTTTTTGGAGGAGGTCCGAAAGCTTTCTGTAAAACTCATCTTTAACCTCGTCTGCACTGCAGTCAGTGGGGGCATAGGCAGATATGACGAAGAGGCAACGGCGAGTGTCCCTATCTATCCGAGTCCTTACTGTCCCGTTTAGTCGGACAGCGCACAAACGACTATCTACTGGGATCCAGTCTAGGAGAGATAATTCTGCCCTAGGACTCAACGCTATGCCTACACCAGCAAGACCCCTGGAAGCAGCATCAGGGCTACCGGATACACGAAGAGTAAATCGAGCTGCTTCTTCGTTTTGACAAGGTGGAATCAGGTTAATGACTTTACTAGGATCCTGTATGCGCGTTTCCGAGACGCAGCATACATCGATGGCACGAGTTTCTAAAGTCCTAGCTAATGATGCCTGTTGCCCTATTTGACACAATGTCCGTACATTAAAAGCTCCAATATGTAGTCTAGAACGGGGTTTCAAGAGACCAGGAACGACGTTTCGTGATCTCGCTTCGTCTGCATTAGCGGTGCAGTGAGAAAAGGGAGTGTGAGTAGAGTTAGTTGTAGAGATAAAAGAGACATTAGGGGGTGTAGGAAGGATTTGATTTCGACCAATTTGGTCTCTCGTGCTGTTATGGATATGAGGGCGGTTGTCACTTCCCGGCTGCTTACACACCGTGGAAGGTTGTTTCTTGAGGGACCTGAAAAGGAAGATGGATTAGTTTTGGTGCGTGACCGCAGAGCCCAAGGGACAACTGCTTGAGGCCGGTCACGCACGGCCTTTTTATGAAAGGTATTTTGAGAATTAGCTCCGTTCTTAAAGGCCCTTAGTGGGCACCCTTACCCAAGGAGACGGAAATCCGTGAGTTAGGGGGAGTGTGACATTTTTAGGGCCGACCTTTTCTAACCCTTCCTTCTTTGTGAGAAGGCAGCATCGCTGCAGATGCTGGTTGTTCGAGGGAAACACCTTACTGCTGTCACACCCCTCTATCATAGTCAGCAGTACGACTTCGCCCTCAGACCTTGAATAGCTGCTTTTAGTCTCATCGTTCTCCAATCGACCAGCCTGGCATGGTAGGACCTGCAGGAACATATGTTCCAGCCAGTATAGCTCGGTTGGGTCATCACGATAGGCAAGCCCGACCACCACGTCAAGGTAGCAGCTTCGGTCGGGTCAGCCGTAACAACACTTTAAAAATACAGAAGTTACAATTTACGACACAGCACTTGAGTACCATAAAAAAAACCCTAATGCTTTCTACAACATTTTAAGGCGTCGTCAACATCAATAATCCATGGCATCAGTCACATCATCGGGATTGACGATTTGTATCGAGTTTCAAAACGCACACACGCACACAACCACACACACACACAAAATCAGATAACTGATATGAAGAATAATAGTTTTTTTTACAGTCAATTGCGTTTCGTTTAACTACATAACATCAAAACATACATGCATTTGATAATGTAGAACAATGTGACACCAACCAAATAAGTAGCATACATAGATTATATATCATAACTAGTGTATTGCTTTTTTTTATTATATATGTGGTAGGTAAAAACACCAACCAACCAATCAACCAAACAAACGAACAATCAGTTATCATTCTTCAACATTGAATTCAAAATTCAATATTGAAAATTGAAAAAAAAAACGAAGAGAGAATAAATCATTTCAGAGAAGATGAAGAAAAAATCAAATATGGAAAAAATCAAATTAAGAATTTACAATTTCGTTGGTCAGTCAGTCGATCGATCGATTGATTGGTTGATTGATTTGATTGAGAGAAAAAAAAACAGTTTATTCATATTCAATGTGTGCCGAATAAATTTCATTGATCATTTGATTATTGCGAAAAAAAATGTGACGATTCAGTTGACAAAAAAAACTAACATGAATTTTGATGTGTATAATTTTGAGAAGCAGCCATTTTATGCTTGCTTTGATATAGTTGAGTGAGGAGAGTCGGCTCTCTGTTTCTTCAAATGCTTTTTTCTTAAGTAGTCAAGTACGCATAGCTATTGATTAACACAGAAAAGTCCTAATCTCAGTTTCAGTCAGTGTAGACCTTCGTCAGTCAGTCAGTCATTCAGATGCAACGTAGAACTTCGTACGTATGTACATGTAAGTTCATGTTACCATACCACATCAGCACACAGATGTAATTGTGGATTCAAATACAATAGTAGAAGAGGTAGTAAGGGAATTAGAAATAATCGAAGAGGTTAGGATTAGAAGATACTACTCAAGAAGTATGATTCAGTGAGAAAAGTTTAGAGAGTCGAAACTAGAGGTGTTGACGAATCCAGAAGATTAGGATTTGAGAGAACACAAACAATAAATGCATCGGCGCAACTGCAAACGGTTTTGAGCCATGTCATTCAAGGTCTCTAGCCATCGATTATTATCATCTCGCAGACCCCAACCAGGTAGTCGACAACTACCGACATGGCTAAGTCCACTAGTCAATGACTTGATGGATTTCTACCATATTATGGTTTGGCCACCCCTAACTTTTTTCCAACCTATTCCTACACTACAAAACTAAGCTCGACGTTGCAGTCGGTGGTTGGGCATACGCAACACATGTCCCAACCACCTCAACTGGTGAAGTTTCAATACTTCATCGATTGATCTGCCATTCTTACCTAGCACCCGATTCCTAATAACAGCGTTGCTCACTCGGGTGTCCCACGATATACGAACAATGCTTCGAAGACACCTATGGTCGAAAACCAGTGACCTAAGAATATCTTCTACTCTCACTGACCATGTTACACAGTCATAAAGTAACACGGAGCGAACTACTGCACAGTACACTCGTCCTTTAGTCAGCAAACGGATATCTCAACTACGCAATAAGTGACGTAGGTTGGAAAAAGCCAATCGAGCCTTCTGTATCCGAGCTGAGATTTCGTCAGTCACCAGGTCATCGGCACTGATCAGACTCCCCAGATAAGTGAAGCGGTCAACACGTTCGACCACTTCACTCCCTATCACTAGTTCACGTGGCGATGCAACCCAATCTTGAAGCAACATTTTGCATTTCGAGGGTGAGAACCGCATCCTGAACATGCTTGCATTGTTGCTTAGAGTAGTCAGAAGACTCTGCATTGTGTCAGCGTCTTCACCAAGTAGGACTATGTCATCGGCATATTCTAAGTCAATAACCGTAGACCTTCGTAGATAAGTACAGAAGTTCCAGTTGTCATAAAACATTAGCACAAAGACGCAAATGACAGTTCAAATCCCATTGTGGTATTAGTGGTAAAAGAGAAGATTAGGGTTATACGATATTATTCAGTGAAATAAATTCAAAGCGAGGAAGATAAAGGTGATGAAGAATTTAGAAGATTAGAATCCGACAGAACACAAAGAGTGGATGCACCTGAGCCATTACAAACAATTTTCAGCCATGTCGTTCAAGGTCTCTAACCGTCGGTGACTTTCGTCTCGTGGACCCCAACCAGGTAGCCTACATATACCAACATGACCAAGTCCACTTGTCAGTGACTTCATGGATTTCTGCCATGTTTTCGTTTGTCCACCCCTAGCTTTCTTCCAATCTACTCCCACACCACAAAACATAGCTCGTCGCAGCAGTCGGTGGTTAGGCATACGTAACATATGTCCCAACTATCTCAACTGATGAAGCTTCATTACTTCATCCATTGATCTGTCATCCTTACCTTGTACTCTTTTTATAACGACAGCATTACTTACTCGGTTGTCCCAGGAAATACGAGCAATGCTCTGAAGACATCTATAATCGAATACTAATAACCTGTGAATATGCTCAACTCTTACCGGTCGTGTTTCACAGCCATAAAGTAGGAAGAAGCAAATCAAGTCCTAACCACTGACCTTTTGAGGTGTGGGATGTTGTTTACGAAATCGAGGAGACAGATAGCGAAGCTTCAGATAGGTTATAGTAGGTACAGAGGGTTCGTATAAGGGAGTCCGGAAACCCTGAATTCGAAACGAGTGGTGTAAATAAACTCATCACGGGATATAGAAGCCGTATGGTCGAGGCTATGCATTACGACCTCAGAACCACAGAGCCTCTAACTAACCTGGACAAGTTTTTAAATCATTTTAAAGAAGTGTATTCACTTTGAATTTTGTGGCTCAGCATATTGCAAGAAACACACACTAAGTCGAGTTCATAGAGACAGACATGAGAAGAATGAATAAAAATTGGACAGAACTAGAAAGGGAAGCCCAGAACAGTGCAGGTTGAAGAATACTAGTCGGCGGCCTATGTGCTCCCCCATTAGGGATAACAGGCGCAAGTAAGTAATAATGCATTATTGATCTATATATTCTGTTCTCTGATTGGTTGAAATTTCTCAAGGTATCTGTCAGTGGAACGTAAATTGGATTAAAGCATGATTGCGTTTTTGCACGTTAATTGGCTCTTTCGAATCCAATCAGCGCTAGCCAATGTTTTGTCTCCCATTTTAACCTTGTTGTTAGGATATAATCTATTTCTTGTTCAACCGTGTTCCAATTTTGAGAGAACGTCTCAAGTGAATTGGTGTCCGAGAATACTAAGCAGTAGGAAAATAGCTGAGTTGTAATATAAAGAGAGAACTATAACAATATCTGTTAGACTTGGTTCAAAGGTCGTTCATAAATTCTAGTCTCACCATATACAGATAAACAGATACAACACAGAACTCCGTACGTAAGTTTCCTTCGGACAACCAGCATCTACAGCGATGCTGCCTTCTTACAAGGAAGGAAGGGTTAAAAAAGGTCGATCCTAAAACTGTCACACCTCGCCCTACCTCACGGATTTCCGTCTCCGGCGGTAAGGGTTGCCTAATAAAGGCTTTTAAAAAAGAGCGGAGCTAATACTCAACAAACTATTCATAAAAAAGCCGTGCGTGACCGGTCTCAAGCAGTTGTCCCTTGGGCTCTGCGGTACCGCTCCCAGGTCTCTATGACCGACACTAATCTACCTTCTTTTTCAGGTTCCGCCCTCATACCCGTAACAGCACATGAGATCATATCGGTCACAAACAAGTCTCACCATAAATTAAACACAACAATAAGAAAATCAAATTTACCACTTACTTGCTGCTTTTATCAATTCTGAATGAAATGCAGCCGCTGCTGTAGCGGATGTCGATGATGTGAATGATGCCGACGAAGATGATGCCGATGACGACGATGCGGATGATGATGTTGACGGTGATGATGACTGGCTGAGAGCAGCAGCTGCTGCTGCCGCCGCTGCAGCTACAGCTATAACAGACGGTGATGATGATGACGATTTGTGTTTTACAGCGAAATTATCACAAACATTGAAATTGGACAATGAGCATGTTGATGTTGATGAATTAGGCGTTGGAATTCTATTGAAAGGCACATATGGTGATGATGGTGGTGGTGGTGGAATAATTGCCGATTGTGTTGATGATGATGATAGCCAAGATGGTGTAGTAGATTGTAATTTTGGACTAGGTGAATGAGAAGATGAGACAGCTGCAGCAACTGCAGCTGCTTGTAATGCTACATTATAAAATGGTCCAGCCATAAAAGCACTTAATGATGGATTGAATCCACTGAAAGTAGGGAATATTGGTGAGCCACAATTAGTTTGACAATCTGAAACGGATTGTAACTGTGAAAGGAAATAAAGGGAGAGAGAGAGATTAAAACAACACAAATACAGTTCCATTGAGGGGTTGTTGTGAAAATTGTTAAGTTTTATTCGTAACCATGAATCGATCAATGTTAGACCACCATTAGAAACCCGGAAGCACTGGACGGCCGTTTCGTCCTGGTATGGGACTCATCAGCAGTGCGCATCCACGACTCCTGCACCCCGCAGGATTCGAACCCCGGACCGGGTGCAAGAGTCGTGGATGCGCACTGCTGATGAGTCCCATACCAGGACGAAACGGCCGTCCAGTGCTTCCGGGTTTCTAATGGTGGTCTAACATTGATCGATTCATGGTTACAAATAAAACAAATACAGTTCGATCAAAGGTTTTTTTATTTAAGTATAGAAGAAATAGTGAACAAGTTAATGTGTTTGAAATATCAATGAGCATCTGTTAGTTTAACTTCAACTGGAGCCCATCAAGGGCTACTGCCAGTCCCAAGACTGGATAAACGAGGGTTGGGTACAGGGTTAGCGACCCCATCCCGTAAAACACGAACTCGCTAGAAAAAACAGTGATACTCGCAATCGGAAAGTTTTCATTTAGGAAAGTGTTATAACGTCTCATAACTCAGCCTGGATTTTGTCTGAGGCTACTGCCGGTCCCAAACCCGGAAAAAATAGGGTGAGGGTTGAGCATGGAGTTGGCGACCCCATCCTGTGGGAATTAACTCGCTAAAAAACCGGTAACCAGAAAAAATAATTCAAATTATCTTAACTATTCATTCAGAAGAGTCATGACGTATCATGATGAAAACTGAATCCCTTCGGGAGTCACGAGACCGACATGCTTTCTAACAACCTGAACAATCATTAATTTAAGGTACATGGAATGTTCGTACACTGTGGTAGATTGAGAGAGAGTCATCCAAGTTGCTGCAGAAATAAAAAGATATAATCTGGAAGTGCTTGGAATCAGTGAAACACACAGCTGGACGCAGGTTGAACTGAGGAGAAAGGAAGGTCAAGGACAGAGTAGGTTTGGAGAATGCTTGTCACCGGCTAATGCTTAATTGAGAAGTCCTAGCTAAGGAAGCCTGTTGCCCTATTTGACACAATGTCCGTACATTAAAAACTCCAACATGTAGTCTAGAGCGGGGTTTCAAGAGACCAGGAATGACGTTTCGTGAACTCGCATCGTTTGCATTAGCGGTGCAGTGAGAAAACGGACTGTGAGTAGAGTTCGTTGTGAAGAGAAGAGAGGTGTGTGTGGGTGTAGGAAGGATTTGATTTCGATCAATTTGGTCTCGCGTGCTGTTACGGGTATGAGGGCGGTTGTCACGTCCCGGCTGCCCACACCGTGGAAGGTTGTTTCTCGAGGAACCTGAAAAGAAAGGCAGATTAGTGTTGGTCTCGGAGACCAGCGTGCGTGACTGCAGAGCAGAAGGGAAAACCGCTTGAGGGCGGTCACGCACGGCCTTTTTATGAGAAGTTTTTTGAGTGTTAGCTCCGCTCTTGAAAGTCCTTAGTAGGCACCCTTACCGCCGATAAAGGGAATCCGTGAGGTAAGGTAAGGTGTGAAATTTTTAGGGTATCGCTGCAGATGCTGGTTGTCCGAGAGAAACACCTTACTGCTGTCACGCCCCTCTGCAGTCAGCAGTACGACTTCGCCCTCAGACCTTGAATAGCTGCTTTTAGTCTCATCGTTCTGCAATCGACCAGCCTGACATGGTAGAGAACCTTCAGGAACATATGTTCCAGCCAATATAGCTCGGTTGGGTCATCACGATAGGCAAGCCCGACAAGCACCACGACAAGGTAGCAGCTACGGTCGGGCTGCTAGCTCTACACCATTATAAAAGTTAATCAGAACCCTGACGTCGCTATTCTCTCAAAAAATCAAATGAATTCGTTCACAATGAATAAATAAATCAATAGTCAGACAGAAAATCTTATGCACAAACAGAGACTATATACTTATTGATCCATGCATCCATCCATCCATCCAACTATTCAAATCTAACCTTTGTAATACAAGAAGAAGAAGAGAGAAAAACACCAGCCCTCTTTTTTTCTCTCTCCCTACACTTTGATCATTATGCATAATGATGATGAATGATGTGATCAGTGTGAAATAATCGTGTTGCTCTTAAGGTAGATTTACAATCAGTATCACATGTGTAAAACAATGTTCACCTGATTAATGATGACATAATATTCTGGCAATATTGGACATCTTCGGCTGTTTTTAGGAATTATGCAACATGATACTATTCTATGATATTTTATTGATAACGAGACCACTATTACTACTACTCACACTACTGCTACTACTACTGTTAGCAAATAGAATTACGTATGAATATGTGCAGAATTATTTAAGTCAGTCAGTTACACCGTAGAACTTCGTACATTAGCACAGAGATGCAATTGTCAGTTCATATCCCATATTGGTAGAGATATTAAAAGTATTAGCAGTAATGGAGAAGATTAGGGGGCGAAGATATTATTCAAGAAGTATAATTCAGTGAAATAAACTTATAAAGAGAAAGATAGAGGTGATGAGGAATGCAGAAGCTTAAAATTTCATAGAACACAAAGAATAAATGCACCAGCACCATTGCAAACTATTTTCAGCAATGTCGTTCAAGGTCTCTAACTATCGGTTACTGTCATGTCGCGAACCCCAACCAGGTAGTCTACATCTACCAACATGACTTTGTTCACTTACTTGTCAATGATTTCATGGATTTGTGCCATGTTTTGGTTTAGCCGCCCCTAGCTTCCTTTCAGCCTATTCCTATTTAAGTAGTCTAGTGTAATACTCGGTGAAAACTCTGATTGCTTTTTACAGAACTAAGCAAAAGAAGAACTAGACATGTTTTTTGCATGGTACTGAAAAATAATGTCGTATACCTTCATCATCACCTACCAACAGGGTTCGATCTCATCGCGGTCGATCTCTTAGGATAATTGGACTGAGTTTTCAATTTGAATTAGACAGGACAATTTTTACACGTTCAGTTTATTTATTTAATGTCAGACGTACTTATTTACATCTGTTACCGCCCCCACCCCCATACACACTGAGACTTAGACCGCCGATTAGTATTCTCCAACCAACTCTCTCCTGGCCTATCCTTCCCAGTTCTATACAATTGCTGTTCGTTTTATTGATGTGTGTTTCCGATTCATGGCGTAATGTGTTTCTTCGCCTTCCTCTTTTCCTCTGGCAGAGGGGATTCCACGTGAGGGCCTGTCTTGTGATATAATTGGCTGCTATCCACAATGTGTCTTATCCACTTTCAGCGCTTCTTCCAGATCTCCCCTTCCGCTGAAATTTGATTTGTGTCCTCCCACAGTAGATTTTTGCTGATGGTAACTGGCCAACAAATCCGAAGTATTTTGCGTAGACAACTGCTAGTAAATACTTTTATCTTGTGGATGATGTCTTGCGAGGTTCTCCAAGTTTCCACCCCATACAGTAGAACTATTTTGACACTGAAATTTCTGACTTTGGTGTTGGTTGATTGCTGTTTTGAGTTCCAGATATTCTTCAATGGTAGAGATGCTACCCATGCTTTCACATGTTCATAAGATGCACCTTGCTCATCAATGATGATGCTGCTGAATCGTGTAAAGGTATCTGCATAAGCTAACCCTTGCTTTTTATCTTGCGTACGTTGAGATCCACTACTAAAGAGGCTACTGATACACTGGCCGTCTTCACTTGCATTTGTTGTTGCGCGTCGGATATAACAGCTTGATCATCTGCAAAATCCAAATCGTCCAGCTGCAACAAGGTTGTCCGCCGGATCCCGTACTTTCTCACACAAATTGACATCTTCATAATCCAGTCGACCACCAGAAGAAAGAGAAATGGTGAGAGAAAGTAAGCAACCTTGCCTGACCCCGATCTTTACTTGGCATAAGTCAAATGTACCTACACCATAAGTAGTCATGATTCATAGAGTTGTACTAATAATTAGTAGTAGTAGTGATTAATAGTTTGATTTGCCAACCTGCATCACTTATGGCGCAGGCGAGATATCCGCTCGCTGACCATAGGACGAGTGTACTGTGCAGCAGTTCGCTGCGTCCTACTGTACGGATGAGAAATATGGCCGTTAAGAGTAGAGGACTTCCTTAGGTTACTAGCCTTCGATCATCGGTGTCTCCGAAGTATTGCTCGTGTATCACGGGACAACCGTATAAGCAATGCTATCGTTAGGACACGAGTTCTAGGTAGGGATGGTAGATTAATAGATGAAGTAATGAAACTTCATCAGTTGAGCTGGTTTGGACATGTGTAACGGATGCTCAACCACTGACTGCATCGACGAGCGATATTCTGTGATGTAGGAGAGTAAGCTGGAAGAAAGCTAAGGCCCGGCCAAACCAAAACACGGCACAAATCCATGAAGTCACTGATAACTGGACTGAGGCATGTTAGTAGGAGTAGACTACCTGGCTTGGGTACGCGAGACGATAGTAACCGGCGGTTAGAGAATTTTGAATGACATGGCTGAGAATCGCTTACAATGGCGCAGATGCATCTATTGTTTGTCTTCTCCTAAATTGTAATCTTCTGAATTCCTCATCACCTTTATCTTTCTCTTTTAAGTTTATTTCAAAGGATTATACTTCTTGAATAATATCTTCGAACCTTAATCTCTTCAATTACTGTTAACACTTCTACTATCTATCAATATGGGATTTGAGTCGACATTCGCGTCTCTGTATGCTAATGTGGTATGAGGCAACTTGAACTCTGATGTAGTAGTACATATGTATTAAGTTCTACGTTCGGCCTGACTGACTGACTGAACCATCATTCATTATCTATGGCCGATAACTGTCTCACTCTTGACACGCACTACTATGAGAGTCTCATACTACTACTACTACTACTACTACTACTGTAGTGAAGGAGAACACATGTGAGGGCAACCGAATTGTATTTATCGCAAATTACAGAGTTACTCAGTAAAAAAGGAAAACCATATAGTAAACAGTTAATTTGCATATCTTCAATCCATCATCAATCTATTGTCTGACTTTTCACTATTCATGCGTTTCATACAAATCGCATTGTGTTCCCACTCTTCCTTTCTCTTGATCTTCCCCCATCTTCTGCTGCCAGACATTACGTTTCCACTCGCGTCATATACTACTTATAAGTAGCGCGCCACACTCGTCCCCGCTTTTAATAAGCTGTCGTCGTAGTCTTTCTGATTGCCGTACCGATGTCATCTTTGGTGCTTTTCGTGATTCATACACTTGATAATCTTGAAACCATCTCTGCAGTTGACTAGCATTTACGCGCTTCTACTTGTCTTCTCTCCGGATCGTGTAAACCGCGCCGCGTCTCTCCACGATGACGTACGGTAATTCACACTTTGGGATCAGCAAAATCAATGGTAACTCTTTCTCCCGATCTCCTCCTTTTGATGCTAACCATTCCTTTAACTTCCGGCTGTTTCTCTCTGTAAGCCCGTTTATCTGCGGATGATACGGTGTAGTTCGTATCCTCTTGATGCCAAACTGCTTTAGACGGGCTTTAAACTCGTCACTTTCAAAACAGGGACCCTGGTCAGTTAATATCACCTTCCGTATTCCGTGACACGTGCACCACACTACTACTACTACTACTACTACAACGAAACAACTGTCTAGTGCTATCAGATTTCTCATAGTTGTGCTAACATCTCCTATTGTATTTTAAAACTCGACTCGGTTTTGTCTTCGAATTGTTTTTTTTTAAATTTTACATACTACTAACATGAGTTGGGTTTTGTTTATTAAAAATTTGCTTGTTTCCTTACAGATCTTCTTTCTGTCCAAATAGACACACACACACACACCCATATGTACATTTATGTATAAATATAGATGTGTATACATACATATCTATAAAAATTATTTATTTGATAAAATTAATTAATTAGGTTGGTTTTTCTTAAAAAAAAAGAGAGAACAATAATAACTGATCTAATTTTTTTTAATTAGTTTATTATTATTATTACCAGTACTAATACTACTAATACTACTGCCGATACTACTGATATCATTATTATTATTATTATTATAATTATTATGGTGTATCATGTGATTAATTGATTGTCTCATCATTATCAAGAATCAGACAAGAAAAGAAATTTATATAAATATATATATACCTATGTCCACGGAAGCAATAACACACAACCCATCTTTTATTCTCTACAAATGTTACATAACTATGCAAAGTGTGTGTGTGTGTTGGTGTGCGTGTGTATTCTGGCCTTTTTACCTATGACTGTCAGCAAGTAAGGCAGTTAGTTAGTTGTCTTCCACACATATTATCTAATTCAGACACTGTACTTCTTCAACATTAGTCTCAATTGTATGCGCAGCAGACTTGTCCGTGTTATTGTTGTTGGTGGTGTATTGACAAATTCTTTTTTTTCATAAAATAAAGTAAACAGAGTCTTCTTTTTTTTCTTGTATTTTGTGTTGTTGTTGTTGGTGGTGTTGTTGTGGATTGTTGGCTTCTTCTTTGCACAAAATCAATTCATTACAACATGTCACTAATGAGTAGCTGATATCATAATACTATCCATACTATTGATGGTCAACCAACAGGCCTGTTGCACATGCACATCGCTGCTTTGATAGGCAACGCAAGGATTCTCATTGTCGCCAACAGTATAATCACCCCTGCCCCAATCGGGAACATACATGTTGTTCGGGTTGGTGTGCAGACAAGTTGGACATCCAAAAAGCACGCACACGAACAGTGGCCCACGCCCGGGCACTTATGAATCAAGAGACCCCACCGACCAAACCACAACCCACAACCCCAAATCGGCGATGGCGGCAAGGCGGGCTTACCGATCCGAATATGGCACCCTGAAGCGGATTACCGAGACACCCAAGCAGTACACTAACCAGCAGCCGTTCCAACCGTCTGGCCTCCAACTGCCCTGCGCTGAACAATCGACCGGAGTCCCAAAGGCCCCACATAAAGATAATGATCGAGTTTGTCCTACAAGGTCAGCTAGAACGTACACCTTTCCATGAGGAAGATGTCATGGACTCGACCAAGCACGAGCGCTCAGCCAAGCAGGGTTCAGCCGACAGAAGTCGGCAGACATCATTGGTGTATAGTACCCTTTCATCACTGAAGCACAGGAACCCAACTGGTGGTTATCTGAGCACAGTTGCAACAGACAGTCGCCATTATCTGTTCGACCAGCTGCGATACCATAAGATCCACCCAGGTGTCTTTCCTATATCAGAGCGCCAAACAATTTGGAGGAGGTCCGACAAGTAAGCCCGACCACTACGTCAAGGTAGCAGCTACGGTAAGGATGTTAATACAACCTATAAACTGATCATTTAAACGAAGGTGATTCAGCTATAAGTTTATTTTACAGAAGAGAGAGAAAAGTGGTAGACGACAGTGCGCGTTTACATACATCAATGAAATAATGCTAACCTTATTATTACTAAAAATAACAATAAATCATTTCAATATTAGAAAATACTCTTACCCGGTTTGTCAACGGATTCGAACATCGTAATCCATGCACGTCCGTATTTAAACTAGTCGGCAGGTCATTATTATTCAATTGTGATCTGTGTCCTTCTGTTGTTACTAGATGAGTTGGCCTAGCAAACACACTGGTGCCACATGAATCTGGTGATGATAACGATGTAGGAGGACAAGAGAGTTGGTGTTGATGTTGTTGTTGTGGAACATCTTGATTTTGTTGATGATGAGCAGCAGCTGCAGCTGCTGCCGCGGCCGCCACAGCCGCAGCGGCTGCAGCATACGATGTAGGATTGACAGGGAAAGACGGTGAACCAGTGACGAATGGCAGTGGAAAGACTAAAAAAAAAAGTAAAGTTTAAATATTACAGATTACTATTGAACATTATTGTTAGTGGGACATAGATGGAATTAAAGCATGACTACGTCAGCTGCCCGCTGATTGGCTAATTTCTTATCCAATCAGCGCCTGATCAATTATTCTTGGAGAACAGGGTGAAAGATTCTCGTATTGTTAACTGCGTGCTGATTGGTTAAATCTAATCCAGTCGATCACGTGAATTACTACTATCCAGAAGCTTCTCATGTAAATGCTATAAATAAACTAACGTTGTATCTATTTTTGCCTTCTTCGCCTTCGCCATCACCTTTGGCTTGTTATTTTCCATTTAACCTTGCTATTTGGAATATAATCTTTTCCTGTTCAACCGTGTTTTCTGATTCTTTGGAACTTGTCCAGTGTATTGTGTGGTCAGAGAATACTAAGCAATAGGATTTAGCTGGGAATTATTTAAGCAAGCGTTACAACAATTATGGACAAAACTAATGAAGTCAGTTAGTTAGTTAGTTAGTCAGCAACCGACGAAGAACAGCGTACGTATGTATATCAGTTCAAGTTAACAAACCACATTTTATCACAAAGAGATTGAATTGTCAATTCCAAATCCCATAGTGGTAGTAGGATTAGGAATAATCAGAAAGATTAAGGTTCGAAAATATTATTGAAGGAGTATAATTCGTCGTACGTCAGTGAAAGTCATGTGCAATTCAGAGATTAGAATTTGGGATAACACAAAGGGTGGATGTATCTGAGCCATCGAAAACGGTTTTAAGTCATGTCATTCAACGTCTCTATCCATCGGTTAGTTGTCTCACGTATCCCACCACCCAACATGGCTCCATTCAACTGTCAAGGACTCCATGGACTTGCGCCATGTTTTGGTTTAGCCGCCTCTAGCTTTCTCCTAGACTATACTTCCTACACACCACAGAACATCGCTTGTCGGAGCAGTCGGTGGTTGGGCATACACGTAACACATGTCCCAACCAACTCAACTGATAAAGTTTCACTACTTCGTCTATTGATCAACTATCCTCAACTAGTACGTCTCCTAACCACAGCATTATTTACTCAGTTGTTCCACGGAATGAATGGATGAAGTCTAAATTTAACGTCGATTAAGAAAGAAGCACACACATAAGTCTTTAGGAGATCAAAACAAACATTCAATCTCTAAATGATAAGTGTTGGGCGACTTAGATTTTTAAAAACAAATGATGACAAATACAATTAGTTTATACACATCAATCAATCATTGTTAGACCACCGACATTAGAAATCTGGAAGCACTGAAAGACGGCCGTTTCGTCCTGGTATGGGACTCATCAGTGGCAGTGCGCATCCACGACTCCTGCAACTTGCAGGATTTGAACCCGGGACCTTCGGTATTGTGCGCGAACGCCTAACCATTGGACCACTGGGCCGGCGGCATCCAACGGTGTTAATGTGTAACTGATTGATCTAGGGATTTTGCGCAACCTCACCCATTTGTCTTTGGTAGTAGTTACTGTCTACACCCGACAGGGATGAACTCCATTGGTCACGTCTTCTCAACTAGAACTCCGAGAATTTCCTCACGAAACGACCGTCCTGCAGTGCTTCCAGGTTTCTACTAGTGGTGGTCTAACAGTGATTGATTGATGATTTCTGCCAACAATTAGTTTAACTCATTCAGATCAAACCAAATCAAATCATTCACATATGTTCAAAATGAAAGGAACAGACTTCAAGTGATCAGGTCAAACGATTACAGTTTTAAATCTGTTTTTTTTGTTTGAAAAAACAAAGTGAGTAACGATTAGAGAAGCATCTTGCATTGCAGCAAAACTTTTTGCTGTCCAATTCAGAATGAACACATTGACGCACACACACACACGGGTGTAAAAATATCTACAGAGAGATCGTACACACAGAGAGTATCCCAACTGAAGTATCATCACTGAGACAACATACACACACACCGGGAGATCACCATTAACCTTTTTCATAAGGAAGAACAACAACAGCCACGACGACGAGTGTCAGCGCATACAAATTAACACACACACACACAGAGCAATAAATCATCCGTGTACAAACAATGTTTGAAATAAAACACCATAGATAATTAATTAACAACACATTTGGAGTTTTCACAAGAAAATAAAACAACAAAACATAGAATCATAGAACGAATTGAAAATAAAAGAGACGAAATGAGAAGAGGAAAATGGACAGTATTAGTATTAGTAGTAGTAATAGTAGAGACAAAAGTACTTATGCATATATATATGGAGAGGGAGAGAGAGGGAGAGCGCACGCGCGCGCGCGCCCGCGTATAAACGATCGAGCACAAGAAGTGACAGGAGGCGAAAAATAGTAGTCATAGTAAAATAAAAAAAAAGAAGGAGACAAGAATAAAGGCGGAGAAAAAAAAAGAAAAAGACAGCGCACGTGTGCTAAATAAGACGGAGAGAAAATGCAGGCAAGCGTACACGCACACACACAGGCGCACACACGATATCGAAGCGGACAATGACAGGAGTACACTAATATATATATGTATATATATACAATTAATCATTTCGAAATTTCGATATTCATAATAATAATAATAACGATGATGATGATGATGATGATGACAACTGGAGAGAAAAATGGGAGAGATAAAAAAAAACACTTAGATAAGTCACATATATTTCTTGTCTTGTCTATTATTATCGTCTCGTTATTGTTGTTTTATGCCTAGTTTCCAAATGGCAGACCAAAAAAGAAAGAATTGATCTCATCATCTAGTTCGACTGGACCAAAACACACACGCACACGCACACGCACACGCATACACACAGAGAGAGAAAGAGAGGAGTTCGCGGGCTGCAATCAATAACACAGGCTACTTTTTTTGTGCTGTACTGTACTGTGCTGTGTTGTGTTTTGTTCTTTGCTACGTTTTCTCCAGTTTGAAAAGAATTTATTATTATTATTATGATCATTATTATTTTTGATACAGGCAACATAAATTATATCGTTTCTTAATTCTTTTCAACAAACGTTAAAGTATTTTAATTTGGCATTGTTGCTGACATTGTTATAAATTCGATTTCAATAGATGCAATCATGAATCGATCAATAATGTTAGATCACCATCATTAGAAATCTGGACAGACAGATACAACGCAGAACTTCATACGCAAGTAGATCAGTTCAGGTTGCCATGCCCCATCAGCCCGACCGTAGATGCTACCTTGACGTGGTGCTTGTCGGGCTTGCCTATTGTGATGACCCAACCGAGCTATATTGGCTGGAACATATCTTCCTGAAGGTTCTACCATGCCAGGCAGGTCGATTGGAGAACGATGAGACTAAAAGCAGCTACCCAAGGTCTGAGGACGAAGTCGTACTGCTGATTGAAGTAAGGTGTTTCCCTCGGACAACCAGCATCTGCAGCGATGCTGCCTTCTCACAAGGAAGGTAGTGGTTAGAAAAGGTCGACCCTAAAAAGGTCACACCTCACCTTACCTCACGGATTTCCGTCTCCGACGGTAAAGGCTGCCCACTAAGAGCTTTCAAGAGCGGAGCTAATACTCAAAAAACTTCCCATAAAAAGGCCGTGCGTGACCGGCCTCAAGCAGTTGTCACTTGGGCTCTGCTTTTACGCTCCCAGGTCTCTAAGACCAACACTAATCTATCTTCCTTTTCAGGTCCCTCAAGAAACAACCTCTCACGGTGTGGGCAGCCAGGAAGTGACAACCGACCTCATACCCATACCAGCACACGAGACCAAATTGGTCAAAATCAATCAGAAATCTGGAAGCACTGTTTTTATGGCTGTTTCGTCCTGGTATGGGGCTGATCAGTGGCAGTGAACATCCACGATTCCTGCACCTCGCAGGATGCGAACCCAGGACCTTCGGTCTTGCGCGCCTTGAACGCTTAACCTCTGGACCACTGAGCCGGTATCTAACAGTGTTAATGACTAACCTCGATTAATGCACGGAGTTGCGCAACCTCATACATTGACTTCGGTAGTTACTGTCTACTACACCGGAACAGGTTGAACTTTACTGGTCACGACTTCCCACTAGAACTCGGAGAAGATTCTTCACGGAGCTAGTCATTAGTGAGCTCAAGTAATTTGCATTACGGAGTTGTGAAGATTGTTAAGTCACACATTTGAAATCATGAATCGAAGGTCCTGGGTTCGAATCCTACGAGGTGCAGGAGTCGTGGATGTGCACGGCTGATGAGTACCATACCAGAAATAAATCAGTTCAATTCTTTGATTTTTTTACACTGTACAACCAGTCAGTCAGTCAGTTACAAAGTGGAACTTCGTACGTAAGTACATCAGTTTAAGTTGCCATACCACATTAGCACAGAGATGCAATTGTCACTTCAGATCCCATAGTATTAGAAGTATTAGCAGCTATCGCGTTCGACGATATTATTCAAGAAGTAGAATCTTGTGAAATAAACTTGAAAAAATAAACTGATGAGGAATTCAGAAGGTTGGGATTTGAGAGAACACAAAGAATGAATGCACCTATGCCATTGCAAACAGTTTTCAGCCATGTCATTTAGGGTCTTCTAACCATCGATTACTATCATCTTACGAGCCCCAACTAGGTAGTCTACACTTACCATCGTGACTTAGTCTACTTATTAGTGACTTCATGGATTTCTGCCATGTTTTGGTTTGGCCGTCCCTAACTTTCTTCCAAACTATTCCTACACCAAAAAACATAGCTCGTCGAGGCAGTCGGTGGTTAGGCATACGTAACATGTGTCCCAACTACACCTCAACTGATGAAGCTTCATTACTTTATCAATTGATATGCCATCCTTACCTAGTATTCGTTTCCTAATGGCAGCATTGCTTACTCGGTTGTCCCAGGATACACGAGCAATGCTTCGGAGACACCTATGATCGAATACTAATAACCTAAGAATATCCCCAAATCTCACCACACGAATATCCTCAACTTTTACTATACAATATTAATAGTGTGATAGGGATACCTACTGATTTACGATGTGGGTTCTAAGTGGTATGTACTCCCCAGCCACTATACCACCCCTAGAAGAAACAATCGGAGGGAATAATGTCGGGTTGGAATGTATGAGGTGATCAAAGTGTTTTAAAGACTAGTTAATCAATGCCAACTTTAAAAGATTATACTGAGGTGTACATAATTTTTTTTCTTGGTACACTGTATCTCCTCACACATCTGATCCAGACGTCAGCAGTAGAAGTATAAAAAAAGAGGGAAGTTACTGAAATCGATAAAACATCAAACTGAAGACCAGAAGGTAGATAAGAAAGAGAGCAAGATTGAAACATTTAAACAATTCGACTTCGAAAATTTTGATGATTTTTTTGTGGAATCAACCCGTAGATAGATTATGTCATGTAACATGTATGATATTTTTTAGTAAAGCCATAGGAATAGTCATGTCACATGTGATTTATTGAACCGTTTCGTAAATGTGTAATAATATTATTCAATCACATGAATAGAACAAGACAAACAGTATAATATGTCAAAAAACGAAATGAATTATCAACTGTACAGAGTGGATATTAAGTAATAAAAACAATGTTTCAGTGATACAAGAAGGTTAGAGGTTGGAAGAAAGCTAGGCGTGGTCAAACCAAAAAAACATGACACCGATCCATGAAGTCATTGACAATTGAACTGACGGTTATGTTAGTTTGATGTAGACTACCGACATGGTTGGGGTCTGTGTCCACCAGACAATCGTAACCAATGGTTACAGAATTTGTAAAATATGGCTCAAAATTAAGTGAAATGGCGCAGGTGCTGTCAAATTCTAATCTTCTGAATTCTTCATGACCAATTTTTTCTCTTTTTAAATTTACTGCACTGAATTCAGTCAGTCAGTCAGTCAAATGCAACGTAGAACTTCGTACGTATGTACATCAGTTCAAGTTGCCATACAACATCAGCACAGAGATATAATTGTCAATTCAAATCCAATAGTAGAAGAGGTAGTAAAGGTATTAGAAGTAATCGGAGAGGTTAGAATTAGAAGATATTATTCAAGAGGTATGATTCAGAGAGATAAGTTTAGAAAGTCAAAACTAGAGGGGTTGAAGAATCCAGAAGATAAGGATTTCATAGAACATTCAGCGTCTCTAACCATCGATTATTATCATCTCGCGGACCACAACCAGGTAGTCGACAATTACAGACATGGCTAAGTCCACTCGTCAATGACTTCATGGATTGCTGCCATGTTTTTGTTTGGCCGCCCCTAACTTTCTTCCAACCCATTCCCACACTACAAAACAAAGCTCGTCAAGGCAGTCGGTGGTTAGGAATTCGTAACACATGTCCAAACCACCTCAAATGATGAAGTTTCACCACTTCATCTATTGATCTGCCATTCTTACCTAGCACCTCAGTTGTCCCAGGATACACGAGCAATGCTTCGAAGACATGTATGATCGGAAACTAGTAACCTACGAATATCTTCTACTCCCACTGGCCATGTTTCACAGGCATGAAGTAAGACGGAGCGAACTACTGCACAGTACACTCCTCCTTTAGTTATCATATGTCGCCTACTCCATAAGTGACGCAGGTTAGCAAAATCCAATCGAGCCTTCTGTATCCGAGCTGAGATTTCGTCAGTCACCAGGCCATCGGCACTGATGAGACTCCCAAGGTAAGTGAAGCGGTTTACACGTTCGAATACTTCACTCCCTATCACTAATTCAGGTGCCGATGAGACCCAATCTTGAAGCAACATTTCACATTTCGACGGGGAAAACCGCATCCCGAACATGCTTGCATTGTTGCTTAGGGTAGTCAGAAGACTCTGCATTTTGTCAGCGTCTTCACCAAGTAGGACTATGTCATCGGCATATTCTAAGTCAATAAGCGAGCCAGCTGAGCCACTGAATTATATTTCTCGAATTGATATCTTTAAACACTAATCTTCTCCACTAATGTTAATACTTCTACTACTGACAGTTCGATCTATCTGTGTGTTCATTTGATATGGCAACTTGAACTCTGATGTACGTACATACCGAGGTTTACGTCGTTTGATGGCTCTGACTGATAATAACGATGAATTTTCTCTGCCAAGTTTTTCATGGCATGGCCATCATCCAGAAGATACAACTGTTTATTAACAGTTGTCTACACAAAATACTTCGGATTCGTTGGCCAAACACTATCAGGAACAACCTACTGTGGGAGAAAACAAACCAGATTCCAGTGGAGGAGGGAATCAGGAAGAAGCGGTGGAAGTGGGTAGGACACACATTGCGAAAAGCACCTAAATGCGTCACGAGACAAAACCTCACTTGGAACCCTCAAGGTCAGATGAAAAGAGGAAGGCCAAGGGACACATTACGCCAAGAAATAGAGAAAGATACGACAGGAATGAACAAACATTGGACAGAACTGGAGAAGGAACCCCAGGACAGAGTTGGTTGGAGAAAACTGGTGGGCAGCCTATGTTCCATTGGGGGTAACAGACGTAAGTAAGTAAATAAGTAAAATTATAGATAAATAATTGCGGAATTGTTTAGTTATTCTAAACTTAGTAATTTTTTACTGAAAACAGGAAATTGTTAAATCACAGTATGAATATTAAAAGAATGATAATTTCCAGTATACTGGATACTATTCATTTAAAGTAGCATATAAGTAGTATATAACAAAGAGTCACCTAGAGCAATGGCTCAGATGTATCTATTGTTTGTGTTCTCTCAAATTCTAATAATCTTTTAAATTCTTCATCACCTTTATCTTTGTCCTCTCAAATTGGTTTTACTGGATTATACTAAAAGCAGCAACTTAAAGTCTGAGGGCGAAGTCGTACTGTTGATTGTAGAGGCGTGACAGAAGTAAGGTGTTCTCCTCAGACAACCAGCATCTTCAGCGATGCTATCTTATCACAAGGAAGAAAGGGGTTGGCGAAAGTCGACACTAAAAATGTCACACGTTACCTTACCCCACGGGTTTCCATCACCGACGGTAAGACCATCAGAAGAGTGGAGTTAAAACGTTGGAAATTTCCTATAAAGAGTCCATGCATGACCGACCTCATGGCCTCTTTTCTCGTTCTAAATGTATTTCACTAAATTATCCTTCTCGAATCTTATCTTCAAATCCTAATCTCTCCGATTACTGCTAATACTTCTACTACCTCTACTACTACTATTACTACTACTACTACTACTGTGGTGCGCGCTACTCATAAGTAGTATAAGACGTGAGTGTGAACGTAATGTCTGGCAGCAGAAAATGGGGGAAGATCAAGAAAGGAAGAGTGGGAACACAATGGAATTTGTATGAAACGCATCATGAATAGTGAAATGTCAGACAATGGATTGATGATGGATTGAAGATTTGCAAATTAACCGTTTACGATATGGTTTTCCTATTTTACTGAGTAACTCTGTAATTTTCGTTAAATACAATTCGGTTGCCCTCACTTGTGTTCTCCTTCACTACACTACTACTATGGGATTTGAATTGACAATTCAATCTCTCTGCGTGCTAATATGGTATGCCAACTTAAACTCTAATGTACGTACGTACGTGTCAAAGTTTAAGTTGTCGCTTACTAACTGACTGAGTGTTACTGGAAACAGGATTTTTTTTGGATATCGATATACATAGCACAAACAGAGTATGTTGAAGATCAGGGGAGATGTGAAAAAAAGACAGACAATAACCTGTTAGTACTGCAAAATGGATGTCTGGAGATTAGGCAGACATATTTTGTAAATAAACTGTATTCTCAACAAACATATACATATATACATTTATTCCATTCGGCCTTGACTACACTTCGAATAGTACATCAAGACTAATTTATCGAGTAAATATGTATAATAACCCTTTTGTTACAGGCATTCGTTTAACTCATCAACTAACATTATATGAATTTACCTTTCCGATCATCATTTACAGTCTCCTCTCATTACAGACAGTTTCTGACCCATTTTTATTTACAGTATGATTAGGTTTGATCTGTTTGTATATGTATATATATATGCACTACACTACATTTGTTTGAGGCTAATTGCTGACCTCTAGACATAAAAAGTCAGAGAGAAATGAGATGCTAGTAGAGTGGTGAGTCGATGGCGATTGTCAGCTGTGTACTACTCAAGGTTTTATAGTATGAAAAACAAATGTGTTATTGGTGAAATTCAAAAGATAACAGAAAAAAGAAACTGAATCAGCATGGAAATAGTATATTTTAGTTTAAAGATGGTGAAAACAAGTGGACGAAACAAATATAAACATACAACGAGATGCACTAAGAGTGAGGTGTATCCCCTAATTGACAACCGCTAAATGGAAGGTCACTGTTCTGTCAGTCAGTTACAACGTAGACCTTGGTACGTGTACATACATCCGTTCAAGTTGCCTTATCATATTAGAACACAGAGAGATTGGATTGTCAATTCAAATCCCATAGTTGTAGTTGAGATGGTAGAAGTATTAGGGATCGAACATATCACTAGAGAAGTATAATTCAGTGAGGTAAATTTGAAAAGCGAAAAAATGTCATGAGGAATTCAGATGCTTAGTATTTGTTGGGAAGACAAAGAATGGATGCACCTGCGCCATTGCAAATGATTTCGAGCAAAGACTCTAATCATCAGTTACTGTGGTCTCACGGACCCTAACCAGGTAATATACACCAAGTAACATGGCCTAGTCCAGCAGTCAGTTACTTCATGGATTGGTACCATGATTTGGTTTGGCTGCCCCTAGCTTTCTCCTAACCTACCCCCAAACATTACAAACTATTGCTCGTCTAGGCAGTTAGTCGTCAGGCATACATAACACATGTCCCAACCATCTTAATCACTGATCCCACACTGTCAGCATCCTGTAACAATAGGTCGAAGACAAGACAAGACAAGACACAGAGATGTTACCACGGAACAAAATAATATGAACACTGTAGAAGCAAATTATATTCCACGCAAAAAATGAACAAAATAACTAACTAATTAACAATGATTGATTGATTGATGATTTCAAATGTGTAAAAACACAAACCTCCAAAAAACTCTGCCCCAAAATATCGTAACAGTGCTCACTAGTGAGGAAATTCTCGGAGTTCTAGTGAGAGAAGACGTGACCAGTGGAGGAGTTCAACCCTGTCGGGTGTAGGCAGTAACCACCAAAGACAAATGGGTGAGGTCGCGCAAAATCCCTAGATCAATCAGAGTTAGACATTATAACACCGTTGGACGCCGGCCCAGTGGTCTAATGGTTAGTCGTTCACGCACAATACCGAAGGTCCCAGGTTCGAATCCTGCGAGTGGCAGGAGTCGTGGATGCGCACCGCCACTGATGAGTCCCATACCAGGACGAAACGGCCGTCTTTCAGTGCTTCCAGGTTTCTAATAATGGTGGTCTAACAATGATTGATTGATGATTTCAAATGTGTAATAACTAATAGAAATCATCATCATCATGAGAAGAAACCGAAGGAGCATTGGATAGCGGTTTCGTCCTAGTATGAGTGAGACTCGTCAAAGGTGTGTCGCCATCCATCCACTGCCTCGACTCCATGGCACCTTCTCATGATAATAATATTCAAGTCATTGATGAATAGAATGTGTAACGAAAAAGAAAAATAAAAACAGAGAAGAACAAAAAAAACCCAAAAAAAAACTTACACGAATGGTAGTAGTCATCTAGGGATAAGAAACCAAAATTGAATGCTCCTTTCTGTGTACACTATAAGTGAGAAATAGACAAGCAAAGAAAAATAAGAAATGTAGTTGAATTGATGATTAAGAATTGAAATACGTAAAAAAAAAATGGGGATGATTAAAACCAAGCTATGATATATTCATAGGGAATGAATTCAACGGTAGCTGCTACCTTGACGTGATGCTTAGGGCTAGGGGTTAGCCTACTCGTGATGGCCCTGACCGAACTATGGATTAGATGGAATATAAGTCATTTAAGGTGGATTGATTGGAGAATAGTAAGTCAGTCAAGTAAGTATACACATAACACAAGCTTTATGTAGGTAGGATCAGTGATAATAATAATAATAATAATAATAATAATAATAATAATAATAATAATAATAATAATGATAGTTGTTAAATTGACAAAAACTGATTTTGCCACATTCATGAATTTAGCTGCTCTGGTGGAGAAAGTTATGTTAGGTGTATAACACATCTAGCTGAGCTAAAGACGAATTAGTGAATACTTCCCTTTGTGATTAGGTAAGATTAATCATCAAAACATAGCGTGGTCGTATAGTACAGGTTGCTACTGCCGTTCCTAAGCACGGGTAAAGAAGGAGGTTCAAGCATGGGGTTAGTGACCCTCATACTGTAAATGAATTCAACGGTTGATGTTATCTTGACATGATGGTTAGAATTTGTCTATTCGTGATGGCCCTAATCGAGCTATAGATTGGATAGAATATAAGTCGTTTTAGGTGCTACCATTGCCAGGCGGATCGATTGGAGAATAGTGAGTAAGCCGAGTAAGTATACATAAAACACACGGTTTTATGTAGATCAATGATATAAATAGTTGTTAAAATTGACCTAAACTGAATTCGCCATATTCACGAATTTAGTTGTTCGTGTGAAGCTAGATGAGCTAGCTAGAGACGAATAAGGCGAATAGTTCCCTTTGTGGTTATTAAAGGCTATTCATCAAAATATGGTGTTGTGATCTGTTAGGATATGTGTTGCGTATGCCCAATCAACGACTGCCTTGTCGAGCTAATGTTTTTGTGGTGTAGGAGTAGGTTGAAAAAAAGCTAGGGGCGGCAAAACTAAAACATGGCAGAAATCCATGAAATCATTGACAAGTGGAATGAGTCATGTTGGTAGATGTAGACTACCTGGTTGGGGTCCGCGAGATGATAGTAACCGGTGGATAGAGACTTTGAATGACATGGCTCAAAATTAGTTGCAATGGTGCAGGTGCACATACTCTTCGTGTTCTCTGAAATACTAATCTTTTGAATTGCTCATCACTTTTACCTTTCTCTTTCTAAAATTGTCTCACTGAATTATACTTATTGAATAATATTTTCAAACTCTAATCTTCTCCGTTACTGCTAATACTTCTATCACTATGAGATTTGAACTGATAGTGGCGTCTCTGTGTTCATGTGTTAAAGAAACATGAACTTATGTACGTACGTACAAAGTTCTATGTTGTAACTGACTGACTGACATAGCGTGGTCGTAGAGTACAGGAGAGACATGAATCATTTCAAGTAATTTATCGTATAGGTTGCAAGGTCTCGTCTCTTAAGCATAACATAAGCTACAGGGATTCACACTAAGAAAATCAAGTCTTTGAGTTGAACATTTCTTATTATTATGTAATTTATATTTCTGATGAATACTATTTCCAGTGTCTAGCTTTAAAATTCGTTTAACCAATACTCCACATTACGAAATATTAATTGAAGTCTATAACTAATCAGATCACAACTAGTACACTTTGTCATGAGATAATTATCAATTTACACTTTTAATTCAACTATTATCACTCATGATTCATAGACTGACTGTTCTGATTCGTTTTAACAATATCATATATGCACTATAAATGTCCGCTTGGAGACCCTCTCGGGTTACTACTGTCCTTTTCAAGTCCCTTTCAAGTTTGGGGATAAAGGAGTAGGGTTGGGCATGAGGTCAGTGATCCTTATCCTGTAAAAAAAAGCTAACTAGAATAAATTCAAAGCAGTCAGTTGCAACGTAGAATTTCGTACGTAAGTACATCAGTTCATGTTGCCATACCACATCAGCACAGAGATATAATTGTCAATTCAAATCCAATAGTAGAAGAGGTAGTAAAGGTATTAATGGTAATGAAGAAGACTAGGGTTTGAAGATATTTAAGAAGTATAGTTCAGTGAGATAAGGTTAGAAAGACAAAGGTAGAGGTGTTGACAAATCTAGAAGATTAGGATTTGAGAGAGCTCAAAAAATGGATGCACTTGAGCCATCGCAAACGATTTTGAGCCATGTCGTTTAAAGTCTAAACATTAGTTACTATCATCTCGCGGACCCCAACCAGGTAGTCGACACCCACCAACATGACTCAGTCCACTTGTCAGTGACTTCATGGATTTCTGCCATGTTTTAGTTTGGCCGCCCCTAACTTTCTTCCAACCTATTCCTACACCACAAAACATAGCTCGTCGAGGCAGTCGATGGTTAGCCATACGTAACATATGTCCCAACCACCTCAGCTGATGAAGTTTCATCACTTCACCTATTGATATGCCATCCTTACCCAGTACTCGCTTACTAACAACAGCATTGCTTAATTCAAAGCATTTCAACTCTGTTCTTGAAGTTAGAAGATCTTTCATTTAGGAGAGTTATGACGTTTCATGATGAGTCCAGTTTCTTTGGAAGTCACAAGACTGTTGCCCCTGCTGACAACCATAGCAATCATTAGTAAGTATGCTGGTCGGTGGCCTATGTTCCATTGGGGGGTAATAGGTGTAAGTAACTAATTATAGGTATTATTATAACCTTAGAGTAAAGCCTAATGAAAATCTAATTGTTTCGATATACATTTATGTTGTTCTAATTTTCAAAATATGAGAACTCTTAAAATCAAGGCAAAAGAGTTGAATATAAGTATTCACTATGACCTTCAGAAGGTGGAGCAGATAGAATTTGTGCCAATCTACCTCAATATGGTTATCCATCTTACCATATTTAGAAGCTTTTAGCGACAACCTAAGACACTGATGAGCAGTAATGAATAATACTCTCAGTATGAAACGTGGAAGCTTCTCCTAAATATACTTTATATGCACATGTAGTACAGATGGATGTATGCGGCCACTAATGTGAGTTTACTCAGGGCCGTAGTTCAGCGGTATCTGTTGTACTGACTAGTTATCAAGCAATCAAATAAGATTAGCAAAAATAGGTTATCAGTTGAAGACATACTTTTTCACGCTCATACCACAATACGTGTTGTGTCAATCTCTGCGCACCGGTAACTGCACGGTTTATCTTCACCACTCTGACCAGCTCCGACTAGATTTAATGATCCTATCTATACAGAATTCAGACAGTTCCAAAGAGAAACTTCTCTAAATACACTGTCACGTTTAGCTTTACAGAGTTTAGATAAATTAGGCGCAGAGCCAGACTGTTTGCGTTAGCTTGAAGGAAAGTAAGTCCCCAACTGCCCCCAAAAGGGGCGATACGCGGAAGAGCAAGTTCAACTTTAATGTGTTGCAACTTTGAGAGGGCCAACAATCATTAACACACAATTCTTACATTACTTCAAGTGAAATAAAATAATGAATTATTATAACATTTTTTAAAAAGCCTAGAAAGACTAGTTTTTTAACTCAATGTAACATTTTTTTTAACTCTATAAAAGAAACTTGTTTAAATAGAATATGGGGGGAAACACAGGATATAGTGGAAAGCTCAAATGCAGCTGGACGATGTGGAATTCGTAGATGATCTAGCTCTTCTACCAGCCACGCAAAAACAAATGCAGAAGAGTACCAGTGTAGCACCAGTAGGTCTCAACATACACATAGGTAAAGCACGATCCTCCGGTAAAACACAATATGTATGAACCAACAAAATCACACTTAACGGAGAAAGCTTTGGAAGAATTTGAAACAGCTACATATCAGGGCAACATCATTGATAAACAAGGTGGATCTGATGCAGATGTGAAGGCGCCGTTCAGAAAAACAAGCGCAGCATTTCTACAATTGAAGAACATCTCGAACTCAAAACAACTATCAACCGATACCAAAGTCACAATTTTCGACACAAACGTCAAAACAGTTCTACTATGTGGGGTGGAAACTTGGAAAACCACGAAGGCCATCATCCATAAGATATAAGTGTTTATTAACAGTTGTCTGCGCAAAATACTACGGATCCATTGGCTAGACACCATCAGCAACAACCTTATGTGGGAGAGAAAAATCCACATTACAGTGGAGGAGGAAATCGGGAAAAGACGCTGAAAGTGGATAGGACACACAATGAGGAAAGCACCCAGATAAGTCACAAGGTAAGCCCTCACTTGGAATCCTCAAGGCCAAGAGAAAATAGGAAGATCAAAGAACATATTACGCCGAAAACCGGAGGCAGATATGAAAAGAATGAACAGAATTTGGACGAAACTGGAAAGGAAGGTCCAGGACAGAGTAGCGTAGCGAATGCTAGTCGGTAGCCTATGCATCATCACGAGTGGTAACAGGTGTAAGTTAGTAACATTTTCCGACAAAATAAAAGATGTTTAAACACAGTATGAGTAGTGAACTTAAAAAGAAGATCTTTACCATTAAAAATATAATAATAAATTCTCAGTGAATCAATCTCAATAATTGAATTTGTGCTTTGGGCCTAAAGTTCCAAAAACGAAGTAGGTGGTTGGTTACCTTACAAGACCACTGTACGAGTCTTTAACCTCTACCTACAGGTCTAATTCATCAGGCAGTGAAACAACGTTAGGAGATAGAGGACTGGTGAAAAACTTCTCCATTGTTCAACATTATGACCTTTGTTGTGCCTGGTAATCAATCAGAATGAGACGGGAATTATTATTTTCTCTACCGAAATCCATGATGGTTTTTTGTTAGCTTATCAGTGTCACAGCAGTGTTTAGTGGTCAAATGAAAAAGAATATCGTAATTTATGTATGACTTGACGTAGAGTTTGTCTCCAGCTGAGCTACATTGGTGGGAACACATGATTTCTCTAGGTTCTACCATGCCAGGTAGCCCGATCGCACAAAGGTAAGACTAAAAGCAGCAACTCTAAGTGTCGGGGGGCGAAGTCGTACTGCTGATTGTAGAGGCATGTGACAGTAGCAGTAAGATATTTCCCTCAGAGAACCAGCATCTGCAGCGATGCTGCCTTCTCACAATGATGGTATTAAAAAAGGTCGACCCTAAAAACATCACACGTCACCCTACCGAACGGATTTCCATCTCCGGCAGTCAGACCATCTGAAGAGCGGAGCTAACACCTTATAAACATCTCATAAAAAGGCCGTGCGTGACTGGCCTCAAGCAATTGTCACTTGAGCTCTACGATCACACTTCCAGGTCCTTAAGACCAACCAACGCTAATCCAATTTCTTTCTCAGGTTCCTCAAAAAAACACCCTTCTACAGTGTAGGCAGCCGTGAAGTGACAACCACCCTAATACTCGTAACAGCACACACCACTTCTATGACCCATGAGATTTATTGGTTTGAAATCAAAGTTTTCCAATCTCACTTGATGGATCCCCCCCATTATCACCAATCAGCCAGAACCGCAGATTTAGCTTTCGTTCTCTCAATTTCTCAAACAACACTCCTGCCATGAGAAACCAATGAGCAGGCATTCCATGGCAGTGGCTATATATACATATGCACGGCCATATGAGAGCATTTGCTTAAGTATATGTTGAGATAGAAAACAGTCAAAAATGGAAGGCTGTATATATATTTGCGTTTTATTGATTCCTCAAATGAAACTGCGCATATCCCATTTATGTTCATATGGTAAAAGTCAAGGTTTTGAATGAGTGACTATGTCATTTTATATTTATTTCGGTAATCTAATTTTCTTTATTTAAAAGTATATCATAATTACAACTCAAAACCATTCCCAAACAGTGCTGTTATAGCTGTTACACAACTGCTACCTTTACTCTATACTTTTCGTTTTCTATTGACGTTAGTTTTTTTCGTACAAAAAAATATATATAGTCTGTCAGATATGTAGTCAAGTGTACAAGATTATATGTAAAGTAAAACTTAGCATATAAAAAGTGTGTATTGGTCATAGTTGTAGCACGAGAACATAATAATTACCAAAGTGAATATCAAAGTAGTGTAAGTAGTAATATTATAAGAGGTAATAAGAAAGATGAAACATTGAGAGTTAGTTAGTTGAATGAGCGATCGTAAGTCGTTGAGTTTCTTTCTTCACGGATGTGATAATGAATGCCACTGTTCTGGAGTCAGTTGAATAGTAGAACATGGTGTACGTACTACATATTAATAATTCACGTTATATATATATATATATTCCATCAACACAGATTTGGAAGAATTTTACGATTTGAAAGAAGACAAAGAACCGATACACCTAAACCATTTCAAACGATTTTGAGCTATGTAATTCAAAGACTACAACAACTCGTTGCAATTATAGCACGGGGTCAGTCGGTCAGTCAGTGCTGGTACGGGTATGAGGGCGGTTGTCACTTCCCGTGGAAGGTTGTTTCTTGAGGAACCAGAAAAGAAAGGTAGATTAGTGTTCGTCTGAACGACCTGCGAGCGTGACCGCAGAGCCCAAGAGACAACTGCTTGAGGCCGGTCACGCACGGCCTTTTCATGAGAAGTTTTTTGAGTGTTAGCTCTGCTCTTAAAAGCCCTTAGTTGGCACCCTTACCTTCGGAGACGGAAATCCGTTGGGTAAGGTGAGGTGTGACCTTTTCTAACCCTTCCTTCCTTATGAGAAGGCAGCATCGCTACAGATGCTGGTTGTCCGAGGGAAACACTTTACTGCTGTCACACCCCTCTGCAGTCAGCAGTACGACTTCGTCCTCAGACCTTGAGTAGCTGCTTTTAGTCTCATCGTTCTCCAATCGACCTGTCTGGCATGGTAGAACCTTCAGGAACATATGTTCCAGCCAATATAGCTCCGTTGGGTCATGACGAAAGGCAAGCCCGACCACCACGTCAAGGTAGCAGCTTCGGTCGGGATAACACGGGGTCCAAAAAACCACTTAGGCTGCACCGATTAACATGACCTCGTCCAATGGTCAGCAAAGTCATATATATTGGTACCATGTCTTCGTTTAGTCGCCCAAAGATTCCTCGTCCAGACTACTTCTACACCGGACAGCATCACACGTCCAGGTAGGTGGTGGTTGGGTATACGTAACACATGTCCCAATCACCTCGATTGATGACGATCCACTGCTTCATCAATCAACTAGCCATTAATACGCAGCACTCTATTCCGATCCCGATCATTGTTTGCTCGTTGGTCCCAAACTACACAAGCAATGATACAAAGACACATACGACTGAATTCTTAATGACCATGTTTTACACCCATAAGGTAGAATAGAGTGAACAGCTGGCGCGGTGAACTCAATTTTCGGTTGGCAGACGGATATGTCACCTACGCTACAAGTGATGCAAGTCTCCGGTATCCATCTCGAGATTTCGTCAAGCACGACACCATGGGGACTGATGAGACTTCTAAAATAAATGAATGAGTCAACATTGCCTAACTAATTCACTCCTTGTCACTGATTTATGCGCCAACATAAGCCGATCCTGAAGCTGAATTTTGTGTTTGAAAGGAGAGACTAGCATTCCAAACATGCTAGTATTGTTTCTTAAGGTTGTCAGAAGACTTGTCAACTGGGACGATCAGCGTTCGAGATTCGGTCAGATGAGACTGTATCTAGTTTCCAGATTTCAGTTAATCTAACTGCTAAAACTGGACCATCATCTTTCAAAGTCTCAAGGGTTAATGCAACATGCCCTATTGCTTTTACTCGATTAAGATTGATTATAGCCTTTTTTTAACTTCACCAAGAACTGGACAACTAAACACGAATTAGCCATTTAGATTATTTGAAGAGGGTGGGTAGCTGAAGGGCGGTTGAATTGTTCTCTAAGTGTTCTGCCCATCGGTCCAGTTTCGTAGGAGAATAGTCCCGTGTTTATCCGAGATAGTCTCACTAACAGCTGGACTTCAAATACGCATTCCTTTGATGAGTCTGAACAACTGTCTACTGTTACCAATAGCCGATACCTTTCCGATCTATTTTGCTTTCGCTGCCCATAACTGCTCACGATCACTGGGTAAGCTTTTGGTTAGCCTGTGTTTAAACAACCTCTACACTTCATCTAGTTCAGAGTCAGATGGGATGTGTTTACGAGCATCTGTCAGTTCAGTAAATGTCGTCGGAATCCACTGGTTTTTGGAAATTATTCCAAGCAGCCTCGGGATGTGTATCACCTACATGGTTAACTAACTGGTTTTTAGTGATTCTTGAATGTATTCTTGGTTTCTTCTAACTTAAAAGTTGAACTCTAAAGAGTTTCTTTGCTGTGAGAAACAAACAAGTACATGCTTCATACTAAAGCATAGTCAACCAGACATGACCAACATGACTCGGACCAATCGATATTATGTTTTAGTTTGGTCACTTTTATTTAACCTTGCAGGAATAACAAAAATATTGAATATCAGATTGAGAAATTCGAGATTTTTATTCTACAAAAGATCATAAAACTGATAATCGCTTATTTGGTTTATTACTTACTCTAAACAAGGTAAAATTTTAAAAATCTAGTTTTTCATAAATACGCTACACAAACATGTGAGCTTGAGGTAGGTTAGTTTGTTTAACGATTATCATGAAGAAAGTGAGTAATTTTTATTCATTTACACACAAAAAAACGATATTTCTCGTAGACCATTTGTTTCACTAGAGAACTGATAAGTTCACTTATGAAGAGTTTTTCAACAGTGTGCTGTGGGTGGCATATACACAGACTTCGACAAGCCATTTAGAAGAGCTCACGAGTGACCTAGAGCATGTATGAATTGAGATCAACATCCCCATAACGATTATTTATCTGCAGTATGTGAGACAAAGAATAAATGTTATAAATAGATTGAGTTATGAGTTACTGTATTGCTCAAAATACCTTTGCAAAAGACCTAGATTTGTTATTGCACTAGACCTTGGTGATGGCAGTATTTTTTCAGAAAGTAGATACGTTTGTATATATCCAGGCAACTAACTAATTGCTTAAACCTCAATGATGGTGTATGTGACAAACGAGACAGATCTGTTTACAATGAAAACCAAATTATTATAACACTTGATAAAGATGCCTTAGAGTATGTATACACTTTTATACATATGGGTAGCATCGTTAAGAAGCTAGGTGGATCTGATGAAGATGTGAAGACGCTGATCGGCAAAGCAAGGGTTACATTTCTACAATTGAACAACATATGGAACTGCAAACAACTATCAACAAACACCAATTTTCACCACAATTTTCAATACAAATGTCAAGACAATTCTATTGTATGGGGCGGAAACTTGGAGAACTACCAAAGCAATCATCCACAAGATACAAGTATTTATAAACAGTTATCTGCGCAAACTACTTCGGATCCTTTGATCAGATACTATTAGTAACAACCTACTGTGAAAGAGAAGAAACTAGATTTCAGCGGAGGAAGAAATCCGAAAGAAGCACTGGAAGTGGATAGGACACACATTGCAGTCAGTCAGTTGAAACGTAAAACTTTGTACGTAAGTACATCAGTTCATATCGCCATACCACATCAGCACAGAGATATCATTATCAATTCAAATCCAATAGTAGAAGAGTTAGTAAGGGTATTAGAAGTAATCGGAGAGGTTAGGATTAGAAGATATTATTCAAGAAGTATGATTCAGAGAGATAAGTTTAGAAAGTCAAAAATAGAGGGGTTGACGAATTCAGAAGATTAGGATTTGAGAGAATACAAAGAATAAATGCACCGGCGTCATTGCGAACGATTTTGAGCCATGTCATTCAAGGTCTCTAACCATCGTTTAATATCATCTCGCGGACACCAACCAGGTAGTCGACAATTACAGACATGGCTAAGTCCACTCATCAATGACTTCATGGATTTCTGCCATGTTTTGGTTTGGCCGCCCCTAACTTTCTTCCAACCTATTCCTACACTATAAAACAAAGCTCGACGAGGCAGTCGGTGGTTAGGCATACGTAACACATGTCCCAACCACCTCAGCTAATGCAATTTTCATACTTCATCTATCGATCTGCCATCCTTAACTAATAGTCGTTTTCTAACAACTCTATTTCTTCCTCGGTTGTCCCACGATATACGAGCAATGCTTCGAAGACATCTATAATCGAAAACCAGTAGCCTACGAATATCTTCTACTCTTACTGGCCATGTTTCACAGATATAAAGTAGGGTGGAGCGAACTACTGCGCAGTACACTCGTCCTTTAGTCAGCAAACGGATATCTCGCCAACGCCATAAGTGACGCAGGTTGGCAAAAGCTAATCGAGCCTTCTGTATCCGTGCTAAGATTTCGTCAGTCACCAGGCCATCGACACTGATAGTAGTAGTATTAATATATAGAATTTTTTTAAAAAAACAAGAATTTTGACTGGAAATAAAAAGACACACACACACACACACACATGCGAAAACATAGAGACATGAAATGTATAAAATAGAAACTCAAATTTAACACAAACAAACGAAAACATAAGAGGAAGACATCTCATTTTGAAGAAGTTGTAAAATTTTTCTAGTTTAACTCTTTTTTTAATAAAAAAACAGACTAGAATTAAAAAGAACTTAGTGAAATTAAGCATCACTTTAAACAATCTCGATAACTACATATATAGATATATACACATATATACATATCATATCATATCGTATAAATTCATCAGACCATATTAAAAACTAATATTTCTCTCTTTTCAACCTCCTACATTCACTTCACTTCAATTAAATGATGATTTAGAAAGCAGACTTATTATTACATGGGGAAAAAAAAAAAGAAATAGAAATGAGCAAGAATAATTTGGCTATAATTATTAATTGGTTACACTATAGGAATTAGCAATAAAAAAAATAATACAAGTCTGCATAACAATGAATAAGATGGCAATACATATATCATACAACCAACCAACCAACCAGATTAGTCTAAAATGCAATAAGTTGATAAAATACGGAAGGAATAAAAAAAAAGAACTCGACCAACTTGTGAAATTGTGACTGGAACAAGAACTACCACTACTATTTAGTCAGTCAGTCAGTCAGTCAGTCGGCGACAATGTACCATGTGTGGTATGTATGTATGTACACATTAATTCAAGTTGTCATACTAGATTAGTATAGAAAGAAAGTGGATTTGTCAGCCTAAATACCATAGTACTATTACTACTACTACTACCAATAATAATAATAACCCGACCGTAGCTGCTACCTTGACGTGGTGGTCAAGCTTGCTTATCGTGATGACCCAACCGAGTTATATTGGCTGGAACATATGTTCCTGAAGGTTCTACCGCGCCAGGCTGGTCGACTGGAGAACGATCAGACTATAAGCAGCTACTCAAGGTCCGAGGTCGAAGTCGTACTGCTGACTGCAGAAGGGTGTGACAGTAGCAGTAATGTGTTCTCCCCGGACAACCAGCATCTGCAGTGATGTTGCCTTCTTACAAGGAAGGAAGGGTTAGAAAAGGTCGACCTCACCTTATCTCATGGATTTACGTCTCTGGTGGTAAGACCTTTTAATCAAAAGCGGAGCTAACACCAAAAGCTTCTCATAAAAAGGCCGTGCGTGACAAGCCTCAAGTAGTTGTCCCTTGGGCTCTGTGGTAACGCTCCCAAGTCCCTAAGACCAACACTAATCTACCTTCCTTTTCAGGTTCCTTAGGAACACACCCTTCCACGGTGTGGGCAGCCGGGAATTGATATCCGCAGTTAAACCCCCGTATGGGGCTTTAGAATTAGGAGCTTTATTGTGAACTCCACTTTGCTGACTGGATCGATAGTAAGTGATCAAAGTAAATAAGTAGCTGAAATGACGGTCCAGTAAAACTATCTATCGAATCACCCTACCTAGAGTTCAAGACACCTGTACAGATTATCTATTAAAGTAGAATCAAATATTAAGCTTTATTTTCACAGTAGCTCGGAGAGGTCGGAAAATATTTTGGGAATTCTCATAGTCACGTTCATAATTGGTTGCTATTCGATATGCGTGCAAATGGGGACATTTAGGGTGACAATATTCAGTGAGAAATGGTGTCTAGTGAAATTTCGAGATGGAAACAAGAGATTCAATTGACTTTTGCTAACTTGCATCATGTGAAGAGTAGGTGAGATATCTGGCTGTCGACCAAAATTCGAGTTCACTGTGCAGCTGTTCACTCTATTCTAACTTGTGGGTGTGAAACATGGTCATTAAGAATAAAGGCGATTCCTATACTACCAGTATTCAATCGCAGGCGTCTTTGTATCATTGCTTGTGTACTTTGGGACCAACGAGCAAGCAATGATCAGGGTGGCAATAGAGTACTGTGTAATAATGGCAAGTCAATTGATGAAGCAGTGGATCGTCACCAATCGAGGTGATTGGGACATGTGTTACGTATGCCCAACCACCACCTACCAGGACGAGTGATGCTGGCTGATATAGAAGTAGGCTGGAAGAAATCTCTGGGCGACCAAACCAAGACATAGTACTAATCCATAACTTTGTTGGCCATCGGACGAGGTCATGTTAATCGGTGCAGATTAAGTGATTTGTTGAATTGTGTGTTATAACTGTAACGAGGGATTAGAGACTTTGCACAACATGGCTCAAAATCATTCGGAATTGTGCAAGTGCATCGATACTTTGTCTTATTCCATATTCTAAACTTTCGAATTCCTCGTAACCTTTTTTTACTTTAGTTAATTTATATTTTCTTAGATTGTCTCTCTGATGCCCAATCTTTTCACTTACTACTTTGACTGGTTTAAGATTTTATGTAACAGTTTTCTTAATCTGTGTTGACAGGGTATGATAACTTGAATTGATGCATGTACGTACTATGTTTCGCGTTGCTACTGACTGACTGACGCCAGAACAGCGGGATCAGTTATCACATTCGTGAAAAAACTTGAGTACTAACAATTCAGTGATTTATGATAGCTCAGACAAGATAAAACTTCAAGAAAGATAAGTAGTAAATGATACAATGTTAAATACATTAACAATGATGGCATAATATCATGGAGTACACTCAAGTGTCGTTCAGAAATATGTATCCTTGGTAAATGAAGAGCCATCAATATAAAATTCGTACACTCGGAATAAAACAGAGGGAACACCTGAATGAATAGCCGCTTTACAATTATTCCATTTACAACGAAGCGAAAATAGATTCAATTTAGCACATGGTCAAAAAGATAAACGCAACACTTGACGTATATCGTAACCGAGATCACAGAATGTGACGCAGAAGCTATATTAGATCTAATTAAGGCAATATTTCAGGGATATAAGAGTTGTTTAGGCCACTAATTAGTGTGATAATTGAACACTTAATGAGACACTAATGACTGTAGTCATTTGGTCTCGTAAGAAAAGAAAATTAAGTTTGATACCACGCTTAGAAAATGAGATATGATGTAAAACTAAACCTGAACCATATGTTCGAAAAATTTTTATTCAGTTTGAATCTGCCCTAGATATACCTGATATAGTGTCATCAATAGTGTTCTCCTAATTGCTTTCTCCTAATTTGCCTAATTATCCTTTTATTTTCCTAATACAAATGTTATAACAAGTACTTGAGAATGAATTTTCTTAAAGACCCTGTACTTTGGTAGAAGGGAGTTTGACTAGTTGTAGGTGATCTTCGTACAAACAAAAATCAGAGGCTAGGAACATGATATTTTAGGGAGGAAATAATCCGGGGCAGACAGACCTAAGAAACATTTGCGGTGTAATATAGAGCAACCGAGTTAAGACTTTGAAGTATAAGATAGGCAGTACTGGATGACCAAGTTTCATATGAAATTCACATTTTTTATACTGGTGGGCTTTACTGAAACACTGACAATATATAGTATTGAAGGGCTAAAAACTATTAGAAACAGACATAACTGATGTGGTACAACACATTTACGAGGTTCATAAACATTGGTTTTACTTCATTTGCAATTTAAAAGAGTAGGAATATACAAAAGAGTTGTTAGCACATACCTGACCTTCACCCTCAATTACAAGACCAACTTTGTCTTCAGTTAGATTTTCTGATGACTTTTTCTGCTCATCTTCCTCCCCCTCGTCTTTATAAACCTTAACCTCATCGGTACATGCAACTTCCATAAGTACCGAACTCACAGTAGGCGACCTTAACCTCCACTGTAACGTAAACCTTGAGAACAAGGTAAAAAAAGACTGAAATGAATTATACTGAAAAAGATTAACAGCATTTATTTATACATATTACTACAAAAACAGGGTTGACACAGAGCAAAAATTATTTCCCGTGTTTTGTTCTATGATATTGTGTACTTATTTCAAAAGTCTAGGCCACGTCCTTAAATTCAATGTAAGACGATTTACTTATTTTATACAGACTCTAAACTGCTTTTCTTCATTTTAGATTGAACTATATTTACCAGGAGATCGCTTATCTTCTTGTTTTGTACCTGGAAACATTGACTGATCTCTCGAAATGGATGCGATTAATGGGGAAAAGGAACTGGCTAACACTGAACAGAGGATTATCAAAATCAAGTCGGATATAGATCAACTTGATGAATTGTTGAAGCGTACAACGAGTGGATTTAGTGACGTTAAAACTCTCAATGAGCAATATCACAAACTAATACTTTCAACCAAAGATTTATTTCACTTGTCAACTACTCAAAAGTAAGTTCATTTTCACAAAATAATAGTCGAGCGTTAAACGTTTACTTGAATTCCAAGTAAAGTTTTAATAATTTGAGACCTAAGCTGAGTTTATTGACTAACTGTAGACAATTATGAGTACTCTATGTAAAGGTTTATTGAGTCCATTATTACTGAAATACCTCTCAAACTTAAGTCAGCGTTTTACTTCTTAGATCGACAGGTTTTCTGGTCGAATCTCTCTGGGAAACCTAAAATGTTTGGATCTCGTACAGAATCTAGTCGGATGCTTTGGGTTGAGTCAAAACTCAAGGGGAACTATTATCATAATAGTTAACTATGGGTAGTTTTTGTCAGGGTTGTCCTCTTTGCCCATTCATAACTAATATTCATCCCTTTACTCATTAGAAATTATTCTTCCAGCAGAGTATTCTATCGGTGACTTCGAATCTGTAAATGATATATCCCTACTTAGTGAAGACGCTCACAAAATAGTCTTCTAACCGCTACAAGGCTGTTAGTATTTGGCTATATGTTACTCCAAACCATTATTCGTATGTTTTAAGACTAGCGAGTCAGGAACTCTGAGGCTAGAGGCAGAGTGTTAGATGTGAGATAAATTGATGAGGTGGTTGGAACCAGTTTTACACATGCTCACCCTTCGACTCACAACATTGGCTATTCCCAATTTGGATTAGTTGAATACTTAGGGCGGTTTAATAAACAAAATAATGTCAGTTCATGAAGACTTGGACTTTCAGACTAAACCATTCTTGTAGGTGCAGACTTCCGGCCGATTATCGTAACCAATAGGTTTAGGCTTTAAATGACATGACTCAAAATCGTTTTCAGTAACACAGGTGTATGAAATTTGCCTCTTCTTACGTTCTGAATTCCTCATCAGTTTTTCTACCCATTATTTTACTAAGTAACGTTTTCTGAATTGTAATTTATATGCCTAATCTATTACTACTGTTAATATATCCAATGCTCGGGGATTTGTAGTGACAATTTCATCTTTCTCTTCTCAAAATTTATTCCTCCGTACTATACTCCTTGAATAATATCTTTGAACCTTAATCTTTTTAATTACTGCCCTCACTTCTACTACCTTGACTACTATGTGATTTGAATTGTCATTTTCATCTCTGTGCTAAGATGGTGTGGTAACTTGAACGTACGTACCAAGGTCTACGTTGTAGCTGGCTGACTGACTAGTTCCCTACAAATCAATTTTTTCCACACATTTCAGCTTATCAACTACTTGATTCCCTTTAAATCGCCTATTTAGTTGTGAGCCATTATTCTAGATGATAGAGCTTTCAGTGATAGACTACAAATATACTGTTTTATTTGTTTGGTTTGGTCTAAAAAAGGTAATTTCAACTTAAAATTCTTCATTTTATTTGATCGATTTATAGAGCGATTGCAGTTGGGTCGCATATTCCTGAACTACGAGCACGAGCTCGTACTCTTAACAATCAAGCTATCAATCAATTAGGACGTTTACAAAGACTAGGCGTTGTTGTTCAACAGCTTGTTCGTAATGACAAAAATGCACATTCAGTCAATTATCAAGAAAAGTATCCATCAATGGGTATCTTCACACTTGATCGTAAGTTATTTCGATCATACTTTTCCTTAACGTCTTTATTTTACTCATTGTTTCTCTTTGATGTGACAACCTAGATCGTCGATTTAGTGACCTTAAGCTATTCCTTAATCTTTATTACCACTAATACTGTTACAACCTCTACTAGTATGAGATTTGCCAAGTTCTATGCTGTAACTGATTGGTTGGTAGAGTATGAACTAATTCATAAAGCTTGCTTTTGACTTGGCAATTTTCGATATAGGCAAGATATTCTTTTCTTGGCTACTTGAGGGATATGATTAGCACCAAATCTCTGTAGATTTTATTGTATAAACAGGACGCGTGCTAGGAATGTATCACTAATTTCGTGACGGTTGATATTCAACGTGTTCTTAGTCTTTGTAATTTACTTGTCTAGGCAATCGCCACCAAATAGCGCCTGACAGTTATAAATCAGAAGGCATAAACACGAGGGGTTGTATACGTTTATTTTGACACACCACAAATGGATGTGCAGACCACAAGCACGCAGAGCAGGGGAAAAGCACAGTAGCGAGCGAATTGGCGAATAGGTGAATGAATTAATAAGATTAAAACGTTCGTATATATACACATGGAAATGTCGAGTCATCGAGATATTTAAGAAAGTGACATTAAAGCGTATAGGTGTACGCAATATTCAGTCGTACCAGCTTATACAAACCATACAATAGTAAAAACTGATGGTAGATATAAGTTGTTGCTATCCAAACGCCTTGGTTAAATAAGTTAATCGAAAGGCTTGACCAAATTAAATATAAGCGAACTCAAATATATGTGGAGGTACTACGTGTTAGAATATTTATCCAATATCCTAAGAGAATTATTGGTTGATTACTACTGGTCAACTTTATGTTTGTCCTGACTATCAATGTCACAGACTTCGATGCTGTTTCCTATTCGACCTAAATGTATAAATACGCATTATCTGTAATGTTTTATGACCCGGACCCAGATTGCTAGTCCGGGATCCTGATTCTTTTCTGGACTTGGACCTCGTACTTTCTGGATGCTTGTAGAATACAGGTTCTACTTCATATCAAGTCTTCTTCTTTTTACTCAATATGGGAGTTGGGACACTGGGATTAGAGTAGCATGTCGTGTCGCCGGATCCTCGCTCTTATTTCTGACTAAGATAAACTCGTAATAGCATTCAAGCATATCAAGTTGACGTGTTTAAGTGCATGTGTAACACTATGGTTGAGTTAAATTTCACATTTTCAATGATAACTTATGGTTTATGTTACTCTCAGCTGTTTATCAACTTTCAAACTGTGATATATACTCTTTTTGTCAACATAGATTGAAAAACCTTTCTATTTATGTTGTAATTTTTTTTTTCATTTCTACTCTCCTTAGAAGAACCACTAGAACAGAAACAAGTTTCTTTAGAATCAAAAGCAGACATTCAGCGAGCACATGAAATGGAACAATTAGAATCTGATATAGTTCAAGTCAATGAACTTTTCACAACACTTGCTACATATATTCATGATCAAGGAACAATAGTTGATTCAATTGGAGATAATATAGAAGTAGCTTATGAACAGGTAGGGAGTTTTTTTCCAGTTCATATTTTAAGCCTGTTTCGGTTATCATTTAAAATTTCATAATCAATTACTTCCTTACGCCTGTTACCCCGCAATGGAGCATAGGCTGCCGACCTTTATTCTCCAACCTACTCTGTCTTCTTGTCCATGTCTGTCTCCGTTTCTTAACATAATGTGTTCCTTGGTCTTCCACTTTTCCTTTGACTTCGATGGTCCCAAGTGAGGGCTTGCCTTGTGTCGCAGTTGGGTGATATCCTCAATGTGTGTACTATCCACTTCCAGTGCTTCTTTCGGATTTCTTCCTCCGCTGAAATCTGGTTTTTTCTCCTTCGCAGTAGGTTGTTGCTGATGGTGTCCGACCAACGGATCCGAAGTATTTTGAGTAGACAACTGTTAATAAATACTTGTATCTTGTGGATGTTGGCTTTGCTAGTTTTCCAAGTTTCTGCCCCACACATTGGAACTGTCTTGACATTGGCATTGAGAATTATGACTTCGGTGTTGATTGACAGATGTTTTGAGTTGTAGATATTCTTCAGTTGTAGAAGTGCTATCCTTGCTTCCCCGATCCGTGCCTTCATATCTGCATCGGATCCACCTTTCTCGACAGTGATGTTGCCCAAATATGTAAAGGATTTTACGTCCTCCAAGATATCTCCAAGTATTATTTGAATGGTGCATGTGTTACGAATGCCCTACCACCGTCTGCCTCGTCGAACTATGTTTTTCTATGTAGAAGTATGTGGAATAAAAGCTAAGGGTGGCCAAACCAAAACATGGCACAAATCCATAAAGTCACTGACAACTGGATTAAGTCTTGTTGGTAGTTATCGACTACCTGGTTTGGGTTCACGAGATGATGATAATCGATGGTTAGGGTTCTTGAATGACATGGCTCAAAACGATTTGCAATTGCGCAGGTGTATTCAATCTTTGTGTCTTCTCAAATCCATACCTTCTGCATTGTTCATCACTTTACCTTTATTCCACTGGATTATACTTCTTAAATCATATGTTCGATTCCTAATCTTTTCGACTACCGATAACACTTCTGCTACCTCTACTACTATGGGATTTGAATTGATAGTTGCGTCTCTGTACTAACGTGGTGTGACAATCCGAACTGATTTAAGTACGTACAAGGTTCTACGTTGTAACTGACTGACTATGAAATGTTTTGAACAACGCAAACATTGATGCAGGAATAAGCTTTTATTGGTGATTACGAAATATTTTTGAAGAAGTAATGTTTGTGTATCTAACATTTGAACCTCTTAATAGGCTCATTTATTATGTAGGCATACTATAAATTGGTTGATGGTTTCAAAAAACTAAGTCATGTAAGAGTAGAGGACTTCCGTAGGTTACTAGTGTTCGATCATCGGTGTCTCCGAAGCATTGCTCGTGTATCATGGGACCACCGTATAAGCAATACTGTCGTTAGGAAACGAGTACTAGGTAAGGATGGCAAATTAATAGATGAAGTAGTGAAACTTCATCAGTTGAGGTGGTTGGGATATGTGTTACGTATGCCTAACCACCGACTGCCTCGATGAGCTAATTTTTGCACTGTAGGAGTAGGTAAAAATAAAGTTAGGGACGGCCAGACCAAAACGTGGCACAAATCCATGAAGTCACTGACAAATGGACTGAGTCATGTTGGTAGATGTAGACTATCTGGTTGGGGTCCGCGAGACGATAGTCACCGATGGTTAGAGACCTTGAATGACATGGTTCAGAATCGTTTGCAATGGCGCAAGTGCATTTACTCTTTGTGTTCTATGAAATTCTAACCTTATGAATTCCTCATAATCTCTACCTTTCTCCTTCTAAATTTATCTCACTGAATTATACTTCTCGAATCATATCTTCGCTCCTTCATCTTCTCCATTACTGCTAATACTTCTACTATTGCTATCACTCTTGGATTTGAACAACTGATGTACGTACGTACGAAGTTCGGCGTTGTATCTGTCCATCTGTCTCTCTCATGTAATTTAATAACAATTATATATATATATATATTAGTCCAGAAATTTGTAGAAGCTATTTAAATCGGTCTGTGTGTTTACTTTACTTCATTTATCCCATTTTATCGATTTTCTTTCCTTTCCAAGGTTCAAAGTGGTGCAGAACAACTGAGCACTGCAACAAAACATCGTAAATCCGCAAGACGACGAAAATGTATTCTTCTTGGCCTTGTCCTATTAATATTATTTATTATTGCTTTAGCTATCGGCTTATCTTTAAAACAATAAATCGTGAATCATTCTCATCTCTCTCTCTCACTCTCTTTACACACACTCATCAACTTGATCATTCATTCATTCATTCATTGATATAAAGTTGAAATGGTTTGTGAACAAAAAAGAAAATGTGTGTGTTTAAGTAGTATTGCAACAACAGCGACCACAACCACAAACAAACAAAATGAAATCCAATTGTTTGTGTGATGAATAATTTATTTTTTAATTGATTAATTAATTATTTAATTAATTTTACATTTTATTAATTATTATTATTATTTTTGTGATAACATTCATCATCATTCGTGATCCTCATCATCATTGTGATTGTGATTAAAAATTTATGGTGAACAAGGGTGTTTATGATCGTTGTTGTATATTTTTTTTAATTTGGTTACTTTGCTAAATATTGATGAGATTGTATAGTCACAATATTCAATATTCAATATGAATACTTAACCGATGAAAATTACGTTTTTTGTTTGTGTGTGTGTTTTCGTGTGTGTTTATTTTATTACTATGAGTTGTATTTCAGGTGTTATTTGCTTATATAACCAGAGTAAATTGTTTATTTTATGAATTCTCTAGTGATCTTGTTTCTTGATGCATACATCAGTGAGTCAGTCAGTTAGTTAGCGGGGGGCGGCCAGACCAAAGCATGGTAGAAATTCATTAAAGTCATTGACAAGTGGACTGAGTCATATCGGCGGTAGTTGTCGACTACGACTACCACCTGGTTGGGGTCCGTGAGATGATAAAATAATCGATGGTTAGAGACCTTGAATGACATGGCTTAAAATCCGTTGGCGCAATGGCGCCGGTGCATTTATTCTTTGTGTTCTCTCAAATCCTAATTTTCTGGATTCTTCAACACTTCTAGTTTTGTCTTTCTAAACTTATCTCACTGAATCATACTTCTTGAATAATATCTTCTAATCCTAACCTCGCCGATGACTTCTAATACCTTTACTACCTCTTCTACTATTGGATTTGAATTGACCATTTCATCTCTGTGTGCTAATGTGGTATGGCAACATGAACTGATGTACTTACGTACGAAGTTTTAATTTGTAGTTGATTGACTGATTGAGTACTAACTCTCTAGTGATCTTGTTTCCTTGTAAACAATGATGATAATTCAGTGAGTCAGTTAGTAAGTCAGCTACAACATACGTACGTACATCATCAGTTCAAGTTGCCTATATACCACATTAGCTCATAAAGAGATGAGATTCAACTCTATTTAAATCCTATAATGGTAGAGGCAGTAGAAGTATAAAACGCTTATCGAAAAGATTACGGATCCAAGATATGATCCATTTCGGTTAATTTGAAAAGTAGAATAATAGGTCATGAAAAGTTCTGAAGATTAGAATTTGAGAGGAAACAAAGAACGGATATCTCTGCGCCATTGCGAATGATTTCGAGCCACCCCCATTCAAAGTTTCTAACTATCAATTATTATTGTCTCGCGGACCCCAACCAGTTACTATGTACCTACTGTTACGCCTACACATAAACACGTCATTTTGATATGCTTGAACTACTACGAGTTTACCTAGTCGGAAAACAAGAGCGAGGATCCAGCGACACGACATGCTACTCAAATCCGATTGCCCCAACCCTCATATTGAGTAAAAATAAGAAGACTTGATATGAAGTAGAACCTGTATTCTACAAGCATCCAGAAGAGAATCAAGATCCTTGACTAGGGATCCAGGTCATAAAACGTTACAGATAATGCGTATTTATACATTTAGGTCGAATAGGAAACAGCATCGAAGTCTGTGACATTGACAGTTAAGACGACCAATAAGAAACAACATTGGAGCATGTGACATTGATATCTAGGACGATCATAAAATTGACCAGTAGAAATTAACCAATAGGAATTGACCTCCAATTCTCTTAGAATATTGGATGAATATCCTAACACCTACTAATATGTTTCAGTCCAGCTGTCGGTGAATTCATGGATTTGTGTCATGTATGAGTCTGACCACCACTAACTTTCTTCCAGCTTACTCCTACATTAGACAGCACATAGCCTGTCGAAGTAGGCGATGATTAGGCATACGTAAAACATGTGATAACCATCTGAACCGATAATGGTTCACTACTTCATCAATCGATGTGCGATCCTTACCTAGTACATTTTTCGTAACAACATAATTGTTTACTAAATTGTCCCAGGATTTACGAGGAATGCTTCGAAGACCCCTGTAATCGAATACTAGTCACCTAAGAATATCCTCTAATCTTAAGGGCCAGGTTTCACACTCGTAAAGTAGGACGGGGCGGACTGATACGCAATAGACGAATATCTGGCCTACAACTTAATTGATGCAAGTTGGTAAAAGCTAGTCGACCCTTATCCGTTCCGAGAGTTCGTCACAACAGATCATCAGGACTGGTGAGACTTTCAAGAGAAGTGAAGCAATCAACTTTTGACCACTTCACTCTCTGTCACTAGTTCAGGTTCCTATACAAGCTAATCCTGAAGAAACATTTTGCATTTTGAGGGCGAGAACCGTATCATGAACAAACTCGCATTGTTGCTTTACGTGGTCAGAAGACAGCGTTTTCACCAAACACAACTATGTCAGCCAGCGGGTCTCCTGGTTGAAGTTTAACTCCTGAAAAGTCAGATGATGAGAGTGTCGTCTCCAAAAGCATGTCGATGACAAAGTTGAATATGAATGGAGAGAGTGGATAGCCCTGACAAACACCACTTGAAGTAATCGATTCCGACTATAGTTTGCCATAAGCTGTCACTCGACCAGTATTGTTCGATTAGAGAGCTTGTATAAGGTTATTGTACTTCTTTAGTACATCTTTCACTGAAAGACACTACCACAGAACTTCACGATCAATACAGTCAAATGCCGCTTTAAGGTCGGAGAAACAACTATTATCAGACATTGAAATGTCTGTCTATGTTGTATAACTTATCGAAGTGTGAATACATTAGGTCTTCACATCGACGTCCAGTTCTGAATTCAGTCTGATTTTCTTGCGTCTGGTCTTCACTAGCTCTAGTTAGTCGTCGAAGTATTCGTGAAGCTAATATTTCAGACACTATATTAGTTAAACTGATTCCTCTGTGCTTGTCACATGAGGACTTTTCCTTTCTTATAGACTGGGACAATCAGTGATTGAGAACAGTTAGATGAAACTACGTCCAGTTTTCCCGGTTCTACCTAAGATCTAAATCAATTAAGTCTTTAAAGTACAAGGTCTTGGGTTCGAGTCCTGTGAGGTACAGAAGTCGTGGATGAGCACTTCTGATGAGTTCCATACCAGGACTAAACGGCTGTCTAGTGCTTCCAGGTTTCTAGTGGTGGTCTAACAATGATTGATTGATTATTTAAATGTGTAAAAACACTTTAATTGGAAAAAGGCCGATAATTATAGACTGGAGAGTTCATAAGGATTTTGTTATGAAGTAATAGGAGTTTTACAATCAAACCTAAAATTTTGGGGCGATACAAACTGTCAACCGATGAGTACTGCGGACTAAACTCATACTAAATGATAGCTAGTAAGCAAAAGCGTACGAAGATACAAAAAAATTAATTTTGACCTAAAATCTAGTAGCCTCATTCGATTATCCAAAGTAAGTATTTTCGTTAATATATAACCAAACCAATCAAGTTGGTCTGAGAAATTGATAAATTTTAAAGATTAAACCTACTTAAAGTAAGTATATGCACTATAAAAATCATTGAAGTTGTTTGTGGGCTGGGATACCTAGCTGCCCAAAGCGAACTGTATGATTTTCTAGGGGGACATTCCTTGAGCTTTTGACCTCGAGGTTTAATCCAAAAGGCAGGAGAACTTAGCTAAGGTATGCAGTCCTGTTTGTAGCCAACCAACCAAATGTTCACACACTATTTATCCCCTCACAATCTTGTATACATCATTGGTTTCGAATTAGGGTGTAAGCCGTAGTCGGATATTCGACTTCTTAAACAACACCCGCCTCGAGAGGGCAATACACGTGATTATGTGAGAGCATTTGAAATGGGGAGACCAGACTCTCTGTCGTATCAAGGCATTTCGGAGCCCGGAAATATACTCTTCATACTCCTGACTTTGGTAGCCCTTTAAAGCATCTTGTCAAGCAATGAAGATCACTAACTTCATGTAGATATTCCATGAAAAAAAAAGTACATAGATAACTCAGTGTTTATTGATTTTGTGAATTCTATACACACATTAATCAAGATTAATTGACTGGAACACTCAAAATAATATGTAATGTACGACCGCTACTATAAACTATTACTATTGTATTACTTACTTACGCATGTTACCCCCAATGGGAGCATAGGCCACCGACCCGTTTTCTCCAACCAACTCTGTCCTGGTCTTCCCTTTCCAGTTCTGTCCAATTTTTGTTCATTCCTCTCATATCTTTCTCTGTTTCTCGGCGTAATGTGTTCCTTGGCCTTTCTCTTTTCCTTTTACGTTGAGGGTTCCAGGTGATGGCTTGTCTTGTGACGCAGTTTGGTGCTTTTCGTAGTTTTTGCCCTATCCACTTCCACCAATTCTTCCTGATTTCCAACTCCGCTGGAATCTGGTTTGTTCTGTACCACAGTAAGTTGTTGCTGATGGTGTTTGACGACAACTGTTAATAAATACTTGTATCTTGTGGATGATGACTTTAGTAGTTCTTCAAGTTTCCGCCCCATCCAGTAGAATTGTCTTGACATTTGTATTGAAAATTGTGACTTTGGTGTTGATTGATACTTGTTTGAAGTTCCAGATATTTTTCAATTGTAGAAATGCAGCCCTTGCTTTGCCAGTCCGCGCCCTCACATCTGCATCGCACCCAGCTTGGTTGTCGATGATGATGCACAGATATGTAAAGGTGTTAACGTCCTCTAAGCCGTGTCCATCAAGAGTGATTTGGTTGGCGCATGTTGTATTGTATCGTATAACCTTACCGTGCTTCCCTCCAGATGTTGACGTCTTCATAATCTAGTCGATTACTATTGCATACCAGTTGAAATTGTCCATATTGAACAAGCCAGTATCTTATCTGGACTCAGTAGTCAAGTAGACAACTTGATGGCGTTTGCAGAGAACGCAACTGGATTCGAGTGCCGAGCTGAACACCAATCCCTTGTGATACAAGTGCATTTAACTAACCAGTCTAAAAATAGAACGAGACGCATGGCCTGTTAGCCACCATCTATCTCTGCTTAGAATTATTTGCGACTTCATTGTAATATGCAACTCTTCCTGGAGCCCTTTTAGGGTTTCCGTCGGTCCCAAGCCTGGATAAAGGAGGAGGCTTAGGCATGGGTATTATCGACCCTATCTCGTAGATACCTAACTCGCTAAAAAAACGCTAACCAAGAAAATAATTCTCTAGTCGGCGACCTATGTTTCGTTAGGGATAACGGTCGTAAGTAAGTAATGGCGATATTCAGGCAACCCATGAAAAATGTACATTGTAGGATTTAATTTGTCCTACAGATGTAATTCTAGAGTCTATGGGAAAGCTATAGTTAGACAGGTCAGTTGTGCTACAGATGGCCGAGTCAGAACGATACGATTGCAGACAGACACCGTAGAGATCAACCGAGATATATGAAACCTATGCCTACTGGAAGAGGTCAATTATTCGAGCGCGACGGCAACGGAGCCTAGACGTGGTGACCGCTTCGGGGGGAGTGTTAGTTATTTCCATAACTAATTGTAGTTATTACCATAACTAGCCAATCAAATTGTGGTTTAATCGTTCATCACGTGATCCGACCTGACGTTTCTGTAATCCTTTTTTGTTGTAAATGACCTACAAATTGAAGGACATTATTATCTTATCATTATTGATGTGACTCATAACTTTATTCATTTCCATAAGACACGCTATACATTGGTCGGTATGTTTGCCCGTCTTACTTGATGATAACTGTAATTTCCTTATTTATTGTACTAATTTAATTGTTTTTATATTTAGAAAAAAATAAAGTTTAAAGTAAAAGTTGATCTTGTTCTGACTATATAGCTTTCCCATAGACTCAATGTCCGCCAATATTGCGTTTACCGTTCTAGAAGTACATCTGTAGGACAAATTAAATCCTACATACAGTTATTAAAAAAGATTGATCAATTACAGTCGTAAGTATTAATAAGAAGATTTAAGCTATCAATATGCATACATTAAAAGTTTTTTTACATTAATGGTTAGTGAATTAATCAGTTGTTTCGATCAATATCGTAGTGCTGTTTTAAATAATACTATTAATAGTAATCACTTATTTACAAATTTAGTTTACTCAGTCTGCATCTAATTTATCTGGTTATCAGCATGAATAATCTCCATTTTTTGACTGAAAGTACAGCAAGATCATATTCTCATTGTAGGGTTGTGGAGATTTGTTGAATTACTTTTCTTGAAATTATGAATCGATCCATGTTAGACCATCATTAGAAACCTAGAAGAACAAGACGATCGTCTCGTCCTATTATGGGACTCATCAGTGACAGTGCGCACCCACGACCTCTGCATGCGGAAATAGAACCGGGGACCTTCGGTTTTGCGCAGTTGGTTGGTCTAGAGTTTAAGCGTCTGCGCACCAGACCGAAGTTCCTGGGTTCGATTCCTGCATGTAGAAGACTAGAGAAGAAGACAACGATAGCATTAAGCTCAATGTCACAATAAGAGACTAACAGTTGAAGTCTGTCACACATATGGCGAAATCCACACAATATTATTAGAATATATATGAGATATAATTATCTATCCCATCACAATCAATAAGTAAACTTGATCTGTCCCTCTTTTTTTTCGATCATCTTATTATTGCTGAACGATATCGAATACTTTCACACTTGTACGAATCATTTGATTGATCTAAATAAACAATGAACAATCAGCGGGTCCTTGAGATGTTAGTAATCGATGGTTAGAGACTCTGAATCACATGGCTGAAAACCGTTTGCAATGGCACAGGTGCATTTATTCTTTGTGTTTTCTCAAATCCTAAACTTTTTAATTCTTCATCAATTTATCTTTTTATGTCTATTTCACTAGATTCTACTTCTTGAATCACATATTGCTAATACCTCTTCTACTATTGGATCTGAATTGACAATACACCTCTGTGTTAATGTGGTATGGCAACATGAACTGATGTACTTACGTACGAAGTTCTACGTTGAAATTGATTGACTGATGAACAATCAGCTCTTGATCAATACATTGGCATTGGCCACAAATCCTTTTATTTGTGTTCACATGATCGCCATCAGTTTATGTATGCTATGACAATCCGTCAGACGCAACGTAGAACTTCGTACGTAAGTACATCAGTTCATGTTGCCATACCACATAAGCACACACAGAGATGTAATTGTCAATTCAAATCCAATAGTAGAAGAGATAATAAAACGTATGAGAAGTAATCGGAGAGGTTAGGATTAGAAGATTTTTATTATTCAAGAAGTATGATTCAGTGAGATAAGTTTAGAAAGACAGAACTAGAGATGTTAAAAAATCCAGGAGATTAGGATTTGAGATGACACAAAGAATAAATGCACCGGCGCCATTGCGCCAACGGTTTTGAGCCATGTCATTCAGGGTATCTAACCATCGATTATTACCATCTCGCGAACCCCAACCAGGTAGTCGACAATTACCGACATCACTCAGTTCACTTGTCAATGACTTCATGCATTTGTGCCATGTTTTGGTTTGGCCGCCCCTAACTTTCTCCCAACCTATTCCTACATTACAAAACATAGCTCAGTGAGGTAGTCGGTGGTTAGGCATACTCAGCACATGTCCCAACCATCTCAACTGATGAAGTTTCATTACCTCGTCTTTCGATCTGCCATTCTTACCTAGCACCCGTTTCTTAATAACAGCGTTGCTCAATCGGTTGTCCCAGGATATACGAGCGATGCTTCTAATTCACATATGATCGAAAACGAGTAACCTGCAAACATCTTCTACCCTAACTGGTCATGTTTCGCAGCCATAAAGTAAGACGGAGTGAATTTCTACGCAGTACACTCATCCTTTGGTTAGCAAATGGATATCTCGCCTACGCCATAAGTGACACAGGTTGGCAAAAGCTAATCGAGCCTTCTGTATCCGTGCTGAGATTTCGTCAGTCACCAGGCCATCAGCACTGACGAGACTCCCCAGATAAGTGAAGCGGTCAACACACTCAACTACTTCACTCCGTTCATATTCAATTATACGATTTCGATCATACAATTCCTCTTTTCATTTACACGTATTCATAACATAACTATTACTTTCTCAATACATTCATTTTTTACACACTACAACGAATCATGTTATTCACATTGTCAACAAGCTTGGATTAGATATATCACCGGGTATTTATCTACTGATATTTCTACCTCTACAACTATGTATCATCATTCTTCTCATTATAAATTTTTTTTTAAATTAATTTGGCGCCCAACTGTTCTATCGAATTTAAACAAAAGTTATAGTATCAGGAATCAAAAAATTCAATTTTTTCAAAAAAGAAACGCTCATACTACAATTACAATTAAACAAGAATAGTCAAGTAATAATAATAACAATAGTGAAAGACTATGATATTTTTTAAAAAAAAACTTTTTTGGCGGGAGGGGATCAGTTTTACAAAAAAAAACAATTTGTTTAGAAAAAAAATGAGCACGATACATTCATTGATCATTGAATACACGCACACACACACATACATTGTGATATTTGTTTTTATCAAAAAATAATTAATAATCATCATCATCATCATCAATAAAAATGTTAACAACACGATTCAAAACAAAGAAAACAAAAAAGGAGAAATTGAACATACATACATACATATACTACTTAATATACTACTTACTATACTGTACATACATACATACATTTTACACAAAAATACAAAACTTTTTATTGTCAATCAATAGTGGTGATGGTGGTCGTGGTCGTGGTGGTCGATTCAACTGATGCACGTTTAAATAAACTAATTAAATAATTTAAACCATATAAAAAATTTTCATCTTTCATTTTATTCGAATTGGACATTAATTCCCAACGGGTGAAATCAATCAAATACACTAAGACATGATCTTCCTCTTGTATGTCTTGTTCTTCATCACCTGATGATAATGATGATGTTACGGTTGCCGTTGTCTCATTATTATTACTATTATTGGTTGCCATACTGTCAACTACTGCGTTTACTGCTACTGACGATGATGACGAGGTGGTGAATGGTTCAGTAGGTTCGTCTAGTTGTGTACAATCGTTAATACAGTGTGAATGTTTCAGCGGCTGCTGTTGCTGTTGATGATGCTGATAGGCAGGAGTAGGAGGAGAACTATTCAAGGCGACAGTATCATAGGCTAATAATAATGAACTAGCATAGAAATGATAAGTTGATTGATTTTCAAACCAATGAGCTAATTCTGACAATTTTCGAACGAATTGTTTAGCTAATCGACTAGCACGTGGTTGATTTGAACCAAGAAATAGACGAATTCCTTTTTTATTTTTTTTTTTTTACATACAAAATTAAGTGATGAAAAGATTTGAAAAGAGAAAAATTTAAAAAAATCGAAAGTACATCATTGATCAGTAATTAATAATGTGAATATAGAAAAAAAAACAGTATTGTGGTGGTGGTGTGTCATTCTCTGAGCTGTGAGTT
>OX103975.1:6665496-6779088 GCA_944470395.2 Schistosoma turkestanicum
GGGATTTTTAGGGTCAACTTTTTCTAACCCTCTTTCCTTCCTTATGAGAAGACAGCATCGCTGCAGATGCTGGTTGTCCGAGGGAAACACCTTACTACCATCACACCCCTATACAGTCAGCAGTACGACTTCACCATGAAACCTTACATTGCTGCTTTTAGTCTTACACGTCCTGCCTGGCACGATAGGACGTAAAGGAACAGGTGTTCCAGCCAGTCTTGCGGGCCCCAACCAAACGATACTTAGATGACTAATATTTACGTATTATAGTTTAATTTGTAACTATCGTATTACTGTGATTAACGAAGAAGTTAAGACCAGATGGAATTAAAATATATATTTGAAGAAGACAATTTACGAAATCTGTACATATTTAGTATTCAATCATCCTATTTGTAATGTCAGCCGGGCGGGGGTTACTGCTTTTGTGCATACTCTTTGGATTTCCAACTTGTCTGCAGACCAATCTAGACAGCATGTATGTTCCCGCAAGAGGCAGGGGTGACTACTGTTGGCTACAGTGAGAAACCTTGCGCTGCATATCAACGCAGCGATGTGCATGTGCAGCAGGCCTGTTGGTTGACCATGAAATAGATGACTAATATTACCGTATTATAGTTTAATTCGTAACTATCGTATTACTGTGATTAACCAAGAAGTTAAGACCAGGTCGAATTAAAATATATATTTGAAGAAGACAATTTACCAAAATCTGTACATATTTAGTATTCATGTCAGTAGGTTGTATCTTCTAATCTTCAAAATTTCTTGATCACGCCATGAATTTCGATCTACTGACCCGCTTCTCTCTGGTAACAGCATCTAGGTGACTCTCCTACATACTACTTATGAACCACTTTGAGAGTAGTATCCACCACCTTAAGACATTTTTACGTACTGTATTTTATCTTTTAAATGTAAAGTTGAATACCTTCTTTGACGAGTTGCGAAGCAATCGTGTTACTTTACCCCGCTTAAGTGTTACACAACATGCCTCTGAAGGAATTCCATTGAATTTAGAACCAGAAAGTACCATTAGCATTAATGGTCCCTGTAGCCGTTCTTAGTTCTCAATCATTGTATCCTTCTGTTACAATTGCCTATAACTATTATTATTCTACACACTTTTGAGACGTTTTTCATGTCTACTTGAGGAAAAGTGGGCATTGAAAACTGGTAATCTTAATGAATTTCACTTAATATTATTACTAATGAGTAATAAAAATTCACTGAACAATACGTCCCATTTTTAAAAACACCATATTATTTATTTGATTTAATCTATTCCTGAATTTCTGAAAATCATGTGTAATATTTATTCGAATAAAAAGCATCTTATTTTTTTTTTAACGATTAGTCAACCAAGTACTTTCTAGGTATAATTCAGACTAATCTGAATTACACAGCAAGTAGAACTTGTTACGTACGTACGTGCATAATCAGTTCAAGTTGCCATACCAAATTAGTACACAAAGAGATGGAATTCAGTCAGTCAGTCAGATGCAACGTAGAACTTCGTACGTAAGTACATCAGTTCATGTTGACATACCACATCAGCACAGATATATAACTGTCAATTCAAATCCAATAGTAGTAGAGGTAGTAAAGGTATTAGCAGTAATCGGAGAAGTTAGGATTAGAAGATTCTATTCAAGAAGTATGATTCAGTGAGAAAAGTTTAGAAAGACAAAACTACAGCGGTTGAAGAATCCAGAAGATTAGGATTTGACAGAACACAAAGAATAAATGCACCGGCGCCATTGCGAACGATTTTGAGCCATGTCATTCAAGGTCTCTAACCATCGATTATTATCATCTCGCGGACAACAACCAGGTAGCCGACAACTACCGACATGTCTCAGTCCACTTGTCAATGACTTCATGGAATTCTACCATGTTTTGATTTGGCCGCCCCTAGCTTTCTTCCAACCTACTCCTACACCACGAAACAAAGCTCTTCGAGGCAGTCGGTGGTTAGGCATACGCAACACATGTCCCAACCATCTCAACTGATGAGGTTTCATTACTTCATTTATTGATCTGCCATTCTTACCTAGCACCCGTTTCCTAATAACAGTGTTGCTCACTCGGGTGTCCCACGATATACGAGCAATGCTTCGAAGACACCTATGATCGAAAACCAATAACCGACGAATATCTTCTACTGTCACTGGCCATGTTTCACGGCCATAAATTAAGACGGAACGAACTACTGCGCAGTACACTCGTCCTTTAGTCAGAGATGGAATTCGATTCAATTCAAATCCCATAGTGGTAGAGGCAGTAAAAGTATTGACGGTAATGAGGACCCCAAGATATGATTTGAGAAGTATAATCCAGTTAAGTTCATTTGAAAAGAGAAACAAAAGTTCATAAAGAGTTTCGAAGAATTGGAATGTGAGAAGAGACAAAAAATGGATGCACCAGCACCATTGCAGCTGATTTTGAGTCATGTCATTGAAAGTCTCCAACCAACAATTACTATCGTCTTACGGACCCCAACCAGGTAGTCTACACCTACTAACATGGCTCAGTCTAGTTGTTAGTGACTACATATATTTGTACTATGTTTCTTTCAACCTACCCCTAACGTAGTTTAGTATTTTATGCGTACCTAAATAAACTTAGTTGATAAAACTTGATCAGTACTAAGAAGTAGATAGTATTGCACCGATTAATACCTAGTTACAGACTATTAGAACACATTTAAGGAATGGAATCAACTCATTACACTTTAATGAACTTCATAGATTACAATTATAGTTGAAATAATTCAAGAATTATTAAAAATAACAGAATGATTATGAATATTCATTTAGAAATAACTACTTACTTTTACATTTATTTCCAAATAGTAGGCCATGACCACCAATTTGATTAGGATAATCTATCAAATCTGATGGTAATAAAGAACTATTTTCAAATAAATAATTTAACTTGTTTGTTTCATCATTTGTAGAATCCCATTTATGGTTGACAATCATTTAAATTTGTAGCATTACTGTTAAAATAAAAAAAAGAATATTAGTTATTAAGTACTGCATGTAAAGAGAAAAAACATATCATCCAATTTGGGATTTGATTAGTGAAATTCCCTAATAGCATAATAATTATAACAAAATAACAACTAAGATGTGCAAAAGAACCGATACATATTTGATTGAACGAGAAAATGGAAAGGCATAACTCTGCATTTATATAACTGCACAAAATACACTAATATTCTTAGATTATTCAAAGTAAAGTGGGTCTTAAGATTCAAAATCAGTTACGTATGATACATTTTTCTACACACACAAATATTTGATGGCTGATAACATAAATGAACTGCAGTCTGATAGTAAAACGTTAAGTCTTTAAGACGTTCTCATCCATTTAGCGTGTACATATTGCACTAGAGGTATGAGTTAGAGAATTTGGATAAAAAACAATTTTGCTCTTAACAGGAAAAGTGAATCAATATCTCAGTAAACACATAAAGTCATTAACGTTTAGAAATGTAAGCAATCAATAACTAGCAATACATGATACAAGGAAGGACTAAACACAGACTGAAGTGAGGAATCAGAAGTTAACAGTGTGAGGCTTTGTCTGCCTTGCGTCACTGTAACGGTTAGTGCTAAAAATGAGAGCACTTTTGTACTGGGGAGGCGAGTAAACTAGTCAGTGTGAAGACAGCTAGAAAGGAGAAGAATAAGATATGTTAGACAACAACTTAGTATGAGCACAGGATGCACTTACATGCAGTAAAGTAAATAATCGGCAATAGTTACCACTGATGCATGAATACAACTGAGATAATCATGAGGACTGCGGAATACCAAACTTGCGCACTATTTATGTTTAGAGTTCCGAAAAAAACCGACAGGTTAAAACAAAGAAAGTTCATTGTAATAAAGTTAATTGATAGATTTTTATTGTGTTAATCCTCGTAGGGCCTATCTCTATGAATATTTAAGTTTCCCCTAGAAGCTGGAAAAAGGTGGGAAAATTTGGACGGAATTTGAGGCAGATATATCCAATATCTTTTTTAGGAGCTAGTATAGACCAATTGATTTCTTTGCTCTCAATTCTTGTTCTTTCGGTAGGGTTCCAGATTTTGGTATTATCCAATGAATGGGGGTCTAGCTGCTCGACTGTCTAATCCTAGTCAGTTGGCAGTTTGTTGTGAGTTTGTGTGTCTCGGGATTTGGATGAAAACGTTTGTTTCATGGCTGTAGGGTTTCTGGATATCAGAAGCTGTCAATGATGAGAATAATAAGTGATTATGTGATTATCAAGTCTCTTCTTAAAGCTGTCAACTGAGAGGACTGTGGTCACCTCGGCTAGGAGAGCATTCCAGGTTGCGACAACTCTCAATGAGAAAAAGTGTCCACGAACCTGAGTATTCGCTCTCTGATATGCGATTTTTCGAGGATTCTCTCGAGAGGAGTGGTGGTAATGCATCGGTAAGATGCTCACGTTGGGATGGTTTGGCGTGTTTAATATATTATACGCCATAATCAGGTCACATCTGATTCTCCTGTAACTCACGGAGAATAATCCCAAGAGCTGGAGTCTATCTTCGTAAGGTTTATTCTTCAACCCTATCACCCATTTGGTTGCTCGTCTCTGTACTCGATCCAAGAGATTTATGTCTCTTTTAGGCAGATGGAGTGCGATGACGTTGTGAACCTACAGCTGTGAGTGCGCGTATGTCCTAAATAATGTTAAGAATAATTCTGGGGTGATAGCACCAAGTTGTCTTCGCATAAAGTGAAGATTCGCATTTGCCTTGGCTGCATCCCCCATGTAGTTCGGACTCGTGTGAAGGCATTATGTGCTTATTAAACCGAGATCGCCCTCTGAGGAGACGTTAGGGAGTGAACTTTTATTGACGGTGTAAATCGTTTGCGTCATGTGGGGCAGAGTAAACAAGACATGGCGCTTCGGTTGGTTGAGTTTTGAACCGCTCTTCACTGCTCATTCCTCAATAGATGTAAGGTCCTTTTGAAGCTCAGCCGAATTCTCTTCGCTTCTAATGGACCTCCAGATATTCGCATCGTCTGCGTAGATCAATGCTGGTGAACTAATTGAGCCTAAAAAATCGTTAATAAATATCAAGAAGAGAAGTGGGCCTAAGATGGTCCCCTGTGAAACTCCCGATGTGGATACTTGCCAGCTCGCGTGCACTCTATTAACCTAGGTACGAAACTTTCTATTCTCAAGGTAGTTTCTGAGCCAAGATACGAGTGGGTTAGGGAAGCCCATTTCCACAACCTTTGCAATTAGGCGTGTATGGGGTACTGTGTCAAAGGCTTTTGCAAAGTCGAGAAATATTACGTGTACCGGTATTTTTCGGTCCAAACAGGATGTCCAACTGTCCCATGCTATGAGAAGATCAGATGCCTTTCCGAAAGATCGTTCTCTGATCCCGATCAAATCGGTTTCTCGTCGACTAGTCTAATTTCTTGTGTGATCTGCTTTCGTTGAGCACGTCGCAGGACGTTTTATGGAACTGTCCTCTGAAATCAACAAGGTCTGTGAAAAAATCACCATCTTCAGCCTTTTCTACACCCTCCTATTTAATGAGGTCAGTCTAATATCCAATATATTTTTCACTACCTAAAACGAACCAATTAATTTCCTAGCGAGCGTTTGTTGTTGTTTCGGTACGGTTCCAGGTATCTGATTGATTTCAATGGATCACAGTCTAGCTTCTAACTGTACTAGTCAGTTGGCATTCCTTTACTAATTTGTGTCCTATGATTCGGGAGATTGCGTTTGTCTCAGGGCAGTAGGGTTTCTGGATACCAGCAGTTATTATATTATCAGTCTTGTAAGCATTTAGTTGCAATGTGGATAATTATAAAGAGAAAATCCTAATGCTAATAAGAAGATAATAACGACATTTCAGAACTAAGTAAATAAATATATTGTTTGATGGTGAAAAATGTGAGGGTAAGAAGTGTAAGCAAGGAAGAAGAAAAAGAGATGGTGAGTTTGTGAATGTTGGAAACTCCCAAACGAATCAAAACCAGGAAAAATCGTGTTATAGAATAAAAATATTTATTGATTGGAAGTTGCGTGATATCAAAATGATATCACGTGTTCAGCCAGACAGCGAAATAACAAGAACGATCAATAAATCCACAGGGTTGGCGAGTTTGGCGCTTGAGTTATGGCTTTTTGTACAGATAAAAAAAGGTGTACAATAAAACAGTTATTGTTAAGCATGTTCAATAATAAGTATTTGTATATCAGCAATTATATTTTCTTCATAAAATAGTTCCACTACAAGTTAATAATCTGAGGAGATGGAACTGATGGCAACTGGTAGGTCTCGAGACATGCATCAGGTACAGCTGGTCCAAGGGGGAGACGACAATCCACATGTGAGTGTTTGTTTGTAAAGTATCTTGAAGCTTTCCATTGAGAGGGCTATGGTCATTTCATCTGAAAGAGCATTTCAAGTTGATACCCTTCTTAATGAGAAAAAGTGTGTACGAACCTGAGTTTTCGCTCTTTAGTGTGCAATGTTTCAAAGGCTACCTCGAGGGACGTGGTGGTGATATTATGGCACGATGGTGTGTTGAGGTGATTAGGTGTACTTGGTATGTTGTTTGCCATTAGAAGATCACCTCTGATAGTCCTATAACTCAGTGGGAATAATGCCGAGTGTTCAAGTTTGTCCTCTTATGGTTTATTTCTCAACCCCATCACTCATTTCGTTGCTCGTCTCTGCACTCGATCTAAGGGATTTATGTATCATCTAAAAAGGCTGGGTGCAACAACATTGTGAATTTCAAGGTGTGGTCGTGCTTATGTTTCAAAGAGAGTTAAGAACGGTTCTATTGTGAATAAACAGAATTGCCTCTGTATTAAGTAAAGAGTTACATCAGCCTTAGCTGCTTCTCCTATTTAGATTGAAGTGGTGTTCATGTGCTCTTGAGTTATTAGACCGAGATCGCTCTCCGAAGAGACATTAGGGAGCGGACTTTCATTATATATGAATTGTCTGTTCAAGTGAGACACAATGTTCATAGTGTGAAATTTTGACTGGCTTGGTCTTAACCCGTTTTCCACTGCCCATGTAAAGTCCTGTTGAAACACAGTTGAATGAACTTCGATTCTTACGGACCTCCAGACCTGGGCATCGTATGCATAGATTAATGCCGTTGAACTAATTTTATCTGACAAGTCGTTAATAAATGTCAGCAAGAGGAGTGGACCTGAGATAGTCCCCCTGTGAAACTCTTGATGTTGAGACTTACCAGCCTAATAGGAAACTTTCTCTTTTCAAGGTAGTTTCTGAGCCATGATAAGAGTGGATCAGTACAGCACATTTTCGGAGTATGTGGGTTACCGTGTCAAAGTCATTCTAGGAGTCAAGAAATATTGTATGGACCGGTTATATTTGGTCACAGAAAGTTGTTTAACTGTCCCATATAACGAGAATATTGGGTGTGTATGACATGCCTTTCCTAAACCTGTGTTGGGTAAGTCAAGGATGTTGTTATCATCCAAAATAATTATGATGTTATATTTCTTATACAGGAGGGACACGCCATTTTGCAGGCATGCTCAGTTTGAAAAAATGACATTTCCAATAAGAGATTATAGATAGAGTAAGTACCGAGAAGAGTTCTGAGGTGCTGATAATAGTTCAGGGGTGATTAGCAAGAAGTCGTTTAGGGAGGTCTGCTTGCAGGTCGTTTATATAATGGAACAGGTTAGTATGCCTATATTTTTTTAGCAATCTTCGACTGAAATAATGAAACTAGATTTTAAGCCTTAATTCCACTTGATGCCCCTCCAAGGTTACCTGACATGAGCCCGGGTAAAAGAGAAGGGTTGGTTATAGGGTCAGCCACCGTTTGTTGTAAAACGCTAACATGGTGAAAAACGCTAACCAGAAAAACAACCTAATGATACTTGGAATAAGTGAAACATATCGGATGCAGGTTGGACAAAAAGATTGACTTCAGGAGAGATGCTGTTGTATTCCAGCCATAAAAAAGAAAATATATCACACAGGAAGCTGCATCGATGCTATGGAAAGTAACGTGAAAAGCGCTTATAGGTTGGAAATTTCATTGACACATAATTATCAGTGCATACTTCAAGACAAAGAAAGAAGACATTACACTTGACGTCATCAAGTGCTATGAGCCTACCAACGACAACAGAGAAGACGATAAATATCAACCCTATTAGAGGTTGCAGCTATCGCTGAGAAGTGGGCAGAGGACTTGACCATTGTCATGGAAGATCTAAACCTCAAAGTCTGAATGGAAAACCCTAGATGTGAAAACATCATGGGACGACATGGATTGGTATAGAGGAACGAAAATGGTGAGAAATTCATAAATCAGCATGTCTTAAACAAAATGGTTATAGGTGGCATCAAAGAATCACTGGAAAACTAGATGGAAAGCATTACAGTAGCATACTACTGTCATTCTTCGGGATACAGACACACTCAAAGAATTCAGAATACTCCTCAGAAATGATTTACCGGAGTGAACAGTAATATTAATGGTAATAATAGTGGTAATAACTTTGAAGGAAAACGCATGACAGATCATTTCGGTCGTCTCCGTCCAGCAGCCTGCATTTTATGCGGTGTAGCAGACATAAGTAAGTGGGTGGCTCTATTTGCTATTAAAGTGAGAAAGGACTACCAGATGCTGCTGAACGTGGATGTAGTTGGACTTTTTGTCGACGGTACTGATATTTTGCTGAAACTTTTGTTGAGCCTTTATTGTCCGTAATAACTTTACTCTAATTTATGATCATTCAAATACATCTGGTTTCTCAACTTATTCTTTGTTCTAATTTACGTGAATATCATTGACTGGCACATGTGATAATGGCCTCGCCTTGTTCCTATGTTAACTGCCAGGATTAATACGTGCTGTTTTAACCAGTTACCTGGTTATCGCTTTAAAGTTATCCAGGTTCGGCATTAATTACGAAGCCTGACTTAACTGAAATGTCGGAGGTCACGTCAGCATCCGACTCGAGTAGGCCCACAATCATCGATTCACATCACCTACGTTGGCGATCTACGTCGGTAGAATAGATACTCTTAGTAGACAACAGCATGTATTGGTATGTACGGTGCACAGAAATTCAATGCGGAACCACTGCTCCATGTGCCAGTTCATGATATGCGATTAATTGACACACGTTGGTTGTCCTTGGGCTTGGTGAGGATCAGGCAACTGCTTATGGTTCACTGACTAAAGGCCAAATGATTTGGCTGGGACCTAGTGACATTTTTCTGGACCGACAAATAAGAAATCTTCATGTTTTACTGGTGAAACAATTGATCATTGGTGCGTAAACTTGCATGCGCGCATAAAGGCAAGTACTGCAAATACTAATCTGCCGGACAGATCCGAAAAATCTGATCATGTAATAAGTTAGAATAAGGATAAAGACAACCGTGAACCACCTTTTAAGGAATGACAGATACTTCACGTTTGCATGAAGGTTGAAACAATGGAATGGTAAATTTTCAACCATTTATGATTAACCACGGTATATATCTAAGTATGTTAAAAACCACGAAGGAAATGGTGACTGCCATAATTTTAATGTTTTGTATAGATAGACAGACAGATACAACACAGAACTTCGTATGTACGTACATCAGTTCATGTTGCTATAACATGTCAGCACAGAGACGTAACTGTCAGTTCAAACAAGTGATTACGATAGTGGAATTATTAGCAGCAACGCAGAAGATTAGGGAGCGAAGATATAATTCGAAAAGTTTAATTCAGTGAGATAAATTCAAAAGAACGAGAGAGATGATGAGGGATTCAGCAGGTTAGAACTAGAGAGAACATAAAGAGTGGATGCACCTGCGCGATTGCAAACAATTTTAAGCCATGTCATTCAAGGTCTCTAACCATCGATTACTCTCGTCTCGCGGACTCCAACCAGGTAGTCTACATCCACTAACATGACTCAGTCTAGCTGTCAGTGACTTCATGGATTTGTGCCGTGTTTTGGTCTGGCCGCCCATAACTTTCTTCCAACCTACTCCTACACCACAAAACATAGCTCGTCCGGGCAGTCGGAGGTTAGGCATACGTCACGCATGTCCTAACCACCTCAACTGGTGAAGTTTCACTGCTTCATTTATTGATCTGCTATCCTTACCTAGAACTCGTTTCCTAACGACAGCATTGTTACGGGAGAAATGAAGACAGTTTGCTGATCAAAACCTTTATATATAAATATCATTAATTTCACTGTGTTTTTTGGGTACATTTGTTTTACTTAACTTATGAACTTGTTTGAATTATTATTTTCGGCCATTTTTGGACTCCTGTTTCTCCTGGTTGTTCGTTTGCAGTTTTTTGCTCCAGAAACCTATAAAATAGAAGGTAATTGTAATTATTATAATTACTGTTGTTAGAACGACATTGGTCGTCTATTTGTAACAAACACATTTTGGTCGAATATTTGGTAATCGGCAATAAACTTTGGTATCTACTTTGGATTTTCCTTTTGGTTTAATATTTGGGATCGTGAATTGCAAATAGATCGACAAACTGTGCTTCTAAGGATCAACGAGCAAAAAATTGGACGTAACAAGCATTGCTTACTCGGTCGTCTCAGGATACACGAGCAATGCTTCGGATACACCGATGATCGAAGACTAGTAACCTACGAAAGTCCTCTACTCTTACCGGCCATGTTTCGCATTCGTATAGTAGGACAGAACGAACTACTGCGCAGTACACTCGTCCTTTGTTTAACAAGCGGATATTTCGCCTACGCCATAAGTGACGCAGGTTGGCAAAAGCCAATCGAGCCTTCTGTATCCGTGCTGAGATTTCGTCAGCCACCAAGCCATCATCACTGATGAGACTCCCAAGATAAGTGAAGAGGTTTACACGCTCAACTACTTCACTCCCTATCACTAGTTCAGGTGCCGATGCAGCCCAATCTTGAAGCAGCATTTTGCATTTCGAGGGGGAAAACCGCATCCCGAACATGCTTGCATTGTTGCTTATGGTAGTCAGAAGACTCTGCATTTTGTCAGCGTCTTCACCAAGTAGGACTATGTCATCGGCATATTCTAGGTCAGTACGCGATTTTCCTGGTAGAAGGTCGACCCCTGAAAAATCTGACGAGCTTAATGTTAACTCTAGGAGGATGTCTACGACAAAGTTAAACGAGAATGGGGAGAGTGGACAGCCCTGACGGACACCACTTGATGTAGAGAATTCCGGTGACATTTCGTCATAAGCTCCCGATCCCCAACATGCTTGCATTGTTGCTTAGGGTGGTCAGAACCTCATGAAGTTTCCTTGCGGTGTCTTTCCTACGTCCAGTAAGCCTCAAACAAATACGCGCTCTCACTATGGCATGATCTGAATCTAAACATGTGCTCCAGAACGAGCAACAGTCCTCTATCGAACCCCTCCATCGGTGGCTGATGGCGATATGATCTAGTTGCGTCCAACGTTGAGACGACTTCGGGGGTCGCCAGGTCAACAGACGTTTTTCCTTATGCCTTAAGTTACTGTTTGCTATAAATAGGCGGTTATCTGAGGATACTTGCAACAGACGGTCGCCATTGTCTGTTCTTTCAGCCGCGACACCATAGCATCCACCAAGGTGTCACTCCTGCTCACTTAGTCTACCTACCTGAACATTGAAGTCACCAGCCATTATTACTACATTGGAGCGCCTAGCTTTTTGGAGGAGGTTCGAAAACTTTCTGTAAAACTCATCCTTCACCTCGTTTGAACTACAGTCAGTGGGGGCATAGGCAGATACGGCGAAGAGGCAACGGCGAGTGTCCCTATCTTTACAAATCCTTATTGTCTCGTTCAGTCAGACAGCACACAAGCGACTTTCTACTGGGATCCAGTCTAGTAGGGCTAGTTATGTTGTAGGACTCAATGCTATACCTACGCCGGCGAGACCGTGGGAAGCAGCATCAGGGCTTCCAGATACACAAAGAGTAAATCGGGCTGGTTCTTTAATTTGAGAAGGTGAGGTCAAATTAATGACTTTACTAGGATCCTGTGCGCGCGTTTTCAAGACGCGGCATACATCGATGGTGAAAGATTCCAATGTCCTAGCTTAGTAAGCCTGTTACCCTATTTGGCGCAGTGTTCGGAAATTAAGTGGTTCAACTTTTAATTTATAAAGAGGTTTTAGGAGACCAGGAATAATGTTTCGTGAACTCTCATCAATTGCATTAGCAGTGCAGGGTGATAAAGGAATATGAGAAGGGTCAATCTTGGAGATAAGAGAGATGTTAGGGGGTTAGGAAGGATTTGTTTGTGACCGAACTGGTCTCGCGTGCTTTTACGGGTATGAGGGCGGTTTTCGCGTTCCGGCTGCCCGCACCGTGGAAGGGTGTTTCTTGAGGAACCTGAAAAGGAATGTATATTAGTGTTGGTCCGAGGGAACCATCTTACTGCTGTCACACCTCTCTGCAGTCAGCAGTGCGACTTCGCCCTCAGAAGTTGAGTAGCTGCTTTTAGTCATATCGCTCTCTATTCGACCTGCCTGGCACGGTAGAACCTTCAGGAACATATGTTCCATCCAATATAGCTCGGTTGGGTCATCACGATAGACAAGCTCGACCACTAGGTCAAGGTGGCAGCTACGGTTGGGATCCGTACCTGCGTCCAGACATTTACTAATACAAAGTCACACATTGTGGACATCACAGAACTCGTTTTCAGTAGACTGATGGAAAGTGGGCGCAGAGTTGCTTAAAACAAAAAGCACATGCAAAATTTCACAGTCCAAAAAGTGTGAAATTTTTTGGTTATATGTTCTAACCAAATCGATTTCGCTAAAGAGACCACAAGAAAAAGCCAATCCCAGTAACAGTGCTGAAATTAATTAATGACGATAGCCGTTCGCACTTTGGTTTTCCAGTTCAATTTCCCACACAACCTATGCTCTCCGATTGATTATTACTGTTTTTTAACCCACTAATTTTTGTACGCCTGAAGACTATCTCTCTCATGCAAAGGATGTGAAGGCTGTCGGATGAAAGGATCATTCCCCAATATATCAAGTACCACACTTCATTTTTGGCCTGTATTTGAAATTTAGGAACCAATCCGTACTCTTCCGGGAAGGCAGGCAATCCCGTATTCGTGAAGTGATGTGCGACATTGCCGTGTATAAACGGTAGTTGATGCCATGTAGTGTGAATTTCTGAATATTTGTTGAGTATTAGTAAGAAGTACGAATCAATTATTTGCTTAGTTGTGACTTGGCGTAAGCTATAGCCAGAGAATCCGCAAGCAAATAACTTAGCAGTCCAGTCTACTAACTCCCAGTTGCCTGGGTCAACAAGCAGATGATGGTCTTGTATTAGTTACACGTCACTGAATGACATGAACACATCTTCAATGATGAAAACGTACTGGATGTGCTGACACAAACCAACTTTATAGTAAACATACTTTTTACCGTAAGTGGCAATCATTTGGCGCCTCTGGACTGAAGACCGAATCTTGTAGAAAATTATTGGTATTTGTGGAAAAGAGACGAACTTCTGTACCGGATTTAGTGAACCTTCAACACCAAATAAGTAATCTGTAATAGATGACTATATCCATCCACTAAGGTTACCGTTATTGTCGATAACCTTTGTCTGTAGGTTAGGTCCCTACGATTAAAAATGTCTACTTTTAGGGTGTTATGAGGTTTGGAAACAAATATCGCTGGTAAACATGCCAGCTGTAACGTACCTGTTGAACTTGCGTGACGGTTCCTTCATTGCTACAAGGGATTGCACACATGGTTCTATCGCTCCCCGCTCATGAATGCCAGGCTTGGGTATTATTGGCCTCGAATGGCATGATCTAAAAGGTCGGGGTGTTGGAGTCTTAAATTTGCACTGTCTGACTGTGTTTCAACACAATTATAACAAACTTACAAATACGAGCAAAAATCTAAGACAAAAATAATATAATATTATGTAAAAATATCTGTAACTTTGGTGAGTTATAACACGAAACAGACCCACATTCCATCACTTAGTGTACCAGGACAGGTCAGGAATCACCTCTAGGATGTCATAGATATTAGGGCTTGACAAAACTGTTTCTTTTGGTATCTTTATCACCCATGATCCCAAATCCAATCGAAACAGAAGTCAGGAATGGAGTTTGATGACATACATAGATGACAGTCAATATGTAGAGAAGAAAATGATCGAAGCTGACTGCTTTTTGCCAGGGAGGAGTATAACGGCACACCCATTTGTGATCTTCTGTGTGTTCTTCTTCTTCTAGGATTTGTCCAGTAGAAGTAATGGGGTCAGCATCATTGTCGAAGACAGAGTGCTATTTATTATTTACTTGCAAGTACCAGAAAATCAACCAGCTAGTTTCAAGCATAATATTTAAGACAGTAAGCAAAACTTAAGGAATGATAGAATCCGAAAGCTTAACTAAATTTAATTTCCTTCTACCATTTCTACACGATGTCTCTGTACATTTGTGAATTAGATATTTCGTCATTGTAAAAATTTCGTTCTTTCATATGTTTTTTTTCACATACAGTAAGGTGTTTGTATTCATTATTTGATGGGTAGTAGCTTACCTTTACTGATATTAACTTCGTGATTACATGCACTAATTTATGTTTCAATCCATCGCGGCCACATCGATTTCCGTCGGAAATGGCGCACCCTGCAAAACGGTCAAGGTATGACGTTCTTGCTGCAGCTACTGCTCAATTCTACAACACTACAGGAACAGTACCGGGAAGTCTTCAGTTGGCTACTGATATCTCTTACCTGGTTACAAATCAACCTACCTGCACTATTGTCGTCGGTGATATACCGGAAGGTTGTACAGAGAGAGATTTAATTGGACTTTTCAGCAGATACGGGCAGATTAAAAATGCTAAGTTGGTATGCAATCGTCGAGCTGCTCTCGTTGAGTTCTGTGAGATTTCTCCACCTACTAGACTTGTTCACATGGCGAAGATCAACCCTTTTTGTGTTGGTCCAAATCGTGTTAGACTGGAATTTTCTAACGACACTATTACTCCTTCAAATGACTGCAAACATCGGTCACAGTCTTCAGCACTAGACCATAATTCCCCTACCCGCATTCTACATCTGGATATTTCAAATGCTGAATACCCAATCACTGTTGATGTAATCAAGGCAATCTGTTCTCCTCATGGAAACATATTACGTACCTTCATTGGGAAGAAAAATCTTGACCGCTCATTAGAAGCTCTTGTTGAGTTTGAAAATGTTGAAGAAGCTAGGGCAGCCAAAGAACAACTTGACGGTGCTGACATATATTCCGGTTGTTGTAATCTTACGGTTGCGTATTCTCGTCTTCAACGTGTCCATGTAACTCAGAATGACAGCGAGTCTTGGGATTTCACTGGTCCTAGCGGCAATTTAGAAGGGCCTGTAAACAATCCCCCCACCCAGCGTACGCTGCTTGGTTCAATGGCTCCACTTCCTAATTCGTCTGCCGCTCCAGCAATCTTACCGCCTCCTGCGGCCGCTCCATTCCCGCAAGTGCCTCCTGTATATGGATCACAACCTTATCCTTCCCCCCAGCCGCCGGTGGGTTACTATGGGGTAGGACCACTTATTCCTCCGGCGTGTGCTGTCCCTGCAGGAACACCATATGCTTCTCCATATCCAGGCTACTGGCAACCGAACATGATCCCAACTGCTGGTATCCAGCCATTCAGACCACAAGCTTCTACTGGTTTCACACCACCATCACAAGTGGTAATACTTCCAACCCCTCCTTCAGTTCATCAAGTTAATGCTAGTGGGATTGGAATTGGTCATTCAACATCAAACCTATCTGTAACAACTCCAGCTGCTCGTCAATCGGATCTGTCAGTTTTCGAGGTTATTGAAGGTGTGGTGTTAATGGCCAGCAATATACCACAACGAATGAACTGTGATCATTTGTTCAACTTGATTTGTCTTTATGGTAATGTAGCACGAATTAAGTTTTTGAAGACACGTCCTGGCTATGCAATGATTCAAGTTGGAAATCCAGAAACAGGTGATCTTATACATCGATACTTCAATGGAGTTTGCGTATTCGGTCAAGTTGTCCAATTTCATCACAGCAAAGTAACAGAACTTAAGGAACATGAAAATCTAGGGACATTGGCTGATGGATCACCAATTATGAAAAACTACATGAGTAAGTTTTCGTTGTACCGTGAAATATTACATATATACCTTAGTATTGTATCTGACTTAAAGAATTAGTCTCAAAAGTTATCTAACTTTTTGTAGTCTACTTTCCTAGTATTTTTACATATTTTAATTATAATCCACACTAAACCTATTTTCATTATTAGGAGGGTAAGCGTCTTTGTTTGTGGGACTGACGGGTGTGTAATGTGTTTTCTATGGGAATTTCTTCTTGAAACGAGCTTACAATTTCTCAGAAGGTTATTGTTTAACAAACTTGTAATAATAAGGATCAGTAAGTCTTCATTAACCGTTCCCACATTTAATAGAACTCACAGTACCACGTTAATATCCTTTGACAACTAAGTTTCTCAGGTGGCATTGATTTCTTAGCCAGTCCGCACTAGTCCTAGAAAATTCATCTTTATTACATAAAGCTACCCTTATTATTTCCGTTTTTAAAGGTATCAGCTGAACTAAGCCATTCAGGTTGGTTAGGAATACTTGATTGAAGTTCGTTTGATTGGACTCTGGCTTGCTTAGTTGTAAAAGTTTCTTCCATACCACATGAATATATGCCATTTAGGGATTGATTCTGACAGTTCCATCTCTCTATTCTAGTGAGATATGACAGCTCAAAACGATGTGCACGTATCATGTCCTGTGTTGCATACGTACTCTAAGCAAATCTTTTCTATACTTGTTCTGTAAGCACCAATTTCATCGTATCTACGATCTTGTTTTTCAGTAAATGTAACTTTGTTTGGGTTTGTGAATTCTTTTGCATTAAGCTTTATAAAATTTCTTTTATACAATAGCTGACCCCAACAACCGCTTTCGAAATTCAATGGTGGCTGCCAAAAGTAGAATTCTGGAACCTTCTCGCACCCTTCATTTCTTCAATGCTCCACTTAATTTTAGTCCAGATGACATTTGCCGAGTGTTCGCAGATTGTGGTGCTATACCTCCACCTCGCGTTGTGATATTCACTTCTAAAGCAGGTCAAAAAACTTCTCTCGGTAAGTATTGATAATTGTCAATGTAATATTTAGTGCATTTATCCATCCTGACCAGTTCATTAATTGTGAACACAAGCTTTGTTGTAATCATGCTTTAATGTTTGAAATAAGACTACTTACATCATATTTCTATATGCGTTGTCAAACGTCTCATTTGAATCAATAACATAACTTATAGGAAGAAAGTTAGGGGCGGCCAAACCAAAACATGGCAAAAATCCATGAAGTCATTGACTAGTGGACTGAGCCATGTCGGTAGTTGTCGACTACCTGGTTGGGGTCCGCGAGATGGTAATACTCGGTGGTTAGAGACCCTGAATGACATGGCTCGAAACCGTTCGCTATGGCGCCGGTGCATTTATTCCTTGTGTTCTCTCAAATGCTAATCTTCTGGATTCTTCAACACCTCTAGTTTTGTCTTTCTAAACTTATCTCACTGAATCATTCTTCTTGAATAATATCTTCTAATCCTAACCTCTCCGATTACTTCTGATACTTTTACTACCTCTTCTACTATTGGATTTGAATTGACAATTACATCTCTGTGCTGATGTAGTATGGCAACATGAACTGATGTACTTACGTACGAAGTTTAACGTTGCATCTGACTGACTGACTGACTACCCGTTAGTCAACACTAGAATAGGTAGTGTTGTACTAATCCTCGGGATGATAATTCAGTGTTGAAGACAAAGACTTTCATCTTTTGTCCCTGTTAGATGCTGAAACTACACTTTATCCATTGTATAGCATTAAAAACTGTCTCGCCATTCTATGCTTCAGTTTCAACAAAGTGTTCCAGTTATGCTTACTTAACTAAAAATGTAAAACACCAATTCGCTAGCTAAGTAGAAAGAATATAAGCTGGTGGATGGTGTTTTTCTGTGTATGCAATAGTTGTCAGAAGCTTTTGTTAAGGTGTGCTAAATGTTACTACTCCAAATACCTAACTTTGAAATAGTGGAGGATTATAGTGAAGTTTCGTTCAAGACTTCATGAAATTCCATAAGTCACGGTTAATGAGAAACATTTTAACTTTATATAAAAACAGTAATGGATTTGTCTCAACATCTACCTGACTTTATATATATATTTCTTTACACATTTTTGAAACCATTAACCGATCAATGTTAGACCACCATTAGAAACCTGGAAGCACTGGACGGCCGTTTCGTCCTGGTATGGGACTCCTCAGCAGTGCGCATCCACGACTCCTGCACCCCGCAGGACTCGAACCTTCGGTATTGTGCTCGAACTCACTAACCGATAGACCACTGAGCCGGTAACTAACGGTGTAAATGTCTCACTTCGATCAATTCACGGAATTGCGCAACCTCATACACAGTCTTCGGTAGTTACTGTCTACACCCGAACAGGTTGAACTTCACTGGTCACGTCTTCCCACTAGAACTCGGTGAAGATTCCTCACGAAGCTAGTCACTAGTGAGCTCAGGTAATTTGCATTACGGGGTTGTGAAGATCGTTGAGTTACACATTTTTGAAACCACGAATCGGTCAATGTTAGACCACCATTAGAAACCTGGAAGCACTGGACGGCCGTTTCGTCCTGGTTTCGATTAACAATCTTCACAACCCCGTAATGCATATATTTCTTTGTATAAAGTCCCAGGTTTTTTTTTCATGGCTAGCCTCTTTCAAATCCTTTACAACAAAATACATCAACCAGTTAAGTCGCTTGAAACTGTCATCTTTTCAAGTATCTAAAAAAATACTAAATACAAGTTTTCATTCTTTTTTTGCACAGGCTTAGTAGAGTGGGATACATTGACAGATGCTCTTGAGGCACTGATTTTAGCAAATCATCGACCAGTTCACGTATCTGGATACGCTCATCCTTTCCACTTGAAAATCGCTTTCAGTCCAAAACCTATATCCGATGACAGAGCTGGTATTTCGCTGATACGTTATCCTGCACCACCTTTAATGCCTACACACCATGGATCGTCGGCAGTAAACGGTCAGCGAAACGATAAGGTCTCTGGTGGCGCTACTAATGGGGAACAAGAGGATGAATTAGATATTCTGTCAAAAGTGGAAAAAGCTGAAGGTTATGCAAAGCCTGAACCAAAAGAGGAGGACACAGTTGATGCTAAACCGGATTCAGTTAAACCTTCGCCGGAGGATGAAGAATCGAAGCCTGCAGTAGACTCGTCAGAGGTGACCGAGACCGAGACCAAGGACTGATATACCGCAGTATAGTTAACACCAATATCCCATGATGTTTAGCAGATTAAGGAATGGCCGCTAATGCAAATGAGTATGTTGTTGGTTATTCAGTTCATTTTTATCTATCTATCTATCTCTTTCTCTCATGCATACGTCTCTATCTATATGTGTTATGTAAATGGATTGTCTCATCATGGTCATATAACTATCATGTTTTCATTTATCATGGTTGTAATAGATATCTTAATATTTTTTATGTGGCAATAGCCTTATTTATTTGATAAAGTTAAATAATAAAATAATTTGTTCCCTTTTTTTGCTCTATCGATCGACTGATTAACTGATTGACTGCTTAGCCTACTTACTATATCGTCGTCTAATGATTTATATATTGTATTTCTATTTGATAAAATCCGTCAGGCTCTCTCTCTCTCTCACTCTAAGTTGGCTTCATGCTATCATGTTATGTGCTGATCACTAAAAAAAAGTTCATTCATGTTTAAACTATGATAAAGTTCTTATTGATCATTTTATTTAAAGCTTCACTGACTGACGACTATCTTTTATGTGTTTGTATTATTGTCATTCATGTTTATTATGGTCATTGTTTTTATTTGACGGAAAAAAAACATATCCTAAATGAAATGTCTATTTGTTCTATAAATATCTTAAGACTATGTTTTGATATACGTATATATATATATATATGTATATATTATGTGCCTTTATGTCTGGTTAAGCTAGCTAACTAGCTAGTCGTATCATTTGTATAGTGTAGGATAAGTTGTTGTTGTTATTATTATTATTATTATCATAATACCGTATATACAGATTCTCGTTTCTAGTTGATTTTGATCCAATTGGCATTATGTACGTACATCTCTAGTTCACATGATGAAAAGAGTAGCCTCCGTGATTACACTCCCGTTTGGTGATATTGTAAAACACACATTTCCATCCAATGGATACATGCTGCCGGTCTCAGAATCTTTTATGACAAAAATAACTTTTCACATAACTTTGATGATATTCATCTGCTTGTTATTGTAATTTCTTCTTTTCTTGTGAAATATTTCTGTGATTTACATCGAAAAAAGAACCTATAAGTAATAATAAATTTTGATCCTTCCATTTACCAATAGAAAAATGGATTCGGGTGATTGTCAGTCTTAAATGTGAACTTCGTTTCAAGTTTAGTCATGTGAAAGTGATTACTGAATGATGGGATTGTTACAAGTTGTAAAAAAGTGTAATTATTTCCCATATCGTTAAAGTGACCTGTGGTATTATAATAGGATATTTTCACTTGATGTGAAATTCCATCATGTTCTGATGATGTGCTCAAAATTCTTTAATAATAATTAAGACGTCTGTTTGGACTCACATGTAAAGTTAGACGGATTTGTACTAACCTGGGATGTATTTAGTGTGGTGCTGTGAACCTAGTCAGTCAGTCACATACAGCGTAGAATTTCGTACGTTCGTACATTAGTTCAGGTTGCCATACCATGTTGTCACACAATTCAAATCCTATAGTAGTAGAGTTAGTAGAAGTATGAGCAGTAATTGGAGAGATAAGGCTGTGCTATAAACCCAGCATTTATTCATAAGAACACAAGCAAGGGACTGACCGTCAAAAAGACCTATATCAATAAAGATGAATATGCAAAGTTATTACAATTTCTAAAGGTGTAAGATTCGATCAGTTTACCTGGTTTCCTTTTGTCGCTACGATTAGTTTGAAACAATTTTAAGCATCCAATGAACCCTGAAACAATGTGACTTTTCAATTTTAGCAGCAGTTCTGTATTATTCATACCCACGGTCGTCAGTATCGAACAACAGGACGGAAAACTTTTTAAATGGATGTTTGCATTTGTAGGATTGCCAACAATAAAAAAGTTCCTTAAGCAATTTTGAGCGACCGAAAATATAAAAATGAAAAATATTTGCACTGTCTTATTATTTATGAATAGTAATTTTTGCCGACAAATTAGTCTATTTCAAATTTAAGTGAATCAGACGACCTGTACCGTTTTTACACTGTATCATTGTTCTATATGCCTCATCTGCACCAAGAACGCCGCTCCGACAATTCTAGGTCCTCAGAATTGCAGGAAGATATTCAGGTTGTTTAGTCTGTCTCTGTTATGCAACACGTGACTCTGTCTTTTCAGTTTTTTAGATTGGTTGTTGGGGCAAAAGAAAAAAAAGAGTGGACCGACAAGATTTAAAACCCTTGGGAGTGTTGTTTCTCCTTTCATTATTCAATTTTATATGTATTAACCTTCTTAATAGCCTCTCACCTGGTATCCCTATAAATGGATACCAAGTTTTGCTCTGAGATTTCGAGTGAACTACATCAATGGAAGGAGTTTTGATATGTTTATGAAATCTGTCCCATCCGACCTAAGGATGTTCTGTGACTATGATCATCGTTTCAGTCAGTCAGTCAGATGCAACGTAGAACTTCGTACGTAAGTACATCAGTTCATGTCGCCATACCACATCAACACAGAGATGTAATTGTCAATTCAAATCCAATAGTAGAAGAGGTAGTAAAGGTATTAGAAGTAATCGGAGAGGTTAGGATTAGAAGATATTATTCATGAAGTATGATTAAATGAGATAAGTTTAGAAAGTAAAAACTAGAGGTGTTGAAGAATCCAGAAGATTAGGATTTGAGAGAACACAAAGAATAAATGCACTGGCGCCATTGCGAACGATTTTGAGCCATGTCCTTCAAGGTCTCTAGCCATCGATTATTATCATCTCGCGGACCCCAACCAGGTAGTCGACAATTACCGACATGGCTAAGTCCACTAGTCAATGACTTCATAGATTTATGCCATGTTTTGGTCTGGCCGCCCCTAGCTTTCTTCCAACCTATTCCTACACTACAAAACAAAGCTCGACGAGGGAGTCGCTGGTTAGGCATACGCAACACGTGTCCCAACCACCTCAATTGATGAAGTTTCACCACTTCATCGATAGATCTGCCATTCTTACCTAGCACCCGATTCCTAATAACAGCGTTGCTCACTCGGTTGTCCCACGATATACGAGCAATGCTTCGAAGACATCTATGATCGAAAACCAATAACCGACAAGTATCTTCTACTCTCGTTGGCCATGTTTCACAGCCATAAAGTAAGACGGAGCGAACCACTGCGCAGTACACTCGTCCTTTAGTCACCAAACGGATATCTCGCCTACGCCATAAGTGACGCAGGTTGGCAAAAGCCAATCGAGCCTTCTGTATCCGTGCCGAGATTTCGTCAGTCACCAGGCCATCGGCACTGATGAGACTCCCGAGATAAGTGAAGCGGTCTACACGTTCGACTACTTCACTCCCTATCACTAGTTCAGGTGCCGTTGCAACCCAATCTTGAAGCAACATTTTGCATTTCGAGGGGGAAAACCGCATCCCGAACATGCTTGCATTGTTGCTTAGGGTAGTCAGAAGACTCTGCATTTTGTCAGCGTCTTCACCAAGTAGGACTATGTCATCGGCATATTCTAAGTCAATAAGCGAGCCACCTGGTAAAAGGTCTACTCCAGAAAATTCAGACGAGGATAAGGTTATTTCTAGGAGCATGTCTATGATAAAATTAAACAAGAATGGAGAGAGTGGACATCCCTGACGGACACCACTTGATGTAGAGAATTCCGGTGACAGTTCGCCATAAGCTCTCACTCGACCAGTGGTGTTTGAGTAGAGAGCTTGTATGAGGTTAATGTACTTATTTGGTACACCTTTCAATGACAGACACTGCCACAGAACCTCACGATCAACAGAGTCAAATGCCGCCTTAAGGTCTAGGAAAACAACTATTGTAGGACGCCTAAATGTGTGTCTGTGTTCCAGGACCTGTCGTAGTGTGAAAATGTGGTCTATACAGCCACGTCCAGGTCGAAAACCAGCGTGGTTTTCTCGAGTCTGCTCTTCACGAGCTTTCGTTAAGCGTCGAAGTATTATTGAGGCCAATATTTTAGATACTATATTAGTTAGACTTATTCCCCTGTGATTGTCACAAGAAGACTTCTGTCCTTTCTTATAGATTGGGACAATCAGTGATTGAGACCAGTCGGATGGGATTACGTCCAGTTCCCAGATTTTACCTAAGATCTCAGTCAATCTAGCTGCTAAAACTGGACCACCATCCCTGAATATCTCAGGGGTCAGTCTATCAGGACCTGCAGCTCGTCCTCGCTTCAGATTTCCTAAAGCTTTCTCAACTTCATTAAGACTAGGGGGACTTACGTCGATTTGCCATTCAGGATGACTGGAGATCGTGGGTAACCGAAGAGTGGCTCGAGGCCAGTTGAACTGATCCCTAAAGTGTTCTGCCCATCGATCCAGTCTCCTGGATTGAGAATAAATAATAGTCCCGTCATTTTCTGAGATAGTCTCGCTTACACTAGGATTCCTAATACCAGTTTCCTTGATAAGTCGGAAAAGTTGTCTACTGTTGCCTATCGCCGCTGCCTTTTCCATCGCTTTTGCTTTCGCCACCCACCACTGTTCGCGATCGTTACGTAGGCTTTTTATAAGTCTGCGCCTAAGTTGACTTCGTTCTTCATCATGTTCAGAGCCAGGTGGGATGAGTTTTCGGGCATCCATCAGATCTGTGGATGCTACTGAGATCCACGGTTTCATTCTAGCCTTATGGTCAACCTTACTAGCAGATATCTCTGCTGTTTCCACAGCCTTTTTGATATCATTCCATCCTGCTTCCGGATGGGAATCGCTTAATTGGTCGCCTAACTGTCTTTCTAGTTGTTCCTGAAATATATTCTTCGTCTTATTATCACTAAGTAAAACCCTAAGAGGCTTTCTTACGGTGTCTTTCCTACGCCCAGTAAGCTTCAAACAAATACGCGCTCGCACTAGGGCATGATCTGAATCTAGACATGTGCTCCAGAACGAGCGACAGTCCTCTATCGAACCCCTCCATCGGTGGCTGATGGCAATGTGATCTAGTTGAATCCAACGTTGAGACGACTTTGGAGGTCGCCAGGTTAACAGATGCTTTTCCTTATGCCTAAAGTTAGTGTTTGCTAAGAATAGGCGGTTGTCTGAGCATATTTGCAACAGACGGTCACCATTGTCTGTTCTCTGAGCCGCGACACCATAACATCCACCTAGGTGTCTCTCCTGCTCACTTAGTCTACCTACTTGAGCATTAAAGTCACCAGCCATTATTACTATATCAGAGCGCCTAGCTTTTTGGAGGAGGTCCGAAAGCTTTCTGTAAAACTCATCCTTAACCTCGTCTGAACTGCATTCAGTGGGGGCATATGCAGATACGACGAAGAGGCAACGGCGATTGTCCCTATCTTTCCGAGTCCTTACTGTCCCGTTTAGTCGGACAGCGCACAATCGACTATCTACAGGGATCCAGTCAAGGAGAGATAATTCTGCCCTACGACTCAATGCTATGCCTACGCCAGCAAGACCCCGGGAAGCAGCATCAGGGCTACCGGATACACGAAGAGTAAATCGAGATGCTTCTTTATTTTGACATGGTGTGGTCAAGTGTATGACGTGACTCGGATCCTGTATGCGCGTTTCCGAGACGCAGCATACATCAATGGCACGAGATTCTAAAGTCCTAGCTAAGGAAGCCTGTTGCCCTATTTGACACAATGTCCGTACATTAAATGCTCCAACATGTAGTCTAGAGCGAGGTTTAAGGAGACCAGGAACGACGTTTCGCGAACTCGTATCGTCTGCATTAGCTGTACACTGTGATGAATGAATGTGAGAAGAGTTAGTCGTGGAGATAAGAGAGGTACTAGGGGGTGTAGGAAGGATTTGATTTTGACCAATTCGGTCTCTGGTGCTGTAATGGGTATGAGGGCGGTTGTCACTTCCCGGCTGCCCACACCGTGGAAGGTTGTTTCTTGAGGAACCTGAAAAGGAAGATAGATTAGTGTTGGTGCGTGACCGCAGAGCCCAAGGGACAACTGCTTGAGGCCAGTCACGGATGGCCTTTTTATCAAATGTTTTTTGAGGATTAGCTCCGTTCTTAAAGGCCCTTAGTGGGCACCCTTACCCAAGGAGACGGAAATCCGTGAGTTAGGGGAGGTGTGACATTTTTAGGGCCGACCTTTTCTAACCCTTCCTTCCTTGTGAGAAGGCAGCATCGCTGCAGATGCTGGTTGTCCGAGGGAAACACCTTACTGCTGTCACACCCCTGTGCAGTCAGCAGTACGACTTCGCCCTCAGACCTTGGGTAGCTGCTTTTAGTCTCATCGTTCTCCAATCGACCTGCCTGGCATGGTAGAACCTTCAGGAACATATGTTCCAGCCAGTATAGCTCGGTTGGGTCATCACGATAGGCAAGCCCGACAAGCACCACGTCAAGGTAGCAGCTACGGTCGGGATGATCATCGTTTGCCAACGGTTGTTCTCATTTAGTGTTTAGATCAGATAGTTCATTTCAGACACAGTGACGATTATGAAACAATGAGTTATGGGTTTTGCATGCGTGCAAATGTTGTGCGTTGATCTATTCTATCAGTAGCATTTCTAACGAGAATTTAACGCATCAGGTAATTGGACTTCGATCTTCACTTCAACATGCAGGCTCCGAATATAATAATAATTTACTCCTCTTGAGGTTGGCAGTTCAATGATACGCTCATGTACTAGTGTAGGTATCATGTCTAAGCATAGAGATAGTGCTCCTCGATGAGAGATTAAGTTGAGTAAGCGTCCAATTTTGTGTGGTTCACTTCCTGAGTGACAAGGGTTTCAGAAGTTATTGTAACTGTCAGTAGTGGGTAGTGTGGGAGTACTCAATAGTGTGTCGTAAACTTACAGGACTTTCGAGTTAGGGATTTTTTGCTACTGCAGCCGGTCATAGCACTACTTTATTTCGCCGTCGCCTCTTCGTCATGTCTGCTTACGCTCCCACTGACTGCATTTCTGACGAGGTGAAAGGTTAGTTTTACAGAAAGCTTTCGGACCTCCGAAAAGTTAAGCGCTCTGATATAGTAATAATGGCTAGCGACTTCAATGATCAAGTAGGTAGACTAAGTGAGCAGGAGAGACCTTGGTGGATCTTATGGAGTCGCGTCTCAAAGAACATAATGGCGACTGTCTGCTGCAGATATGCTCAGATAACCGCCTGTTCCTAGTAAACACTAACTTTAGGCATAAGGACAAACATCTTTTGACCTGACAACCCCCAAAGTCGTCCCAACGATAGACTCAACTAGATCATATCGCTATAAGTCATCGGTGGTGAGGCTGTACTGAAGACTTTCTCATTCTGTAGCACTTGTTTAGACACATACCATGCTCTAGCGCGAGCTCGTATTTGTTTGCGTCCCACTGGGTGGGAGGAGTATTGCAAGGAAACCTTTTTGGACTCTACTTAGTGATAATAAAGCCAAGAATATATTTCGGGAACAATTAGAAAAACAGTTAGGCAGCCATGTAGTAAGTGATACCCACCCTGAGGCAGCTTGGAATGATATCAAAAAGTCTGTCGAAACAGCAGTGATATCTGCTAGTAAGGTAAACCATAAGGTTAGGGAGAGGCCGCGGATTTCAGTAGCATCTATGGAGCTGATGGATGCTCGGAAGCTCACCCGGCTTGGCTGAGTGCGATTCTGGTGGCCAATTTCAACGTGTTCTTAAGCTTCGTAATTCACTCGTCCAGGCAATCGGCACTGAGTAACTGACGACTATAAATCAAGGCAAATACGAAGTGTCGAATATGTTTATTTTTAGCAAACCACAAAATGGGACAGCGGACCACAAGCAGACACACTAGCGGGCGAATGTATGGATGAAGCGAATGGAAGAAGGCTAGTGAGCCAACTCCAATAAATAAAGCATGACTTAGAATTTATAGTCAGACAAAAATAAGACAGACATGTAGTAAGCGAGTAGGCATGCACACACAAGAATGGAAGCGACGAATGAGTAATAAGGTCAAGAGACAAGTGGGACAAGTCATGTGAGCTAGACATTGAGTGACTCACTACACGATGAGGAGCAGAGGTAACTTTGGCGCAGGCTGATAAAAGGCCTACGCAATAATCGTGAGCGGTGGTGGATAGCGAAAGCAAGAAAGATGGAGGAGGCAACGATCCAGACTCCAATGAAACCGGTATTAGGAACCCGAATGTGGGTGAGACTATTTCGGAAAAGGATGGGATTATTATCCATTCTCAATCCAGGAGGTTGGATCGATGGGAAGAACACTTTAGGGATCAATTCAGCTGGCCGTTAGTCACATTTCGGCTGCCCTCGATCTCCAGTCATCTTGAATGGCAAATCGATGTAAGTTGTCCGACTCTTCAAGAAGTTAAGTAAGCGATAGGAAATCTGAAGCGAGGGAGAGCAGCAGGTCCTGACAGATTATTTCCTGAGATTTTTAAGGATGGTCGTCCAGTTTTAGCAGCTAGATTGACTGAGATCTTAAGTTGAATGTGGCAACTGGACGTAATCTCATCCGACTTGTCTCAATCCCTGATTGTCCCAATTTATAAGAAAGGATGAAAGTCTTCTTGCGACAATCACAGGGGAATAAGTCTAACTAATATAGTCTCTAAATTTATAGCCTTAGAGGTCTAACTGGAACTCATGAGAGCAGCCTAGAGAAAACCAGGCTGGTTTCAGACCTTTGCCAACCTGCGTCACTTATGGCGTCGGCGAGATATCCGTTTGCTGACTAAAGGACGTGTGTACTGTAGTTCGCTCCTCCCTACTTTATGGTTGTGAAAAATGGCCGGTGAGAGAAGAAGATATTCGTAGGTTACTGGTTTTCGATCATAGGTGTATCCGAAGCATTACTCGTGTATCGTTGGACAACCGGGTAAGCACTGAAGTTGTTATGAAACGAGTCCTAAGTAAGGATGGAAGATCAATAGACGAAGTATTGAAACTTCATCAGTTGAGGTGGTTGAGACATGTGTTACGAGTGCCCGACCACCGACTGCCTCGACGAGCTATGTTTTGTGGTGTAGGAGTAGGCTGGATGAAAGCTAGGGGCGGTCAGACCAAAACATGGCAGAAATCCATGAAATCACCAACAAGTGGACTGAGTTATGTTGGTAGATGTAGACTACCTGGTTGGGGTCCGCGAGATGATAATAATCGATGGTTAGTGACCCAGGAGTGTTACGCCTGCACGTAAACATGTCAACTTGATATGCTTGAACTATTACGAGTTTACCTAGTCGGGAAACAAGAGAGAAGATCAAGGATCCGGCGACACGACATGCTACTCTAATCCGACCGTCCCGAACCCCAATTGAGTGAAAGAAGAAGACTTGATATGAAGTAGAACATGTATTCTACAAACTTCCAGAAAGTACGAGGTCCAAGTCCAAAAGAAGACATGAATCCCGGACTGAGGATCCGGGTCCGGGTCCATAAAGCGTTACAGAAAATGCGTATTTATACATTTCGGTCGAATAGGAAACAGCATCGAAGTTTATGACATTGACCAATAAGAAACAACATTGAAGTACATGACATTGATATCTAGGACGACCATAAAATCGACCAATATTTCTCTTAGGATATTGGATGAATATCTTAACAAGAAGATTCGAGGCAGTATAATTAATCATGGATTTTTACAATTTAACTATCATAAATTAACATTTCATTTTGATGTGGCAAGACCGGTTGAAACATTGGATATGCCCCTATTTTTTTTCTTACTATTTCCATTAGTCTAGAAAAAAATATCAATTAGTCTTTCTAGTTGTTTTGTCATTTTTTGAAGTCAAGTTTTGAGGGAGACATGTTTTTTCTTCAACTGTATATCATACAATCCATTTACTCTGTTGTCCGTCAGCTAGTCAACGTAGAACTTCGTACAAACGTAAGTACATCACTACTGTTCAAGTTGACATGTAGTGAACGAGAACATAGATGGGGCAGCCGAATTGTACTTAACGGAAATTACAGAGTTACTCAGTAAAATTGGAAAACCATATCGTAAATCGTTAATTTGCAAAATATCAGTTCATCATATCGAACTGGACTGTTCCTGTTGCAAAACATCAATCCATTGTCACTATTCATGCGTTTCATACAAATTCCATTGTTTTCTAACTCTTCCTTTCTTCTCGATCTTCCCCCATCTTCTGCTGTTGCCAGACTTTACGTTGACACTCACGTCATATACTACTTATAAGTAGCTCACATCACAGACATACTACCGCATTAGTACATGCAGATCAAACTGTCGATTCAAATCCCATAGCAGTAAAGATAGTAGAAGTATTAGTGGTAATCAAGAAGATTAATGATCAAAGATATCATTGGAGAAGTACATCCCAGAAAAATCACATTTTTTAAAAAAAGAACGAAGGAAAACAGTCATAAGGGATTCATAAGATTAGAATTTGAGATAAGACAAAGAATGGATTTATCTGCGTCATTGCAAATGATTTCGTGTCTTGTCATTCATAATCTCTAACCATCGGTTACTAATATCATCTCACGGACCCCAACCGGTTGTAGTCGACACCTACCAACATATTAATCGATTCTAGTTGTTTGGTATTCAATTATGAATTTTTATGGGCAATCAGTGTCATTCAATCTAATTACTTTTAAGTTCTAGCCTCTGTTACGTCTGCACGTAAACACGTCGACTTGATATACTTGAACTATTGAGGGTTTACCTAGTCAGAAAACGAGAGCATGGGTCGATGATCCAGCGACTCGACATGCTACTCAAATCCGATTATCCCAACCCTCATATTGAGAAAAAAAATGAGAAGACGTGATATGAAGTAGATCCTGTATTCTACAAACATCCAGAAAGTACGCGATCCGAATCCAGAAGAGAATCAGGATACCGGACTAGGGATCCGGGACCGAGCCCTGGTCCTGGTCGTGGTCATAAAATGTTACAGATAATGCGTATTTATACATTTTGGTCGAATAAGAAACAGCATCGAATTCTGTGCCATTGATAATTAAGACGACCAATAGGAAGTAACATTTGAAGTGACATTGATAGTCAGGACAACCAATAAGAAACAACATTGGAGTATGTGACATTGATATCTAGGACAACCATAAAATTGACCAGTAGGGATTAACTAATAGGAATTGACCAATAATTCTCTTAGGATATTGGATGAATATCCTAACAGCCTCAGAAAAATAATCCTCTCACACTACTGAAGCCGTGCAAATTCAAGTTGAATTCGCGCCCCCCCCCCCCATATGTGTTTTTTTCATGTAGAATATTTTTCCAATCACTCAAATGTTCTACATGTGTACTGAAACACTTCTACGAAGAAAGTGCAATTGGTGAGAAGGAAACATTTATTATTGTACACTGACGTACGCACAACCTCCTTTTTCGCGTTGCTGCCATCCTTCATAACTTGCTGCTCAGTGTATCGCCTCCTTTCTTCTTCAAATCTATATTCGTTAGCCTGGATTTATTTGTATTTAATATGACCGGATAGTAATAATTAGTATTTAGTTGTGATCGTAGTCAATCTCTGGACTCGGTCAACCACTAAAAATGTAGTGATAAGTGGATATGATGTAGTGAAGGAGAAAACAAGTGAGGAGAACCAAATTGTATTTAACGAAAATTACAGAGTTACTCAGTAAATTAGGAAAACCATATCGTAAACAGTTGATTTGCAAATCTTCAATCCATCATCAATCCATTATCTGACATTTCACTTATTCATGCGTTGCATACAAATTCCATTGTGTTCCCCCCAACTCTTCCTTTCTTGGTGATCTTCCCCCATCTTCTGCTACCAGACATTACGTTGACACTCACGTCATATACTACTTATAAGTAGCGCGTACCACAATGCCAATACACAAGAAGCATATTGATAATCACTAACATATACAAACAACATCAACATATCTGACATACAATGTTTTGTTGAAATACTAGTTTGATCATTTTTAAATTTATCACCAAAAGATAACTTTTGTTTGAATGAAGTCCAATGTTCAATAATGGGAGGAGAAAAAGGCGTGAATAATCTTTACTTTCGGGCAGAGTTTTGGAGGTTTTGTGTTTTTACACATTCAAAATCATCAATCAATCATTGTTAGACCACCAATAGAAACCTGGAAGCACTGGACGGCCTTTTCATCCTGGTATGGGACTCATCAGCATCTTTACTTTGGAGATTGATCTGTTTATGATATGATTGATAGTATTGTATAATTTTTAGATTCAGTTACTCGATAGTGTAATTATTGTAGTGTAACAATTTTGAACAAATAAATAGATTGGTTTATTTGAAGTGAATAGCTTGCCTTGTGATGCTGTTTATGTGGTGAAATACACAGAAGAAAATATCCAACTTCTTGTAGGCATATTTCGCAAGGAATTTTGGGGGGATTTATTGACAAATGACTCGTTGGAAAACACCGTTAATGTGGGTTGTAATTAGTTATCTTGAATTATGGGGTAATGTCTGAAATGAAATTAACTAACTGTAAGTTTTAACCGACTTATATCTTCACCCAACTGAGTCACAAGACAAGCCCTCACTTGGTGGAACTCCCGAGGTTAGAGGAAAATGAGAAAACTGAACAAAAGTTGGACAGAACTGGATAGAGAAGCCCAGGACAAAGTAGGTTGGAGAAAACTGGTCGACAGCCTATGTTCCATCAGAGGTAACAGGAGAAAGTAAGTAAGCAAATCTTCACAACTACAACGATTACGGAGAGAAAATGAACAAATCTTACGGGTATTCAATACTTCTAATCGAGAATACCAACTGAGTCAAATGAGAAACTAGGAATAAATAAGATTGAAGGTATATTTGAAAGATAGTTGACATCTTGAGAAGTGAATTATTTAAACTGGCTAATTGTTGCGAGGGTATGTGTTGCACGGCACTTACGGCAATGATCTGGTTCTAATGAGTGTCTGAACACATACAACTAAGCAGTATCCAATAAAACTAATGGGGTCTGCAGCAATGTCAAAGGCTAACTATTAAGTTCGTCACTAGGTACACTTGAAGCTATTACGAGTTCACCTTAGTCGATAAATGCGAACGAGACAATTATCGGCGTCCAGATAGGTTACCTTGATCCCAAACTGCAAAACAGAAGTCTCGATAAGCATAGAAAGTATATTCTACAAACACCCAGCAAGCACAATGTCATCAAGCACACACAAATCTCGTTTATTTATACATCATAGACACTTCCTTGGGACAGTCACAAAAATAGCACACTAAAATACACAGCAACCAATCTTAGCTATGGATTTTGCTGGTAGAAAATGAAATCTCAATGTCAACTGCACAGCCCATGCTGGCAAACGTGAAATCCAAAATAAGGCATTTATCAAGCGAGTTCTGGGGATCTAACATACCCAACACTTATTGAACTATTTATTCTGGGGTTTTATGTACTGCTTCAGACGTGATGAAATTCCAGACCCTTTTAATGTAGTGTGCTGACGTTCTGTGTCATCCGCGTATGAGAATCCTTAAATGATCCTTGATTAACATTATACAGAAAGATGAAGATAACTGCAATACCAAACAAAGTATCTGGTAATAAGCATGCAAAATTTACACGCATGTCAATAACTTTGCCTTTTCTCAAAACAATGCAAGAACTCTTACTACATCCATTTCAACCTGCATTAAAACAGCACGTTAATTCATATCAGTTCACTTACAAATGAAAAAAGAGTACCTTACGCACTGCTACTGTAGTTTGTTGCGCATTTGCGAATTACACTTCTACTTTTCACTCTATCCCCTGGCCACTAAACTATCTAAACTGACAAGTAATCACTCAACTGATTGGGTTTTAGCTTCACTGGAAGAGATTAGTATACTGTGATCAGAGAAAAGTTGTTTATCAAGTCAAGTATCTGTGCCATGAGAAGCTGCTCTTTCTTGCTTTCCTTTGACATCTACAGAAAACACTTTTGTTGTTAAGTATGCAGATAATCTTAGTGTATGTACATTGGTTTTAGTTTCTTGCCATCCCCTAGTAATAGATACTGAGTTCTTATTACTCTTTCGTTATCAGTCTCACATTTAATCCTTCTAAATATCAAACTGTTAATTTTAGCTCGAAACATTAACAGCACTTAAACGTCTAGTTATACAACCAATGTCAAAAGTTATTTATGTTAGTGTGCGTTTTTCTTCTGATCTCTCTAAGTTTTCCCTTATTTTGTTGACTAGGAGAAAAGTTTCCCATTTGACATATTCAATAAAGAGGCATCAGTCGGTACCTACTTTTAGGATTTTGCAAATTCTTGTATATTACTGTTACGCCTGCACGTAAACACGTCAACTTGACATACTTGAACTATTACGAGTATACCTTAGTCAGAATACGAGAGCGAGGATCGATGATCCGGTGACACGACATGCTACTCTAATACGATTATCTCAACCCCCATATTGAGTAAAAAATAAGAAGACTTGATATGAAGTAGAACCTGTATTCTACAAGCATTCAGAAAGTACGAGTTCGGAATCCAGAAGAGAATCAGGATCCTGGACTAAGGATCCGGGTTCGTAATTATACACTTAGGTCGAATAGGAAACAGCATTGAAGTCTGTGACATTGATAGTTAAGACGACCAATATGAAACAACAATGGAGTACATGACATTGATATCTAGGACGACCATAAGATTGAGCAGTAGGAATTAACTAATAGGAATCGACCTATAATTCTCTTAGGATATTGGATGAATATCCTAACATTTACCTATCATTCTTCATTGTTCCCCGTTATTCTTTCTCGAGCTTTTGAGAAGAGTGAATCCTTTGAGGTAATTATGCGTATAGTTGTGAATAGGCAGTTAAAATCTCGAAAACTCCTGACAAGTGTTATCAAATACTAACTAATCATTCCATTCACACCATTCTTCGTTGCTAGTTTCATTGGTTTGTGAATAAATATTTTGTTGTTTCGTCTTAATTACTTATAAGTACCTAAAACATTTCTGAAAAATTTATTTGTGAATATTTTGAAACTTTATATAAAAAAGTTGGTTTCGAATAAGGAAGCTGCTATTCTCTGTCTCAGAACTTGTATATTCTCATTTTTATAGATTATATGTGCCGTTTAAACTTATCTATAGTGTTTAAACCTTGATGTCGATCCCACAATGGAGGGGTTTGACTAAGTCTATGGAAAATCTCGGAGCTGATGGTTACTGAATACAATTCCCCCTTCCAGATACATGAAAAGTGAATCGGGCTGCTTCTTCGTTTTGACAAGGTGGAATCAGGTTAATGACTTTACTAGGATCCTGTATGCGCGTTTCCGAGACGCACGAGACGCTGGTATCCAACAATGTTAATGTCTAACGGTATTACGCTCGCTACCTCACCCACCATCTTTGGTGGATGCACACTGCTGATGAGTAGTCCTATATATCAGGACGAAACAGTTGTCCAGTGCTTGTGGGTTTCTAATAGTGTGGTCTAAAGTTAATCGATTCATGATTTCAGTGGAATAAAATATTAACGGGAAGAACTAATTTCAATGATATTCATCCAATATCCTAAGAGAATTATTGATCAAATCCTATTTGTCGATTTCTATTAGTCAAAATTGTGGTCGTTTCAACTGTCAAAGTCTAAAATACTTCAATGTTGTTTCTTATTGGTTGTCCTGACTTTCAGTGTCACTTCAAATGTTACTTCCTATTGGTCGTCTTAACTATCAATGGCACAGAATTCGATGCTGTTTCCTATTCGACCTAAATGTATAAATTATCTGTAACATTTATGACCACGACCACGACCAGGACCAGGGCTCGGTCCCGGATCCTGATTCTCTTCTGAATTCGGACCTCTTACTTTCTGGATGCTTGTAGAATACATGTTCTACTTCATATCACGTCTTATTTTTAACTAAATATTGGGGCTGAGGTAATCGGATTTGAGTAGTATGTCGTGTCACCGGATCCTCGATCCTCGCTCTCATTCTCCGACTAGGTAAACTCGTAGTAGTTCAAGTATATCAAGTTGACGTGTTTACTTGCAGGCGTAACAGATAAAAAGTTTGTAATGTTAAAAATTTTTTTTCAAAAAAAAGTCAATCACAAACTTAATAAACAGTTTCACTTACTCTAATTATCACAATATCAATCAGTTGTATAATTGTATGAGATCGATAAATAGTTATCGTGTAGTGCAAACTTGAAATTACACATTTCGATTTTGTGTTATTATCTATGTATATATATATACACATATATTTCTCGTTTGAATCACATGATGGATTATTTTTCATGAATATTCGATAGTGAAGTTGTTAATTAGACTATGAAATCGTGCACGGAGGACAGCTGACAGACACCTCGTCCGCGGTGAAGGTCGGTGTCAGACAAGGTTGCTTACTCTCACCTTTTTTCTTTCTCCTTCTGATCGACTGGATTATGAAGACGTCAACTTCTGGAGGAAAGCGTGGTATCCAATGGACAGCTAGGATGCAGCTCGATGATTTGAACTCCAATACGATGATCTGACTCTTCTATCGCACACGCAACAGCAAATGCAAGAGAAGACGACCTGTGTAGCAGCAGGTCTCAACAAAACATGCATCGACCAAATCACTCTTGATACAGATGCCTTGGACGAAGTTAACACCTTTACATATCTGGACAGTATCATTGACAATCATGGTAGATCCTTTAAAGATGTAAAGGCAAGGATCGGCAAATCAAGGACTGAATTTCTACAACTGAAGAATATCTGGAACTTAAAAGAACTGTCAACCAACACCAAAATCAGAATTCTCAATACAAATGTCAACACAGTTCTACTGTATAGAGCAGAAACTTGGAGAACCATCAAAACCATCGTCCAGAAGATATAAGTGTTTAGTAACAGTTATCTACACACAATACTTCGGATCCGTTGGCCAGACACCATCACCAACAGCCTACTGTGGAAAAGAACAAACCCGATTCCAACAGAGGCGAAAATCAGAAAGAAGAGCACGAAGTGGATAGGACACACATTGAGGAAATCACCTGAGTCACAAGACAAGCCCTCACTTGAGATCCTCCGGGTCAACAGAAAAGAGGAAGGCCGAGAAAAACATTATGTCGAGAAATGCAAACAGACGTGAGACGAATGAACAAAAATTGAACATAAGTGTATAGGGAGACCTAGGACGGAGTAGGTTAAAGAATAATGGTCGGCGGTTTATGTTCCATTGGGGGTAACAGGCGTAAGTAAGTAAGTAAGTAATGAAGTTGTTAAAATTTATGGAATAACTTTTTGAAGTATGTGACTCACTGGTTTAGGGGATAAGCGACTTTGCGCCTGACCGATTGTCCTGACTTTGATTCCCGCATGCATGCAAGTTTCGTGAGTGCGTATTGCTACTGATGAGTCCCGTACTAGGACGAAACGGCAGTCCAGTTTTTACAGGCTTTCGAAGGTGGTTTCACAAGTAATCGATCCATGATTTCAATAAAGCGAAATAACAGAAAATTGAATTGACAATTACTGAGCATTAGTGAGTAGTATGTTTTTTTGTAAGACAAAAATTCTTCATTAATAAACCATTTATCGTAGCAAAATTTAATTTATCTTTTGTTAAGATTTGTAAATCTTATGACTTTTTTGTTAAAATTATGATCAAAATACTCCTGTTAGATTGACATTTTGCAAACTATCGATAAATTAATCACAGAGTTTTCGGTGAGACTAGAAACTATTGACGACTTTCGGTCGACGTCGGTGACCTTGAGAAAATTCACCAACTTAATAAGTTCTGTTGGGGATTATAAATTAGTACTAGTCATTAGTATTGAGATTTAGAGTTTGGGTTTTCATCGGCAACTGACATCATATGTAATGCTAAAATGCGTAAACCAGTGACTAGCTCAGTGAAGTAATTCTCGGAGTTCTAACGAGAAGACGTGACCAGTTTAACTATCTTGTGAAGGCATTAACTACTTAAGAAAAGGATTGAAGTTGTGCAAAATCCTTAGATTGGTCAGCATTAAAAAATCAACAACAATGGATGCTGGGTCAGTGATTCTGAGGTTAGGCGTTCGCGCGTATGTCCGAAGGTCCTGGATTCGAACTTCAGTACATGATGCCTCATCAGCGCTGATAGCCTGATGTGTGGCAAAATCTCAGCAAGGATACAGGAGGCTCGAATAGCTTTTGCCAACTTGAGTCACTCATGGTGTAGACGAGATATCCATTTGCTAAACAAAGGACCAATCTACTGCACAACGGTTCGCTCGGTACTACTATACGGGTGTGAAATATGGCCGGTAAGAGTAGAGGATATTTGTAGTTGACATGTTTTCAATCATGGGTGTCTCCGAGGCATTGTTTGTGTATCATGGGACAACCGAGTAAGCAACGCTATCGCTAGGAAACGAGTACTAGTTAGGGATGGCAAATCAATGGATGAGATATTAAAACTTCATCAGTTGAAGTGGTTGGGACATGGGTTGCGTATGCCTAATCACAGACTACCTCAACGAGCCATGTTTTGTGATGTAGGAGTAGGTTTGAAGAAAGCTAGGGGCCGCAAGATCGAAATATGACACAAATACATGAAGTAATTGAAAACTGTATTGAATTATGTTGATAGGTGCAGACTATCTGGTTGGGGTCCACGATGGTTAGAGAACTTGTATTACGTGGTTGAAAATCGTTTGTAATGGGTAGAGTGTGTGCATCCATTCTTAGTCTTTTCTGAAATTCTAATCTTCTGAATTCTTCATGACCATTTCTCTCTCTCTCTCTGTATTATGTATATTGATTCTTCTGTTATATACTTCTCCAATGATATCTTCGATCCCTAATCTTTTTGATTACCGCTACTACTCCAACTACCTTTACTACCATGGAATTCGAAACGACAATTTGATCTCTCTCTGCCTTAATGTTGTATGGCGACTTGAACTGATGGTACGTATGTACATACGCAATTCTACATCGCAGCTGACTAATTGACATATACAAATGTATATTTTTTTAATGCAAGCCAAAAACGAGATCGTTATATTGTTTTTTTGGTTTTGATGTGTGTTCATGTGCATGTGTGTACGTGTGTGTGCGCGCACACAAGTGAGTGTGTATCTGATGCAAATTTTCCAACAATCAAATAGTCAGCAGTCAACAGTAATCATCATTCATTCATTCATTCAATGATTGAATCTTGAATTCTTGTCATTCAATTTAAAAATCTCATTTCATTTCATTTGAATTTTCAATTTTCAATCTATTTTAAACAAGTGAATAATGAGCAATCAATAATCTGTCTTCTGTTCGTCTTTTAATTCATTCCGATACATTGAATTGATTTTCTTTTGTATGTCAACTGTTTGACAGTAATTGGCACAGTAGTAGTAGTAGTATTAGTCGGAGTAGTAGTAGTAGTAGTAGTAGTAGTAGTAGTAGTAGTAGTAGTAGTAGTAGTAGTAGTGTGAGTAGTAGTAGTAGTAGGTAGTAGCAATAACAATAAGTATGTGCATCAGTTTATTCAATCTCTTGTTCACAAAAATATGACTGACAATCTGTGTAAAACTATTAGTTTTCAATAGATAGATGACAAACGTTTTCTGCTATCTGATCGTGTTGATTGATTGATTGGTTGATAACAATGAAGAAAGAACAAGATGCAATGTTTGTTTGTGTGTGTGTGTGTGTGTGTGTAGAATTTCTAGTGATTTGATATGATTCGCTTGGTTGAAAACACGAAATGATTTCAGAGTTGGATTATTTAATTTCACAATACATAATGTCTCATCAGTACTGATGGTTGGGTGATTGACGAACTGTTAGCACGGATGTAGAAGGCTCCTCGATTAGCGTTTGCCAGCTTGCATCATTTATGGCGTAGGCGAGAAATTTGTTTTGCTAACGAAAGGACCAGTCTGTTGCTTAGTAGATTGCTCCATCCTTTACATTTGTCTATTAAACAGGGCCAGTAAGAATAGAAGAGATTCATAGGTTGCTGGTTTTCCTCATTTGTTCGGACTTGAGACCAGCAGTAACCCTGTAAAGCTGATTAAGAATAAGGGATATCAGTAGGTTACTAGTATTCGACCATAAGTGTCTTCGAAGCATTGCTCGTATATCCTGGGGCAGCCAAGTAAGCAATGCTGTCGTTAGGAAACGAGTACTAGGTAAGGATGACAGATCAATAAATGAAGTAGTGAAACTTCATCAACTGAAGTGGTTGGGACATATGTTACTAAAGCCCGACCACCGACTGCCTCGAAGATCTATGTTTTATGGTGTAGGAGTAGGTTTGGAGAACGCTGGAGGCGATCGAACTAAAACATGGCACAAATCCATGAAATCACTGACAAGTGGACTGAGTCATGTTGGTAAGTGTAGACTTACCTGATTGGGGTCAGTGAGATGATAGTAATCAATGGTTAGAGACCTTGAACGACATGGTTTAAAACCGTTTGTAATGATGCAGTCGCATCCACTCTTTGCAAAGCAATGTGTGTGTTTGAACGATCGTGAACATGAAAATCGAGCCCAGAACCTATGATCTGATGCGTGAATACTGAACCACTAGACCACTGAGTCAGAATCTAACGGTTGTCTATAACTAGTTCGTGATTCTAACTAAAAGTTGAATGTATTCACCATTTAATCAATGTGGTTCAACAAATTTTATCAGTAAAACATTTTGAATATTTTTTAAATTGATCAGTTATTTTTTAAGTTGGACTTTTTATCTGATTCGTATTTCGATCATGTAATATCATGGCTACCTCTTTGAATATGAGTTGAATGTTTAAAAGGTGTGATGAAAAGAAATAACAACTAACATCGTTCTACGATGCGTATCGTTTCGTTTTGTGTCGCATCGTTTGAATTAGCGGTGCAGTGAGATGAAGGAATGTGACTTGAGTTAGTCGTAGAGATAAAAGAAATATTAGGGGGTGTAAGAAGGATTTGATTTTGACCAATTTGGTCTCTCGTGCTGTTACGGGTATGAGGGTGGTTGTCACTTCCCGGCTGCCCACACCGTGGAAGGTTGTTTATTGAGAGACCTGAAAAGGAAGATAGATTAGTGTTGGTCTTAGAGACCTGTGTGCGTGACCGCAGAGCCCAGGAAATAACTGCTTGAGGCCGGTCACGCACGGCCTTTTGATGAACATTTTTTTTAGTATCAGCTCCACTCTTTTTAAAAGCCCTTGTTGGACAGCCCTAACCGACGGAGACGGAAATCCGTGTGTTAGGGGAGGTGTGACATTTTTAGGATCGACCTTTTCTAACCCTTCCTTCCTTGTGAGAAGGCAGCATCGCTACAGATGCTGGTTGTCCAAGGGAAACACCTTACTGCTGTCACACCCCTCTACAGTCAGCAGTACGACTTCGCCCTCAGACCTTGAATAGCTGCTTTTAATCTCATCGTTCTCCAATCGACCTGCCTGGCATGGTAGAACCTTCAGGAACATATGTTCCAGCCAGATAGCTCGGTTGGGTCATCACGATAGGCAAGCCCGACAAGCACCACATCAAGGTAGCGGCTACAGTCGGGATTCGTTTTGTGTTCATATGATTGATTTTAAATTCAGTGAACACTTTATCTCTATTAATTAAGACTGATAAGGGTGTGAGGAATCAAGAACCACAGTTGTCAGATGTTGTTTAGTTTGTTCAAAGTGGTTATGCGTGGACGTAAACATGTCAATTCGATATGCTTGATCTATGACGAGTTTAAATTTGTCAGGAAACGAGAGCGAGAATCGAAGGTCCGGCAACACAACAGGCTACTTTAATCCGACTGTCCCAAACCATCATTGAGTAAAAGAAGAAGACTTGATATGAGGCAGAACATGTATGCTACAAACGCCCAGAATGTAAGAATTCCAAGTCCAGAAGAGGATCAGGATCCTGGACTAGCGATCTGGGTCATAAATCGTTACAGTTAATGCGTATTTATACATTTAGGTCGAATAGGAAACTGCATCGAAGTCTGTGACACTGACAGTTAAGGAAACAACATTTGAAGTGACATTGATAGTCAGGATGACCAATAGGAAACAACATTGAAGTACGTGACATTGATATCTAGGACGATCATAATATTGACCAGTAGGAATTAGCCAATAGGAATTGACCAATAATTCTCTTAACATATTGGATATTGAATATTCTAACAGTTTTAGCCGGATATCAAAAACTTGCGCTACATATCATTCAGTGTCCAATGTAAAATAAAACACAGTTATGATTTTTTTTAAATCAAATCAAATGGACTAATTAGTTTGGACATTGAATGAAACAGTTTACATGAATTCGCAACAACAATTAACGAACAAACCAATATAAAAAATAATCAGTGAATTAGCCCTGTAAATGAAATTAATTAACGCAACATGTGAATATAAATTTGAAGTGTAATAATGATTTTTCGCACACATAAAATGAAAAAGCACATATTCATATTGCATAATTATAGTTAGTGAGGAAAAAAACACAATATGAAACTGATCGGAGTTGTTTTTCGTTTTCCAAAAAGTTTATAAATCATATCATTCATTGTACTGATTGAAAATTATTATACTATTATACAATTAATAGGTTACACTAATACTCGTTAGATAGATAGATAGATAGACATGAACAAAATGAATGACAGTTGGATAGAACACAAAATGAATGCCTAGGATGGAATTGATTGAATAAGGCTGGTTGGGGACTTTGTCAGTTATTACTAAAGTACATCTATCAGTTTGTTCATTATATTCAGTAGTCTGTATTTTAGAGATTTCAGTGGAGGAAGGAAGTAGGACACATTGAGGAAAGCGCCCGATTGCGTTACAATCAGAGCTAAGGATTTTCCTGGTGGGAAATGTGATCTCAAGGTTAACTGTTCAGCCCATGCTGGCTGCAAACGTGAAATCCAAAATAAGGCATTTTTTATTAAGCCAGTTCTAGGGATCTAACGTCCCCAACATAAACAAATGCTTATATATATATAAATAAACTCTACTCTAGAAAATGAATCCCGTTCTTGACCAACGATATACATTTGTCCTATAGGACATTGTTAAATGTTATCAAACGACCTTCTCATTTGGTCAGTTCTGATTGGCTCAATGTATTGTTAGGATATTCGTCCAATAACCCAAGAGAATTATTTGTAAGTCTATTTCTATTGCTCAGTTCCTATTGGTTAATTCCTGCTGGTTAATTTTATGGTCATCCTAACTATCAATGTCACTTCAAATGTTGTTTCCTACTGATAGTCTTAACTGTCAATGTTACAGACTTCGATGCAGTTTCCTATTCGACGTAACTGTATAAATATGCATTATCTGTAACGTTTTATAACCCAGACCCGGATCCCTAGTCCGGGATCCTGATTCTATTCTAAACTCGGACCTCGTACTTTCTGGATGTTTGTAGAATACCTGTTCTACTTCATATCAAATCTTCTTCTTTTACTCAATAGGAGTTTGTAACAATCGGATTAGAGTAGCATGTTGTGTCGCCGGATCCTCGATCCTCACTCTCGTATTCCGACTAAGGTAAACTCGTTGTGATTCATGCCTATCAAATGACGTGTTTACGTGTGTGCGCAACAGTTATAGAATACTGGACATGAACAGATGTTTTAATCACAGCATTGATTAGTTGTAGTTACCAATAGAAACCATCCGACTATAACATAATGGACGTCACGCAGCATGTTGTTCCTGATTTTAACTGATAAGTGATCACTATTGATGACTTGCAGACTAAGCGTCAAGTAATTATCCCCTTATTGATGTTTATTGATCTTAAGGCAGATCAATAAACAGCAGTAGGATTTCAACTCAAGACTGTCGATCTCGTGCAAGAACGCTTAACCCCTGGACCACTGGGCTGGCATCCAGCCGTTTTAATTTTCAACTCTGATCAATTTAGGGATTTTGCACAACCTCATCCATTTTCTTCGACAGGTAATGCCTACACCCAACAGGGTTGAACTCCACCGACATGAAGTATCCAGTAATTTATCAAGGATATTTTCTTCAGATCAACAGTTTGTGATATACTCGAGTTCATTTGTATTTGGTAGAATTTTGTAGATCTGGTTTCATTCAAAAAATTATTTGGCAGGAATTTTGGTAAAAATAAAACTTGAGACACCGAAATTTCAAATCATCAGCATCAAGTTATTCAGTTCATCGTGTTCTCTCTTCTGAATTAAATTTTTTGAAAACCTATCTACTGAACTATAAAATCTCAATAATTTAGACTCTTAGTTAAACTGTTGAATATTTTGATTGAAATATGAGACATGACTACTAAATAGTTTGAAATTTCACTTAAAACTCAATCGATGAGGCACTGGGCTCACTAACCATACAACTTATCAAGAAGTTACAACTAAGTGAAATATACAAGAATACTACTACTACTCTCATCTACTACTACTGTGGTGCACGCTACTTATAAGTAGTATATGACGTGAGTGAAAACCTAATGTCTGGCAGAAGAGAAGATGGGGGGAAGATCAAGAAAGTAAGAAGAGTGGGAACACAATGGAATTTGTATGAAATAAACGCATGAATAAGTGAAATGTCAGACAATGGATTGTTGATGGATTGAAGATTTGCAAATTAACCGTTTACGATATAGTTTTCCTATTTTACTGAGTAACTCTGTAATTTTCGTTAAATACAATTTGGTTGTCTTCACCTGAGTTCTCCTTCACTACACTACTACTACTACTACTACTACAACTACTACTCCGACTACTATTACTACTACTACTATTACTACTCACACTTCTAATAATCTCTCTCATATATCAATAATTCTGTTTGAAATGAAATATGAAACTACTGCACTCAGTGTTTGCTGATTATTAGTATCTGCATTACGGGTTTGTGAAGATTGTTAAGTTACACAGTTTTGAAACCATGAATCGATCAATGTTAGACCATCATTAGAAACCTGGAAGCACTGGACGGCTGTTTCGTCCTGGTGTGGGACTCCTCAGCGGTGTGCATCCACGATTCCTGCACCACGCAGGATTCGAACCCAGGACCTTCGGTATTGTGCGCGAATGCCTAACCATCGAACCACTGAGCCGGTATCAAAAATGTGTAACTAAACAATCTTCACAACCCCGTAATGCAAATTACGTGTGCTCACTAGTGACTAGCTTCGTGAGGAATCTCCTAGTTCTAGTGGGAAGACGTGACCAGTGAAGTTCAACCTGTTCGGGTGTAGACAGTAACTACTGAAGACTGCACAACTCCGTGAATTGATCAAGTTAGATTATTAGTATCATCAAGTACAATTGTTACGTCAGAAGAAGATGAAGAAGAGGTCAAGTCCAGATGGATTACTTATGTATATTTCAAGGGAGAGACACAATTTGTTTTGACAAGATATGTACACATAATCTTCAAGTATTCACTTGCAATACAAGCAAGTTACTGACAGTCTTCAATATATTCTGATTACATTATGCCTTCCAAACACTTCTCTCTCTCTCTCTCTCTCTCTCAGGTAATCACTTCTAGGTGTAAGTGAAGTGAATTGATCTGATACTTGAAAGTTTATCCGAATCAGATGTATTGCCAATGTAAAACAGACCAACTGAGTCCGTTTCTTATATTTTAAGACTGTATTTAGGAAGTAAATACTAATACCTATGCGCGGAGCATTGAACTCAAAGTAGGGCTCACTACTTTAGTGACCCATGTGTAAGATCCATTTTTTGAAGGCTTTGTTTAGGGAAAATCCCTCCATGTTGTATACATTTGTAATATGTCCTTATTGATTCTTTCGGTTCTACATTTTGTTAGTCTGTTCGATTCCATTTTTGAGATGATAATATTTGTATTTTATTATAGTTTCTATTTCTTCTTCTGCCTTTTACTGAGTTTCTATGTTTCTTTCCAAACTGCATTTATGTTGTTTAACTTGATACTTAGTCATGGCAGCATCCATATTGATTTGTGTCTCCTTGGATTGAGTTGCTTGATTGGACTGGAATTGTGCATTTTGATTGTGAATTGAAGCACTCTTCTAGAATTGGAAACACTCTGTGTTATCAAGCAACCAAATATTATCTGTCAAACGAATCTGATCTATCCAAGAGGGATAGAATAACATTTATTTGTTGCTGTTGATTTGATGAATTGAACAATTGTAGGTGGAATAACTGAGCGGTAATATTTGCTTAGGTAATGATGTATTTTTATATTTATGATGAATATTAGAACCTTCATTTTCGCAAATCACTTGTTTTGGATTTAAGCTGGGCTAGACGCGTATATAAACTACCTAGACAGTTGTTACTCAGTCCAATTATTCTTAGTTAACCAACAAGCTTGCTGCACATTCACGCCGCTGCTTTTTAGGCAACACAAGAGCCAATTTTGCGATCACCCCTGCACCCCACGGCAACGCACATGTTGTCTGGATTGGTCTGCAGACAAGTGGACGTCCAAAAAACACGCACACGAGCAGTGGCCCCCGTTCGGGCACTTATGGATCAACAAGATCCCTCCAACCAATCCACTACCCACAATACCCAATCGGCAAGGGCGGCAAGGCGGGTTTCCCCAGCTAGACCTGGCACCCCGAAAAGGATTACCGAGACAACCGGCAGTGCACATACCAGCACCCGTTCCAACCTTGCGCTGATACAATCGATCGGAGCCCTCAAACCCCACATGAAGCTAAAGATCGAGTTTGTCCCACAATGTCACCCTCCCCTGGGGTAGATGTCATGTACTTGATTAAGTGCAAGCACTCAGCCAAGCAGGGTTAATTCCACTCTACATAAGTGGGCATACATCATTGGCGTCCAGTACCCTTTCAGAACTGGATCATATAACCCAACCGGAGACCCTTGTTTAAGGGTCTTCGATGCCAGCTGACACAATAAACCGAGATGCAGAGTGTTTGGAACAACCACATAGGTTCGGCGTTAATGGTCCAGGATCTTTACGGCTTCTTCCCCAAACAGAACGTCTAGGGCCGCCTTCAAGTAAGCTGGTAAGCTACATCCCAATATTTCAAAATTTACCTCCGCTCAGTGGACTGGATTTAGACTCAAAGACGTTCGGTCCTAGTCCCGTCCATCCTTTTGTTACCAGGGTCTCGTCAGGATCCACAAATTGTCACCTTACCGTCAATTCCTGTATGTTTCAGAGAGAGAGAGAATATCAGTTATTTGAGTAACTGAAGGAACAACACAGTAATATTGTTTAGGTAATAACGTATATTTGTATTTATGATTAATAGTAGAACCGTTACTTACCCATATCTTTTGTTTTGGTTTTTAAACTGGGCAAGGCGAGTATCTAAATTACCTGGACAAGTTATTCCTCAATCCAAATCTCAGTTTGGATCCTACAACATGACCTGACTCCTTTGTTTATTTAACAATTAAACATGCGATTACCGCAGTGCAGGTGGTCCACTCGATTGTTTAGACTGATGCTTTGTGTGCATGCGCGTGTCATTATACCTCTAATTTACTTAGCAAGATGTTCGAGGTATGAGCAGCTGATAAATACATCGGAAATATCTGTGTGATACGATAATCCAAGAGAGACGAAAACGATACTGGATCATTAGTCGGATTCGAGATTGAAATGTCTGTGTTGTTTGTGGAGTCAAGTATATTTGATTCATCCGTTGAATGCATCGAGTTCGAGAGCTGCTTTGTCACGGTAGTTCTGCATGTTTCGTAGAATTCGATGTTGGGGCAATCAACCAATCAATCAACTGCTAAGGAGAACTTCGTACGTACGTACATTAGTTCAAGTTGCTATACTACATTAGCACAGAGATATAACTGTCAATTCAAATATCATAGTAGTAGAGGTAGTAAGAGTATTAGAAGTAATCGAAGAGATTAGGGTTCAAAGAAACTATTCAAAAAGTATAATTCAGTAAGGTAAATTTAGAAAGAGAAGGACGGAGGTGATGAGTAATTCAGAAGGTTACAATTTTATAGAACACGAAGAGTAAATGCACCTGTGCCATTGCAAACGATTTTGAGTCATATCATTCAGGGTCTCTAACCATCGACAACCAGAACTCTTCCACAATGTGGGCAGCCATGAAGTGACATCCGCCCTCATACCCATAAAAGCACACGAAACCAAACTGGTCACAATCAAATCCGACGTTGGGGCAAGCTATCTTTGTGTAGCTGTATATTGAGTTAAGCGTCGAACTCACAATTTTGTGGTACGCGTTGAACTCAAAGTAGGGCTCTCTAACTGGCACTCCCATATCATTTTCACTTTTGCTTCGCATGCCCGTGGTTTTGTGATCTGTGTGTGATGCGACAATAAACGTCGTCATCGCTTCGTATTCCTCTTCTCATCTATACACTGTTGGGCGCTTTCTAGTAACAGTTATCAGGACGAGCAGTATATGAAGTTTAGCAATATTGTCGAATAATGACCATCACATTTATTTCTTGTCAATAAATCTTATTGATTTCATCAGGTTTAATGTTTTGTTTTAATCTAAAATTTACCGTTCAATTTATTTTTCAAATTTCTTGTTCAATGTTCACGTTAATCATAAATAAAAACGACAACTTTTGTTAGAATCATCAAAATTAAACTCTATTTAAACACAGTAAATCTTGATTATGTATTTTGAGTGATTTTTTTCTATTTTAAATGAGTTGGTTGATGCAAATGAATGCTTCATGATTCCAATTAATAATCGATAAAATTTTATTGTTGAAATGTAAAAATGTCAATATAAAACATTGGGATTGTTTGAATGAAGGAATTCGGAAGTGATCGATTGAATTGGCAAACAGATTTACTTGAAATAATGAATCAATCATTGTTAGACTGCAATCACAAAACGTGGAAGGACTGAATGACTGTTTCATACTAGTATGGGACTCATTAGTAGTGCACAGCTACGAACCCTTAAGTGAAAGTCGATGCCAGGGCCTTTAGTCGGTCTTGCGCATGCAAACGCTTAGCCTCTAGACCACTAAGTTGGGATCCAACAGTGTTGATGTCTAACTTTGATCAACCTAAGGATTTTGTGCAACCTCACCCATTATCTTTGGTAGGTGACTGCCTACACCCGACAGGGTTGAACTCCATCGGTCACGGCTTCTCACTACAACTTTACAAATCCCATTTCATGAGCCTAGTTACTAGTAGGTGCATAATAAGGAGAAGTAAATTACTTTATATTAGAACAACGTAGAATGTTTTGTTTTAATTTTGTTAAAAACATCTAAGTATATGTATGATACAGTAATCAATATTTTATTATCTTAACACTTTTATCTTACAAGATATTATATTATACAAAACGTTGTCAAAGTTGTTGGGGACGTTAGATCCCCAGAACTCGCTTCATAAATGCCTTATTTTGGATTTCACGTTTGCAGCCAGCATGGGCTGATCAGTTGACCTTGAGATTTCATTTCTTACCAGGAAAACCAATGTCTGTGATTGGTTGCTGTGTATTTTAGTGACTGTCTCAAAGACGGTTCTATGATGTATAAATAAACGAGATTTGTGTGCTTGATTGTATTGTGTGATTGCTGGGTGTTTATAGAATATACTTTCTACGCTATATCAAGACTTCTCTTTAGCCGTTTTCGGATCAAGGTAGCCTACCTGGACGCTGGTTCATTGTCTCGTTCGCATTTATCAACTAAGATGAACTCGTCGCAATAGTTTCAAGCATACCTAGTATTTTCCCTATTGTATGTAATATCTCATATTCTCTCAATAAAATGATTCACTGAACAGTATTATTATCCTTTAACAGAAAAGATTACTATTATTATTATTGTAATTATTATTATTTGTCTTACTATCACAACGACGCCAATGTGCATGTCATTTTTTTAAACTGTTGTTTAAATTACCAAGAAAAAGGATACATGTTCAATGTTGAAAACATTGTTCAATATCATCATGTAAATTAATAAAATTGTTAGAAGAAAAAAGAAAAATCAAAGTTACAGAATGTTGACTTGATTATTTTTTTATTTTTTGGTGGAACAGTTTCAAAATTTGTATTCTTCTAAAGAACTGCATTGTGTATAATAATAGATAATAGCGCAAACTACTTCGGATTCGTTGGAGAACTACGAAAGCCATCATCCAGAAGATACAAGTGTTTATTGCCAGTTGTCTTCACAAAATACTTCGGATTCGTTGGCCAGACACACCATCAGCAACAACCTACTGTGGGAGAGAGAACAAACCAGATTCCAGTGGAGGACGAGGAAATCAGGAAGAAGTGATGGAAGTGGTGGATAGGACACACATTACGAAAAGCACCTAACTGCATCACCAGACAAGCCTCTCACTTGGAACCCTCAAGGTGAAAGGAAAAGAGGAAGGCCAAGGAACACACATTACGCCGAGTAATAGAGAAAGATATGAGAGGAATAAAGAAACATTGGACAGAACTGGAGAAGGAAGCCCAAGACAGAGTTGGTTGGAGAAAACTGGTGGGCGGTCTATGCTCCATTGGGAGTAACAGGCGAAAGTAAGTAAGTAAGTAAGTGCATAAGTAGGTAAGTAAGTAAGTAAGTAAGTAAGTAAGTAAGTAAGTAAGTACGTAGCGTTTCACTTAAAACCGTTTGAAACTACATTAATCATGGCTCCTCATTAAACACATCTTAAAGCGAGCGTACTTACTAGTAAGCGTATAATTTTTCTGTGTTCTGTAAATTAAGGATTCACAAGAGGAAATTAAAGATCCTGGGTCCTAGTCTCGGGGGCATGATTTATGGGTTTTAAAATATTGATAGGTTCCATTCCAGAACAAAACGGCCGTCCAATGATTCAAGGTTTTGAATAGTTGTCTACCTAAAATCAGTGTGTGAATTCAATCGTTCAAATAATGCTAACTCACTTACTTACTTACTTACTTACTTACTTACTTGCTTACTTACTTACTGATGCACTTACTTACTTACTTACTTACTTACCTACTTACTTACTTACTTACTTACTTACTTACTTACTTACTTACTTACTTACTTACTTACTTACTTACTTACTTACTCACTTACTTACTTACTTACTTACTTACTTACTTACTCCCATTAACCTCATTGGAGAACAGGCCGCTAACCAGCATTCTACATTCTACTATGTCCTGGACCTTCCTTTCTAGTTCTACCCAATTCTTGTCCATTCTTCTCATGTCTGTCTCCGATTCGCGGCGTAGTGTGTTCTGTGGTCTTCCTCTTTGTTTTATGCACGTCAATCGATATGCTTGAATGCTATTACGAGTTCACCTTAGTCGGTAAACGAGAGCGAAGACAAATGATCCAGTGACATGATAGGCTATTCTAATCTGAGCGCCCCCAAAGCCCCACTAAGTAAAGGAAGAAATCTTGACATGGCGTAGAAAGTGTATTCTACACGCACCCAGAAATCCAGCTCGACAAGCATACAAATGGAGTTTATTTATACATCATCAAAACGTCCTTGAGAGAGTCACAAAAATAGCGTACTAAAATAATACATCAACACCAATGACAGTCAAGGATTTTTTGGATGGGAAATGTAATCTCAAGGTCAACCAAGCAACTTATGCGCGAAAACCTAAAAAGTGCAAAATTATGACCTTTATTAGGTGGATTCCGGAGATCTAACGTCCCCACAACTTCTCTTTTAGCTTTGATGATTCCAAGCGAGAGCTTGTCTTGTGTGACGCAGTTGGATGCATACCTCAATGTGTATCCTATGGAAAATAATACAATTTTGCACAAATCTTCTTTACTAACAATATTTATTTATTTATTTAAATGTTCAACACATAAAATTTAAACAAATTTTGAAAATATTTTTCTTATTTAATTTGTACGATGTCCAACATTTAAATCAACTCATTTTGAAATTTTGGGGCAAAGTTTTGGAGATTTGTGTTTTTTACACATTTGAAATCATCAATCAATCATTGTTAGACCACCATTAGAAACTTGGAAGCACTGGACGGCCGTTTTGTCCTGGTTTGGGACTCATCAGTTGCAGTACGCATGCACGACTCCTGCACCTCGCAGGATTCGAACCCGGGACCTATGGTCTTGTGCGCGAACGCCCTAACCTCTGTACCACTGGGCTGGTAAGGCGTTAGCCTACAATGCCGAGGGTCCCGGGTTCGAATCCTGCGAGGAGCAGGAGTCGTGGATGCGCACTGCTGATTTGAAGTGAACATCTGAAATCATCAATCAATCATTGTTAGACCACCATTAGAAACCTGGAAGCACTGAAAGACGGCCGTCTCGTCCTGGTATGGGACTCATCAGTAGCAGTGCGCATCCACGACTCCTGCACCCCGCAGGATTCGAACCTAGGACCTTCGGTATTGTGCGCGAACGCCCTAACCTCTGGACCACTGTGCCGGTATCTAACGGTGTTAATGTCTAACTTGATCAGTTCACGGAGTTGCACAACCTCATACACAGTCTTCGGTAGTTACTGTCTACACCTGAAACAGGTTTAACTTCACTGTTCACTGGTCACTTCATGCCTCAGTGGTCCAATGGTTAGGCGTTCGCCTATAATACCGAAGGCCCTGAGTTCGAGTCCTGCCGGCTGCATGAGTCGTGGATACGCACTGCTGATGAGTCCCATACCAGGACGAAACGGCCGTTCAGTGCTTCCAGCTTTAAGATGTGTTTAGTTTCAAAAGGTTGTTGATCAATGTTAAGATAAGCGTTTAATTTTGAAAATAAATAAATGAACATTGAATTTGAATTGTTTTAATGATGTATGTCTATTATTTTTTTTCAAAAAAAATTATTTGAAATTTGAATAATTATCTCCCTACAATTTTTTCGCCTCTCACCTAAATTCAGTCTGTGTACTGTTTTACATCCTTACTATTAATTTTGTACTGGACAAAAGAAAAAACTCTGTAGTTATCACAGACAAATATTTTCAAGTGTAATGATGAAACTCGCCTTAACGAAAGTAACATAAAAATCGATAAATCCGATCGCATTTATCATTTCGCCTTGTTGATTAGTGAAGAAACGAATTGTCTGATCATTCTTACGATTCATCATATCGCTTGTTGTAAAAACATGAAACAATCGATCTGATGAAGTACACGTTAGTGTGTTTTGAAAAATAACAGTAGGTAATGGCTGTTTAATTTCTGAATGAAATTCCTACCCTCTTACTTACTTAGGCTTGTTAGCCCTAGTGGAGCATAGGCCACCAACTAGAATTCGTCAACCTTTCCTGAAACTAGTCTCTGTTCTTCAACTTACGTCCAATGAATTTCACAGATTCTAATTACCATCAGATCGTATCTTTTTATTTTTGCAGCAATTCGGATGATTCTCACGTTTTCTCACTATGTGCGAACAATTCAAGTGTCTATACTAATAGTTGTTCTGTTTGTCAGACGGGGAATCAGCCAGGTGACTTCCGAGGAATCTGAGCTTTTTTATCATGAGATGTCATAACTCTATTGAATAAAGACCCAGGGCAGAATTAAAATGGTTTCAATTGATTTTTCTAGTTTTCTATGGGATGGGGTCGCTAACCCTATGTCCAACCCTCCTCCTTTATCTGGGTTTGGGACCGGCAGTAGCTCCTAATTGGCGCCAGTCGGAATTCTGAATCAATTTCACTATGCTTCATTTTAAGAGTGATTCGAGTATTGATATATATATCATAACTGTTATGCACGAATGAGGCATGACCAGAGAAAATATAAACTGTTTCAGAAATATGTAAACATAGTGATCAGTTATCTCTTTGCCTCTTCTACAATCCAAACTGTCACTCCTGTTTTAGTCTCCATGTTTCTTGAATACTGTTAGGATATTCATCCAGTATCCTAATAGAATTATTTGTAAGTCTAGTTCTATTGCTCAATTCCTATTGGTTAATTCCCACTGGTCAGTTTTATGGTCGTCCTTCGAATGTCGTCTCCTATTGATAGTCTTAACTGTCAATGTCACAGACTTCGATACTGTTTCCTATTCGACCTAAATGTATAAATATGCATCATCTGTAACGTTTTATGACTTGGACCCTGATCCCTTGTCCGGGATCTTCAGCCTCTTCTGAACTCGGACCTCTTACTTTCTGGATGTTGGTAAGATACATGTTCTACTTCATATCAAGTCTTCTTCTTTTATTCATTGGGGGAGGTTGGGACAACCGGATTAGAGTAGCATGTCGTGTCGCCAGTTAGTCGATCCTCTCTCCCGTTTACCGACTAAGATAAACTCGTAATAGTTCAAGCATATCGAACTGACTTGTTTACGTGCATGCGTAACAAATACACCGTATTCCTGAGTCTTCAGCTGTTGACTTTGGAAACTTGTAAGCGAGGCTCCACGGCCGACCTAATCAATAGCATCTACCACCTGACTGTGTATCTTTGTGAAGAAAACCTTCACAGCAGATTATTTTATTAGCTGAGGTTTTTGAAATTTCATTATACTGGAGAAGGAACAAAGTTTCATATTGTGGATCAGAATGAATAGTAGTTTCTTCTGTGTTGATACGACTGCGAGTTGAGAGAGTCCACTCTTCCTCTCCAACTATTTTCATGTGGTTAAGCGTATATATCCAGCGTCAGAGAAATCCTATTCATTACCTTCTCTCCTAGCTAAGATGTTTTTCACGAAACTGAGAGAATAGAAAGTGAATGTCCAGTGATTTAACTAGGTCGACGGGTACGGACAACCGACTATGAGGAGTTGAAAAACATTGACTCCCAGTCAGTGGTGTATATGCGCCCCAAGATCCTGAAGGAACAAATGCCGTATAAACTTGTTGTTGATCACTAGTTACTATCTTACTACATCTCCCAACGTTGTTCCACTGTCTTATTGTTAGGGACGTTAGATCCCCAGAGCTCACTTGAAAATGGTCCTAATTTTTTATTTTATTCCAAGATTTTGAATTTCCATGATTTCGTGCCATTTGACCTGCCGCTTACATTTCCCTTTCGGAAAATCCTTGACTGTCATTGGTTGATGGATTAATTGTAGTACGCTGTTTTGTGGCTCTCATCAAAGGCGTTTCTATCATTGTGTAAATAAGCTTGATTTGTGTGCTTAGACACCTTGTAGAAAACATTCTTTACGCCTTGTCAAAACTTCTTGATCTAGTTATCCGGGGCTGGGACAAACGGATTAGAATGGCCTATGATGTCATTGTATCGTTGACCTTCGTTCCGCTTACCGACTAAGGTGAACGCGTAATAGTTTCAAGAATATCAGTTGGCGAGTATATCACATATGAACTAAACCTCTGAGTTAAAAGCTCAGGTGGTGCGCCCCTAACCCTAACCACCTACCTCGACTTGGGAGTCCAGGCAGTATCCGAGCCTATTTACAATTCCTATTGTAGTGAAGGAGAACACAGGTGAGGGCAACCGAATTGTATTTAACGAAAATTACAGAGTTACTCAGTATACTTGGAAAACCATATCGTAAATCGTTAATTAGCAAAATATCAGTCCATCATATCGAACTGGACTGTTCCTGTTGCAAGACATCAATCCATTGTCACTATTCATGCGTTCGCCCATCTTCTGCTGCCAGACATTAGGTTGACGCTCACGTCATATACTACTTACAAGTAGCTCACACCACACTATGTATCACTAGATTATACTCCATGAATAATATCTTCAAACTCTAATCTTTCCGATTACTGCTCATACTGTTACTACCTCTACTACTACTACTACTACTACTACTACTACTACTACTATGGTGCGCTACTTATGAGTAGTATATGACGCGAGTGAAAACGCGAGTGCCACTGGTCTAGAAAAAGAATCAATTAGTCTTTCTAGTTATTTTGTCATTTTTTGCAGTCAAGTTTTAAGGGAGACATGTTTTTTCTTCAACTGTATATCATACAATCCATTTACTCCGTTCTCTGTCAGCTAGTCAACGTAGAACTTCGTACGAAAGTAAGTACATCACTACTGTTCAAGTTGACATACTACCGTATTAGTGTGGTGCGCGCTACTTATAAGTAGTATATGACGCCAGTGTAAACGTAATGCCTGGCAGCAGAAAGTGGGGGAAGATCAAGAAAAGAAGAGTGGGAACACAATGGAATTTGTATGAAACGCATGAATAAGTGAAATGTCAGACAATGGATTGATGATGGATTGAAGATTCGCAAATTAACCGTTTTTGATATGGTTTTCCTAGTTTACTGAGTAACTCTGTAATTTTCGTTAAATACAATTCGGTTGCCCTCACCTGTGTTCTCCTTCACTACACTACTACTACTACTACTACTACTACTACTACTACTACTACTACTACTACTACTACTACTACTACTACCATGGGATTCCGATTGACAATTGCATCTCTATGTGCTAAAATGGTGTGGTAACTGGAACTGTGATCTACATACGTACGAAGTTCTAAGTTGTCGCTGACTGAGTGACTGACTGACTGTGTCACAAAAACATTTAGATACTTTATTGTAGCACTAATTGATCTGATTAACTGCAAAAGCACTTGAAAGCATTTGTTCTATGGTTATTTAGTTTCATGTAATCGAAAGTATTTGCAAAGTTCGGTAATTATTGATTAAATGTCACACATTAGTTTAATTTCTATTAATAAGCACAACTGATAGATCAGTTTATGTGTGTGTGACAATTTATCATATGTGGTGGCTGTGTGTGCCTGAGTGTGTGTGTGTGTGTGTGTAGGTAAGTAGATGGAAATAATTCAATTTAAAGTAATTTATTATTAGGGTTCGATCTTGTCTGTTGATCATGAAAATATTTTGTGGGTATTCTACACTTCTCGCCTGAATACAAATATTAATGTATCATTTGTGGGAAAGCTTAAACTTAGAGAACTACAATAGGGCCATCATTCAAAAGATATGCACGTCACTACAGATTCATTGACCAGTCACCATCAGTAACAATCTACCTTAGGAAAGAATAAACTATATACTGGCTGGAGTTGGATGGGACACACATTACGGAAAGCACTCAAGTGAGTTATGAGGCAAACCCTTACTTGGAATTGTTAAAGCCAATAGGTAAAGAGGCAGACCAAAGCCCGCATCGTACTGATGATTAGAGACAGACATGAACCAAATGAATAATAGTTGGATTGAGCTGAAAAGGATAGGCCGGGAAAAAAAGTTGACTGGAGATTGCTAATCGACGGCCCCATACTCTACGTGGAGCAACAGGTGTGAGTAAATGAAGCCTGATGAAGATACCATCAACAATAACCTACCATGGAGGAGAAAAAACTGGATTCTGGTTGACAAAGTCATTACGATGGATAGGATACACAGTGAAGATATCACCCAACAGAATCACAAGACGAGCCTTATTGTGGAATACTGAAAACTACAAGAAAAAAGGTAGCCTAAAGCACACACTGCATTAAGGATTAGAAGCAGACATGAAGAGAATAAATATCGATTAGGAACAACTGGAAAGGGAAACGCTGAACAGATTTGGTGCCAGATCGGCGCCCTCATACCTCACTACGAATAACTGGCGCGCAATAATCATACTATCCAAACTATCCTAGTGTTTTAGTCATTCAAAAATGTTAAAAATTCATTTAATACATGACCGAATAGTAAATGCAACATGTTACCTTATTAGTTGTCAGTGCATAAACATCATTTATTATTATTTAGGCATTTGATTTCCCTACATTTAAGTAGTATTTATATGCACAATCATCAAAAACATAAACACCAGTAATTACATGAACTACAAATGTGAACGAACGATAGTTATTCATGTAAATACAAAAGAAAACTAATTAAAACTTGAAACAGTTTTGTTACGCCTGGACGTAAACACGTCAACTTGATGCACTTAAACTATTGCGAGTATACCTAGTCAGAAAACGAGAGCGCTAGGATCGTGGATCCGGTGACACGATAGGCTACTCTAATCCGAGTGTCCCAACCACCATATTGAGAAAAAAAAATAAGAAGACGTGATATGAAGTAGAACGTGTATTCTACAAGCATTCAGAAAGTACGAGGTCTGAATCCAGAAGAGAATCAGGATCCCGGACTAGGGATCAGGGACCAAGTCCTGGTCGTGGTCGTGGTCATAAAACGTTACAGATAATGAGTATTTATACATTTTGGTCGAATAGGAAACAGCATCGAAGTGTGTGACATTGACAGTTAAGACGACCAATCGGAAGCAACATTTGAAGTGACATGGATAGTCAGGACAACCAATACGAAACAACATTGGAGTGCGTGACATTGATATCTAGGACGACCATAGAATTGACCAGTAGGAATTAACCAATTGGAATTGACCAATAATTCTCTTAGGATATTGGATGAATATACTAACAAGTTTATTTTTCTGGGTGACTTGCTTTTTAGTTCTATTTTGATTGCTCGTTTAATAAATGCAACGGTTATGATTGATAAAATTAAATTAATTGACAAAACGTATTGCCAGTTTGTTTTCATTCAAATAATCATGAATATCGTTGTATTACGACTCGATCGTGAGCCGTGAAATCAAAAGTCCTTAGTCTGGGCCATGGAGCCGGTATCCGGCGGTTTTATTGTCTAACTTTGATCAGTTCACGACCTTGTGCAAAGTCGTCAACTATCTTCGGTGAGCACTGCTTCATTTACGAACAGAGTTGACCTTCACTGGTCACGACTTCTCGCTAGAGCTCGGAGAAGTTTCTTCACGGAGCTAGTTACTAGTGACAAATAGACACTAGTGAGCCTGATAATTTGTAATATGAGGTTGCAGAGGTTGTTTAGTTATTTTTTGAACTCATGAATCGATTAATGTTAAAGCCACCATTAGAAACCTGGATGGCTGTTTCGTCTTGGCTTTTCTGATTCAGTGGTCCAGATGCTAGGTGTTCACGCGCAAGACGGTAGGTCCATTGGATGCGCACTGCCACCGATGAGTCCCATACCATGACGAAACGGCCGTTCAGTGTTTCCAGGTTACTAATGGTGGTCTAACATTGATTGATTCATGATTTCAAAAAGTTACTCAACAATCTCCACAACCACATAATGCAAACATCGGCAACGTTCATGCTGATCAAAGTTATAATCACTGAACAATGTTAAATCAATCTGGTGTATCAATTTATTTGTACGATATTGTTGGGGACGCTAGTTCTTCAAAACTCACTTGATAATTGTTCTAATTTTGGATTTTGGATGTTTTCAAGCATGAGCTGGTCATTTGACCTTGAGCTTACATTTTCCACTCGGAAAATCCTTGACTGTTATTGGTTGATGTAGTATTTTAGTACGCTATTTCTGTGGCTCACCCACGGATGTTTCTATTATGTTGTATAAAGAAACTCTATTTGTGTGCTTGTGAACCTTATATTTTCTGGGTGCTTGTAGAATACACTTTCTACGTCTTGTCAAGACTTCTTCCTGTACTTAATGGGGCCTTGTGATACTCGGATTAGAGTAGCCTATCGTGTCACTGTATCATTTGTCTTCGCTCTCGTTTACCGAGTACGGTGGACTCGTATTAGTTTCAATCACATCAATTGACGAGCTTAACAGTTCGATTAACATACATGACTAGTGATTCAGTCTGTAAAAGCATCACGTGACATGATCAGCGATACTCATCTATAAATCTTGGTATATGCATATAAGAGCGTTTCGCTTGTTGTTATTTAATAGACGATTGAGAGAGGTCACTCAGTACTGAAAGATATTAACATCAGCCTATACCGATCTCTGTTAAGTGAATCTTAGACCAAAATCGGTAACCAGGATCTAATTCGTTATCATAAATATCTACATATTGCGCCAGATCGCTTCTAACTAGAAATTAATTTCATTCCTGAAAAGGAAGCATGCAGAGCACCATGCATAGATAAATTTAATCGATAAAGTGAACTGAAGATTTTGTAACCACACATATAAAATTCACTTACAACATTTGACGATCTAAATAGTCAGTAATAATAATGTGAAACTGAGAAAATCCAGATAATCTCAAGTGGAAGAGATACTAATGAGTTTTTGTTCACAATAAATCTTTGATATTGTCAATTATTCAAGCCTTATTATTGTCTCACATTATTTGGAACCATGAATCGATCAATATTAGACCACCATTAGAAACCTGGTGGCACTGAAAGACGACTGTTTCGTTCTGCTATGGGACTTCTCAGTGGCAGTGCGCATCCACGACTCCTGCGCCTGGCGGGATTCGAACTCAGGACCTTTGGTATTGTGCACGTGGACGACTAACCTCTGGACCACTGAGCCGGTATCTAATAATGTTAATGTCTAACTAATTCACGGGGTCGCTCAACCTCATATACAGTCTTCGGTAGTTACTGTCTACATCCGAACAGGTTTAACTTCACTGATGAGTCCCATACCAGGACTAAACGTCCGTTCAGTGCTTCCATGTTTCTAATGGTGGTCTAACATTGATCGATTCATGGTTTCAGAAATGTATAACTTAACAATCTTTACAACCTCGTAATGTTAGTATTGTCTGACTATCGATACTTAGTCATGCTTCATTGCTTTCTCCAATTCGCTTCGCTTCGCATGTGCTCTTCCCGTTCCCATATCTGTCTGCTTAAATAGAATGTTTGAAATAAATTCATCAGCGAAACCATACATATCTTCTCATTACCACCATCGCACAAACGGGGCTGGTCTAAGTATGATATACAGAAATGGAAAGCAAAATTTATTTCATCGCATACTTGATCACTCGTCCAAAACTGGAGTCAAATCGCGGTACGCTAAAGTGGTGAACCCGACGTCAAACTTCACACGACCATAAAACTACATCAACAAAGAAGCTCTGCAACTCAATGCATTCGACAAATGAATCAACATATTAGACTCGTATCCAACGTTAACACACAAGTCAGTTAAACGAAGATATGCACATACAAATATCTTATTATCTCATTGTTATTTCGTTCGTATATCAACTCAACAATATATTTTGATAGAACAGTGAGGAGACGTAATTGATCTCACTGTTCTATCAAAATTTATAAAAGGGACTAATTGTTTTAAATTTCAACAATATATGTTTGTTAGGATATTCTGATAAAATATCCTAAGAGAATTACTTTTTGTAAGTCTAATTCTATTGGTCAATTCCAACTGGTCAATATTATGATCGGCCTAGCTATCAATGTCACAGACTTCAATGCTGTTTCCTACTCGACTTAACTGTAACGTTTTATGATTCCTAGTCCGGGATCCTGATTCTCGTCTGGACTTGCACCTCGTACTTTCTGGACGCTTAAAGAATACATGTTCTACAATTCATATCAAGTCTTCTTCTCTTACTCAACGGAGGGTGGTTGGAACAATCGGATTAGAGTAGCCTGTCGTGTCATCGGATCCTCGATCGTCGCTCTCGATCACCGACCAAGGTAAACTCATAATAGTTCAAGCATATCAAGTTGACGTGTTTAAGTGCACACGTAACAATTTTATATAGTTGCATGATTTTCACATCATTCAAAACGAACTAACTTTTGATTCATGTTTGAAATTTAACAATTGGAAGTTGATTGGCTTGTTTTTTTTTACCCGTATAGACTACCAATTATTTACAGAATCAAAAATGAAAAACTTGTTATCTCTCGACTAATTATTGATTTTTAGTTATTCACAATGAAATAACGAGTACAAACCGAATCATAACAAACTGTGGTGTACACGAATATGTCGAGCTCACTGGACTTCTCCTAGGCTTTCGGACAAACTAATTAACCTATTTTTACCCGAGTTATCATTTACTCGTCTTCTGATCTTTGTGGTGGTGTTTCGTTCTCTGAGCTGGTTGTTTCATTAAAAAAACATCAACCGAAACCATCATCAGAAGCAAATTCAAGCACAGAAACAAATAAACGCATCATCCTATCATACACATCAAAGACATATCGGAGCAGACAGCAAGACTACTGAAACCATTTGGAATAGGTGTTGCACACAAATCAACAGACACAACCAAAACAACCAGCTCAGAGAACGAAACATCACCACAATCATCCACCTGAGCTACAAGTTTTCTCCACCATCTCTTCCGATCTTGTCAATCAGTCGCTTCATATCCTTGACTGTGTGTGTGTTTATTGCTTGCTTTGCTTATCACACGTCAAGTCTTATTATTGCCTGACTATAAATATTTAGTCGTGTGTTGGGGATGTTAGATCCCCAAAATTCGCTTGATAAATGCCTTATTTCGGTCTTTACGTTTGCAGCCAGCATGGGCTGATCACTTGACCTTGAGATTTCAATTCCCACCAGGAAAATCCATGGCTTTGATTGGCTGCTGTGTATTTTAGTGTGCTATTTTTGTGACTGTCTCAAGGACGTTTCTATGTTGTATAAATAAACGAGAGTTGTATGCGTGATTGTACTGTGATTGCTGGGTGTTTGTAGAATATACATTCTACGCTTACAAAGCCTTCTATTACAGCTTGGGATTCAAGGTAGCCTCCCTGGAAGCTGGTAAAAGTCTCGTTCGCGTTTATCGACTAAGGTGAACTCGTAATAGCCTCAAGCATACTTAGTGACGAACCCTACATCGTGCTTCATCATATTGAGTTGGCTCATTCGCCTTTTCCACTTCGCTCCACTTTACATGTACGCTTCTCATTCGCACATCTGTCTGCATGAACGATCGCATGGAATAAATTCCTCCACAAAAAACCATATTTAGCTTCTCATTACCACTCTCGCACAAACAGGATTTGCCTAAATATGATTTATTTCATCGCACACTTTTGATCGTTCTTCCAAAATTGAAGTCCGATCTATCGACGCCTTCCCCCTATAATGCTAAACCCTACTTCGAATTTTAACACAGTCACTTTAAAAAAAAATATATTCATTCATATTTTGGCAAATAAAACTGAACAGTTGCATTTTTTTATGATCTATGTTTCATTTTATTGGTCAATTCATAATCGACCAATCAAATCTTTACAATGAAAATAATAATTTTAGTCATTCATTCAATTCAATGTTCAAATCCAATCCAATTCAATCCAATCCATTTTCACAAAATCAATTCTATATTTTCAATCATGAAAGACTTTTCTTTTCTGTGCAATAAATAATTAATCGATTCACTGTTGAGTATTCTTCAATCTTGATCATCATCAAATCACATCATATTAATCAATGTTCAATCAGAATGAATGATCATTATCAGTGAGTGAGTGAGTGCATTGAACAATTTAATTGTGTAATAAATTAAAAAATACAACAAGGGAGGATACACATGCAACATGATCGCCATATGTTTGTTTATGTACAACACTCACTCACTACATTTGCACTGACTACTGATGTAGTAGTACACACACGTACACACACACACACATACACGCACAAATCATTGAACGAGTCAAGTAATTTCAATTTATTTCAATACTAATTAATTATCAATAATATTTATTACACATTAATGAGCGCATACATTGTAATTTGTGTATGTCTGTCTGCCTATCATCTAATAATTATCTCTGAGATATAATGATACACAATTACACATTTGGTTCATGTGATCGCAGAAAAACAAAATATATTGTGTTACTCAATTTGGAAAATTAGAAGTGTGTTTAAAAATACTACTAAGCGCTTACATGTTATGAATGAGTGCATTGTACACTGAACAACATTGAACCATTCATTACATTTTGATGAATTATGATAATTTTTTTTAACTGATCAAGAAATAATCATTATCATTCAAAATTATTATTATCAGTATCAGTATCAGCATCGTGATCAATATTCAATTGTTTAACAAATTAAAACAAAACCAGAATAGGATTTAAAAAATTTTTTGATTGAATAATTGGAAATTGAAAGAAAAAACAATCATGTAAGAAATTTTTTTTAATTTTATTGGTTTTTTTAAAGTAGTATCATATTGTTAATTGATTTTTGGGTCATTCATTCAGTCAGTCATTTAGCGACAATGTAGAACTTCGTACGTAAGTACGTCGGTGTTCAAGTTGCCCTAGACCACATTAACACAGATATATGGCATTGTCAATTCAGATCTCATAGTGTAGTGAATGAGAACACAGGTGGGGACAACAGAATTTTATTTAACGGAAATTACAGAGTTACTCAGTAAAATTGGAAAACCATATCGTAAATCGTTAATTTGCAAAATATCAGTTCATCATCCTATCGAACTGGACTGTCTGTTCCTGTTGCAAAACATCAATCCATTATCGCTATTCATTGTGTTCTAACTCTTCCTCCTTTCTTGATCTTCCCCCATCTTCTGCTGCCAGACATTACGTTGTCGCTCACCTCATATACTACTTATAAGTAGCTCGCACCACAGTAGTAGAGGTAGTAAAAGTATTAGCAGTAATCGGAGAGATTAGGGTTCGAAGATATTATTCAAGAAGTATAATTTAGTGAGATAAATTTAGAAAGAGAACTATAGAGGTGATGATTAATTCCGAAGGTTAGAATTTCATAGAACACAAAGAGTAAATGCACCTGCGTCATTGCAATCGGTTTTGAGCCTTGTCACTCAGGGTCTGTAACCAGTTAGTCGACACCTACCAACATGACTTGTTTATATAAATGAGTATTGTTAGTTTAGGCACTTACCACGGTAGGGTACCGACTTGATGGTCTGCAAACTAAGCGTTCATGCTTGAAACCAAAACGTCCTGGGTTCGATCTCCGCAAGTAGCACGAGGTGTGGATGAGTACTCCTGTACTAGGTAGGACAGAACGACCGTCTAGTGTTTGTAAGTTTCTAATGGTGATAGTCTTAAAACAATGATTGATTCATGATATCAATATAGTGTAAATTAATTTTTAATATACTAAAAAGTCTGTATCATCTCATCTATGCTCATCTCCAGCAATTCAATTGTCTTTATTATGTGATAAGTAGACTCCATTGTCAGATTTGTATTTCCGTCTAAAGTGTAAGTAAATTTTCTAATTTTTGATAAGTACGATACAAGTTTAGAATTTTATTTTGAACTTATATATTTATTGGACATAAAACATGTGTTGATTTGTATATTGTTCAGTTTAAATTATAATTTCCTTGTTGACTACCATAAAAATGTTTTCACAGTAGATAATCAATTACATATTCGACAGAATTGAACTTCATAGACATGGTCATAGCTTCTCATTTAAACTAGAAGAATTCCCTCTCCAAGGTAGTCGTCACCAGTGAGTATCTGATAAATGAGTGAAGTCGCAACGATATTAGGAAAAAATGGCCGTTCGGTGCTTCGTGGTTTGTTAATGATATTCTTACACTGATCAATTCATGATTTCAATGAAACTGACCTCTACCTTTGTCTTTCTAAACTTATCTCTCTGAATTATACTTCTTGAATAATATCTTCAAATCTTAGTCTTCTTCATTACCATTAATACCTCTACTATCTTTATCAATATGGGATTTGATTTGACATTTACGTCTCTGTGCTAATGTGGTATGGCAACATGAACTTATGTATATACGTACGAAGTTCTACATTGCAACTGACTGACTGATTGACTGATTCAATGAAACTGACTAATCTCTACAACCGTTTAGTTAAAAATGTTTTGTTTGATTCTATGAAAATAAACTGGATGCTTTATTTTTGTGGTTGTGTGTGTGTGTGGATGTGCTTGAAAGAATGAAACGAATGATCAAAAGAGATATCAAACTCTATTCTGTATGCACAACTAAGTAATCCATCCACACTGGGTTATTTTCAACATCAACCAGATTATTTGTTTCAATGTGAAATAAGTGAGATTTCGAAAATCGGAAAAGTGTGGATCGATGATTGTTAGACTGCCACCAGAAATTCGGAAGGACTGAACGGCCGTCCTGTCCTAGTATAGGAGTCATTAGCAGTACACATCCACAACCCTCATATACAGGAGCTAAACCCAGGATATTCAGTCTCGCCCACGAACGCTTAACCTCTAGACCACTGAGCCAGTATCCAACGTTGTTGTCTGGCACAACTTTACCCATTGTCTTCGGTAGTTACTGCTTACACCCGACATGGTTGAACTCCACAGGTTACAGTTCAGTGGCTTTGGCGTATGAAACGAAAGGTTCTGGGTTGGGTTCCTACGAGCAGGGATTGTGGATGCGCACTTTTGACATGTGTCATGCCAGGACGAAACGGCTGTCCTGTGCTAGTGTGTTCCCATTTGTAGTCGAACAATCTCCATAACTCTATATCATGAAAAATGATTGAAATGTGCTTAATGATGACTAACTTCGAGAGGCGATGTCTCCAAGTTCTAGTGAGAAGCCATGATCATCGAAGTTCAACCTTGTTAGATTTAGGCAGTTCCGTACCCAATAAATACAATGAATGAGGTTGTGCAAAAAAAGCTTACATTGATCAAAAGTGAAGTATTAACACCGTTGGATGATTAACTGATATTCGTCGAAAAGTTATCAAAATCATTCATCAATTTTTCCAACGTGTTCTTCAATAATCTTGAGTTATTCTGTCTCCATCTCTGTGTGTGTTTGCTTAAATGAAGTAGCTGAAATCTTTACACAAATGAATTTATTATCTTGAACTCTATGATATACCATTTGGTTCCTTTTAAGGAATACCTGTCCTATGACAGAGGAATGTATACCTATCGAGAATCATTAATATTAGTGAGTTATACTAACAAGAAACGCAGTAGATTTCAAACAAAAATTGGTTTTTTTTGAAAAAAAACGGCATCAATCGTTTTGAATAAAACTTTATTGTCCTTAAAATGAGGTCATTAAATTGATCTGGTCACGGAGGTTTATTTAACACACATCCTGATTACGCCTTGATCTACCATCATTTTGTTACTGTTACTGATACTGTTATGATTCTTATGATGGATTTAACTGTGAAATTGTACATGAAGGACAGCTAACAGACTTGTTCGAGGTGAAGACAGTGTGTCAGGCAAGGTTGCTTACTCTCACCATTTCTCTTTCTCCTGGTGATCGACTGGATTATGAAGACGTCGACATCTGCAGGGAAGCATGGTATTCAGTGAAGAGCTAGGATGTAAATGGACGATCTGGACTTCGCAGATGATCTGGCTCTTCTATCGCACACGCAACAACAAATGCAAGAGAAGACGACCAGTGTAGCAACAGTCTCTGCAGCAGCAGTAGGTCTCAGCATACGTAAAGGAAAAAGCGAAATTCTCCAATGCAACACAACATGCACCAACCAAATCATTCTTGATGGAGATGCCTTCGAGGAAGGACGTTAACACCTTCACATATCTGGGCAGCATCATCAACGAGAAAGGTGGATCGGATGCAGATGTGAGGGCGTGGATTGGCAAAGCAAGGGCTGCATTTCTACAATTGAAAAATATCTGGAACTCCAAACAATTTTCAACCAAAATCAAAATCAGGATTTTCAATACAAATGTGAAGACAGTTCTACTGTATGGAGCGGAAACTTGGAGAACTAAGAAAGCCGTCATCCATAAGATACAAGTATTTATTAACAGTTGCCTACGCAAAATATTTCGGATTCGTTGACCAGACACCATCAGCAACAACGTACTGTGGGAGAGAACAAACCAGATTGCAGTGGAGGAGGAAATCAGGAAGAAGTGGTGGAAGTGGATAGGACACACACTACGAAAAGCACCTAACTGCGCCACAAAACAAGCCCTCACTTGGAGCGTTCAAGGTAAAAGGAAAAGAGGAAGGCCAAGGAACACACTACGCCGAGAAATAGAGAAAGATATGAGAGAAATGAACAAACATTGGACAGAACTGGAAAGGGAAGCCCAGGACAGAGTTGGTTGGAGAAAACTGGTGGGCGGCCTATGCTCCATTGGGGGTAACTGGAGTAAGTAAGTAAATCAGTTGTTATGATTCCTAGTTCCTGAATTGTTATTGCTGATGCGTGTGTCCCAAGGCATTTTGTGTGCAACTGTGTGTCTGTGAGCTTCAGCTGATTGATCAATCAAAAAAGGTTTACTCTTATCCTTATCTCAAATTTTTTTTTAAGACTATGTTGATAGTGACAACAAATCCATGAGAGGGCGTGTTCTCTGATCTATTATTACCCCAGCTATTTAACAATGAACAATTGTACATAAAGCTTAATTCACTTGTATTGATTGTGTTTGAATTCTCGTCTTATTGATGTTTAAGAGTGAAATTAAGATCATTCGCCTTTTGACATATGTCTATCGCTTTTAATATTGTCCATTATGTTATAAGCATTTGTAATGACTAGTAGTGGAATTTAAGACTGTAATCACTATTCGTTTCTGCTTAAAAATGTTTGTGACTTCATGACTCTTTCAAGACAGTCCGAATAGGATGCATATACACCAAAGAGATCGATCAACTGCAATCTGATGGGGAGATTTGAACAACCGATATATATATCTGAATTAGAACTTGTGGTTCCATTTCACAGGGCACTGTCTATCTGGACTCAGTAACTAAGTGGGTAACGTAACAACTTCTGAACTGAACGGTACGGTGTTAGAGTCTTAGAGTGAATGTCAACTCTTTTTGATACAAGTGAATCCAATAGATAAGTTCCAGAAAAAAAAGACCTGAACTGTCCTGCACTCCACTGCTAATCACCATCTGTCTCTGCTTCTAATTATTACTCACTTACTTACTTCTGTTACCCCTCAGTGGAGCATAGGCTACCAACCAGTATCCCCTCGAACTTACTCTGTCCTGAGCCTTCCTTTTTCTAGTTGTTCATTATTCTTCTCATGTCTGTCCCAGTTTCTCTGTATAATGTGTTCTTTGGTGTTTCTCTTCTCCTTGAGATTAGAGAGAGAGAGAGAGTCTGATCTCCCTCTTCAAATACTCTCATTTGACTATGATGCATATCTAGCCACTGTTATGGAAGTCTTACACATTGGTTTCTCTTTGGCGAGGGCGTTAGTTACGAAATCATTAGTCAGAAAGGCAAAAGTTTGATCGGGACCTGAACCGTCTAGTTGGTTTGCAGCAGGGAAGTTATAAAACCCTTATTCGAAATACTTAATGCACATAGGCTACAAGATCCTAAAGTGTGAAAACTACTGTTGTTCATCGGTTATTTAATCTCCTGACGTTACCCCACAACCTTATGATTTAGACCTCTGTGTCAAAGGTTGAGGCTTAGCCTCCTAAGAGCATCACATGATTCGGTCTAGGCTACCGGGTAGTATCCCAGCTCGCTCGCAAGTTCAATACTTTGTGTAGCGCGTAAATATTTAAGTGTCTATTTGTACCCATGTTTATGTTCTTTTTTTTCAAAAAAATCAATAAATAATCACATGCTTCTATAGTTAATTACATTAATGAATATGAATTCTATTAATGCAGAACGACTGACTAAGCTTAAGATCATGTGTAGTATCATGTGTGTAATGTAAACACAACTAGAAGAGAATAAAATCGTTGTTTTCAATTAGATCGTCATCAGGCTTTATATTCTTTAATATACATGAAAAAGTTTACACCAATCAAGGCAAATTATTATTGAGTCAGTGATCACAGGGGAATGGATTACGTAACTCACGTACTTACTTACTTACGCCTGTTACCCCTATTATGGCATAGGCCGCCGACCAGCGAATTAATTTTTGTGGTTAGCGTGTTTTTTAGCCATTTGGATTTCTACTGGGTGTGGTTGTTAAATCCCATGCCCGAGCCTCCTGCTTTCGATCCGGGCTTGGGACCAGCAGTAACCTCAGGAGGACCCCAGGTGCAGTTGATTACGTAACTACACACATAAGAAGTAAAAGCACAAGTCGATAATGTAGGGAGACAGGAATAATAAAATACCATAGACGAAAGGTATATTAACTAAAAAAAGATTAGAATTTTGGAAGTGAATTCATAAGTGACTAAATTTCTAATCAGCACAAAATAACGCTTGAAGGCAAATACGAAGTGTCTACTTCGTTTATTTTTCAGCATACCACAAAATGGGATAGTGGACTACAAGCAGACAGGGCAGGCACACTAGCGGGCGAATGTGCGAATGGATGAAGCGAAGTGGAGAAGGCTAGTGAGCTAAATCCTGGAGATAAAACATGACTAAGAATTTATAGTCAGACAAAAATAAGACAGACATGTAATAGGCGAGATAGGCATGCACACACACATGAATACAAGTGACGAATGAGTGACAAGGTCAAAAGATAAATGGGACGAGAGTCATGTGAGCTAGAGAATGAATGACTCACTACAAACTCATCAATGTTAGAATATTATCAAAATCCTTAAAGCGCTGGAAGGTTGTTTTTTCCTTGTATGGGACTCTTCAGCAGTGCATTTCTACGATCACCAATTAAAGATTTTCGGTCTCGAGCGCGAACGCTTAGCCTCTAAACCCCTTAGTGGTCTACTCAACAATCACCATAGCCCTATAATGATAGTTCCGTGAGAAAATTTTTGAAGTCCTAATGGGAGACCGTGACCAGTGGAGTTCAACTGTGTCGTGTATGAGGCAGTCATCCACTGAAGACAGTTGATGATGGTCAAGTAATATGGCACATTAATTTAGGTTAGTCACGAACATGCCAGCTCAGTGGTCTACAGGTTAAGCGCTTGCACGCAAGACTGGACTTCCTGGGTATGAGTCTCTATGTGAATATCTTGGATGCGTACTACTGATGGAAATGGCGGTCCAGTGCTTCTAGGTTTCTAATGATTGCCCAACAAAGATCAACTCATAATCTCAATGATACTCAACAATCTCCACAACCTTATATATTAATTAATTTCCACTAGTCTTTGTAATATAACTATTTTACATTTCATAGTCTACACTCTTGATTGTTTTCTCACGTATAACATTATAAGACATAAGTTTTTAAAAATAAATATTTTTTTTCCCACTATATAATCAAAATTAACTCCATGTGTACATTTTAGAAAAGTTCTTGTCATTTACCTAGACAAAATGTCATGCGCCGGTTGTACTTAAAAGATCATAGACCACCGACCAGGATTCTCCAACCTACTCTGTCCTGAGCCTCTCTTTGCAGTTCTATCGAATTAGTATTCATTCTGTTCGTGTCTGTTTTCAATTCTCAAGACAGTGTGTTCCTTTGTCTACCGCTTTTCCTTTGGCCTTGAGGATTCCAAGTTAGGGCTTGCCATGTGACGTAGTCAAGTGCTTTCTGCAATGTATGCCCTATCCATGTCTAGCGCTTTTTCTTAATTTCTTCCTCAGTTGGGATTTGTGTTTTGTTAACTAGTAGCGAAATCTAAAACACGTGTGTCGTTACATTTGGGACTCGTCAGCTAGATTTACGTACATTCCAAAGTTGATGTCCACTCTGGGAATCGAACCAGTAGTGTTCACTTTAAACGCCATTGCCTTAGTTACTGAGTCCATTTAGCCACTCGTTTGTGCAATGGTGTGAACATCAACTCTGAGATGACAATACATCTGGTAGACGAGTTCCATATAGGACGAAGTGTACATTCTGGATTCCACTCCTTTTCTCATAATGTTTATGAGTTGATAGCCAGATCGAGGCAATCCGCACTGGAGGCACATATGCCAAAGTGAGACTGATCACGATGGCACTCCTAAACATCACTGGGTAGATTCAAAAAACCAATACAAAACGGGATGAGTTCGCTAACCCCATTCCCGACCCTCATCCTTTATCTGGGCTTGGGGCCGGCGGTAGCCCCAGGGGGGTTCAGGCAGAGTTATGTCACCTGAATTAGCTTTTATGAAATGAATGAAAAAGTCATCGAATTCAGAACTCTAACATCATTCGATCAGTAAAAGTGATCGATCAAATATATATTGATATTTTTTTCAAGTTAAGGACATCAAACAAGACTGAAAAGATGAGAAAAGTAATTAGTGGTTTGAGAATAACACTTGAAGTACATAATAACAGGTTCCTTAATGATAAACGATACAATGAAGGTATGGAAATTAGAAATTATGATGATGACGATGTTGAGCTCCATGAGTTAGGTGATAATCGCTGATGATCTTGTCCAGTTTAGTGTGTGTACCGAATATGTTGAGCCCACAGGGCTTCTTCTAGCTTTCGGACAAACTCATTAATCTTTCTCTGCTCGAGTCATTTCACCTTGTTTGTTATTCACGCATAACGTTGGTTGGATTTATCCGAGTGTGTGTATGTGTGCATGCTTAGTTCGCCTAAGACGTGATTATCTTCATTCTACCTGACTTTAAATACTTAGTCAGGCCTTACTGCGCCGAATTGGTTCACTTACCTTCTCCATATTGCTTCACTTTGTGCTTGTAAGCTATTTCTTCTCGTGTTTCTCTGCGTGGACTGAATCTGTAGTTACCGCCATCGCACAAACAAGGACTGCATAACTATGATGTATACAAAAACTGAAGGAAACAATTATTTCATAGCGTACTCGCACGTTCGTGCGAATTGGAGGTCAAATTGTGCGAGCTACCCTAAAGTGGTGAGCCCTGCTTGCTTTGAATCTAACCCAATCACTAATACAATTCATAATTATTATGTTCAGATCACATAATATAACACTACTCAAATCTTACTTACTTACTTACTTTCGCCTGTTACCCCCAAATGAGCATAGGCCGCCCACCAGTTTTCTCCAACCAACTCTGTCCTGGGCTTCCCTCTCCAGTTCTGTCCAATGTTTCTCAGCGTAATGTGTTCCTTGGCCTTCCTCTTTTCCTTTTTCCTTGAGGGTTCCATGTGAGAGCTTGTCTCGTGACGTAATTAGGTGCTTTTCGTAGTGTGTGTCCTATCCACTTCCACCACTTCTTCCTGATTTCCTCCTCCACTGGAATCTGGTTTGTTCTCTCCCACAGTACGTTGTTGTTGATGGTGTCTGGCCAACGAATCCGAAGTATTTCGCCTAGACACCTGTTCATAAATACTTGTATCTTCTGAATGATGGCTTTCGTAGTTCTCCAAGTTTCCGCTCCATACAGTAGAACTGTCTTGACATTTGTATTGAAAATCCTTATTTTGGTTTTGGTTGAAAGTTGTTTGGAGTTGCAGATATTTTTCAACTGTAGAAATGCAGCCGTTGCTTTGCCAATCCGTGCCCTCACATCTGCATCGGATGCACCTTTCTCGTCGATGATGCTGCCAAGATATGTGAAAGTGTTAACGTCCTCCAAAGCATCTCCATCAAGAGTGATTTGTTTGGTGCATGTTGTGTTGCATCGGAGAATTTCTCTTTTTCCTTTATGTATGTTGAGACCTACTGCTGCTGTAGAGACTGCTGCTACACTGATCGTCTTCTCTTGCATTTGTTGTTGAGTGTGCGATAGAAGAGCCAGATCATCTGCAAAGTCCAAATCGTCCAGCTGCGTCCTAACTGTCCAGTTGATACCTTGCTTCCCTCCAGATGTTGACGTCTTCATAATCCAGTCGATCCTCAGGATAAAGAGAAATAATGAGAGTAAGTAACCTTACCTGACACACTGTCTTCACCTCGAACAAGTCTTTTAGCTATCCTTCATGTACGATTTCACAGTTGAATCCATCATAAGAATTCCGTATGATGTTAAAATATTTTCTCAAGCACAACTACTTCAAATCGGCTCATCCGAAAAACTGTCTATCAAACACCAAATGGGTTAGAAATTTTATTATTTTTTTTCTTTTGTCAAGCAAACAATTATAATTATAATGAGTCATTCAAAAAAGTTTTGTTTTTATCAGGTAGGACAAAAATCAATACTGATATGCATCATATTCACTAAAACAATGCGATCAAATCTACTCATGTATATATGATGGGGTAAACGATAAAAACATAAACTAACTAACTAACTAACTTGTTTGATAGCGTCTATTTTTTTTCTAAAATTCAATCAATCAATCAGTTAGTTAGTTAGTTAGTTAGTTAACAGTATCTCTCACTCACTCACTCACTCATACAGTAAGTACATTAATTAATGTATAGATAGATAGACATTGAGAAAGAGGCATTTCAAAATTGCTGTTGGGTTGTTTTATGATGTTTCTGTTTGTATTTCACACATGTAAACATCAATCACATGTGAATAATGAGCAATCAATAATTCTTTTCAATATTTCTGTCTATTTGTGATTCCATTGAACATTGAATCGCGCGAAAAAATGTGTTTAAGCTAATTGAACATTGACACCTTGAATGATACGCGAAACGCTTTTTTTGATTTTTACACATTTTAATAATGATGATGATAACGATTATTGTGATTATTGTTATTATTATCAGCATTCAACTGAATGAGAGAATATGAGAAATATTTCATCGTATGATAATTGGGAGTTTTTTTTGTGTTCTGTGTTAAAATGACGACGATAATCGGTAGAATAATAATCATAATAATAATAATAATAATAATGTTGTCGGTTTATTAATCAAAATATCATGTTTTACAAGATGATTGTTGTTAGAATGATTATCAAACAACCAACAATTGGCATAAATATGTTCAATATTGATAATAATGTGATATTATTGTTTATGCTTACATGAAGTACTGCATCGATAAAACATTGAACACAAGGGTTAGTTAATGTAATTGGTTGTTTGGCGACAGTGTCATTTTGTTCTCGGGAAAAAAAAGTGTTCGTCATTTGCTGGTTGCGATTTAAACAACCATATATATATATATATATATATATATATATATATATATATATATTATATATCACTCTCTTAAGGTAGGCAAATGCCTCGTCATCTAATTGACGAATACGTGGTATAAATAGAGGGTTATGGGATTTGTGGTGGGCAGACATCGTTCTGAACGCTGAGGATATCGTGCTTAGCATGTTCCAGAATAATGATATGGGATAATGTTCACGAAGTTGTAGATACAAATTTGCCACTCTAGGGGATTAGAACTGAACGCCTATAAGTCTGAAATAATGGTTTAAGAACTTGTTCTCTGTCATTCCATTAGTAGGACAAGCTGATTTGAAAAGGGATGTAGCCTTTCAGCTTTATTGAAAGTGGCCCTGAACTAGTTGTTCAGGGAAGCAGCCATGTAGTAAGTACATTAATTAATGTATAGATAGATAGATAGACATTGAGAAAGAGGCATTTCAAAATTGCTGTTGGGTTGTTTTATGATGTTTCTGTTTGTATTTCACACATGTTAACATCAATCACATGTGAATAATGAGCAATCAATAATTCTTCGTTTAAAATACTTCTTTCTATTTGTGATTCCATTGAACATTGAATCGCGCGCGAAAAAATGTGATTAAGCTTATTGAACATTGACACTTTGAATGAATTGCGAAACGCTTGTTTTTGATTTTTACACATTTTAATAATGATGATGATGATAACGATTATTGTGATTATTATTATTATTATTTTTATTATTATCAATATTCAACTGAATGAGAGAATATGATAAATATTTCATCGTATGATAATTGGGGTTTTTTTGTGTTCTGTGTTAAAATGATCACGATAATCGGTAGAATAATAATCATAATAATAATAATGTTGTCGGTTTATTAATCAAAATATCATGTTTTACAAGATGGTCGTTGTTAGAATGATTATAAAACAATCAACAACTGGCATAAATATGTTCAATATTGATAATAATGTGATATTATTGTTTATGCTTACATGAATTACTGCCTTAATAATACATTGAACACAAGTATTAGTTTATATAATTAGTTGTTTGGCGACAGTGTCATTTTGTTCTGGGGAAAAAAAGTGTTCGTCATATGCTGGTTGTGATTTAAACATCCATATATATATGACTCTTTTAAGGTAGCCAAATGCCTCGTCATCTAACTGACGAATACATGGTATAAATGGAGCCTTTTGGGACTTGTGGTGGCGACGTAGCATTGTTTACAGCGCTGCGACCAGATATCGTTCTGAATGCTAATGATATCGTGCTTAGCATGGTTTAGAATGATGAAATTGGGTTCATGTTCACGAGGTTGTAGATACGAATTTGTCACTCTAGGGGATTAGAACAGAACACCTATAAGTCTGAAATAATGGTTTAAGGACTTGTCCTTTATCATTCCAGTAGTAGGAAAAACTGATTTGAAAAGGGATGTAGCCTTTCAGTTTTATTGGAAGTGGTCCTGGACTAGTTGTTCAGGGAAGCAGCCATAAAGATCCTGGACTAAGAACGTCCGACTAATTTGTTGAATTATAATATGCCAATGACGTAGTTCTACTTGGTGCAGACGCTGAAAAAATGCAATGTCTCCTGACTACCCTAAGCAACAATGCAAGCATGTTCGGGATGCGGTTTTCCCCCTTCGAATTGCAAAATGTTGCTTCAAGATTGGGTTACATTGGCACCTGAACTAGTGATAGGAAGTGAAACAGTTGAGCGTATTGAACGCTCCATATATCTGGGGAGTCTCATCAATGTTGACGGCCTGGTGGCTGAAGAAATCTCAGCACGGATATAATGGGCTCGGTTGGCTTTTGCCAACTTGCCTGACTCATGGCATAGGTGAGATATCCGTCTGCTTATCAAAGGACGGGTTTATTCCACAGCAGTTCGCTCCGTTCTACTTTATGGATGCGAAATATGGCCAGTAAGAGTAGAAGATATTCGTAGGTTATTAGTATTCGATTATAGATGTCTTCGAAGTATTGCTCAAGTATCCTGGAACAACCGAGTTAGCAATGCTGTCGTTAGGAAACGAGTACTAGGTAAGGGTGACAGATCAAGAGATAAAGTATTGAATGACCATAATTTGAGGTGGTTGAGACATTGGTTACGAATACCGACTGCCTCCATTAGCGACGTTTTGTGGTGTATGAATAGGTTGGAAGAAAGTTAGGGGCGGTCAAACCAAAACATGGCACAAATCCATGAAGTCAGTGACACCCAGACCGAGTCATGTTGGTAGATGTAGACTACCTGGTTAGGGTCAGCGAGACGAGATTAATCGATGATTAGAGACCTTGAACGATATGGCTCAAAATCGTTTGAAATGGCTCAGGTGCATATTTTCTTTAGCTTTTCTCAAATCCCAATCCTCTGAATTCTTCATCAGCTTTATCCTTATCTCTCTAAACTCATTTTAACTGAATTTCACTTCTTGAATAATATCTTCGAACCTAAATCTTCTCCATTACAATTGCGTCTCTGTGTGCCAATGTGGTATGACAACTTGAACTTAGATACGTACGTACGATGTTCTACGTCGTAACTGACTGACTGACTGATAAACTGTCACACTGAATCAAGAATAACTACAAGAATATTACATTATCGATTGCTGGCGTAGGCATAGCGTTGAGTCCTAGGGCAGAATTATCTCTCCTAGACTGGATCCCAGTAGATAGTCGTTTGTGCGCTGTCCGACTAAACGGGACAGTAAGGACTCGTAAGGATAGGGACACTCGCCGTTGCCTCTTCGTCATATCTGCCTATGCCCCCAATGACTGCAGTGCAGACGAGGTTGAAGATGAGTTTTACAGAAAGCTTTCGGACCTCCTCCAAAAAGCTAAGCGCTCTGACATAGTAATAATGGCTGGTGACTTTAATGCTCAAGTAGGTAGACTAGGTGAAAAGGAAAGACATCTTGGTGGGTGTTATGGTGTAGCGACTGAGAGAACAGACAATGGAGACCGTCTGTTGCAACTATGCTCAGATAACCGCCTATTCTTAGCGAACACCAACTTTAGGCATAAGGAAAAGCATCTGCTGACCTGGCGACCCCCGAAGTCGTCTCAACGTTGGACTCAACTAGATCACATCGCCATCAGCCACCGATGGAGGGGTTCGATAGAAGACTGTCGCTCGTTCTGGAGCACATGTTTGGATTCAGATCATGCTCTAGTGCGAGCTCGTATCTGTTTAAGGCTTACTGGACGTAGGAAAGACACCGTAAGAAAGCCTCTTAGGGTTTTACTTAATGATAATCAAACCAAGAAAATATTTCAGGAGCAACTAGAAAGAGAGTTAAGCAACCATGCAAGCGATTCCCATCCAGAAGCAGGTTGGTATGATATCAAAAATGCTGTGGAAACAGCAGTGATATCTGCTAGGAAGGTAAACCATGAGGCTAGGATGAAGCCGTGGATATCAGTCGCATCCACCGAACTGATGGATGCTCGAAAACGCATCCCACCTGACTCTGAGCATGATGAAGAGCGTAGTCAGCTTAGGCGTAGACTTATAAAAAGTCTGCGTAACGACCGCGAACAGTGGTGGGTGGCGAAAGCAAAAGCGATGGAAAAGGCAGCGGCGATCGGCAACAGTAGAAAACTTTTCCGCCTTATTAAAGAAACTGGTATTAAGAACCCGAATGTGAGTGAGACTATCTCGGAAAAGGATGGTCTTATTATCCATTCTCAATCCAGGAGACTGGATCGATGGGCAGAACACTTTAGGGATCAGTTCAACTGGCCACGAGCCACTCTTCGGTTACCCACGATCTCCAGTCATCCTGAATGGCAAATCGACCTAAGTCCCCCTAGTCTTGATGACGTTGAGAAAGCGTTAGAAAATCTGAAACGAGGACGAGCTGCAGGTCCTGATAGACTGACCCCTGAGATATTTAAGGATGGTGGTCCAGTTTTAGCAGCTAGGTTGACTGAGATCTTAGGTAGAATCTGGGAACTGGACGTAATCCCATCCGACTGGTCTCAATCACTGATTGTCCCAATCTATAAGAAAGGACAAAAGTCTTCTTGTGACAATCACAGGGGAATAAGTCTAACTAATATAGTATCTAAAATACTGGCCTCAATAATACTTCGACGCTTAACGAAAGCTCGTGAAGAGCAGACTCGAGAAAACCAATCTGGTTTTCGACCTGGACGTGGCTGTATAGACCACATTTTCACACTCAGACAGGTCCTGGAACATAGACACACATTTAGGCGTCCTACAATAGTTGTTTTCCTAGACCTTAAGGCGGCATTTGACTCAGTGGATCGTAAGGTTCTGTGGCAGTGTCTGTCATTGAAAGGTGTACCACAGAAGTACATTAACCTTATACAAGCTCTTTACTCGAACACCACTGGTCGAGTGAGGGCTTATGGCGAACTGTCAACGGAATTCTCTACATCAAGTGGTGTCCGTCAGGGATGTCCACTTTCTCCATTCTTGTTTAATTTTATCATAGACATGCTCCTAGACATAACATCATCCTCGTCTGAATTTTCAGGAGTAGAACTTCTACCAGGTGGCTCGCTGATTGACTTAGAATATGCCGATGACATTGTCCTACTTGGTGAAGACGCTGAAAAAATGCAGAGTCTTCTGACTACCCTAAGCAACAATGCAAGCATGTTCGGGTTGCGATTTTCCCCCTCGAAATGCAAATTGTTGATTCAAGATTTGGTTGCATCGGCACCTGAACTAATGATAGGGAGTGAAGTAGTCGAACGTGTAGACCGCTTCACTTATCTTGGGAGTCTCATCAGTGCCGATGGCCTGGTGACTGACGAAATCTCAGCACGGATACAGAAGGCTCGATTGGCTTTCGCCAACCTGCGTCACTTATGGCGTAGGCGAGATATCCGTTTGCTGACTAAAGGACGAGTGTACTGCGCAGTGGTTCGCTCCGTCTTACTTTATGGCTGTGAAACATGGCCAGTGAGAGTAGAAGATATTCGTAGGTTAATGGTTTTCGATCATAGGTGTCATCGAAGCATTGCTCGTATATCGTGGGACACCCGAGTGAGCAACGCTGTTATTAGGAATCGGGTGCTAGGTAAGAATGGCAGATCAATAGATGAAGTGTTGAAACTTCACCAGTTGAGGTGGTTGGGACATGTGTTGCGTATGCCCAACCACCGGCTGCCTCGTCGAGCCTTGTTTTGTAGTGTAGGAATAGGTTGGAAGAAAGTTAGAGGCGGCCAAACCAAAACATGGCAGAAATCCATGAAGTCATTGACTAGTGGACTGAGCCATGTTGGTAATTGTCGACTACCTGGTTGGGGTCCGCGAGATGATAATAATCGATGGTTAGAGACCTTGAATGACATGGCTCAAAATCGTTCGCAATGGCGCCGGTGCATTTATTCTCTGTGTTCTCTCAAATGCTAATCTTTTGGATTCTTCAACACCTCTAGTTTCGACTCTCTAAACTTATCTCACTGAATCATACTTCTTGAATAATATCTTCTAATCCTAACCTCTCCGATTATTTCTAATTCCCTTACTACCTCTTCTACTATTGGATTTGAATTGACGATTACTTCTCTGTGCTAATGTGGTATGGCAACATGAACTGATGTACTTATGTACAAAGTTCTACGTTGCATCTGACTGACTGACTGACTATCGATTGTTTAAATCTTGTTCATGAGATCAAATTGAAAAATGTCAAATGTTTTTCAATTTTTATGTCATTTTATCTGAAAGATTTCAAAAGAATAAACAGTTTATGACATGAATTGATAAAAAATGTACAAGTTTTGTCAGATTTCAAGTTTTTTTCTTAACAAAAAATGAAAGTTCGTACAGAAGTACCTTCATGACTGAAAATAGATAAGATTTGATCATTGGCATTGAAAAGGGTTGTGGAAATTGTTGAGTGTCATTGAAATCATGAATCGATCAATGTGTTAGATCAATATTAGAAACTGACCTGGAAGCACTGGATGGCGGTTCGAATGCAAAGACCTAAGTTTCTGGGTTCGAATCCTGCGAGTTGCAGGAGTCATGGATATGCACTGTTGATAAGTCTCATGCCATGATGAAATGGTCGTCCAGTGCTGCCTGGTTTCTAATGGTGGTCTAATAATGGTCAATTCATGATTTTAAACATTTCGATCAATTGGTTTGTATAAATATGTGTATTATTACTATTATTATGTCATTAACGCTTACATACTCTTATATAAATTAACTTACGCTCATTATTTTATCTGTGGGATTTACACTTATGAGTATATTTTGGGGCACAGTTTTGGAGGTTTGCGTTTTTACACATTTGAAATCATCAATCAATCATTGTTAGACCACCAGTGGAAACCTGGAAACCTGATGAGTCCCATACCAGGACGAAACGGCCGTCCAGTGCTTCCAGGTTTCTAATGGTGGTCTAACAATGATTGATTGGTGATTATGAGTATACGTTTGGAAGAGGTGTACATATAGTAATAATAATACTGGTTTTATCCAGTATTGATGTGTTTAGTACAATGGGGATGCATTTCCAGAATTTTCTTTTACAAGGCGTTTAATGATTGACAGTTGAAATTAACTAGTTCATTGACGAATAGATATCTTATTAACATTTATTCTATTCTGAGAAGATTGCTAGCTATTGAGATGTCTCAAATTGTACTATTTCGAATGTTGTGTAGGCATTAGGTTGTAGGTGTTTTATATACGCGCCTGAATAGATTGCGCGATTAATAGACATAATTGACATGTTAAAACAAACATTAAGAGGTGAATATTTTGATATTGGGAGAAATAGGTAGAACAAATATTTAATCGGGTGGTCACTATGTGTGTGTCTGTCAGTAGTGAAGTTTTTTTAAAGTGTCAGAAAAAAATCATTACCTGACATGAGACAAAGGGTATTAAGAGTGTTTGAGCCCATTAGCATCAAGCTGGGGTGCATTTCTTGCTATCCTATACCATACAATGTGTATACCATAAGCTATATTGTTATATATAGAGCTGAAGGTTTCTTGTGAGGTGGTTGGGACATGTGTTACGTATGCCTAACACCGATTGTTTCAACGAGTGATGTTTTGCGGTGTAGGAGAAGGTTGGAAGAAAGCTCGGAGCGGCCAGACCGAAACATGGCACAAATCCATCAAATCACTGACATGTGGACTTGAGTCATGTTGGTAGATGTAGGCTATCTGGTTGGGGTCCGTGAGATGAAAGTCACCAATCGTTAGAGACTTTGAACGACATGGATCAGAATCGTTTGCAATAGCGCAGGTGCATCCACTCTTTGTGTTCTTTGAAATTCTAACCTTCTGAATTCGTTATCACCTCTATCTTTCTCCTTCTAAATTCATCTCACTGAATTATACTTCTCGAATCATATCTTCGCTCCCTAATCTTCTCCATTACTGCTAATACTTCTACTAACACTATCACTCTTGTATTGGAACTGACAGTTGCGTCGTCTCTGTGCTAATGTTGTGGTATGGCAACATGAACTGATGTACTTATGTACGAATTTCCGCGTTGCATCTGTTTGGTTTCTTATGAGACCAGAGATTCGTTGTGATGAACATTGTGGGTGGTTTGACATTAATTTGGGATAGTTTTGCTAATAGTTCACAAAGAGCTTTGGTTTTCAGGGTAACCGATTTCATTGATACTTCTGCTGTTTGTCTTGCAATATTCCCAAGGGGCGATCATCATTCGAGCCTCTGTAGCGCATATCACCATTGCTAATAATCATGAGTTTGTGACCGTCTTGTAAGTTAGATGGGTCAAACTAACCTGTTCATGTGGTGCATACTAATTGACGACGCGATCATGGATCGGAAACGAGCACTTTATATGTCGGTGTATCTAAATAGTGTGAATGGTCCACCATTGGAGCGTCAGGTACTTGTGTGGTGTTTGTCTCACAAGGTTGAGATGTACTATTCACGTTGTAGTGTTAACATGTGGACAGTATCCGGTTCCCCATGAAAACCAATGTAAAATTACCCTTGTCAGCTGAAAGTCTAGTTTATTTCAAATCTGGACAATCTCATATTTCCCAATCTGGATTCTCATGAAAATATCAATTCCTTGTAAAAATTTAATTTTTATCTCCTTTTCTGTATAGTTAAAATTGATATGGGAGAGAAGACACCACTATAAAGTAATTTTTTAAATTTAAACTAAACGTTTGATTGATTTTCTAAACACACACACACACACACATGAACAGCATTCAAACAAACAAACAAAACGCATTGTTCACATTCCACTATCATGATGATCTAATTAATTGCATGTTCGAATTTTTAACATTCGATCAATAAAATCACGATATTTATATAAATATATCGATATGATTCACGATAAAAAACCTCGCAGGTGATAAAATCAATAATTTTTAAAAAAAAATTGACCAATGAAAACGTAAAATGTGTCATATGAGTCAAACTGTACGGAGAGGATCAATATATGTGTGTGACGTCATTGATTGTTATTTTATGGTCAATTAATTTGAAGTTAGGAAATTCGGTAAGCCGTTGAATTGATCATAAAATTGAGTCGAGCTGATATGAAACTGACTTTCTTTAAAATGGGTTAGTTCGGTGGACTGATTGTTGGTCGATTCTGATATATTATTTGTATGATGAAGTACTGTGGTGTGAGCTACTTATAAGTAGTTTATGACGTGAATGTAAACGTAATGTCTGGCAGCAGAAGAGGATGGGGGAAGATCAACAAGAAAGGAAGAGTTAGGACACAATAGAATTTGTATGAAACGCATGAATAGTGACAATGGATTGATGTTGTTTGCAACAGGAACAGTCCAGTTCGATATGATGAACTGATATTTTGCAAATGAACGATTTACGATATGGTTTTCCAATTTTACTGAGTAACTCTGTAATTTTCGTTAAATACGATTCGGTTGCTCCACCTGTGTTCTCGTTCACTACAGTACATGTTAAATGCTTCATCGGCGTTTACGAGTTTGTACTGATTACTGGCACTTGATGAGTGTAGTTTAATTAAAGTTACATAAATATGTATAATACTGTACTCACTGATGTCATGTACAGATAAGTCAAACAGAAAAAAACTGAACTACTGAAATAATCTCAATCGTGATGGTGTTTGGTTCTCTGAGATGAATGTTTTGGTTGTGGAGCTTTCATTGTTCTTCTGAAAAACATTATCATCTGAAGTTTATGCTGATGATGTTGTTCAACAGAAGAACAATGAAAGTTTGACAACCAAAACATCCAGCTCAGAGAACCAAACATCACCACCACAATCATCCACCTGAGCTAAAAATTTTCTCCGCCATCTCATAATCTCAATCATCGATTTACTGAAGTTGAACCTAAAACCTTCATTCTTCTCGCTGTTACCCATTGAAGACTTAGACATTGAACTTAGACATTAACACCAGTGATTACGGGCTCACAAGGTGAAAAGATTAAACGTTCAATGTGTGTCAGACATAAAGCCGTTTGCGGCGTCGTCGACGCTCATTGTTGATGAGTTCCATGCTGGTAAGCGACAGATGTCCAGCACATCTGGATGGCTTTCTGCATAAACATTTGATAAATTAGTTTTTTTAGTCTTAACCATAAAATGAAACTATTCATTCTGTTTTGAAAAAATTGATTATTGATCGGATTTTAACAAGCAATCAGCGGGATTAGAACATTTCAAATGCTTTTTACTTATCATAAAATGGAAATCTAAGAAATTTTCTATCATTCATATCATTTTAAAATGTTACACATGTCAAATAAAAACTACTGATAAGCGTTTCAAGAAGAAATTAAAACAAGATTCATTCTTCAATTTATATATGAATGAAAAAAAAGATTTAAATGGTAATAAAGTAGGGCAAACAAGATTTTTTCTGCAAGTATTCTGACTTGTTTGATTGAAATCAAGGATCGATCATTATTCGAAGCACTGAACGGTCGTTTCGTCCTAGTGTGGGGCTCATCAGTGACAGTGAGCATTCACGGGCCCCACAAACGGTCTCACGCACGAACACTTAACCTATTGACCACCACTCAGTCAGCATCCAATGATGTTAATGTCTAACCTCAATCAATCCACAGATATTGCCCAACTTCACCCAATAACTCTGGTAGGTAACTCACTGCCTCACATCCGACCCGGTTGAACTTCACTAGTCACGGACTTCAATGAAAATCAACAATCTTAATAATTTGCATTACGGGGTTGTGAAGATTGTTAAGTTACACATTTTTGAAACCATGAATCGATCAAAGTTAGACCATCATCAGTAGAAACCTGGAAGCACTGGACGGCCGTTTCGTCCTGGTTTGTATTCGTGGTTTCAAAAATGTGTAACTTAACAATCTTCACAACCCTTGTAATGCAAAGTACCTGTGCTCACTAGTGACTAGCTTCGTGAGGGATCTTCTCCGAGTTCTAGTGGAAAGACGTGACCAGTGAAGTTCAACCTGTTCGGGTGTAGACAGTAACTATCACCGAAGACTGTGTGTGAGGTTGCGCAACTCCGTGAATTTGATCATGTTAGACATTAACACCGTTAGATACCGTCTCAGTGGTCCCATGGTTAGGCGTTCACGCACAATACCGAAAGTCCTGGGTTCGAATCCTGTGAGGTCCAGGATGTGCACTTCTGAGGAGTCCCGTAGCAGGGCGAAACGGCCGTCCAGTGCTTCCAGGTTTGTAATGGTGATCTAACATTGATCGATTCGTGGTTTCAAAAATGTGAATCTTAATAATTGTATTTTAAATGGTAAAATTCACGAAAAAACTTATTGATTTAATCATCTGATTATCATAATAATAATAATAATAATAATAATAATAATAATAATAATAATAATAATAATAATCTATAAAAGAGATTTGAATAATGATTCTTTTACTTTCAGTGTGTGTGCATGTGTGCATGTGTGTGTGTGTGTGCGTGTCTGTGTGCCTGTCTGTCTGTCTATCTATCCTTCGTTCAATGCTAATATCCATACCATAATTGAATAATTGCCGAATCAATAAATCTCATTCACCATTAGAAGACAATTAAAGATGTTCAAAACAATTATGATGATGATGATGATGATGTTGATCATAATGAGGTCACTCGTTACTACTACTACTACTATCACTGCTACTATTACTACTACTGAAAATGAGATGACAATCATAGAAAACAGCACACACACACACACACAAAAGAAGTGAACTGATAGAGTAATGAGAAAATGATTTTGGCTTTTCTATTGTGTTGAGTAGAAACAATTGAAAGAGTTGATTGTATTATGTGAATAATATTAATAATAATTGTAATAATAATAATAATTATTATTATAATTCATGTGTTATTGTATTCGAGCGAAATAAAACGAAGCAAATATTGTTAGGTCATACAATACTGTTGTGTCAACCTGAAAGAAGACATACACTAGTTGATGGAAATAAAAGAATGACAATAGAAAAAGTAAAACGGACTGATTGATTTTTCAATTAGGAGGTTTATAGAGAGTATTGTTTGTACACCAATGGAAATCTGGAAGTACTGTTTAGACAGACGTTCCGTCCCGGTACGGAACTCATCAGTGGCAACGCGCATCCGCGGCTGTTGCTACTCACAGGATTCTAACCCAGGATCTTCGGTCTTGTGCACGAACACTTAAACTCTGTACCACTGAGCCAGTATTCGATGGTGTTAATGTTGAACTTTGAATAATTCAGGGATTTCGCGTCACGTCACTCATGGTCTAGACAGTAACTTAGTTTAGTTATTTACGCCTGTTACCCCCGATGGAGCATAGGCCGCTCACCAGTTTTCTCAAACTAACTCTGTCCTGGACTTCCCTTACCAGTTCTGTCCAATGTTTGTTCATTCTTCTCATATCTTTCTCTATTTCCCGACGTAATGTGTTCCTTGACCTTCCTCTTATCCTTTGACACCAAGGGTTCCATGTGAGGGCTCGTCTCGTGACACAGTTAGGTGCTTTTAGCAGTGTGTGTGTCCTATTCACTTCCACAGCTTGTTCCTGATTTTCTCTTCCACTGCAATCTGGCTTGTTCTCTCTCACAGTAGATTGTTGCTGATTGTGTCTGGTCAACGGATCCGAATTACTTTGCGTAGACAACTGTCAATAAATACTTGTATCTTCTGGATGATGGCTTTGGTAGTCTTTCAAGTTTCCGTCACATACAGTAGAACTGTCTTGACATTTGTATTGAAAATCCTGATTTTGGTTTTGGTTGAAAGTTGTTTGGAGTAACAGATAGTAACTACCGAAGATAAAAAATGGGTGAGGTAGCTTAAAATCCTTAGATTCATCAGAGTTGGGCATTAACACTGTTGGATGCCGGCTCAGTGGTCCAGAGGTCGGGCGTTCGCGCGCAAGTTTTTAGGTCCTAGATGTGAATTCTGTGACTAGCAGCAATCGTGGATGTGCACTGCTGATGAGTCTCATACCAGGACAAAACGGCTGTCTAAACAATGCTTCCAGTTTTCTAATGATGGCCGTCTAACAATGATCAAGAGATTGATGTTGACTGGAGTTCAACAGTGGTAGATTTGTGCTTCTGTAAACATTATAGTGTATATGTACCAAAAGTTGAGCGCAAAGAGCTTGTCTTATTAGCTTTCGGACAAACTACTTAACCTTTACTGCTCGACTTACTATTCACATATCTTTTGACCTTGTCCTATTATCCGCTCAAAACCTTGGTTTGAGTGTGCGTGTCTGTCTGCACTGTTACTTCGCTTGTCACATGTCTAGCCTAATTTGATCTGACTTTAAATACTCTAGTCATGCCTCACCATATTGAGGGGTTGGTTCACTTCGTTCCGCTTTGCTTGTACGCTTTTTATTCTCGTCTGTCTGCTTAAATGAATGTATCGAAAAAAATTCATCCACCGAACCGTATTCGGCTTCTGACTACCGCTGTCGCAAAAACGAAGTTCGCCTAAGTATGATTTATTTCATAGCATACTGGAGTTAGATTGTGGGTCATTGAAAGATATTACACAAAGGATTATTATAACAGCAAACTGTTATTGTGACAGTCGTTTATCGGTAAAGTATGCCATTCCAGTATATTATAGTGGTTTTGAATAAAAAAGTTTAAAAAGCTGTGTATCTTGAAGTCGGAGGATTCGATAGAAGTCTATTCATAACATCCTTACTTTACTTACTTACTTAGTTTACTTACGCCTGTTCTCTTCAGTGGAACATAGGCCACCGACCAGCATTCTCCAACCTTTTCTGTCCTGGACCTTCGTTTCCGGTTCTATCCTATTGTTGTTCATTCTTTTCATGTCTGTCACCATTTCTCGGTGTAATGTGTTCTTTGGGCTTCCTCTTCTTCTTTGCCCGAGAAGACTCCAAGTGGAGGGCTTGTCTTGTGCGACATAAATGGATGATTTCTGTAATGTGTATCTTATCTACCTTTATTCATAACATCCGACTACGATGAATAAGTGATATTTGTTTAGTAGTCTTTCTTACAAACAATTCTTAACAATCTCAATAAGTTGCTGTCATCATTTGTTCAGAACGGTAACTCTAAAAAAATTATTACTTGAGCAGTATTTGTGATCAGCTTCACAATACAAGGCCTCAGTTGGAATTCTCAATGCCGAAGGAAAAATTACACCGAGAAATGTTGACAGATATGAGAAAGAATGAACAACAATTGAACAGAACTAGAACGTAAGACCCAGCGCAGAATAGGTTGGAGAATGTTGGTTGTTGGCCAATGCTCGATTGAGGGTAACAGGCATAACTTAGTAAGACTTAGAATAGTCTACTTGAAGGTAATTCTCTCATAATGCCAGGTAACAACTAATTCTGATGAGGAGATCCGATCTTCAACTCAAACCATCTCAAATGACTGTGTGCAAAGTCAGTTTATTTATTTCATCCCATAGTCAGACGGTAACTGTGTTTCACTGCATACATAATAATGATCATATTAAATTTGACTAAAGCTATTTTGAAAAAAATCTAAATATGGCAAAGTATTTAGCCATTCTATAACCCCATAATGCAAATTACCTGTGCTCACTAGTGACTAGCTTCGTGAGGAATCTTCTCCGAGTTCTAGTGGAAAGACGTGCCTCGTGAACTTCAACCTCTTCGGGTGTAGGCAGTGTCTACCGAAGACCGTGTATGAGGTTGTGCAACTCCGTGAATTGAGTGATTTAGACTGTTTTTGTGAGAAAATGGCTAACCGTTTAAATACTGTAAGATAAAATGTTCTCACTAGTGACTAACTTTATGATGAAATCCTCTGAGTTCTAGTGATCGATGGAGTTCAACCTTTTTGTGTGTATTGAGAAACTATCGAAAACAATAGGTGAAGTTGAGCAATATCAGGGATTGGTTGAAGTCGGATTTTGGTTCAGTGCCCTACAGTTTAAGAGTTCGTGTGCGACACTGAGGGTCCTGGGTTCGGTTCACGCATGTGGGAGTCGTGGGTGTGTACTGCTGATTAGTCCTATTTAAGGACGAAATGGTCGTCCAGTTTTATTGCAGCCTTTTAATGGTGGTCTAACAATGACCGCTTCATTATTCCAACCGTAAAGCAACTGAAAACCTAAGTTTTTTTGCTATCTAACAAGTTTCAGCAAGACGAAAATGTGATCGTGAAAGGATTGACCGTTCTGTAGCTGATTCGATCCCGTGCTAGTTAGCTTTCTAGTCTGAGACACTGCCATCAAATGTCATAGGATGTGACCAGTATTTTTTAATGGGATTTAGGCGTTTACAATGGATTGACTACTGATTAGTGACTGTTTTCATGTCATAGTGAAATGTCTAGATGTATAAAACTGTAGTCAGTAGGCACAAAATTTGTGTGCCATTATACCTGTATTCACATACTATGCATCTTAAAATTTTTTATTCGTTTTCTCAATATTTCTCTTTTGCGCTGTTTCTTTTACACTTTCAGAATTCTAAGTGATATTCAACATTGAACAAATTTTTGTTAACATGAATAATACAGCCAACCTGATGCAAACATCAGAAGAATCATCAGACCTAAATTATTTATCCAATGTTAGTAATACTACTGATAACAGTGAAAATATTGACAATGGTACAAATAATCGTAAACGTAAATGCTCGGACACATTGATCACTGATCAATTGGATGAACCAAATGAAGTGAAACGTCAATGTTTATCATCCTCATCAATTCAAAATGAATTTAAGCATTGGCTGGTATTCACTGTTGTCACAGCTGGGAAACAAGGCTTAGAGTTGGGATCTGATCAAACACCCCTAATTCAATTCAATGGAATATTAGGTGATTTTTTGGAGAATAAAGTAAGTTTTTTTTAGGGGGATAGAGATGTGTGTTAGTTTAGATTGTTTGAAATGTTTCAGTTCAAAACTTGGCCAGGAAATAGATTTTTCAGAGTCATGGTGTTGTGCACGCTACTTATAAGTAGTATATGACCTGAGTGTAAACGTAATGTCTGGCAGCAGAAGAGGATGAGGGAAGATCAAGAAAGGAAGAGTTAGAACACAATGAATAGTAACAATGGATTGATATTTTACAACAGGAACAGTCCAGTTCGATATGATGGACTGATATTTTGCAAATGAACGATTTACGGTATGGTTTTCCAATTTTACTGAGTAACGCTGTAATTTTCGTTAAATACAATCCGGTTGCGCCACCTGTGTTCTCATTCACTACAATGGAAAGAAAGTCGTCCGTTCAGTAGCTACTGGAGATTCTGTTACTGTATGGATGATATTTTGAATATCGATTCCAGTGGCATATACCGGATTGGTTAATACAACTATCTACAACTGGGAAAAAGAGAACACCGAATAATAAAAAGTAATAATTACCGAAAATAGGTTGATTAGGTCTATCTGAATGTAAGTGTAAGGTTGTTTGATGATTTCATGGTCTAAATCAAATACTGTTTTATATTTTAGTGTTTTTTTACGCATTTGAAATCATCAATCAATCATTGTAAGATTACCACCATTAGAAACCTAGAAGCAGTGTTTAGACAGCTGTTTCGTCCTGGTATGGGACACATCAATGGGCAGTGAGCGTCCACAACTCCTGCACCACGCAGGATTTGTTAAGTTTCTAAGGGATATCTACAGTGTAAATTAGCTGCAAGTAAGGAAGTTTTAATCAATGGGCTCAGTTTTATAAAACGATTAAACATTTTAGGTTCTCATGATCTCACTTGTTGAATGGGATGTTACTTACAGCTGTAAGCACATTTAAGTCATTTTCTGAGGAGTAGTCAGTCAGTCAGTTAACGTTGTTTTAGCGAGTTCGCCAACCCCATACTCAACCTTTCTCCTTTTTTCCGGACTTGAGACCGGCAGCAGCCACGGAGGGGCTCCAGGCGGAGTAGTAGTAGTAGATATTGATACAGCGAATTAAGGATAGGAGTGATTTCATTTTCTGTCAATGTAATTCAAATAGAGAGAAGATTTCCAATGAGATCGCATCACTAATGTTAAAGATTCAAGGAACTTGTAGTCAGACGTTTCTGTATATCGAATAGCTTCATTGGATGTAAAAGGAAGAGTATCAAGTACTTTGAAGAAAAATCTCCAATTTCGTTTAAGTCTCTTCTTCTGCAAAGGGTTCAGTTGAAGTTTATGACATCTGGTAGATGTAGACTACCTGGTTGGTGTCTGCGAGATGATAATGATCGATGGTTAGAGAGCTTGCATGACATGGCTCAAAATCGTTTGCAATGGTGCAGGTGCATTCATTCTTTGTGTGCTCTCAAATTATAGTCTTCTGAGCTTATCATCACCCTTTTCTTTCTCTTTCTGGATTTGTTTCGCTGAATCATACTCCTTGAGTAATATCTTCGAACCCTAATCTTTTTCAAAACCGCTAATATTTCTACTACCTCTACCACTATGGCATTTGAATTGACAAGCGCATCTCTGTGCTAATGTTGTGTGGAAACCTGAACTTATGTAAGTACGTACTTACGACGTTCTTCGTCTGTTAACCGATTCCAGTCTTCATTCATCCTATTACCACTAAGAAAAAAATGTTCAGTATTCAAACGGTAGTCGAACAATTACTGTGTACAGTAAAATACGTAACTTATTGTTAGAGGCTACAAATTACGCAACTGAGAAAAAGTTAAAACTTAAGAGGTCTGTTTGGTTACTTGGTCTGAGAAGGACAAACTGTAGGAATACTGTTGGGGATGTTAGATCCCCAAAACTCGCTTCATAAATGCCTTATTTTGGTTTTCACGTTTGCAGCCAGGATGGGCTGATCAATTGACCTTGAGATTTCATTTCCCACCAGCAAAATCCATGACTGTGATTGGCTGCTGTGTATTTTAGTGTGCTATTTTTGAGACTGACTGTCCCAAGGATGTTTCTATGATGTATAAATAAACGAGATTTGTGTGCTTGATCGCATTGTGCTTGCTGGGTGTTGTAGAATATACTTTCTAAGCTTATCAAGACTTCTGTTTTGCAGTTTGGGATCAAGGTAGCCGACCTGGATGCTGGTAATTGTCTCATTCGTGTTTATCGACTAAGGTGAACTCGTCGTAAAAGCTTCAAGCGTACCCAGTGACGAACTTAACAAATACCCTAAGTCCCAAGTCTACTATTGTATTGAACTTTGGATAACACCTTAGCACTTATGGTTTCGTTTACGTTGAATAAAAGACTAACATAAGTAAATCCATTGACATTTGGCAGTGTTAAACGCCAACTTCGATGCCGAACACCAAGTGGCTCATCACCTGGCTGAGCTCCATACTGATACAGTTTAGTGTTCTACATAAAATATACTTAGTTAATATTACACTTCAGAGAAGATTACTCATCTGGATATTACGATTTAAAAATTTTTCGAAGTAGACTTGATCTAAAGCTGCTCTAAATACTTAACTCTAACATTTGTAAAAATAGAAACGGATGGTAGCGTTGAATAAGATCCAGGATGGGCTTACATCGAGTTTGAGACTCGTGGTGTATAGTACATAAATTATTCAAACTTCTGGGCAAACTAATCAATCCACACTCAAGTCATTACTCACACATCTTTCAATCTTGTCAATCATTCACTTATGAGCTTGATTGCTTTTAATTTAGTATATACGTGAATCGCCTACTTCATTCATCCTATGTCTGCTTTATCATACTCAGCCTCATAACATGGAGTTAACACACTTGACTTCTCCGTTTTGCTTTGCTTTTATGCTTCTCATCTTGGTCTGCTCATTACCATCATCTCAAAAACCGGACTCACCTAAGTGAAATTTACACGTGAACTAGATGAAAGATTCTTCTCATTCGCACAGTTAATCGTTCGTGAAAAATGGAGTTAGATCCCGCCCTACTAAACACTCGTCAGATGAATGTACTTGTATCCTAAGAAGAGTCGATGTTCACCCTAGAACGCGACATTAGTACCGTAAATTTTAAATGCTATTACGTTATTGTGGTGGTGTTTTGATTTTCTGAGTTGAATGATATTTTGGTTGTGAAGCTTTGATTGTTCTTCTTCTTCTGAACAACATCATCAGCACAAACTTCAGATAAAAGTTTGAGCCATAGATTGTTCTGTTAACCTTGATCTTGATTGATTGCTGTTGACCTTAAACCTGTCGTTGTTTTTACTGTATCCCCCTTTTGACTTGTTTCTATTACGTTATCCACTCAGTTATTGAGTTCACTGATTAACTGCATTGTCCGATGGGGATGAATCCCAATTTATTCTAACTGGTTATTTGAATCTGGGGATTGATGTTTACGACTGAAATTGGTCATTGTGTCTTGGTATATTTGTGTATTCTGTTCGGATAGTCTCGCTATTGCCATCATGAGTAGAGCTAGAGATGATGGTAGTTAATTGTAGAGGAAGGTAGATTAGCGTTGGTCTGAACGACCTGCGAGCGTGACCGCAGAGCCCAAGGGACAACTGCTTGAGGCCGGTCACGCACGGACTTTTTATGAAAGGTTTTTTGAGTATTAGCTCCGCTCTTGAAAGCCCTTAGTGGGCAGCCCTTACCGACGGAGGCGGAAATCCGTGAGGTAGAGTAAGGTGTGACATTTTTAGGGTCGACCTTTTCTAACCCCCACCTTCTTTGTGAGAAGGCAGCATCGCTGCAGATGCCGGTCGTCCGATTGGAACACCCCTCCATGACAGTCAGCAGTACGACTTCGCCCTCAGACCTGGGGTAGCTGCTTTTAGTCTCATTGTTCTCCAATCGACCTGCCTGGCATGGTAGAACCTTCAGGAACATAAGTCCCAGCCAATATAGCTCGTCTGGGTCATCACGATAGTCAAGCCCGACCACCACCTCAAGGTAGCAGCTACGGTCTGTCTGTAGAGTCAAGCACGAACATTCCATCCTATTCGAGAATTCGACATTTGGATAAGGTGTCTAAACAAATTATGTAACAAAACTTATTCGAAACTAGTCAACCTAACTCGGATAGTTCGTGCATACCTTTCTATTAAAATTAATCAATATATATATATATATATATATATATATATATATATATATATATATATATATATATATATATATATGTACATCGATAAAAATTGCCAAGGTACGAATGGAAAAGACACATTATGAAGAAAAAAAACACTATTTATCTAGTTTCAAATTCAATGTTCAATTTTTTTCAGCGGTTTTTTTTAAACTAAAACAAAAATAACACCACCGCCAACAAATTAGAAAACACACACACACACACACAATAGACAGATTTTGCGTGAAAAATATTTCTAACTGAAGAATAATAGTAGTATCAGTAGCAGTTAGAAGAAGATTGCATTCTTTAAAACACCAATTTGTTCGAAAGCTTTACTGCAACAACATGTGTGCATTACAAAAATGTACATCAACACTGGGTATATATATATATATATTCAAATATGTTAGTTGGTTGAACAGTAGTGTAAAAAATTGGGCAATGTGTGTCAGCGCAGAAAAATATTCAATTTTTTTTTAAAATCATGCCTATACACTATTGACAAATGTATTTTAAGCTTTTTCAATTAAGTAATGATGACATTTTTTTGTCTTTGAATAGGTAGTAGATTCATGCATTGTTTTAGACAACTGTTTCATTCTGGCATTTTGATGGGACTATGCACCGGTGGTGGCAGTGTGTATTGACATCCATCCAATCAGCCAAATTAAAAAAAAATCATAGGCAAATATAGGATCAAGAAATAGACAGATCAAAAGAGGGAAGAAAATTAAAATGAACGTGTACCAACACAAGAAAACTGTAAAACTCAAGTATTTCGAGTGTCAACCCTCATAGACATGATTCTCAAACTACGGTAGTAACAATCCAAGAACCCAAAAAATCAACTGCATACAAACTTTGTTTAAGAGAGCGAAGATACATTGCAGCGTATATGAAGCACTAAAAAAAAGGAGGAAACGCATCTTATGATCATCTTCCAAGCAACATCATCAAAAAACATCAACCAAAATCATCAGCAGAAGCGAAATCAAGTACAGGAACCGAATAAACGAATCATCCTACCATACGTAAAAGACTTATCGTAGCATACAGCATGACTACTGAGACTATTTGGAATAGGTGTGGTATACAAACCAACAGAATCACTTCAATCAATCCTATGTGTAGTAGACCAAAGGACAAAATGACAAAGGAAGAAAAACCAAATATCATCTACAAAATAAACAACTGCTCAGATTGTGAAAAACACGACATCGGACAAAGTGGACGGCCTCTTCAGCTTCGTCTGCGTGAACAGCAATTAGCAGTCAAACGCCACGACAATTCTTCGCCTATATCAGTACACACCGACAATTATAGACACATTCGATTGGAATAATGTGGAAATACTGGATAGGGGGAGGACAAAGAACATTAGAGAATCTTTAGAAGCTTGGCACTCAGGTAAATCAGCAATCAACAAACACATTGACATTAACCTAATTTATTAATCAATCAGAATAATCATAGGCGTCGTAGGATCCAGAAGCAGATCGAAAGGGGGATACAATCAAAAAATAGGTTCAAAAAAATGACAGGTTTAAGGTCAATAACAACCAATCAAGATCGAGGTTAACAGAAAAAGCTACAGGTCAAACGTGGAGAAATTCGAATACTTCACTTCTTCTATCTGAAGTTTGTGCTGATGATGTTGTTGTTCAGAAGAAGAACAATGAAAGCTTCACAACCAAAACAACCAGCTCAGAGAACGAAACACCACCGCAATCATCCACCTGAGCTACAAATTTTTTCCACCATCTCAGTATCCACGACTGCTGCTAGTCGCAGAATTCGGACACAGGACTTTCAGTCATGTGCACGAACTTCTAACCTTTGGGCTACTGAGTCAGTTGACGTCCGACGATGTTAATGGCTAACTCTGATTAGTCTAGGCATTTTGCACAATCTCAAACATTTGTCTTCAGTAGTTACTGCACACACCCGACACAGGGTTGAATTCCACTTTGGAAATTCCCCGAAGAAGGTTACCACAGTTAGTTGTTCAGTTATTTATTGATTGAAAAAATTGGTTCTGGCATTTCGAATATTCTGTGTGTTATTCTCATTCATCCGGTTACATAATTAAATTGTCTCAAAGCCTAGAAAGGGTGAAAATACAATGAGTCTCTCTTTTTTTTTAAAGTATTTTCAAACTTTCAATCTTTTCATTATCTTTTGGGCGTTTCTTTCCAGATTATCGATCGAATCAAGATCACTATTCGCCCGGAACATTTTACACGAACGCATCAGTCTTCCATAGATGTAATCAATAACAATAAATCTCAAATCAAAGCGAATATGAACAGTAATCACGAGTCGAAATCCGATTATCATTATCAACATCAATATTCTGGGAATATTTGTCAAAATAAAGCTAACGAATTATCATCACCCGCAACTCCATCATCCAACTCCATGACTGTTATCGATCCGATAAAATGCACTACCATAGTAAATGGTGTGAATATCACGGCAGACGCATTACACGCTGCAGATTTACAAAATTTATCACAATATGAAATGAATAGTTTAAGTTTTAAAGAATCTATAATGAAGGTGAGATAATTTTTTTTGGGTTTATAGTGGAAGTTTTTTTCAGGTTATATCACAACACAATTTGAATTATGTATTCTGGTTGGTGTATTTTTTATGAGATAGACAGATAGACAGACAGATAGAACGCAGAACTTGATGTACATAAGTACATCAGTACATCAAGTTACCATACCACAACATTAGCACAGAGATGCAACTGTCAGTTCAAATCCAAGAGTGATAGAGATAATAGAAGGATAAGCAGTAATCGAGAAGATTAGAGATCGAAGATAGGATTCGAAAAGTATAATTCAGAAGGAGAAAGATAGAGATGATGAGGAATTCAGAAGGTTAGAATTTGAGAGAACACAAAGAGTGGATGCACTTGCACGACTGCAAACGATTTTGAGCCATGTCATTCAAGGTCTCTAACCATTGATGACTTTCGTCTCGCTGACCCCAACCAGTTAGCCTACATCTACCAACATGACTCAGTCCACTTGTTAGTGACTTCATGAATTTGTGTCATGTTTTGGTCTGGCCGCCCCTAACTTTCTTGCAACCTACTCCTATGAGAGAGTAGTTAGTTAGTTTTGAATTGTAGATGTTTTTCGACTGTAGAAATACTGACATTTGTTTTACTAATTCATATCTTAACCTCTACGTCAAATCCACTTTGTTTATCAATGATGCTCATCGGATATGTAAAGGTTTCCGCATCTTCTGACACTTCTCCATTATGTGTGATTTGGTTAGTACATGTTGTGTTGTATCAGAGAATCTTGCTTTTTCCCTTTTGTCTGAAGACCTACCGCTGCAGAGGCTGCTGCTACACTGACCGTCTTCTCCGGCATTTGTCGTTGTGTATGGAAATCCAAAGAGTACAGCTCCATTCTGGATGACTACGGTATTCTGTGTTTCCTCTCAGATGTTAACGTCTTCCTAATCTAGGGTGAGAGTGAGCAATCTCACCTGGAACGAGTCTGTGAGCTGTCCACAGATATCTGTAATCAGCTGTAATCCGTTTGATGAACTGATATGAAACTTCGCGTAACCGGTTAACATGACTTTATATTCATATACAAAGTTTGAGATTAATTCTCCAAGTTTTATTAATCAGATATTATCTATCTATATTAATGAGATGAATTGGTATGTTTGAAGCACAATGTGAACTGTTTAAATTTATATCGCTACTTCGACTCTGACTGACCTTATACTTACTTACTTACTTACGCCTGTTACCCCCAACGGAGCATAGGCCGCCGACCAGTTTCCTCCAACCAACTCTGTCATTGGCTTCCCTTTACAGTTCTGTCCAATTTTTGTTCACTCCTCTCACATCTTTCTCTATTTCTCGACGTAATGTGTTCCTTGGCTTTCCTCTTATCCTTTGACACTAAGGGTTCCATGTGAGGGCTTGTCTCGTGACACAGTTAGGTGCTTTTCGCAGTGTGTGTGTCCTATTCACTTCCACCGCTTCTTCCTGATTTCCTCCTCCACTCGAATCTGGTTTGTTCTCTTCGACAGTACGTTGTTATTGATAGTGTCTGGCCAACGAATACGAAGTATTTTGTGTAGACAACTGCGAATAAACACTTGTATCTTGTGGATGATGGCTTTCGTAGTTCTCCAAGTTTCCGTCACATACAGTAGAACTGTCTTGACATTTTTATTGAAAATCCTGATTTTGGTGTTTGGAGTTCCAGATATTTTACAGTTACTCTTTATTCCGATATAAATACTTTCCGTTACGTCCTTCTACTATAACTGTTATGATGAGCGTTGTCTGAGATCTGAATATGATACACATTAATCCCTCACTAAACTGACTACTTGAGCGAGCAAGCAAGAATGGAAGAGGAAGTCTAGTTGAATACCATTTGAAAATCTATCGATTTCTTGATTCATGCTATACATTCATCCATTAGGACATTTCTAATTGTTATCAAATGGCCTTGTCATTTGAACACTTCTGATTGGCTCCCTGTATCAATAACAACCTATTGTGTACTGAACCACACTGGTTTATAATAAGAGTAAACTTTTTCATGATAGAGTTTTGCAGACTGTTATTTATTGCTGAAATCATGAATCAGTCATTGTTAGACCATTAGTAGAAACAAAAAAGCACTGGTCGGCTGTGTCGTCCTTGTATGGGACTCCTGAGCGGTATCCATCCACAACTGCTACTACTCACAGGATCCGAACCCAGGATCTTTGGTCTAACACTGGGCTAGCATCCCGTGTTGTTGATGTCTAATTCTGATCAATCTAGGGATTTTGACGCGACCTCACCCATTTGTCTCCGGTAGTTGCTGCCTACATCCCTACATGATTGAACTGCACTGCTCATATCTTCTCACTCGAACTCTGGGGCTCTTCTATCGCACACGCAACAACAAATGCAAGAGAAGACGACCAGTGTAGCAGCAGCTTCTGCAGCAGCAGTAGGTCTGAACATACATAAAGGAAAAAGTGAAATTCTCCGATGCAACACAACATGCACCAACCAAATCACTCTTGATGGAGATGCCTTGGAGGACGTTAACACCTTTACATATCTGGGCAGCATCATCGACGAGAAAGGTGGATCCGATGCAGATGTGAGGGCACGGATTGGCAAAGCAACGGCTGCATTTCTACAGTTGAAAAATATCTGGAACTCCAAACAACTTTCAATCAATACCAAAATCAGGATTTTCAATACAAATTTCAAAACAGTTCTACTGTATGGAGCGGAAACTTGAAAGACTACCAAAGCCATGATCTAAAAGATAAACCTGTTTATTAACAGTTGTCTACGCAAAACACTTCTGATTCGTTGGCCAGACACTATCAGCAACAAGGTACTGTGGGAGAGAACAAACCAGATTCCAATGGAGGAGGAAATCAGGGAGAAGCGGTGGAAGTGGATAGGACACACATTGCCGAAAGCACCTAACTGCGTCACGAGATAAGCCCTTACATAGAACCCTCAAGGTGAAAGGAAAAGAGGAAGACCAAGTAACACATTACGCCGAGAAATAGAGAAAGATATGAGAAGAATGAATAAAATTCGGACAGAACTGGACAAGAAAGCCCAGGACAGAGTTGGCTGGAGGAAACTGGTGGGCGGCCTATGCTCTATTGGGGGTAACAGGCGTAAGTAAGTAAGTAAGTAAGTAAGAACTCCGGGGATTTCCTCACGAAGCTCTAGTCACTAGTGATCACATTGAATGATTTTTCATTATAGAGTTATGGTTAATAGCTATTTATTACTTGAAAATAATTTTGTTCAAATTTTTTTAATTGACAGATTTCTCATTGGTTACATGATCATGGAGCCCTTGATCATGATGATGATAATCGCTTACCGATCGAAAAGTCCAATATACTACTGATCGCAGAGAATCATCAATCTGTACGTAATGTTATACATGCTGAAGCAGCTTATCGTAATTTAGATAGTGAATTAATGCATCAGTTACCTTGGTTAGTTTATGTAAATTTACTAGAATGCTGTCAACAATTCCTTCACAACTCCAATAATTCAAATGATGAAAATCCTATTGATCAGAAACAAGAAATCATTGAAAAGCAGGCGAAAAAAGAATATCAATTCAATAGTATACATGAAGCTGCTTGTGGTAAGTGGAAGATGTAATGTTTTTTTAAAAATAGCAGTTTAATTCTGTTAGTCAATCAAGTGTCATGAACAGTTGAACACAAGTATTCCTTACCACCATTGGCATTCGATCTAATATATATTCGTCACTAGGTATGCTTGAAGCTATTACGACAAGTTCACCTTAGTCGATTAACAAGAACGAGACAATGAAACAGCGTCCAGATAGGCTGCCTTGAATCCCAAACTGCAAAACAGAAGGCTTTGTAAGCGTAGAAAGTGCATTCTACAAACACCCAGCAATCACACAATACAATCAAGCACAAACAATTCCCGTTTATTTATACATCATAGAAACGTTCTTGCGAGAGTCACAAAAATAGACCACTAAAATACACAGCAACCAATCACAGCCATAGATTTTCCTGGCGGGAAATGAAATCTCAAGGTCAACTGATCAACCCATGTTGACTGCAAACGTGAAATCCAAAATAAGGCATTTTTTATCAAGCGAGTTTTTGGGGGATCTAACATCCCCAACACGATCCGATACCATGGATTGGTTGGTATTCACTGATTGTAAAAATCATATTCAATGTTCATTTAATTATCAATGATTGTCAGTAGTTGCATTGATGATGATTTTAAACAAATTTAAAACTTGACAAAGAGTTTATCGAGCAAAAAAAACAATCATAATGGTATTTTGGGAATATTCTAATTGTGAATAGTAAGTAGACGATTGAATTTCTGACGTTTTTTATGACATCATCTCAGACCCTACGTCAATATTTAAATAAGTAGTTTTTTTTACTTAAGTTGACATTAATTTAGATATTGTGTAGACGAGATTTAATTCAAAATGCTTTTGAATATTCTAAGAAATTTGACCATGTGAATGTCAAATTTGTTAGAGTGTGCGTCAACTAAATAATATAAAGGAGAAATAATTTCATTAAGATTGTGCGTTTTTAGTGTAAGGACAAAGTTGTATTGTATTGTAGGCAATAGAGGGGCATGACAGTGGTAAGGTGTTTCCTTCGGACAGCCAGCATCTGAAGTGATGTGGTCTTATCACAACGGAAGGAAAGGGTTAGAAAAGGTCAATTCTAAAAATGCCACACCTCAACTTATTCCATTTATAGGCCATTGGAAGAGCGAAGGTAACGACGCGTTAAAAACTTTCCTTAAAAAAGGCCATGCTTGACCGGCCTCAAGCATTGTTTGTTCCCTTGGAGTCTGCAGTCACGTTGCCAGGCCACTAAGACCAGCACTAACCTAGATTCCTTCTCAAGTTCTTCAAGAAATAACTTTCCATGGTGTGGGTAGCCCCATACCTGTAACAATACTGTAGACCAATCAAATCCTTTCTACACTTCTTAATTACTCTCTTATCTTCACGACTAACCTTTTTTTTTCGTTTCCTATTATCACCTCGCGTTTTAGTGTCAGATAAGTTGTTTTATATATTTTAAAAGATAGTTCAGATTGATGAGAAGATAGTTAAGGCTTCTAGTAAATAGAGGATAGTAGGTAACATGTGGAAATATTCAGTTGTTCCATATTCTGTATACATAGAAGAAACCTTTTTAAACTGTTCAGAAACTGTTACATCGATCAGGTGCTTACTAAAGACCACTCATTCAGTTTGTAGCCGCTTACGACTTACAAGATTATAAGGCGATATTTCGTGTTACTTAAATATTCCTTGTCTTGGTCCAGGACCCGGTCCCGGATCTCTAGTCCGTGATCCTGATTCTCTTTTGGACTCGGACCTCGTACTTTCTGGATGCTTGTAGAATACAGGTTCTACTTCATATCTTGTCTTCTTATTTTTTACTGAATAAGGGGGTTGGGATAATCGGATTTGAGTAGTATGTCGTGTCGTAAGCTGACGTGCTTACGTGCAGGCGTAACACCTTGTTAGGAGTCAAGATTTCCCTGAGGACACCACTGAATAAATGCAAGATATAGTTTTCTGGCCACTTCAAATAGTGCCCAAGTAACTTGAACACAAGAGAAAAGCTGAGAAGTACGAAAAAGTGCTTTACTCCAAGGTTGGTTTATGTGCAGAGAAAAATGGGTGTTTATAGGGTTATTCATGACCTTTGGCTTCTAGAAGGTTCGGGAATATACTAACGGTATGAATAAACACCCAATCACAGTCATGGCATGTGGTTCTGCCCTTTTCAAATGTTTCCGTGAAAGTTCTATTCGGCCCTGATTGGACAGATAGTTTCCTGGAGTGTTTCTGGACCTTTATAACCGTGTCCGACGAATATTTCATAATTCTCCAACAACTATCTGCAGACTCATTTTTTTGATCGATTTAAACACAATCGGTTTTAGTATTCAAACTAAGACATTTCGAATCGATAGTTGTTCAATACAGTGAGCTGTTTTAAGATTCTCGTTTGGGTTGTGTCATTCTAAGATGAAAATACAATAAATGATATTGATTTTTACACATTTGAAATCATCAATCAATCATTGTTAGATCACCATTAGAAATCTGGGAGCACAGGACAGCCGTTTCGTCCTGGTATGGGACTCATCAGTGGCAGTGTGCATCCACGACACCTGCACTGCGCAGGATTCGAACCCGGGCCTTCAGTCTTGTGCGCGAACGCCTAACCTTATTTATAAACAAATACAGATTACATAAATTTCATCTAATACCCGTTGCCACTGTTAAGTTCGTCACTAGGTATGCTTGAAGTTATTACGACGAGTTCACCTTAGTCGATAAACGTAAACGAGACAATTAACCAGCGCCCAGGTAGGCTGCCTTGATCCAAAACGGCTAACAAAGAAGTCTTGATATAGAGTAGAAAGTATATTCTACAAATACCCAGAAATCACAATACAATCAAGCACACAAATCTCGTTTATTTATACATCATAGAATCGTCCTCTGGACAGTTACGAAGATGGCACACTAAAATACACAGCAGCCAATCACAGCCAAGGATGTTCCTGGTGGGAAATGAAATCTCAAAGTCAACTGATCAGCCCATGCTCGAAAACGTTAAATCGAAAATAAGGCATTTAACAAGCGAGTTTTGGGGATTTACCGTCCCCAGTATGAACAAAACTTTCACGAACTGATATTAGCTAGACCACCATCAAAAACATACAAAAACTTGACGGTCATTCCCTCCTAGTATAGGATTTATCGTTTAATGAACATTCATGATTCTCGCATACGCGCCGCAAAAGTAAAACCTTCCGTCTTGAGTGTGAACGCCTAACCCAATGACCACTGAGACAGCATCCAACGATGTTAATATCTAACTTCAATCAATCAATCCACCACAATCTTGCACTGCTTGTTACGACTGTTTATCATCCAAATTTGTTTGTATGAAGTTCAGTATATGCCTTTTTGAATTTGGCGCTAAACTAAATCACATAACATACTAAACTAAATAAATTGCCTGGCTTAATTGATCTTGTCTGTTATTTTATCATTTAAAGTTTCAATTACTTTGTTTAGTATTTTGTAAAGTCAAGTTATTCATCTCTGTCAAAAAAAAAAACATTTGCCATGACTAATTGGTTGAATTTTGAAGATTAACAATTTTTAGAATATTTTTCAATATTCAATGATTCACTGTAGGCATGCATTTGATTATTCCCTGCTGTGTTTTTTGAATTAATTGGATAAGACAACTAATTCTGACAGTGAATTTTATATTTGTTATAATGTCAGAATACGAACTGAAGATAAAAGAAAAAAAATTACAGTCACTTTGCTCTGATTTTTATCCACTGGCCACAATTTATTATAGACTATTGATTTCTTATTGTGCAAACCACAGAATTTGATTATTTGTGGAAGAAAGCTGGGGGGGGGGTCAAATCAAAATATGGCACAAATCCATGAAGTCACTGACAAGTGAACTGAGTCATGTTGGTAGGTGTAGACTATTTGGTTGGGATCCCCGAGACAAAGGTACATGATGGTTAGAGGCCTTGAATGACGTGGCTCAAAATCGTTTGCGATGGCGCAGGTGCATCCATTCTTTGTCCTATTCCAAATCCTAATCCTCTGAATTCTTCATCACCTTTATCTTTCTCTTTTTAACTTTACCTTATTGGGATATGCTTCTTGAATAATATTTTCGAATCCTAACCTTTCCGATTATTGCTCATACATCGACTACCTCTACTATAATGGGATTTGAATTGACAGCTGTATCTCTGTGCTAACATGTTATGGAAACTTGAACATTGATGAACGTACGTACTAAGTTCTACGTTGTAACCAACTAACTGACTGACTGGCTGACAGCATGTTGAATTTATTTCATACTCTATATCACAGGAAAGCTTTAGATTTTTCTGGAAACCTTTTACAGTCATGATTTTTCTATATCTCTATCAAATGGAACATGCCAATGTGAAGTTCTTATGAGAGGTCATAACCAGTGGAGTTCAGTCATGTCAGGTACGAGGAAGCTACTAACCAATGACTATGGCTGATATTTGCTCAAGATCTTGTGCTAATTGAAGTTTGACATGAACACAACCGGATACAAGCTCATTTGTCAAGAGTTTAAGCGTCCATTTTGGAGACAAATGGTTCTAAGTTTGATTCACGTATGTGAGGATGGTGCATGCTTACTACTGATGAGGACCAAACGACCGTCCAGTTTCTCCATGTTTTCTATGGTCGGCTCACATTGATCAATTCATGATTTCAATGACACTGTGGTTACCTCTTTTTACTGAGATCACGAATCGACACAACAATGTGGACGTTTTACTTAACATCATTTCAATAACAACAATGGAACAAGTATTTTTGGATAATATTCAGGTAAATTTAACAATTTGATTAGGTATCTAGAAATCACTTCGCCTATGATGGTTACGGTCATCTCGCGGATCCCAACCAGGTTGCTTCACGATTGGGTTGCATCGGCACCTGAAATAGTGATACAAAGTGAAGTAGTCGAGCGTGTAGACTGCTTCATTTATCTGGGGAGTCGCATTAGTGCTCATGGTCTGGTGATTGACGAAATCTCAGCTCGGATACAGTAGGCTCGATTGGCTTTTGCCAACCTGCGTCACTTATGGCGTAGGCGAGATATCCGTTCGCTAACAAAAAGACGAGTGCTTTGCACAGTAGTTCTCTCTGTCCTACTTTATGGCTGTGCATAGTGGCCAGTGAGAGTAGAAGATAGTCGTAGGTTAATGGTTTTCGATCATAGGTGTCTTCGAAGCATTACTCGTATATCGTGGGACACCCGAGTGAGCAACGCTGCTATCAGGAATCGGGTGCTAGGTAAGAATGGCAGATCAATAGACGCAGTAATGAAACTTCATCAGTTGAGGTGGTTGGGACATGTGTTGCGTATGCCCAACCACCGACTGCCTCAACGAGCTTTGTTTTGTAGTGTAGGAGTAGTAGGTTGGAAGAAAGTTAGGGACGGCCAAACAAAAACATGGCAGAAATCCATGAAGTCATTGACAACTGCACTTAGCCATGTTGGTAATTGTCGACTACCTGGTTGGGATCCGCGAGATGATAATAATCGATGATTAGAGACCTTGAATGACATGGCTCAAAATCGTTTGCAATGGCGCCGGTGCATCCACTTGTTGTGTTCTCTCAAATCCTAATCTTCTGGATTCGTCAACACCTTTAGTTTTTTTTACGAAACTTATCTCACTGAATCATATTTCTTGAGTAGTATCTTCTAATCCTAACCTCTCCGATTACTTCTAATACCTTGACTACTACCTCTTCTACTATTGGATTTGAATTGACAATGGCGTCTCAGTGCTGATGTGGTATGGCAACCTGAACCGATGTACTTACGTACGAAGTTCTACGTTGAATCTGACTGACTGACTGACCAGGTAGACTACACTTACTAACATGACTCAGTTCACTTGTCAGTGACTTCATGGATTTGTGTCATGTTTTGGTTTGACCACCCCTAGCTACCTTCCAACCTACCCCTGTACCATAAAACAAGGCTCGACGAGGTAGGCAGTGGTTGTGCTTTCGTAACACATGTCTCAAACCACCTCCACTGATGAAGTTTCCATACTTACTTACTTACTTCATCTCTTGATATACCATCCTTGCCTAGTAACCGTTTCTTAACAAGCGCATTTTTTTTACTCAAGAGTCTCAAAATAAACGAGCAACGAATCGGAGACATCTATGATCGAAAACCACTAACCTACGATCATATGCGTCTACTTAGTTTACTAGGGTAATAATACACAGCACAATACCCAGTTCAATAATCCGACTTAAATTTGTATGATAAGTATCTCAATTCATGCCGTTATCCATATGACTCCGCAACATCTTTACACTTATGTTACCTTCTATCTTTGCCTAAAACTTGTCAACATACAACACACACACACACAAAATAACTCAATTTGTATGCCTGAAAATAGAAAACCAATCATCTGATGTTTATCTCAAATTATAAACATTGTAGGTGGCATAAAAATTTTTCATGTAATTTTGTCAAAAAAAAACAAATTCTGTCTACTATAAAGAAAGATTTATTTTTGTGCATTGTCATAAATTATTATCGATAATTAATGAAATGTGTAATTACATTGAAAAATGAAAATACACAGGCAATTTGTCAATTAAAGATTCAAATATCATAAATCACTCCGATAAAAAATGGTAACAAATCCCAACAGAATCGATCGGAGGAAGCGGTGTCAATTTTATGCGTATCTAGAAAAATCTAAGTGTTAGAATTCAAACTGAGGTTTTGACTGAGGTCCATAGTGTGTCATCAGCACAGATAATAATACTACCAATAACCCACGCTACATCACCTTTGTAGGCAAATTAGGTCAGGTTTTAAGTAGGTCCGCCGGTTGGGAATACTGTGGTGCGAGCTACTTAAAAGTAGTATATGACGTGAGTGTCAACGTAATATCTGGCAGGAGAGAAGATGGGGTGAGATCAACAAGAAAGGAAGAGTTAGAACACAATGGAATTTGTATGAAACGCATGAATAGTAGTGACAATGGATTGACGATGTTTTACAACAGGAACAGTCCAGTTCGATATGATGATGAACTGATATTTTGCAAATGAACGATTTACGATATGGTTTTCCTATTTTACTGAGTAACTCTGTAATTTTCGTTAAATACAATTCGGTTGCCCTCACCTGTGTTCTCGTTCACTACAATACGAGCATCACTCAACACTGAGTAACCTGAACATCCCAACGATCCCTAAAGTTTCGACACAATCCGGTTGTGCTTCGTGATACGTAATCGCTGGACACTTTTGCAGACTTGTAAGATGTGGGTGAGAGATTCTACTTTCCTAAATCCCTCGGAGCAGTTAAGGGGTTCTTGATTGCGTTGACTCATCGCATGTCGCACCTTAGTGGACAGGGTATGTTCACGTATCTGAATCGCTTTCTTATACGTCCAAGAAAACATACCATCTGGATTGGATACCCAGCAGTGGGCACTCTGATGTCTCCAGACACTTACCATCTACAGTATTATAAAGGTTTCGTTTCCAAGCTTCACATACCTCAGTTATGTCCCCGAATGTTAAGCCAGCTATCTTAATCAGGCGTGTATTCCACTCAAGTCAACTTTGAAAAACATTAGAGTGATTGATGAGATTCATGACCTAACAGAACTCCGAGGCCAGGGCCTGAAATCGCTTAGCACGTCCAAGAGGGACGGTCGAATGCAATGACTCAATTCCCAAACCCCTATCTTGTATACGAGCATGTATATAGAATTTAGTTGTATCTTTGGGTAAACCAAGCCTTAACTGAACCCATTTCCTCACCTTTATGTCAATCTTTTGCAGTTCCGTTAACACACCGAGGCCTAATTGGCCAACATATTGCAACCTCGGAAGGGCATAACCTTTTAGTATTTGCAGCCGCTGTATCGGATCGAGCGGTGCATCAGCAATCTCTTTCAGACGCTTTTCGGCCACTACAAGGAGTGACTGCTTGGTAATCCCACGGTGGGAAAACCAGATACCAAGATACTGGAAACTATCGGTAACTCCCAGAGTTTCCAATGGTTAACCACCTAACGTATATATATGTGGAACTACGCACACGGTTTCCTGAATACCTTGTGCCTTTACAGTCAATGATTTGGACTTTGCAGCGTTAATTCTTAGGCCAGCTTTACCTAGGGCGTCCGCTAACGAGTTGAGCTTAATTTGCATGCCCGCAGTGTTTTCAGAGAAAAGCATCACGTCATCGGCGAATAGTAGTGCGCCCAGCTGTCCGTGGCCGATGCACGCTCCACGTCTATTGTCAACCTGTCTTACAACTTCATCCATACAAAAGATGAATAACAGTGGCGAAAGAGGGCCACCTTGTTTCACCCCTTGTCAACGGTAGAGTGACACTTTGTAGATCCCGACGAGACACTAATAAAGGAAGCAGCCGTAAAGACCCTGGACTATTGACGCTGACCCGATGTGGTTGTCCCAAACACTCCGCATCTCGGTGTATTGTGTCAAGTGGTGTCGAGGCCCCCTAAACAAGTGTCCCCAGTTGGGTTATGTGATCCAGTGCTGAAAGGGTACTAGACGCCAATGATTTATGCCCACTTATGTAGAGTGGGATTAACCCCGCCTGACTGAGTGCTTGCGCTAAGTCGAGTTCATGACATCTTCCCCATGGGAGGGGGTACGTTCCGGCAGACCTTGTGGAACAAACTCGATGTTTAGCTTCATGTGTGGTTTGGAGGCTCCGATCGATTGTATCAGCACAAGGCAGTTAGAGATCAGATGGTTGGAACGGCTGCTATCAGTCTGAAACTTTGACCTGGCTAGTGGATACAGAGGACTCACCGACAGTAGCTAGAAAACTGATTTTTCGTTTAAATGGGAACTGATGGCATATAAACTCATTGTCAGTTGCCATTTACGAAGACACTACATATCCTGATGTCATTCTACAATCGTATGGATTAAACTCTACAGTCAAAGACTCATGGTATGGTCTATGTTAGGATATTCATCCAATATCCTAAGAGAATAATTGCTCAATTCCTATTGGTTAATTCCTACTGTTCAATTTTATGGTCGTCCTAGATATCAATGTCACGTGCTCCAATGCTGTTTCTCATTAGTTGTGATGATTATCAATATCACTTCAAATGTTGCTTCCTATTGGTCGTCTTAACTGTCAATGTCACAGACTTCGATGCTGTTTCCTATTTGACCAAAACTTATAAATACGCATTATCTGTAACGTTTTATGACCAGGACCAGGTCCCGGATCTCTAATCCGTGATCCTGATTCTCTTCTGGACTCGGACCTCTTACTTTCTGAATGCTTGTAGAATACATGTTCTACTTCACACTAAAGTCTTCTTATTTTTACTCAATCTGGAGGTTGAGATAATCGGATTTGAGTAGCATGTCATGTCACCGGATCCTCGATCCTAGCGCTCTCGTTTTCCGACTAAGATGGTAACTCGTACTAGTTCAAGTTGACGTGTTTACGTGGTAGGCGTACCAGTCTCCTAAGAATATCACCTACTGGACAATATCTATAACCTACTCACAAATTCTATGTGTTCAGATTAAAAATAAGAGATTCAAAATAGAGTTTGTCAATTAATCGCGTGAAATTCTACTACAGCATATAATTCACACTACTTTGTTCAATAATTCATCAAGTTCAAAGTTATTCACAACTTATTCAATTGAGTTGGGGTTTTCTTTAATCTATAAGGACAATGATTTATCAAGTATAGTGTAAGTGATAAGATGAGTAAATAAAGCAATAATAGTATACTACTGATCTGTTTTAACGAACAATAACATTTAAATAGAATAACAATTATATATATACTTATCAATACTAATCAATAGTGCACACACACACACAAAGTCTACTTACTTACTTATACCATTGTCCATTGGTACACTTTATTTGTTTCGGGTTAATTGTAGAGTGCAGTTATGTTAATCTATGTCATTGGGTGATAACTGAGTATATATATATATATATATATATATATATATATATATATATATATATATATATATATATATGAAGATGACAAATTGGGTTGATAAGTTTACTATTAAAAAGCCTAATGACAATTTGAATTGAAACTAGTGCACTGAAATGCACCTCTGTCATTGTAGTTCTAATCTATGCGACAAAAAACAATTCGGTGGAAAGTACTCATTAGTTGGTAAAAAGACAAGTGCACTTTTATCAGTGGTAAGAATAGTGAAATACAATAATTCAGTATAGAGTTATGGAAATTAGTGTTTATTACTGAAATCCTGAATCAATCATAATAAGATTAAAACCATTAGAAACCTGGAAGAAGGCTGAAAACGATCCACAACCTGATGCATCCGACGAATGCACCGACATCAGTAAAGACAAAGCCTCAAAGACTACCCGTTTACGAAGTAAGATGCCCGCGACTGCAGAACGAACCATCATTCTTGGGTAGGAGTACACAAAGTCTCTTTACTATTAATCTAATTCATTGTATGATTAGCGATTATATAAATATCATAATGATAAATTGCTTTGATGAGTTGTTTTACTATTTTTTCACCTAATTAGATTACAATAGCCTAATGACAAGCTGCACTGAGGTGCACTTCAATTTTTGTTGTTCTAATCTACACAAAACAATTGGGGTTGAAAAGTACTAATTAGTTAGTATGAAGACAAATGTACTATTAGTAGTAGCAAGAATATTTTCAATTAGAGCTTTGAAAATTTTGTGTTTTTTTACTCATTTGAAATCATCAATCGATCAATCATGGTTAGACAACCATTAGAAACCTGAAAGACGGCCGTTTCGTCCTGGTATGAGTCTCATCAGCAGTGCGCATCCACGACTCTGTTGGATGCCGGCCCAGTGGTCCGCTGGTTAGGCGTTTGCGCACAATACCGAAGGTCCCGGGTTCGAATCCTTCAAGGTGCAGGAGTCGGATACGCACTGCTGATGAGTCCCATACTAGGACGAAACACCCTTCCTGTGCTTCCAGGTTTCTAATGGCGGTCTAACAATGATTGATTGATGATTTCGAATATATAGTAAGGATAATTCAAATACACTAGCAAAGGTATTAATCAACACTAGAAATAGTCAGCCTTAGATGGCAGTTTCCTCTTGATATGTGACTCATCAGTGGCAATGCATATCCACGACTTATGCTCAAATGAATCGAATCTAGGTCCTTCGGTATTGTGCATGAATGCCTAACCTCTAAACCATGGATGTTCATCGTCAGTGATGAGTTTCATACCGTTATGAAACAGCCGTCTAGTGCTTCCAGGTTTCTACTAGTGATGGTCTAACCATGATTGATTGGTGATTTCGATGAAACTCAACAATCTTTATTACTTTACAATGAAAGTTTTATTGGACGTCACAATAAAATAGAATACGTGACTACATATAATAGATGAAAGCACAAGTTGATAATACAAAGGAATAGCTGTATTCTTAGTAATGACAAGAATTATAAAATACAATGACAAAAGTTCTAGTCAGTAGTGCAATATTGTAAGTAGTTGGTTAAACTTGGATAAACAGACTTAAAATAATAATCGCAAAATATTATTAGAACTAAAGAAGTGTGTTAAATAATTAGACAGTGAAGAATATATGTGTTGGGGGACGTTAGATCCCCAGAACTCGCTTGATAAATGCCTTAATTTTGGATTTCATGTTTGCACCCAGCATGGGATGATCAGTTGACGTTGAGATTTTAATTTCCCCCCAGGAAAATCCTTGGTTGTGATTGGTTGCTGTGTATTTTAGTGGGATGTTATTGTGATTGTCTCAAGGGCATTTCTATGATGTATAAATAAACGAGAGATGAGTACTTGATTGTATTGTGTGATTGCTGGGTTGGTTTGCAGAATATACTTTCTACGCTATACCAAGACTTGTCTTTAGCAATTTCGGATCAAGGTAGCCTACCTGGAATCTGTTTCATTGTCTCGTTCACGTTTATCGACTAAGATTAACTGTAATAGTTTCAAGGATACTTGGGGACGAACCTAACAATATGCAATAAGGTGTTGTGTTGATTGTCGAGTTACTTTTTGAAATCATGAATCGATCAATCTTAGATCACCATTAGGAACCTGGAAGCACTGGGTGACGGCCGTTTTGTCTGGGTATAGAACTGCAAATTCTAGTGAGAAGTCGTGACTAGTGGAGTTCCACCATGTTTGGATGTGAAGCAGTGTTCTGTGAAGACAGTGGATAACGTTGCAGAAGACCATGGATTGATAGAAATTAGACATTAACACTGTTAGGTGTTGGCTTAGTGGTTCAGAGGTTAGGGCGTTTGGGCGCAAGACCGTAAGTCCCCAGTGAAGAATATAGACAGACAGAGGTGAAAAACTACAGACGAATGCAGGAATGTGATGAATTTCTACTGGACATCTAAACTCTGGTTGAGGGTTCAGATTTCTATAGTTTCCGCAATGTTATAGCTGATAGGATGGAACCCCGTTGGGAAGGTGATTATGAAGGCACACGATGGCTCACTTGGAATGATTCCATTGTACCTGATAACATGATAACGCCGCCCGCATATGTGCAATTGAAAGTTATCTGAAAATCCAGACAAATATCAATCAACACCAAAATCAGGATTTTCAATACAAATGTCAAGACAATTCTACTGTATGGAGCGGAAACTTTAAAGACTACCAAAGCCAACATTCAGATCAAGTATTTATTAACAGTTGACTACGCAGAATACTTCAGTATTCATTGGCCAGACACCTATCAGCACCAACCGTACTGTGGGAGAGAACAAACCAGATTCCAGTGGACGCAGGAAATCAGGAAGAAGCTCGGTGAAGTGGATAGGACACACTACTATGAAAAGCACCTAACTGCGTCAGAAGACATAGCCTCTCATTGGAACCCTCAAGGTAAAAGGAGAAGAGGAAGGCCAAGGAACAGCATTACGCCGAGAAATAGAGAAAGACATGAGACAAATATACAAAGATTGGACAGAACTGTAAATGGAAGCCCAGGACAGAGTTAGGTTGGAGTAAAACTGGTGGGCGGACCTATGCTCCATTGAGGGTAACAGTCGGAAGTAACTAAGTAAGTAGTTAAGTTGATAACATGATCTCTACTAATCAGGTGTGACACACGAATAATCTTGATTGATTTCATATTTCATGTATAGAAATAATTCATGTTTACATGAAATTAATAGGTTAGTGAAAGTTTGATGACGATGCAATCATTGTGAAATTCAAACAGTGCTGAGGACTTTTGCTCCGTTAACAACTCATTTGGTGTTATCCGATAGACGTACAAGAAATTCTGTAACGCGTCGGCTGGTGTCCTCTCCACTTTTAACTTAAGCAATGCTCTTTTAAACGTATCTACAAATCTTTCCACCTGCCCATTCGATTGCGGGTGGAAAGGTGACGAGCGTAAGTGTTTAATAGCTAGCCGTTGACTGAAAGTCTGGGTAGAGGTGAATTGAGAGGGATGTTAGATCCCTCAGAAAACTCGCTTGATAAAAAATGCCTTATTTTGGTTTACACGTTTGAAGCCAGCATGGTCTGATCAGTTAACCTTGAGATTTCAATAGATAAATTTAGAGAGATGAAAATCTTAATTAACAGTTATTTTGGAAGCATTAAATTATAGACATAAAATTATAAGATGGCAAAAATAAAGTTCCAATTGAGTGTGGTTATAACCAACAGTTTTTACATGCGATAATATTGACAGTGAACTTTAAGAATAAACTAGGCGAATTTTGTTTTACGTGTAGAAAAGACAGAGTAGGCTGGTGTTGGGGATGTTATATCCCCAAAACTCGCTTGATAAAATGCCTTATTTCGGTTTACACGTTTGAAGCCAGCATGGGCTGATCAGTTGACCTTGAGATTTCATTTCTCACCAGGACAAATCATATGCTGTGATTGGCTACTTGTGTATTTTAGTGTGCTATTTTCGTAACTGTCTCAAGGACGTTTCTATGATGTATAAATAAACGAGAGTTGTGTGCTTGAGATCATCATTGTGTTTACTGGGTGTTTGTAGAATACACTTTCTACGCTTAC
>OX103975.1:6779588-6885967 GCA_944470395.2 Schistosoma turkestanicum
CCAGCATGGGTTGATCAGTTGACCGTGGGGTTTCATTTCTTACGAGGAAAATCCATGGCTGTAATTGATTGCTGTGTATTTTAGTGTACGAGTGATCAGAAGAGTTGGGCGAGTTATGTAAGAAGTAGAGGTAAGAGGTGATAAATGATCACGTCATCGAAATCAGATACGCAGACGGCTAGCCCCAGATCGCCCATCAAGAGCAGAAAGCCTTCCCCTTTGACATCTTGCTTGATACCTTCAGCCTACCGGCAGCCCCGCCACAAGAAGAAACTCAGCAGCAAGGTGTTCTTCGTTCCCGTAAGTATTGTCTCAGACAGCGGCGAACGACAGTCAAGATGCAAGTCGACCCCAGGAACACACGCTATTAAAAAGGAGAGGAGTGTTGGGGATGTTAGATCCTCAGAACTCGCTTCATAAATGCCTTATTTTGGATTTCACGTTTGCGACCTTGACCTTGAGATTTCATTTCTCACCAGCAAAATCCATGGTTGTGATTGGCTGCTGTGTATTTTAGTGGGCTGTTTTTTGTGACTGACTGTCCCAAGGACGTTTCTATGATGTATAAATAAACGAGAGTTGTGTGCTTGATTGTATTGTGTGATTGCTGGGTGTTTGTAGAATATACTTTCTACGCTTACAAAGCCTTTTGTCTTCAGCTTTGGATTCAAGGTAGCCTATCTGGACGCTGGTTCATTGTCTCGTTCGCGTTTATCGACTAAGGTGAACTCATCGTAATAGCTTCAAGCTTACCTAGTGACGAATATATATTAGATCGAATGCCAATGGTGGTAAGGAATATTTGTGACTAAAAAAAGTGTTCAACTGTTCATGACACTTGATTGACTAACAGAATTAAACTGCTATTTTTAAAAAAAAATTACATCTCCTACTTACCACAAGCAGCTTCATGTATACTATTGAATTGGCATTCTTTTTTCGCCTGATTTTCAATGATTTCTTCTTTCTGATCCATAGGATTTTCATCATTTGAATTATTGGAGTTGTGAAGGAATTGTTGACAGCATTCCAATAAATTTACATAAACTAACCAAGGTAACTGATGCATTAATTCATTATCTAAATTACGATAAGCTGCTTCAGCATGTATAACATTACGTACAGATTGATGATTTTCTGCAATCAGTAGTATATTGGACTTTTCAATCGGTAAACGATTATCATCATCAAGGGCTCCATGATCATGTAACCAATGAGAAATCTGTTGATTAAAAAAATTTGAACAAAATTACTTTCAAGTAATAAACAGCTATTAACCATAACTCTATAATAAAAAATCATTCAATGTGATCACTAGTGAGTAGAGCTTAGTGATGAAATCCCCGGAGTTTTTACTTACTTACTTACTTACTTACGCCTGTTACCCCAATAGAGCATAGGCCGCTCACCAGTTTCCTCCAACCAACTCTGTCCTGGGCCTCCCTTTACAGTTCTGTCCGATTTTTATTTATTCTTTTCATATCTTTCTCTATTTCTCGACGTAATGTGTTGCTTGGGCCTTCCTCTTTTCCTTTTGCCTTGATGGTTCTATGTAAGGGCTTATCTCGTGACGCAGTTAGGTGCTTTTCGTAGTGTGTGTCCTATCCACTTCCACCACTTCTTCCTCATTTCCTCATCCACTGGAATCTGGTTTGTTCTCTCCCACAGTTCGTTGTTGCTGATCGTGTCTGGCCAACGAATACGAAGTATTTTGCGTAGACAACTGTTCATAAACACTTGTATCTTCTGGATGATGCCTTTCGTAGTTCTCCAAGTTTCCGCTCCATACAGTAGAACTGTCTTGACATTTGTATTGAAAATCCTGATTTTGATTTTGGTTGAAAGTTGTTTAGAGTTCCAGATATTTTTCAATTGTAGAAATGCAACCCTTGCTTTGCCAATCCGTGCCCTCACATCTTCATCGGATCCACCTTTCTCGTCGATAATGCTGCCCAAATATGTAAAGGTGCTAAAGTCCTCCAAAACATCTCCATCAAGAGTGATTTGTTTGGTGCATGTTGTGTTGTATCATAGAATTTTGCTTTTTCCTTTATGTATGCTCAGTCATACTGCTGCTGAGGCTGCTGCTACACTGGTCGTCTTCTCTTGCATTTGTTTTCGCGTGTGTGATAGAAGAGCCCCAGAGTTCGAGTGAGAAGATATGAACAGTGCAGTTCAATCATGTAGGGATGTAGGCAGTAACTACCGGAGACAAATGGGTGAGGTCGCGTCAAAATCCCTAGATTGATCAGAATTAGACATTAACACCACGGGATGCTGGCCCAGTGTTAGACCGAAGATCCTGAGTTCGGTTCCTGTGAGTAGCAGCAGTTGTGAATGGATACCGCTCAGGAGTGCCATGCTAGGACGACACAGCCGACCAGTGCTTTTTTGTTTCTACTAATGGTCTAACAATCATTGATTCATAATTTTAGCAATAAATAACAGTCTGCAAAACTCTATCATGAAAAAGTTTACTCTTATTTTATAAACCAGTGTGATTGAGTACACAATAGGTTGTTATCAATAACAACCTATTGTGTACTCAATCACACTGGTTTATAAAATAAGAGTAAACTTTTTCATGATAGAGTTTTGCAGACTGTTATTTATTGCTAAAAATTATGAATCAATGATTGTTAGACCATTAGTAGAAACAAAAAAGCACTGGTCGGCTGTGTCGTCCTAGCATGGCACTCCTGAGCGGTATCCATTCACAACTGCTGCTACTCACAGGAACCGAACTCAGGATCTTCGGTCTAACACTGGGCCAGCATCCCGTGGTGTTAATGTCTCATTCTGATCAATCTAGGGATTTTGACGCGACCTCACCCATTTGTCTCCGGTAGTTACTGCCTACATCCCTACATGATTGAACTGCACTGTTCATATCTTCTCACTCGAACTCTGGGGCTCTTCTATCGCACACCCAACAACAAATGCAAGAGAAGACGACCAGTGTAGCAGCAGCCTCTGCAGCAGTAGGTCTCAACATACATAAAGGAAAAAGCAAGATTCTACGATACAACACAACATGCACCAAACAAATCACTCTTGATGCAGACGCCTTGTAGGACGTTAACACCTTTACATATCTGGGCAGCATCATCGACGAGAAAGGTGGATCGGATGGAGATGTGAGGGCATGGATTGGCAAAGTGAGGGATGCATTTCTACAGTTGAAAAATATCTGGAACTCCAAACAGTTTTCAACCAAAATCAAAATTAGGATTTTCAATACAAATGTCAAAACAGTTACTACTGTATGGAGCGGAAACTTGGAGAACTACGAAAGCCATCATCCAGAAGATACAAGTGTTTATGAACAGTTGTCTACGCAAAATACTTCGTATTCGTTGGCCAGACACGATCAGCAACAACGAACTGTGGGAGAGAACAAACCAGATTCCAGTGGATGAGGAAATCAGGAAGAAGTGGTGGAAGTGGATAGGACACACACTACGAAAAGCACCTAACTGCGTCACGAGAAAAGCCCTTATATGGAACCCTCAAGATAAAAGGAAAAGAGGAAGGCCAAGCAGCGCATTACGTCGAGAAATAGAGAAAGATATGACAAGAATGAACAAAAATGGGACAGAACTGGAAAGGGAGGCCCAGGACAGAGTTGGTTGGAGGAGACTGGTGAGCGGCCTATGCTCAATTGGGGGTAACAGGCGTAAGTAAGTAAGTAAGTAAGTAAAAACTCCGGGGATTTCATCACTAAGCTCTACTCACTAGTGATCACATTGAATGATTTTTTATTATAGAGTTATGGTTAATAGCTGTTTATTACTTGAAAGTAATTTTGTTCAAATTTTTTTAATCAACAGATTTCTCATTGGTTACATGATCATGGAGCCCTTGATGATGATAATCGTTTACCGATTGAAAAGTCCAATATACTACTGATTGCAGAAAATCATCAATCTGTACGTAATGTTTATACATGCTGAAGCAGCTTATCGTAATTTAGATAATGAATTAATGCATCAGTTACCTTGGTTAGTTTATGTAAATTTATTGGAATGCTGTCAACAATTCCTTCACAACTCCAATAATTCAAATGATGAAAATCCTATGGATCAGAAAGAAGAAATCATTGAAAATCAGGCGAAAAAAGAATGCCAATTCAATAGTATACATGAAGCTGCTTGTGGTAAGTAGGAGATGTAATTTTTTTTAAAAATAGCAGTTTAATTCTGTTAGTCAATCAAGTGTCATGAACAGTTGAACACTTTTTTTAGTCACAAATATTCCTTACCACCATTGGCATTCGATCTAATATATATTCGTCACTAGGTAGTACGCTTGAAGCTATTACGATGAGTTCACCTTAGTCGATAAACGCGAACGAGACAATGAACCAGCGTCCAGATAGGCTACCTTGAATCCCAAACTAAAGTAAGAAGGCTTTGTAAGCGTAGAAAGTATATTCTACAAACACCCAGCAATCACACAATACAATCAAGCACACACAACTCTCGTTTATTTATACATCATAGAAACGTCCTTGGGACAGTCAGTCACAAAACAGCCACTAAAATACACAGCAGCCAATCACAACCATGGATTTTGCTGGTGAGAAATGAAATCTCAAGGTCAAGGTCGCAAACGTGAAATCCAAAATAAGGCATTTAAGAAGCGAGTTTTGGGGATCGAACATCCCCAACACTCCTCTCCTTTTTAGTAGCGCGTGCTCCTGGGGTCGACTTGCATCATGACTGTCGTTCGCCACCGTCTGAGAGGATATCTTCGGGAACGAAGAACACCTTGCTGCTGAGTTTCTTCTTGTGGCGGGGCCTGCCGGTAGACTCAAGGTATCAAACAACATGTCAAAGAGGAAGTCCTTCTGCTCTTGATGGGCGATCTGGGGCTAGCCGTTTGCATATCTGACTTCGATGGCGTGAACATTTATCACCTCCTACCTCTACTTCTTACATAACTCGCCCAACTCTTCTGACCACTCGTACACTAAAATACACAGCAATCAATTACAGCCATGGATTTTCCTCGTAAGAAATGAAACCCCACGGTCAACTGATCAACCCATGCTGGCTGCAAACGTGAAATCCAAAATAAGGCATTTTTTATGAAGCGAGTTTTTTGGGGATCTAACATCTCCAACACGATCCGACATCATGGATTGGTTGGTATTCACTGGTTGTAAAAATCATATTCAATGTTCATTTAATTATCAATGATTGTCAATAGTTGCATTGATGATGATTCTAAACAAATTTAAAACTTGACAGAGAGTTTTTATCGAGCAAAAAAAAACACAATCATAATGGTGGTATATTTGTAATATTCTAATTCTGAATAGTAGTAGAAAGTTGAATTTCTGACGTTTTTATGACATAATCTCAGACCCTACGTCAATGAATAAATAAGTATTTTTTTTACTCAAGTTGACATTAACTAATTTAGATATTGTGTAAACGAGACTTAATAATTCAAATTGCTTTTGAATATACTAAGAAATTTGACCATGTGAATGTCAAATTTGTTAGAGTGTGTGCGTCAACTAAATAATATGAAGGAGAAATAATTTCAGATTCGTAATGTCAGATGTTTCATTAAGATTGTGCGTTTTTAGTGTAAGGACAAATTTGTATTGTATGTAGGCAATAGAGGGGCATGACAGTGGTAAGGTGTTTCCTTCGGGAAACCAGCATCTGAAGTGATGTGGCCTTCTCGTAACGGAAGGAAAGGGTTAGAAAAGGTCGATTCTAAAAATGTCACACCTCAACTTATTCCAGATCGGAAGCCATTTGAAGAGCGAAGCTAAAGCGTTGAAAACTTTGCATAAAAAAGACCATACCTGACATGCCTCAATCAGTGTTTGTTCCCTTGGATTCTGCAGTCACGCTGCCAGGCCACTAAGACCAGCACTAACCTAGATTCCTTCTCAAGTTCTTCAAGAAATACCTTTCCACAGTGTGGGTAGCCCCATACCTGTAACAATACAGTAGACCAATCAAATCCTTTCTACACTTCTTAATTACTCTCTTATCTTCACGACTAACCTTTTTTTTCGTTTCCTCTTATCGTCTCTCGTTTCGGTGTCGGATAAGTTGTTTTATGTATTTTAAAAGATAGTTCAGATTGATGAGAAGATAGTTAAGGCTTCTAGTAAATAGAGGATAGTAGGTAACATGTGGAAATATTCAGTTGTTCTGTATTCTGTATACATAGCAGAAACCGTTTTAAACTGTTCAGATACTGTTACATCTATCAGGTGCTTACTAAAGACCACTCATTCAATTTGTAGCCGCTTAAGACGTACAAGATTATAGGGCGGTATTTCGTGCTACTTAAATGTTCCTTTTCCTGGTCCAGGACCCGGTCCCGGATCTCTAGTCCGGGATCCTGATTCTCTTTTGGACTCGGACCTCCTACTTTCCGTATGTTTGTAGAATACAGGTTCTACTTCACATCAAGTCTTCTTATTTTACTCAATAAGGGGGTTGGGATAATCGGATTTGAGTAGCATGTCGTGTCGTAAGCTGACGTGCTTACGTGCAGGCGTAACACCTTGTTAGGAGTCAAGATTTCCCTGAGGAAACCACTGAATGAATGCAAGATATAGTTTTCTAGCCGCTTCTCATAGTGCTCAAGTTACTTGAACACAAGAGGAAAGCTACGAAGTACGAAAAAGTACTTGACTCCAAGGTTGGTTTATGTGCAGAGAAAAAATGGGTGTTTATAGGGTTATTCATGACCTTTGGCTTCTAGAAGGTTCGGGAATATACTAACGGTATGAATAAACACCCAATCACAGTCATGGCATGTGGTTCTGCCCTTTTCAAATGTTTCCGTGAAAGTTCTATTCGGCCCTGATTGGACAGATAGTTTCCTGGAGTGTTTCTGGACCTTTATAACCGTGTCCGACGAATATTTCATAATTCTCCAACAACTATCTGCAGACTCATTTTTTTGATCGATTTAAACACAATCGGTTTTAGTATTCAAACTAAGACATTTCGAATCGATAGTTGTTCAATACAGTGAGCTGTTTTAAGATTCTCGTTTGGGTTGTGTCATTCTAAGATGAAAATACAATAAATGATATTGATTTTTACACATTTGAAATCATCAATCAATCATTGTTAGATCACCATTAGAAATCTGGGAGCACAGGACAGCCGTTTCGTCCTGGTATGGGACTCATCAGTGGCGAGCGCATCCGCAACTCCTGCACAGCGCAGGATTCGAACCCGGGCCTTCAGTCTTGTGCGCGAACGCCTAACCTTATTTATAAACAAATACAGATTACATAAATTTCATCTAATACCCGTTGCCACTGTTAAGTTCGTCACTAGGTATGCTTGAAGTTATTACGACGAGTTCACCTTAGTCGATAAACGTAAACGAGACAATTAACCAGCGCCCAGGTAGGCTGCCTTGATCCGAAAACGGCAAAACGGAAGTTCTGATTAGCGTAGAAAGTGCATTCTACAAACACCCAACAATCACAATACAATCAAGCACACAAATATCGTTTATTTATGCATCCTAGAAACGTGTTTGAGACAGCCACAAAAATAGCACACTAAAATACACAGCAGCCAATCACAGCCATGGATTTTCCTGCTGAGAAATGCGGTCTCAAGGTCAACTGATCAGCCCATGCTGGTTGCAAACATGAAATCCAAAATAAGGCATTTATGAAGCGAGTTCTGGAGATCTAACATCCTCAACAACGAAATTATTAAACCATATGATAGTAAATAATTGAAAGCCTCTCTTCGCTGTACCAAAATATTTGACTTAATAGAAATTTTCACAAACTGATCTAAGCTAGACCACCATCAAAAACATACAAAAACTTGACGGTCATTCCCTCCTAGTATAGGATTTATCGTTTAATGAACATTCATGATTCTCGCATACGCGCCGCAAAAGTAAAACCTTCCGTCTTGAGTGTGAACGCCTAATCCAATGACCACTGAGACAGCATCCAACGATGTTAATATCTAACTTCAATCAATCAATCCACAACAATCTTGCACTGCTTGTTACGACTGTTTATCATCCAAATTTGTTTGTATGAAGTTCAGTATATGCCTTTTTTGAATTTGGCGCTAAACTAAATCACACAACATACTAAACTAAATAACTTGCTTCGCTTAATTGATCTTGTCTGTTATTTTATCATTTAAAGTTTCAATTACTTTGTTTAGTATTTTGTAAAGTCAAGTTATTCATCTCTGTCAAAAAAAAAACATTTGCCATGACTAATTGGTTGAATTTTGAAGATTAACAATTTTTAGAATATTTTTCAATATTCAATAATTCACTGTAGGCATGCACTGTTTAATTCCCTGCTGTTTTTTTTTTGAATTAATTGGATAAGACAACTATTTCTGACAGTGAATTTTATATTTGTTATAATGTCAGAATATGAACTGAAGATAAAAGAAAAAAAATTACAAAAACTTTGCTCTGATTTTTATCCACTGGCCACAATTTACTAAAGACTATTGATTTCTTATCGTGCAAACCACAGGATCTGACCACTTGTGGAAGAAAGCTAGGGGCAGCTAAATCAAAATATGACACGAATCCATGAAGTCACTGACAAATGGACTGAGTCATGTTGATAGGTGTAGACTATCTGGTTGGGATCCCCGAGACGAAAGACACCAATTGTTAGAGACTTTGAACGACATGGCGCAGGTGCATCCACTCTTTGTCTTTTCTCAAATCCTAATCTTCTGAATTCCTTGTCAGCTGTATCTTTCTCTTTCTAAATTTACCTTACTGAGATATGGTTCCTGAATAATATCGTCGAACTCTAATCTTTCCGATTATTGCTCTTACATCTACTACCTGTACTATAATGGGATTTGAATCGACAAAGCGGTATGGCAACTTGAACACAGATGTACGTACGTACTAAGTTCTACGTTGTAACTAACTAACTAACTAACTAACTGGATGACCGCATGTTGAATTTATTTCATACTCTATATCACAGGAAAGCTTTAGATTTTTTTCGAAAACTTTTTACAGTCATGATTTGTCTATATCTCTATCAAATGGAGCATGCCCATTGTAAAGCTCTTATGAGAGGCCATGACCAGTGGAGTTCAGTGATGTCAGATATGAAGCAGTTATTCACTGATGACTATGGCCGATAGTTGCTCAAGATCTTGTGCTAATTGAAGTTTGACATGAACACAACCGGATACAAGCTCAGTTGTCAAGAGTTTAGGCGTTTATGCTGGAGACAGATGGTTCTAGGTTTGATTCACGTGTGTGAGGATGGTGCATGCTCACTACTGATCAGAAGCAAACGACCGTCCAGTTTCTCCATGTTTTCGATGGTCGGCTCACATTGATCAATTCATGATTTCAATGACACTGTGGTTACTTCTTTTTACTGAGATCACGAGTCGACACAACAATGTGGACGTTTTGCTTAACATCATTTCAATAACAACAATGGAACAAGTATTTTTGGATAATATCCAGGTAAATTTAACAATTTGATTAGGTATCTAGAAATCACTTCGTCTATGATGGTTACTGTCATCTCGCGGATCCCAACCAGGTTGCTTCAAGATTGGGTTGCCCTGGCACCTGAACTAGTGATAGGGAGTGAAGTAGTCGAACGGGTAGACCACTTCACTTATCTCGGGAGTCTCATCAGTGCCGATGGCCTGGTGACTGACGAAATCTCAGCACGGATACAGAAGGCTCGATTGGCTTTTGTCAACCGGCGTCACTTATGGCGTAGGCGAGATATCCGTTTGCTGACTAAAGGACGAGTGTATTGCGCAGTAGTTCGCTCTGTCTTACTTTATGGCTGTGAAACATGGCCGGTCAGAGTTGAAGATATTCGTAGGTTACTGGTTTTCTATCACAGGTGTCTTCGAAGCATTGCTCGTATATCGTGGGACACCCGAGTGAGCAACGCTGTTATTAGGAATCAGGTGCTAGGTAAAAATGGCAGATCAAAAGATGAAGTAGTGAAACTTTATCAGTTGAGGTGGTTGGGACATGTGTTACGAATTCCTAACCACCGACTGCCTCGAAGAGCTTTGTTTTGTAGTGTAGGAGTAGGTTGGAAGAAAGCTAGGGGCGGCCAAACCAAAACATGACAGAAATCCATTGACAAGTGGACTGAGTCATGTCGGTAGTTGTCGTCTACTTGGTTGGGGCCTGCGAGATTATCGTAATCGATGGTTAGAGACCCTGAATGACAGCATAAAATCGTTCGCGATGGCGCAGGTGCATTTATTCTTTATGTTCTGTCAAATCCTAATCTTCTGGATTCTTCAACACCTCTAGTTTTGACCTTCTAAACTTATCTCACTGAATTATACTTTTTGAATAATAATATCTTCTATTCCTAACCTCTCCGATTTCTTCTGATACTTTTACTACCTCTTCTACCATTGAATTTGAATTGATCTGGTATGGCAACATGAAATAATGTACTTACGTAAGAATTTCTACGTTGAATCTGACTGACTGACTGACCAGGTACACTACACCTACTAACATGACTCAGTCCACTTGTCAGTGACTTCATGGATTTGTGCCATGTTTTGGTTTGGCTGCCGCTAGCTATCTTCCAACCTACCGCTGCACCATAAAACAAGGCTCGACGAGGTAGGTAGTGGTTGGGCTTTCGTAACACATGTCTCAAACCACCTCCACTGATGAAGTTTCCATACTTACTTACTTCATCTCTTGATATACCATTCTTGCCTAGTAACCGTTTCTTAACAAGCGCATTTTTTTACTCAACAGTCTCAAAATAAACTAGCAACGAATCAGGGACACCTATGATTGAAAACCACTAACCTACGATCATATGCGTCTACTTAGGTTACTAGGGTAATAGTACACGGCACAACATCCAGTTCAATAATCAGACTTAAATTTGAATGAAAAGTATCTCAAGTCATGCAGTTATCCATATGAATCCGTAAAATCTTTACACTTATGTATGTTACCTTCTATTTTTGCTTAAAACTTGTCAACATACAACACTCACACACACACACACACAAAATATCTCAATTTGTATGCCTGAAAATAGAAAACCAATCATCTGATGTTTATTTCAAATTATAAACATTGTAGGTGGCATAAAAATTTTCATGTAATTTTGTCAAAAAAAAAATAATTCTGTCTACTATAAAGAAAGATTTATTTTTGTGCAATCTCGTAAATTATTATCGATAATTAATGAAATGTGTAATTACATTGAAAAATGAAAATACACAGACAATTTGTCAATTAAAGATTCAAATATCATAAATCACGCCTGGAAAAATGGTAACAAATCACAACAGAATATCAACAGAATCGACTGAAGGAGTTATACATTCAGTTATTGGGAAGCGGTGTCAATTTTGTTGGTTTCTAGAAAAATCTAAGTGTAGAATCTAAACTGAGGTTTGGACTGAGGTCCATAGCGTGTCATCAGCATAGATAATACATACTATCAATAAACCACGCTACATCACCTTTGTAGGCGATTAGGTCGGGTTTTATGTAGGTCCGCCGGTTGAGAATACTGTGGTGCGAGCTACTTATAAGTAGTATATGACGTGAGTAAAAACGTAATGTCTGGCAGAAGAGAAGATGGGGGAAGATCAAGAAGAAAGGAAGAGTTAGAACACAATGGAATTTGTATATGAAAATCATGAATAGTGACAATGGATTGATGTTTTGCAACAGGAACAGTCCAGTACGATGGATGATGGACTGATATTTTTTTGCAAATGAACGATTTACGATATGGTTTTCCAATTTTACTGAATAACTCTGTAATTCTCATTAAATACAATTAGGTTGTCCTCACTTTTGTTCTCGTTCACTACAATACGAGCATCACTAAACACTTAGTAACCTGAACATCTCAACGATCTTTCAAGTTTCGACACAATCCGGTTGTGCTTCGTGATTCGTAGTCGCTGGACACTTTTCCAGAATTGTAAGATATGGGTGAGAGGTTCTACTTTCCTACACCCTGAGGAGCAGTTAAGGGGTTCAAGTAAACTTTGAAAACCATTAGAGTGATTTATGAGATTCGTGACCTATCAGGACCTCGAGGCTAGGGTCTTACATCGCTTAGCATGTCTAAGAGGGACGGTCGAATGCAATGACTCAATTCCCAGACCCCCATCTTGTATATGAGCATGTAGATAGCTTTTAGTTGTATCTTTGGGTAAATCAAGACATAACCGAACCCATTTACTCACCTTTATGTCAATCGTTTGCACTTCTGTTAACCCAACGAGGCCTAATTGGCCAACATATTGCAAACTCGGAAGGGTATACATCTTCAGTATTTGCAGCCGCTTTATCGGATCGAGCGGTGCGTCAACTACTTCTTTCAGATGCTTTTCAGCCACTACCCGTAGTGACTGTTTGGTGATTCCATGGTAGGAAAACCAGATACCAAGATAATTGAAACTATCATTAACTCCCAGAGTTTCCCATGGTATACAACCCATCGTATATATCTGTGGAATTACGCACACGGTTTTCTGCTTACCCTGTGCCTTCATAGTCAACGATTTTGACTTTGCGGCGTTAACAACTAGGCCAGTTTTCCCTAGGGCGCCCGCTAACGAGTTGAGTTTAATCTGCTTTCACACAGTGGTCTCATCCATACAAAGAATGAATAGCAGCAGTGAAATAGGGTCACCTTGTCTCACCTCCTATCTGAAACATACAGGAATTGACGGTAAAGTGACACTTTGTGGGTCCCGATGAGACACTGATAAAGGAAGCAGCTGTAAAGACCCTGGACTATTGACGCCGACCCAATGTGGTTATCCCAAACACTCAGCATCTCGGTGTATTGTGTCAGCTGGTGTCGAGGCCTCTTAAACAAGTGTCCCCAGTAGGGTTATGTGATCCAGTGCTGAAAAGCTACTGAACGCCAGTGAGGTACGCCCACTTATGTAGAGTGGGATTAACCCTGCTTGGCTGAGTGCTTGCGCTTAGTCGAGTTCATGACATCTACCGCATGGGAGGGTGTACGTTCTGGCTGATCTTGTGGGACAAACTCGATCTTTAGCTTCATGTGGGGTTTGAGGGCTCCGATCAATTGTATCAGCGCAAGGCAGTTGACGGCCAAACGATTGGAACGGCTGCTGACAGTCCGACACTTTGACCTGGCTAGTGGATACAGAGGACTCACCAACAGTAGCTAGAAAACTGATTTTTTGTTTAAATGAGAACTGATGGCATATAAACTCATTGTCAGTTGCCAGTTACGAAGACACTACATCTCCTGATGTCATTCCACTATCTTATGGATTAAACTCTACAGTCAAAGACTCATGGTATGGTCTCTGTTAGGATATTCATCCAATATCCTAAGAGAATTATTGCTCAGTTGCTACTGGTTAATTCTTGCTGGTCACTTTTATGGTCGTCCTAGATGTTAATGTCACGTGCTCCAATGTTGTTTCTTATTGGTTGTCCTGACTATCAATGTCACTATAAATGTTGCTTCCTATTAGTCGTCTTAACTGACAATGTCACAGATGTCGATGCTGTTTCCTAATCGACCAAAATGTCAAAAATACGCATTATGTGTAACGTTTTAAGACAAGGACCAGGGCTTGGTCCCGGATCCCTAGTCCGGGATCCTGATTCTCTTCTGGATTCGGACCTCGTACTTTCTCAATGCTTGTAGAATCCATGTTCTACTCCACACTAAAGTCTTCTTATTTTTACTCAATCTAGGGGTTGGGATAATCGGATTAGAGTAGCATGTCATGTCACCGGATCCTCGATCCTCGCTCTCGTTCTCCGACTACATAAACTCGTAATAGCTCAAGTATATCAAGTTGACGTGTTTCCGTGGTAGGCGTACCAGTCTCCTAAGAAAATCACTTACTAGACAATATCTATAACCTACTCACAAATTCTATGTGTTCAAATTAAAAATAAGAGCATAGAAATAGAGTTTGTCAATTAATTCGCGTGAAATTCTACAACAGCATATCACTTCATTCAATAATTCATCAAGTTCAAAATTATTCACAACTAATTCAATTGAGGCAGGGTTTTCTTTTATCTATAAGGACAATGATTTATCAAGTATAGTGTAAGTGATAAGATGAATAAATAAGGCAATAATAGTACACTACTGATCTGTTTTAACGAACAATAACATTTAAATAGAATAACAATTATATATATATACTTATCAATACTAATCAATAGTTCACACACACACACACACAAAGTCTACTTACTTACTTATACCATTGTCCATTGGTACACTTTATTTGTATATAAATGACAAATTGAGTTGATGAGTTTACTATTAAAAAGCCTAATGACAATTTGAACTCAAACCAGTGCACTGAGATGCACCTCTGTCATTGTAGCTCAAATCTATACAAAAAACAATTCGTTGGAAAGTACTAATCAGATGGTAAAAAGACAAGTGCACTATTATCAGTGGTAAGAATTATAAAATACAATAATTCAGGATAGAGTTATGAAGATTAGTGTTTATTACTGAAATCCTGAATCAATCATTGTAAGATTAAAACCATTAGAAACCTGGAAGAAGGCTGAAAACTATCGACAGCCTGATGTATCCGATTAATGCACCAACATCAGTAGAGACAAAGCCGCAAAGACAACCCGTTTAAGAAGTAGGATGCCCGCGACTGCAGAACGAACCATGGTACTTGGGTAGAAGCGCGAGTGGTCAGAAAAGTTGGTCGAGTTATGTACAAAGTAGAGGTAAGAGGTGATAAATGATCACGTCATCGAAATCAGATACGCAGACGGCTAGCCCCAGATCGCCCATCAAGAGCAGAAAGCCTTCCCCTTTGACATCTTGCTTGATACCTTCAGCCTACCGGCAGCCCCGCCACAAGAAGAAACTCAGCAGCAAGGTGTTCTTCGTTCCCGAAGGTATCGTCTCAAACAGCGGCGAACGACAGTCAAGATGCAAGTCGACCCCAGGAACACACGCTATTAAAAAGGAGAGGAGTGTTGGGGATGTTAGATCCTCAGAACTCGCTTCATAAATGCCTTATCTTGGATTTCATATTTGCGAGCGTGGGCTGATCAGTTGAACTTGAGATTTCATTTCCCTCCAGGAAAATCCATGTCTGTGATTGGCTGCTGTGTATTTTAGTGTGCTATTTTTGTGACAGTCCCAAGGACGTTTCTTTGATGTATAAATAAACAAGAGTTGTGTGCATGATTGTATTGTAATTGTTGGGTGTTTGTAGAATATACTTTCTACGCTTACCAAGTCTTCTGTTTTTCAGTTTGGGATTCAAGGTAGCCTATCTGGACGCTGTTTCATTGTCTCGTTCGCGTTTATCGACTAAGGTGAACTCATCGTAATAGCTTCAAGCGTACCTAGTGACGAACCCTACAGACGCCTGCTTCGTCCTGGTATGGAACTGTTCAGCCGTGTGCTTCCATTCTTCATGCTACTAGCAAGATTCATGATTGTACTAGTTACTGGGATGGTAGAGAAAATTTGTAACTCAGAGAATAAAACGTCAGCACAACTAGGTAACTGGTCTCATGAGGAAATTCCTTGAGTTCTAATGAGAAGATGTGACCATTGGAGTTGAAGCCGGTGTCGGGCTTTTAGGCAGTAACTACCAAAGACAAATGGGTGAGGTTGCGTAAAATTCCTAGATTGATCAGAATTAGACATTAACACATTTGAATGCAAGCTCATAGGTTCAGTGGTTGGGCTCTCGTACGCAAGACCGATGGTCCTAGGTTTGAATCATGAGAGTAGTAGGAGTCGTGGATGCGCACTGCTGATAAGTCTCATATAAGAACGAAAAGGCCGTTCAGTGGTATAACATTGATTCATGATATCAATAAATATCACTTAAATAATAAGATATCTAAGATTAGTAGTAGTATGGCAACTTGAACTGAAGTATGTACATACCAAGTCCTATATTGTAGTTGACTGACTGACTGACAAAGATTGACCATTTCAATGTAATTTAAGTTGATGATATTCAGTAAAGGAATTATTTCTGCCGAATGATTGATCTGTTTTCATCAATTACTACAAAAGATTTAAGTTGATAATTGTTACACATGCTCATAAACATGTCAGTTTGATATGCTTGAACTATGACGAGTTACCACCTTAGTCGGTAAACGAGAGCGAGGATCAAGGATCGGGCGACACTACAGGCTACTCTAATCCGATTGTCCCAATCCCCATTGAATAAAAGAAGAAGGCTTGATATGAAGTAGAACCTGTATTCTACAAGCATCTAGAAAGTACGAGGTCCGAGTCCAGAAGAGAATCAGGATCTCGGACTAGGGATCCGGGTCATAAAACGTTACAGATAATGCGTATTTATACATTTAGGTTGAATAGGAAACAGCATCGAAGTATGTGACCTTGACAGTTAAGACGACCAATAGGAAACAACATTTGAAGTGACATTGATATCTAGGACGACCATAATATTGACCAATAGGAATTGACTAATAGAACCAGACTCACAAAAAATTCTCTGGATGGATATCCTAACATTAATTTGAAGTAAATAACATAGGAAATGATTACATCAAAAACGTTTAACTGAATCACGATTCCAATAACAGAAAACAATCCCCATAACTCTATAATGAAAAGTGATAAAATGTGCTCAATAGTGGCTTGTTGTGTAAGGAAATCCTCAGGATTTTAGTGACAAGTAATGACCAGTAAAGTTCAACTATGTCTAGGTTGTGAGACAGTAACTACCGAAGACAATGAGTGACGTCACGCAAAAATCTTTAGATTGATCAGTGTTAGACATCAGCACCACCGGATACCAACTTAGTGGTCCCGAGGTTAGGCGTTCGAGCGTAAGACCGAAGATTCTAAGTTCGGATCCTGTGAGCAGTTGGAGTCGTTGGTGCGCACTTCCACTGATGAGTGTTCCCGTGTCAGGATGAGACGGCTATCCACTGTTTCTAAGTTTCTACTGGTGGTCTAACAATGATTCATTCATGATTTCGGTAAAAATATATGATAACAAACGTTCTAGTCATTAGCGGTATGGCAACTTGAACTAATGTACGTGCATAATGTGTTCTACGTTGTAGCTGACTGACTGACTGACTGACTACCTGCTGAGTTTACTTCATACTCTATCACAGGAACGCTTTACCTTTTTTGTGATACTAATAAATAGTACACAAAGTCTCTTTAACTATTAATCCAATTGATTTTATGATTAGCGAGTTTATAAATGTCATGATGATAAATTGCTTTAATGAATTGTTTTACTATTTTTCATATAATTAGATTACAATAGCCTAATGACAAGCTGCATTGAAATCAATGCACTGAGATGCACTTCAATTTTTGTTGTTCTAATCAACACAAAAAAAATTGTGGTTGAAAAGTACTAATTAGTTAGTTTGAAGACAAGTGTACTATTAGTAGTAGTAAGAATATTTTCAGTTAGAGCTTTGAAGATATGTGTTTTTTACACATTTGAAATCATCAATCAATCAATCAATCATTGTTAGACCACCACTAGTAGAAACGTGGAAGCACTCGACGGCTGTTTCGTCCTGGTATGGGACTCATCAGCAGTGCGCATCCACGACTCCTGCACCGTTAGATGCTGGCCCAGTGGTCCGTTGGTTAGGCGTTCGCGCACAATACCGCGGGTCCCAGGTTCGAATCCTACGAGGTGCAGGATTCGTGGGTGCGCACTACTGATGAATCAGTCCCATACCTGGACGAAACGGCTGTCCAGTGCTTCTAGGTTTCTACTAGTGGTGGTCTAACAATGATTGATTGGTGATTTCAAAGAAAAACTCAACAATCTTCATTACTTTACAATGAGAGTTTTATTAGACGTCACAATGAAATAGAATACGTGACTACATATAATAAATAGATGAAAGCACAAGTTGATAATACAAGGGAATAAGTGTATTGTTAGTCATGACAAGAATTATAACATACGATAAAAGAAGTTCTAGTCAGTAGTGCAACATTGAAAGTAGTCGGTTAGACTTGGATAAATAGATTTAAATTACAAATGGCAAAATATTATTAGGATTACGTAATAAGAAGTGTGTTAAATAATTAGACAGTGAAGAATATATGTGTTGGCGACGTTAGATCCCCCACAACTCGCTTGACAAATGCCTTAATTTTGGATTTCACGTTTGCGAGCATGGGCTGGTCAGTTGACCTTGAGATCACATTTTCCGCCAGGAAAATCCTTGTCTGTGATTAGCTGCTGTGTATTTTAGTGGGCTATTTTTGTGATTGTCTCAAGAACGTTTCTATGATGTATAAATAAACGAGATTTGTGTACTTGATTGTTGTGATTGTTGGGTGTTTGTAGAATATACTTTCTACGCTTATCAAGATTTCTCTTTAGTTGTTTCGGATCAGAGTAGCCTACATGGACTCTGGTTCATTGTCTCGTTCGTATTTATCGACTAAGGTGAGCCGGTAATAGTTTCATGTATACCTAGTGACGAAACTAACAATATACATTATGAGGTTGTGGAGATTGTTGAGTTAATTTTTGAAATAATGAATCGATCAATGTTATTTAGACCACCATTAGAAACCTGGAAGCACTGAATGACGGCCATTTTGTCTGGGTATAGGACTATAAGTTCTAGTGAGAAGTCGTGACTAGTGGAGTTCCACCATGTTTGGATGTGAACCAGTGCTCACCGAAATCAGTGGGTGACGTTGCACAACACCATGGATTGATAGACATTAGACATTAACACCGTTAGACGTTGGATTAGTAGTTCGGCCGTCAGGGGTTTGGGCGCAACACCGAAAGTCCTCAGTGAAGAATGTAGACAGAAAGAGGTGAAAAATTACAAACAAATACAGGAATGTGATGTATTTCTACTGGACACATAAACTCTGGTTGAGGGTTCAGATTTCTATAGCTTCTGCACAATATTATAGGTGACAGGATTGAACCCCGTCGGGGGAGGGTGACCATGAAGGTACACGATGGCTGACTTGGAATGATTCCGTTGTACCTGACAACATGATAACGCCGCTTGCATTTCTACGGTTGAAAAATATCTGGAACTTCAAACAAATATCAATCAAAACCGAAATCAGGATTTTCAATACAAATGTCAACACAGTTCTACTGTATGGAGAGGAAACTTGAAAGACTACCAAAGCCATCATCCAGAAGATACAAGTGTTTATTAACAGTTGTCTACGCAAAATACTTCAGATTCGTTGGCCAGACACCATCAACAACAACGTACTGTGGGAGAGAAAAAAGTAGATTCCAATGGAGGAGGAAATCAGGAAGAAGTGGTGGAAGTGGATAGGACACACACGACGAAAAGCACCTAACTGCGTCACAAGACAAGCCCTCACATGGAACCCTCAAGGCAAAAGGAAAGGAGGAAGCTCAAGGAACACATTACACCTAGAAATAGAGAAAGATATGAGAAGAATGAACAAAAATTGGACAGAACTATAAAGGGAAGCTCAGGACAGAGTTGGTTGGAGAAAACTGGTGGGCGGCCTTTGCTCCATTGTGCGTAACAGGTGTAAGTAACTAAGTAACTAAGTTGATAACATGATCTCTACTAATCAGGTGTGACACGTGAATAATCTTGATTGATTTCATATTTCGTGCATAGAAATAATTCCTGTCTACCTGAAATTAAGAGATAATAATAGTAAAGCTTGATGACGATGCAATCATTGTGAAATTTTAACAGTGCTGGGGACTTTTGCTCCAGGAACAACTCATTTGGTGTTATCCAATAGACGTACAAGAAATTTTGTAACGCTTCGGCTGGTGTCCCTCCCCCTTTTCGCTTAAGCAATGCTCTTTTAAACGTATCCACAAACCTTTCCGCCTGCCCATTCGATTGCGGATGGTATGGTGGCGAGCGTAAGTGTTTAATAGCTTAGCCGTTGACAGAAAGTCTGGAATTGGGTAGAGGTGAATTGAGAGGGATGTTAGATCCCCAGAACTCGCTTCATAAATGCCTTATTTTGGTTTTCACATTTGCAGCCAGCATGGGCTGATCAGTTAGTTGACCTTGAGATTTTGTTTCACACCAGGAAAATCTATGGCTGTGATTGGCTACTGTGTATTTTAGTGTGCTATTTTCGTAACTGTCCCAAGGACGTTTCTATGATGTATAAATAAACGAGAGTTGTGCGTGCTTGATTGTATTGTGATTGCTGGGTGTTTGTAGAATATACTTTCTACGCTTACAAATCCTTCTTACTTTAGTTTGGGATTCAAGGTAGCCTTCCTGGTTCGCGTTTATCGACTAAGGTAAACTTGTAATAGCCTCAAACATACTTAGTGACGAACATAATAAACAGCACACACACTTATTCACTTCTCATCATCTATGTTCTAAAAAAATGTTCACAATATAAGAGAATTTTTTTTCTGAATTAGTAAAAAAAATTGTACTTTATCACTACAATTTTTCCCAGCAAAACATTAAATCCACGTGGAAAATATCTTTCACCCGGAAGAGTAACAAACTGATTGTACTTACTTATTACTAAGGTAATTTATATACCGATAAAAAAATAGAACGAGAAAATGAACACCATAGTGAAGTAGCTGTGTTTTTTTTCTCAATTCAGTTTGTAGATTAGAGGACATGTGATAAACATTTGAATAGTTAGTCTATGATGTGTAATATTATTAATATTCTCTGATTTTATGAGGAAAGATTATAATATATACATGTATATATATATATATATATATATATATATATATATATATATATATATATGTACTACTCACTCCTGTTACTACTCATGTAGCGTAAGCAGCTCCGATCAATAATTTACAGTTAACTCTGTCAAGGGCTGTTCGGTTAGTCAGTCAGTCAGTCAGTCACCCACAACGTAGAAATTCGTATCAACAAACATCAGCCTAAGTTTTCGTACTGTACTAGCAGAGATCTGCAGTGGTCTATTCAAATCCCCTTGTAGTAGAGTTAGTGTAGTGAAGGAGAACACAGGTGAGGGAAACAGAATTGTATTTAACGAAAATTACAGAGTTACTCAGTAAAATCGGAAAACCATATCGTAAATTGTTAATTTGCAAAATATCAGTTCATCATATCGAACTGGACTGTTCCTGTTGCAAAACATCAATCCATTGTCACTATTCATGCGTTTCATATAAATTCCATTGTGTTCTAACTCTTCCTTTCTTGTTGATCTTCCCCCATCTTCTCTTCTGCCAGACATTACGTTTTTACTCACGTCATATACTACTTATAAGTAGCTCACACCACATACTACTCACTTACCCCTGTTACTAATCATGTAGCATAGACAACCCTGATCAATAATTTCCAGTTAACTCTGTCAAGGGCTCTTCAGTTAGTAATTCGGTCAGTCTGTCACAACGTAGAAATTCTGTACCAACGAACATCAGCCTAAGTTGTCATACTGTACTAGTACAGATGTGCAATAGTCAATTCAAATCCCCTAGTAGTAGTGGTAGTAGCAGTATCAGTGGTGGTCGAAAAGATTAAGGTTCGAGGATATTATTCAAGTTAGTCAGTCAGATGCAACGTAGAACTTCGTACGTATGAACATCAGTTCATGTTGCCATATCACATTAGCACAGAGATGCAATTGTCAATTCAAATCCAATAGAAGTAGTAGAGGTAGTACAGGTATAAGAAGTAATCGGAGAGGTTAGGATTAGAAGATATTATTCAAGAAGTATGATTCAGTGAGAAAAGTTTAGAGAGTCGAAACTAGAGGTGTTGAAGAATCCATAAGATTAGGACTTGAGAGAACACAAAGAATAAATGCACCGGCGCCATTGCGAACGATTTTGAGCCACGACATTCAAGGTCTCTAACCATCGATTACTATCATCTCGTGGACCCCAACCAAGTAGTTGACAACTATCGACATAACTCAGTCCAATTGTCAAGGACTTCAATAAATTTCTGCCACGTTTTGGTTTAGCCAGCACATCTAGTCAAATAAAGATAAAGTGTGGGAGGAATTCAGACAGTGGAGGATGTTTACGCATGACTGTGAACTGATTGAAGGTAGACATTAACACCGTCAGATGTCGGCACAGTGATTCAGAGGTTAAGCTTTACTTTACCATTACAATTTTCCGAATTAAACCTTAGGCCCATGTGGAAATAATCTTTCACATGATGTGTCTTGTTCAACAGATAAAAAAATAAGATCAATAAAACTGTTTTTTCTAGGTAATTTCAACTAATAAAGCACAATGAGAGAATGATCATCATTTTTTCTACTGATAAGAAGATTCTGCGATAAACATCCGGAGTGTAGATGATACGTAAAAATAATTTTGTCAGTTGAAATATGCACGGAATCTGATTATAGATAATATGTACTGATATTAATCGCTTACGCCTGTTACCCGTCGTGGAGCATAGGCCGGTGATCAGCATTTTTGAGTCAACTCTTTGATGAGTTCTCCTTTCCAGTTATTGTCAAGTGTTATGCTCGTCCGACTGATATGCTTGAATGTTATTACGAGTTTACCTTAGTTGGTAAACGAGAACGAGACAATGGATCAGTGACACGGTAGGCTACTCCGAACCACTGCCGCAACTAACTGAAGAAAAAGTCTTGATGTGGTGTAGAAAGTGTATTTTACAAGCACTCAGAAAAAATGAGCTTTTCACGCACACAAATCGAGTTTATTTATACAGCACAGAAATGTCCTTGGGAAGGCCATAAAAATAGCTTACTAAAATAACACATCAACCAATCGCAGTCAAGGATTTTTGGCTGAGAAATGTAATCTCAAGGTCAACTGAGCAGTTTATGCGCGAGACCACAAAAAAATCCGGAATTAGGATTTTTTCCAAGTGAGTTCTGGGGATCTAACGTCCCCAAAATCAAGTCAGTCAGTTAGCAACAAGGCAGAAATTCATACGTACATCAGTGTCGAAGTTGCTATACCGCATTAGCACAGAGATGCAATTGTCAAATCGAATCCCGAAGTAGTACAGGTAATCCAAGTATAGGCGGTAATCGAAAAGATTAGGGTTTGAAGATATGATTAGAGAAGTTTAATCCAGTGAAATCAATTTGACAAGAAAAAGATAAAGGTGATGAAGAATTCGGAATATTAGGATTTTTGAGGACAAAGCGCCATTCCAAACGATTTCAAACAATTTCATTTTAAGTCTCTAATTATTGGTTACTGTTGTCCCACGGACACCAACCAAGTGGTCTACACCTACCAACATGACTCAGACCATTTGCCAGTGACTTCATGAATTTCTGCCATGTTTTTGTCTGGCCATTCCTAGATTACTTCCAGCCTAACCCTACATCACAAAACATCGTTCGTCTAAGTAGTTGGTGGTTGGACATATGTAACACATGCCCCAAACACCTCAACTGATGAAGTTTCAATACTTCATCAACTGATCCGGCAGCCTTACCTTGTACATGTTTCCTAACATTAGCATGGCTTATAGTTATTATCAAGTACTATTCATCATTTTCATGTTCGCCGTCCTTTTTTCAACGTCATGTGTTCTTTGATCTGTCTGCTTTCCATTGTTTTTGAGCATATCAAGTTAATTCTTGCCTCATTGCGCAGTTGGGTGATTTCTTTAATCTGTATAGCATTCGCCTCCAGAGAGTTCTCCTTAATTTTCGTTTTTCAGCCGCAATATGGTTTGTTCTCAACCACAATAAGTATATATATTTGAAACCATCAATCAATCATTGTTAGATCACCATTAGAAACCTGGAAGCACTGAAAGACGGCCGTTTCCTCTTGGTATGGGACTCATCAGCAGTGCGCATACACGACTCATGCACTCGCAGAATTCAAACCCGGGACCTTCGACATTGTGCGGGAACGCCTAACCATTGGACCACTGGGCCGGCACTCGACGGTGTTAAAGTCTTACTCTGGTTGTTCTATGGATTTCGCGCGACCTCACCCATTTGTGTTTGGTAGTTACTGCATACATACACCCGACACGGTTGAACTCCATTGGTCACGTCTTCTCAATTAGAACCTCGAGTCGTGGATGCGCACTGCCACTGATGAGTCCCATCCCAGGACGAAACGGCCATCTAAACAGTGCTTCCAGGTTTCTAATGGTGGTGGTCTAACAATGATTGACTGATTGATGAATTCAAATGTGTAAAAACACACAAACCTCCAAAACTCTGCCTGAAAAAAGTATGTATATATTTAAATAACACTGTCAATCAACTCGTTAGGTAACCATCACATGATTGTGGTGGTGTTTCATTCTCTGAGCTACACGTTTTCTCCACCATCTCAAAACCATCACATGAATTTGTTGATTACTATCTTTTTTAATTTTTTTTCTGAAAAATTCACATCATATTAAAACGTAAATCTAAACATATATATGTATATACATATATTCAATTTAGTAATCTTAAAAGTAGACTGGTTTATGGAAAAACACATTGTTTCAAATTATTGCTGGTGTGAATTTAGAGAACTTTTGCTTGTAGAGATATGGAAATTGTTGTTTTCGATTAAGGTTGCACAAAGTCTATGGATTGATTGATCGAAGTTAGATGTTAACATCATTGGATGTGCCGCCTCAGTGGTCGAGAGGTCAGGTGTTTTGTTGGACACGTTAGATCTCCAGAAATCACTTGATAAAAGTCCTAATTTTGGATTTTATGTTTTAGCGCATGGGATTATGAGTTGATCTTGAGATTACATTTTCCACCCAGGAAAATCCTTGACAGTCATTGGTTGATGAATTATTTTAGTACTCTACTTTTATGGCTCTCCTAAGGATGTTTCTAACACGTATAAGTAAACTCGATTTGTGCGCTTGAAAATCTCATATTTTTTGGGTGTTTGTAGAATACACTTTCTAAGCCATATCAAGAAGTTTTATGTTGTTAGCAGGGCCGAGGATAATCTAGTGTGAATAGCCTATAGTGTCACTGAATCATTTGTCTTAGTTCTCGTTCACCAACTAAGGTGAACTCGTTATAGTTTCAAGCATATCACGTTCGCGCGCTTTTTACTTGTTTATTCCTGTTTATCAATCTCATCATTTCATCGGAACATTAAAAAAATTATATTACAAACAGTCGTGAATTCTTTAGGTGAAATCATGAATCGGTCATTGTTAGATCACTAGTAGAAACCTACAAGTATAGGATGGCCATTTTTTTCCTGCTATATGAATCATCCACGACACCAGCATGCGGGAATCAGACCCAGGACGTTCAGTATAACCTGCAAATGATTAACGTCTAGACCAGTGAGTCGGCATCCAACTGTGTTAATATCTAAACCTCAATCAATTCACGACAATGCTCGATCTCACCCACTGACTTCCATGGGTAACAGTCTCACACTCGACACGGTTGAACTCCATTGGTCATAGCTTTTCATAAGAGCTCATTGTTGAGAATATTTTTATGATTTTCACTATAAGGTTGCGGAGGTTGTTGAGTTTCATTGAAATCCTGAATTGAGAATGTGTCTTATACTTGGATGAAACAGTCGCCTAGTGTTTCCAAGTTTCTAATGGTGGCTAAACGAATGATCGATTCGTGATTTTAATAAAACTCAACAATTTACACAACCAAATGAAGAAAAGAATTGGAAATTCATTGGTTAATCTTTTACACTCCAATAAATTCCTAATAATAATCATTTCAAATCATCAACCAGTCATTGTTAGACCACTATTGGAAACCTGGAAGCACTGAATGACGGCCATTTCGTCCTGGTATGAGATTGCTCATCAGCAGAGCGCATCCACGACTCCTGCACCTCGCAGGAAATTCTCGGAGTTCTAGTGAGAAGACGTGACCAATGGAGTTCAATCCTGTCGGGCGAAGGCAGTAACTACCAAAGACAAATGGGTGAGGTCGCGCAAAATCCATAGATCAATCAGAGTTAGACATTAACATCGTTGGATGCCGGCCCGGTGGTCCGATGTTTAGGCGTTCGCGCACAATATCGAGGGTCCCGGGTTCGGATCCTGTGAGGTGCAGGAGTCGTGGATGCGCAGTGCTGATGAGTCCCATACCAGGAGGAAACGGCCTACCAGTGCTTCCATGTTTCTATTAGTGGTCTAGCAATGATGATTTCAAATCTGTAAAAACACAAATCTCCAAAGCTCTAACTGAAAATAATCATTTCATTTTATTGCTAATCACCCTGCTAATCGATTAATGTTCAGTCAGTCAGTTAAACAATATCGATCGTTGAGACCTCTATTCACTATTGTGTGTTTTGTAGAACTAAGCTCATGTTTATTTACTTCGTAGAAAAAGTTGTATTCCCGTTAAAGGTATCTTTATGATATTTGAAAAACAAATTCAGGTCATTGATTGATTGATAATAAGCTGGGTAGATTGATTGAAATTCAAACTCATGCCTTAGAGCAATTAACAGAATGAACGATTTCAACAAAAAGCGTTTTTCACGAAATTTGAGGTCAAACTACACTTTATGCAATGAATGAGTGTTGATCGTTAATGTAGTACTCACGATTAAGAGGATGAGATTAGGCAAGAAGAAATCTACAAAGACTGACGGGCTGTAGTGTCTGAACCATTCAACTTTTTGAAATATGAGAGCATTATATCTGAATAAGGTATAACAAGGATGAAGCCTCATAAATAGTGTACTCTTTCTTGATATCCCCCTGCCATCGGCTTGTACACTTATGTTTGTAAATATGGTATGAACTGGTTTGATTGTGATTTCTAAGCTGATCACATTGAAATCTGTCACTGGAAACATTGAAGAGGAAGTAAGATCAATATAATTGTAGAACTTGACTGAAGAGATTCGAATCAGCGAAGATACACTTCGCTTGTCAGTTCTAAATGTTATTTTTAAGAGATATAAACACGAAAACTACTTATCATCGTTGATCGAAAAAAATACTGAAATTTTCATATCATGTAAATGTGTGATACTTTTTACGAAAAATCATGAATACAGTCAAACAAAATACCGCCTTACTTATTTACTTACGCCTGTTACCCACAATTGAGCATAGGCCGCCCACCAGTATTCTCCAACCAACTCTGTCCTGGGCTTCCCTCTCCAGTTCTGTCCAATGTTTGTTCATTCCACTCATGTGATTCTCCATTTTTCGGCGTAGTGTGTTCTTTGGCCTTCCTCTTTTCCTTTTGCCCTGAGGGTTCCATGTGAGGGCTTGTCTCGTGACGCAAGTGGGTGCTTTCCACAGTGTGTATGTCCTATCCACTTCCACCACTTCTTCCTGATTTACTCCTCCACTGGAATCTGGTTTGTTCTATCCCACAGTAGTTTGTTGCTGATGGTGTCTGGTAAACGGATCCTCAGTATCTTGCGTAGACAACTGTTAATAAAAACTTGCATTTTCGGGATGATGGCTTTTGTAGTTCTCCAAGTTTCCGCTCCATACAGTAGAACTGTCTGGACATTTATATTGAAAATTGTGATCTTGGTGTTCGTTAACCCTAACCAGGCCCGGATAAAGGAGGAGGGTTGTTCGTGGAGTTAGTGTTGGGGACATTAGATCCCTAGAACTCGCTTCATAAATGCCTCATTTTGGATTTCACATTTGCCAGCATGGGCTCATCAGTTGACTTTGAGATTTCATTTCCCACCAGGAAAATCCAAGGCCGTGATTGACTGCTATGTAATTGAGTGTGCTATTTTCTTAACTATCCCAAGAACGTTTCTATTATGTATAAATAAACGAGATTTGTGTACTTGATTGTATTGTGATTGCTGGGTGTTTGCAGAATATACTTTCTACGCTTATCAAGACTTCTGTTTTGCAGTTGGGGATCAAGGTAGCCTACCTGTACGCTGTTTCATTGTCTCGTTCACGTTTATCGACTAAGGTGAACTCGTCGTAATAGCTTCAAGCGTACCTAGTGACGTACCTAACAGTTGGCGACCCCATCTCACAAAAAAACTGACTCGCCAAAAAAATAACGCTAACCAGAAAACATAATTAAAATTACCTCATCAATAACTTAAATAATCGAATTATTCAATGTAATTATTCATGACTGACCTGACCATTAGTAAAGTTGTGTTTAACATTCATCAGGACAGCAGAATGTGGGTTTTATCAATGTAAACATACATCATGAAAATGACCTGACAATGTCAAAGGGTTTTTTTTTGTACTGATTTAAGTATAACTGATTATTTCAAAATAAATTCATGTACAACTTATGAATAATGGGTAGTTTTGGCGTGATTTGAAATGTTGATTGATGTTAGAGAGAGAGAGAGAGAAGTATATTAATAGTATGTTTGTAGTTCGCAGTCACAATCAAACAGCTTACTTACTTACTTACTAACTAACGCCTGTTACCCTCAGTGGAGCATACAGGCTGCCGACCAGTATTGCTCAACCTACTGTTTCCTGGGTTTCCCTTCCCACTTCTGTCCAAGTTTTGTTCATTCTTCTCATGTCTATCTCCATTTCTCGGCGTAATAGGCTCCTTCTCCTTCCTCTTTACTTTTGACCTTCAGAGTTCCAAGTGAGGGTTTGTCTTGTGATGCAGATGGGTGAATTTAACAGACGCATGACTAATGAATACTACATTACATAGCAATCACGAATCGATCAATGTTAGGCCATGATTAGACAACTGGAAGCACTAGATAGCTGTTTCGTTCTACTGTGGCACTCATGAACAGTGCAACTCCATACACGGACACTATACCTGAATACCACCAAGCCGACTTTCAATGATCTTAATATCTAACGTCAGTCAATTGATGATCTTACACGACCTTAACGATTGTCTTCGGCGGGTAACTGCTTTATGGAGCTTATAAAATGTATACAACGTTGCCATACCGAGTTGGTTTATGTAACTACTCTGTGTCTACCAGGAGAGTTGGCTAACTGGCCTTCTCCAATTCGCTTCGCCTTGATTGTACGCTTTTCATTCTCCTGTCTGTCTGCTTAAATGTACGCATGAAATAAATTCATCCGTGAAAACTGAATTTGGCTTCTTATTACCGCTATTGGACAAACAGAGTTTCCCAATGTATAATATTGTTAGGATATTCAATATCTAATATTCTAAGAGAATTATTGGTCAATTCCTATTGGTTAATTCCTAATGGTCAATTTTATGATCGTCCTAGATATCAATGTCACGTGCTCCAATGTTGTTTCTTATTGGTTGTCCTGACTATCAATGTCACAGACTTCAAAGCTGTTTCCCTAGTCCGGAATCATGATTCTCTTCTGGAATTGGACCTCATACTTTCTGGATGTTTGTAGAATACAGGTTCTACTTCATATCAAGTCTTGTCTTCTTTTACTCAATATGAGGGTTAGGACAATCGGATTAGAGTAGCCTGTAGTGTCGCCAGATCCTCACTCTCGTATTCCAACCTAGGTAAACTCGTCATAGTTCAAGCATATCAAATCGACATGTTTAAGTGCATTCTTATCAAATATACAGGAGTGGAAAGGAGGATTTATTTCATCACACACTTGGTCATTCGTCTAAACTAGAGTCAAGTCTCAGGCTACTAAATTGGAAAGCCCTACTACGAATTTAACGCAGCCATACCCGACATTGTTGAACTCCACTGATCAATACCTGTCACTAGGACTCTTAAACGATTCACTTGTGCATACGCTTTGTCCCATACTAGGACAATATGACCATCCAGTACTTCTTGGTTTCTTTCTAATGATTGTCTAACATTGACCGACTCATGTTTTCAATGAAACTCAACAACAACCTCCACAACCCTGTAGTTTCATTGATCAGAATAATTTCCGCTAATTTTAGTAAAATACAGATTCCAATTTAAAAAATACACGGTGTGGTGCGCGCTACTTATAAGTACTATATATGACGCGAGTAAAAATGTAATGTCCGGCAGCAGAAAATGGGGGAAGATCAAGAGAAAGGAAGAGTGGGAACACAATGGGATTTATTTGTATGAAACGCACGAACAGTGGAATATCAGACAATGGATGTTTGATGTTTGCAACAGCAACAGTCCAGTTCGATATGATGGATTGATATTTTGCAAATTAACGATTTACGATATGGTTTTCCTATTATACCAATTAACTCTGTAATTTGCGATAAATACAATTCATTTGCCCTCACCTGTGTTCTCCTTCACTACATTCGGTGTCGCTGCCTACACAAAGGATGAAGATTCCATGGCCGAAGAAATTTGAGGACGTAGATGTGCTGAGCTTCCTGAAGGAGTCTAAGGCCGCTGCGTAGCTGGTGGGTTTGAAGGATCCGAAGGCGAGGTTGGTGGTGCTGGGGACGCTACTGAGAGGTAGGGCAAAGGCCGTATACGACAGCTTGGACGGTACTGGCGAGAAGACGACATGGGAGACGGTCACGGAGCCGTTGATAACGAAGTTCGACAGCCCAGTGGACAGGGAGGAAGGTGGGAGGAGGTTGCAAAATATCAATCCATCATATCGAACTGGACTGTTGCTGTTGCAAACATCAAACATCCATTGTCTGACATTCCACTGTTCGTGCGTTTCATACAAATAAATCCCATTGTGTTCCCACTCTTCCTTTCTTGATCTTCCCCCATCTTCTGCTGCCAGACATTACGTTTACACTCGCGTCATATATAGTACTTATAAGTAGCGCGCACCACTACGGTAACCGCTTAAAATGCTTCTTTTGAAAACTTAATTGGTAAGTAATGTTAACTTTAAATTATATATCAGTATGTAAAAACATTCACAGAGAGAGAATTCTTCGTATAAATGCTGTATAAATCATGAGTTTTAAAAAGATGCTTTTACTCTCTCCATCTCTCTCTATCTCTCATTTATTTTGAAAGCATTGCAAATCGATGCGGAAGCCACTGAAGTAGCTTCGATGAAAGCTGAAACAATGGCCAATATAGTAATTGAGTTGACAAAGAAAGGTAAACTGTATTTTCCATTGATCTTTGTTGAAGTGATTTATTGTATTTTTTTCTCGGCATTCAATAACCAACTGTAAATTTCGATTGTAGGGAAGAATATAAAACTATTCGCGATGTAAATTAGTAAAACCATTTGACAACGTTTAGATTTCGGAATCAATAGAACATAATTACATATTTATTAATAAAGTTTACGGAATACCTATATTAAACGAGATTGTACTTACTTACTTGCTTACTTTCTTATGCTTGTAACCCGTCATAAAGCGTAGATCGCCGACCAACAGTCTACCTACCTACTATGTCCTGCGTCTTCTTTTCCATTTCTAACCAACTGCTGTTCATCCTTTTGACATTTACATCCGATTTACAGACCAGTGTGTTCATTGGTCAACCTGTTTTCCGTTTGCCTTAAGGATCACAAGTTATGGATTGTCTCGTGATGTAGATTGATGATTTTCACAATGTGTCTTTTCCACCTTTAGTGATTTTTCCAATTTTCTTCCACAGCTAGAGTCTGGTTTGTTGTCGCCTATAGTAAGTTGTTACTGGCCAACGGATGAGGACATCTTTGTGTAGACAACTGTTTGATTGGTGATTTTCACAGTTCTCTAACTTTCCTCTCCATATAACAGAGCGGTTCTGACGTTCATGTTGAAAATTGTGACTTTTGTATTGTTTGATAATTGTTTTGAGTTACAGATGTTCTTTGCCGATAGAATTTCCGCCCTTGCTCTGTACATCCATGTCTATACCTGTGCCTCGGTCCCCCTTGTTTACTGATGATGCCGACCACGCATGTAAAGGTTTGCACATTTTCCAAAGATTCTCTATCGAGCGTGATTTGTTCGGTGCGTGTTGTGTTGTATCGGAGGATTTCGCTTTCCCCCTTGTGTATGTTGAGACCTGCTTCTGCAGTGGCCGCTGCTACACTGACCGTATTCTCCTGCATTTCTCGTTGTGTTTGGGATAGAAGGGCTAGGTCATCTGCGCAGTTCAAATCGTCAAGTTGTATCCTAGCTGTCCACTCTATTCCATTCTGTCCCTTAGATATTGTGGTATTCCTAATTCAGTCAACTAACAGGATAAACAGAAAGGATGAGAGTAAGTAGACACCGATTTTTCACTAGAGTGAATCTATGGACTGTCTGTCTTTCACTGACGATTTAACAGTGTAGTCCGTTATAAGAATTCTGTTTGATGTTGACTATCTTCTCAGATTCATCTCTTTGCGTCGAAGGAGTTTCTACAACAAAGTAAGCCTGAATAACTTCCAGGAATACTACCGATCCCAAACATGGATAGAGCAAGAGGGTCGGGATTGGAGTAAGCTATCCTATCCTATCGAAAACAAACTTGTTAAAATAATCGTTGACCAGAAAAAATCATTTACAAGATTGTTAAAATCCTTACAGGAACGAACTCAATGTAGGAATCATGTTACTTGTCCAATTAAACTGAAGTAGAAATTTTACTTAAGAATTCTCAGCATATTTTCTACTCGTAATAAACACAGCGAATCAATAGGCTGTTAATTATTTTCCCCTTAATTGAACGTCACTCATTATTTAGTGTTTATGAACGGTGTTGTCTGTTATCTAATTCTAAATTATCACACATAATAAGGATTATTTAACTGTCACGATAATAATTATGAACTGAACCAAATCATGAATCGATCAATGTTCGACCAGCATTAGAAACCTGAAAGCACTGGACGGCCGTTTCATCCTAACCTTGACTCGGGTGAGGTAACGTGCGAAATCCCGAGATTGATCAGAGTTGGACAATAACACCTTTGGATGCTGGCCCAGTGGTCCAGAGCTCAAGCGTTCGCGCTCAAGATCGACGTTCTTGTGTCCGAATCTTGCTAGTTGAACGAATCTTGGATGCACACTGCTGATGAGTCTCATACAATAGGCTTTCAGGTTTCAAATAGTGGCCGAACAATGATTGATTCATGATTTGGTTCTTTTCATAATTATTCTCGTGACTTTTAAATTATCTTCAGTGGTAACGACTCTGACAGCAAAGCTAGATGACATGGAATGGTATCTGTTGGGCGATATCACTTCACGCAAACTACAGTTATACTTTGCTGATGAGTAGTGCCGAATTAGCACGAAACCTATGTTCAGGGTTTCTTGTCTACAATCTTGAATCACCATATACCTAAGAGGTAATTATGCACTAATCATAAGTTTTAACATTACAGTTTTTTCTATTCGCTTAAAATTTAGTTGTTAGATGATATTTTCGGGCAGAGTTATGGAGGTTAGTGCTTTTTTACACATTTGAAATCATCAATCAATCATTGTTAGACAACCATTAGAAACCGTTCCATCTTGGTATGGGACTCATCAGTAGCAGTGGGCATCTACGACTCCTGAATCTAGCAGGATTCGAACCAGGGACCTTCGGTATTTTGCGCGACCTCACCCATTTGTCTTCGGTAGTTACTGCCTACACCCGACAGGGTTGAACTCCACTGGTCACGTCTTCTCAACTAGAACTCCGAAAATGTCCTCGCGGAGCTAGTCACTAGTGAGCACATATTACGATATTTTCGGGCAGAGTGTTGGAGGTTTGTGTTTTTACACATTTGAAATCATGATATTTATTTTATGCTTGTTATTATTGGTAGCGCAGATTTTCTCATGTCAAATTTTTTATTTTCCAGGTTATCGAGTGAAAAATCCAGAATATGTACGATATAATTACGAGCATAAAACATTGTAAGTTTTTTTCATTCCATTTGAAAAGGTTTTGACTATCCCATTTCAAACATTTTCGACAGGAATTCGATCGAACTAAAGTTTTGCACAATCTTTGGTAGTTACCTCCTATAACTGAAAGAGTTGAACTTCACTAGTCGCGTCTTCTAACTAGAACTCCGAGAATTTCCTCACAAAGCTAATCATTAGTGAATGAGACTGAAGGTCCTTGATTCGATTCTAGAGAGCGTGGGTCGTGGATACGCACTGCTGAAGAGTTCAATAATAGTAAGAAGTAGTGACCAGCGAAGTTCATCTCTGCTGTGTAAAAGATAGTGGATCTCGAACTACCTGGGACTGATTGATCAGAGTTAGACATTAACACTGTTATATACCGGCTCAGTGATCCAGTGGTCAAACGTTTGCTCGCTAGACCGAAGGTCCTGGGTTAAATTCTGAGAATATCAGGATTCGTGAAAGCACACTACCTCATATATAGATGAATAGATTAAGGTACTCAGTTACAGAATATAGTAATGTTTTTACATAACCAAATATTCAATCAATCGTTGTTAGACTACCAGTAGAAACATGGAAGCACTGAGTGGCCATCTCGTCCTGGTATGGGACTCATCAGTAGCTCACACCCACAACTCCTGCACCTCGCAGGATTTGAACCCAGGACCTCCAGTCGTACGTGCGATCTTTTTTGACCTCTGAACCACCGGGCCGGCATTCAACGGCGCTAATGTTTAGGGATTTCATACAACCTCATCCATCTGTTTTTGGTAGTTACCGCTTACACCCGACAGGGTTGAACTCCACTATTCACATCTTCTCACTAGAACTCCACTAGAACTTCCTCATGAAGCTAGTCACTCGTGAGCACATTTTTACTTTTTTTTCAATTAGAGTTATGAAGATTAGTGTGGTGGTCTAACAAAGATTGCGGGGTTGTGAAGATTGTTAAGTTACACATTTTTGAAACCATGAATTGATCAATGTTAGACCACCATTAGAAACCTGGAAGCACTGGATGGCCGTTTCGTCCTGGTATGGGACTCATCAGTGGCAGCGCGTATCCACGACTCCTGGTGGTCTAACATTGATCGATTCATGGTTTCACAATTGTGTAACTTAACAATCTTCACAACCCCGTAATGCAAATTACCTGTGCTCACTAGTGACTAGCTTCGTGAGGAATCTTCTCCGAGTTCTAGTGGGAAGTTGTGACTAGTGAAGTTCAACCTGTTCGGGTGTAGGCAGTGTCTACCGAAGACTGTGTATGAGGTTGCGCAACTCCGTGAATTTGATCAAGTTAGACATTAACACCGTTGGATACCGGCTCAGTGGTCTAACGGTTAGGGCGTTCGCGCACAATACCGAAGGTCCTGGTTTCGAATCCTGCTGGTTGCAGGAGTCGTGGATGCGCACTGCTGATGGGTCCCATACCAGGATTTGATGGACGTCTAATGCTTCTAGGTTTCTAAAGGTGGTCTAACAGTGATCGATTCATGGTTTCAAAAATGTGATAAATTCAGTGTTCAAAAAACACTAGACTCCATAACTCTAATAGACAAAAAGAACTAACGTTTTTACATAAAATCCAAGATAACTCGGGGAACTAACTATTCGTGCCTAACCAAATTTCTACAAGCTCAATTCATCAAATATGAAATTTTTTACTGCAGAATATAAGCAGCTAATTATTATTGGAATGAATAGTTTGTCTCTAAGGCCAAGGTTTTTCGGACATTTGTATTTTTCAGGCTGGATAACTTAATTATTTCTGTATTAATCAACAAAATTAGGTGACCGAAATGACAAACTGTTTTTATTATGTCAATTATAACTAGATAATCCAATGTCCCTTTAACACAAAAACGTAAACATCAGTAAATTTTGCAAACTTTAGGCAGATGATAGGGAAAAAACTTCTGATGTGTGAGCATTAGTATTAGGTCAACATTCCCATTTTTATGACAGATAATTATCATAGTTAATGAAATTAATTACCAAACGTCAAACTTGATTGTTGTCAAACAAAAATTATCATTAGGGTTACTCATTAATTTACGATGGATAGGGTTGCGAAGTTGAGTTTCATAGAAATCATGAATCAATCAATTGTTAGATCAGCTTTAGAAACCCGGGATGGTTGGCCGTTCTGTCTTAGTAGGAGGCTCACCAGCATTGCACATCCACGTTGCATGCATGGGGGAAATGAACTTAGGAACTTCAGTCTCTCGTTAGCGGGTCGTGGATGAGCAAGGCTGATGAGTCCCATTACTTACTAACTTACTTTCGCCTGTTATCCCCAATGGAGCATAGGCCGCCCACCAGTTTTCTCCCACCTACTCTGTCCTGTGCTTCCCTTCCTAGTTCTGTCCAATGTTTGTTCATTCCTCTCATTATCTTTCTCTATTTCTCAGCGTAATATGTTCCTTGGCCTTCCTCTTTTCCTTTTGCCTTGAGGGTTCCAAGTGAGGGCTTGTCTTGTGACGCAGTTAGGTGCTTTTCGTAATGTGTGTCCTATCCACTTCCACCGCTTCTTCCTGATTTCCTCCTCCACTGGAATCTGGTTTGTTCTCTCCCACAGTAGGTTGTTGCTGATGGTGTCTGGCCAACGAATACGAAGTATTTTGCTTAGACAACTGTTAATAAACCCATGTATCTTCTGGGTGATGGTTTTAGTAGTCTTTCAAGTTTCCGCTCCATACAGTAGAACTGTCTTCACATTCGTATTGAAAATCCTGATTTCGGTTTTGGTTAAAAGTTGTTTGGAGTTTCAGATATTTTTCAACTGTAGAAATGCAGCCCTTGCTTTGCCCATCCGCGCCCTCACATCTGCATCGGATCCACCTTTATTGTCGATGATGCTGCCCAGATGATTAGTCCTATACTAAGATAAAATAGATGTCTGGTGGTTTCTGGTTTCTAACGGTTGTCTAAGATTGATCGATTCATGAATTATCGGGGACGTTAGATCCTCAGAACTCAGTTGATAAAGGTCCTACTGTTGGATTGTGTGTTTTCAGTGTATTAGCTGATCAGTTGACCTTGAGATTACAGTTCTCATTTGGAAGATCGTTGACTTTTATCGGTTGATGTAGTGTTTTAGTACACTATTTTGTGGCTATCCTAAAGACGTTTTTATGGCGTATAAATAAACTCGATTTGTGTGCTTTTCAACCTCATATTTTCTGAGTGCTTGTAGAATACACTTTCTACATCTTGTCAAGACTTTTTCCTCTACTAAGTGGTGTGGTGTGTGCTACTTATACGAACGATATAAGTAGTATAAGAAGGGACGTGGACGAGGTCTCACGTTGGGGCCTTGGAACGCTCGGATTAGAGTAGCCTATTATGTCACTGGATCACTTATCCTGACTCTCGTTTATCGACTAAGGTGAACTCATAATAGTAGTTTCAAGCATATCAACTGATAAGCATAACATGATTTATACTGAAATTGTTAATTAAGAGGATTTTTTTGGGTAATTATTTATGCTTAAGCACTATGCAGAACTTTCTCTAGTGTCGTATGAATGAATATTTGTATCAAGTTACCGAAATCATTTATCTCCAGAACATTCATTCTACAAAAAATTATTATTAACTATTTAAATCTCAAGTGAGAAATATATTGACCACGTTTCAAATCGATCATTGCCCTACATCACCTGTGTGTGTACTTGCTCTACCATTTCAGTTCACGTCAAATGAAAATCAACGACAGTCAAGTTGTAGAAATACGTCAAGTTCCATGGACTGCAACACCAGCAACAATTGCTCATTATTTCGCTGGTCTAAATGTTCATCCTGGTGGTGTAGCGATTCGGCTAACAGATGGACGACGTAGTAATACAGCGATTGTTGCCTTCGATAACTCAATGAATGCTCAACTTGCTTTCGCTAGAAATCAACATTATTTATGTGGTTCATTGATTGCAGACAGTGTGAATGGTGCATCAGATGTGAATGTCACATCGTCATTGACCACACATATTCCAAATAACAATAGTAGTAATATTATGAATCAAAATTGTGTAGGAAATCGAAGTGAATGTTCATCTGATGGTGTTCAACAGATAATGATGAATAGTAGTAGTAGTGGTAGTAGTTCAGTGAGACCAATGTATTTACAAATTCATACAGCTTCTGGAAAAGAATTTGTTCAGTGTACTGGATGTAAGTTGTAATGCTAGATCAATCAATGTTCATGATCAATTTTTAATTTTCATTCATTCAAACTAGAGTTACTCAGTAAAATAATCGATGAAGTGGTGAAACTTCATCAGTTGAGGTGGTTGGGACATGTGTTACGTATGCCGAACCACCGACTGCCTCGACGAGCTTTGTTTTGTAGTGTAGGAGTAGGTTGGAAGAAAGTTAGGGGCGGCCAAATCAAAACATGGCAGAAATCCATGAAGTCATTGACCAGTGGACTGAGTCATGTCGGTAATTGTCGACTACCTGGTTGGGGTCCACGAGATGATAATAATCGATGGTTAGAGACCTTGAATAACATGGCTCAAAATCGTTCGCAATGGCGCCGGTGCATTTATCCTTTGTGTTCTCTCAAACCCTAATCTTCTGGATTCGTCAACACCTCTAGTTTCGACTCTCTAAACTTTTCTCACTGAATCATACTTCTTGAATAGTATCTTCTAACCCTAACCTCTCCGATTACTTCTAATTCCTTTACTACCCCTTCTACTATTGGGTTTGAATTGACAATTACATCTCTGTGTGTCGTAATGTGGTATGGCAACATGAACTGATGTACTTACATCCGAAGTTCTACATTGCATCTGACTGACTGACTGACTCAGTAAAATAGGAAAACCATATCGTAAATCAGTAATTTGCAAAATATCAGTCCATCATATCGAACTGGACTGTCTGTTCCTGTTGCAAAACATCAATCCATTGTCACTATTCATGCGCTTCATACAAATTCCATTGTTTTCTAACTCTTCCTTGTTGATCTTCCCCCATCTTCTCTTCTGCCAGACATTACGTTGACACTCACGTCATATATACTACTTATAAGTAGCTCACACCACACTAGGACAGCATTAAATAAAGAAAACAGAAACATTGAACAGTTGTTTTACACAACGTTATATCTATTGATCCTTATTTATGTTGATTCTAAAATATTATTGGATGATACTATTGAAGATTTAACTGGCTATTCAGCAAAAGTGTTTGTACTTATATTTCAGAGATGTTGTCCACTCTGATTCAAACAACCAACACACACATAATAATTGAAATTCGTCTCACCATACGTGCTAGTAGCCATTTGAAGCTAAGCAAATAATATAGTGGCGTCTGAAGTGGACGGTGCTGGGTTCGAGTCCTGGAATGAACATTGTTACTCTCAGAAGTGGATACATCCAGCAAAAGACAAGTCCTGAATAAAACGAAACACATGTCGTGGATTCCACTCACTAGCCATTATCCACACAGAATGCATACATATGCCAAACGAGACTACTCCATTAGAGGAGACTTATTTTAGCATTCCTCATCAAGACATAATTAGAAATTTTCAATGTCAGTGACGTTAGTATCGATTCATGAATAGGAAATAATTTTCTGTATATTTATGACTAGTATATTTCTACTTTCAAGAAATTAATCACGATTTTAAACTTGTGACTGGTTTTAGAATGCCAATAGAGATGGCTTCATTACAATATGTTAGTCATTAGCATGGGGTCGTCTTTGAAAAGATGACCCGAACCCGGATCGCTAGTACAGTTCTGGACTCGAACCTCGTACTTTCTAGGTGTTTGTAGAATACAAGTTCTACTTCATATAACATCTTTTTCTATTACTCAATGAGGGTTAGGACACTCGGATTAGAGTAGCCTGTCGTGTCGCCGGATCCTCGATCCTCGCTCTCGTTTTCCGACTAAGTTAACTCATAGTAGTTCAAGCATATCAAATTTACGTGTTTACATGCATGCGTAACACTTTGCTTCGTCATTCGTCTGCTCTGTCTTGTGCCATTCATTTCAGTAATCAAACATTGTTCAACTTATCTCTGTGTTATTCTAATATTCAAAATGGGAATCTTGACGATTATCAAAAAGGCCGCAAGTACTGAATAGTATTATTATTATTATTTATGAATGGAAGGGTGTTGTTTCAATGTAACGAAAGATTCGAATTACTGACACATCTTTTACCAAAGGGTTATTAACATTCATCAACAGAATTCGTTATGTCAGTCAGTCAGTCATTTACAACGTGGAACTTCGTACATCAGTACATAATTTCAGGTTGCCATACAGCATCAGCACACAGACGCAATTGTCAATTCGAATCCCGTAGTAATAGAGGTAGAAGTATTAGTGGTAACGGGAAAGATTGGGGTTTGAAGATATGATTGGAGAATTAAAATTCAGTGGGATAAATTTAGAAAGAGAAAAAGAGAGATGATGAAGAATTCAGGAGGCCAGACTTTGAGAGAACACAATGAGTGAATTCATCTGCGTCACTGCAAACGATTTTGAGCCATTTCATTCAAGGTCTCTAACCATCGGTTACTTTGGTACAGCGGACCCCAACTATGTAGTCTACATCTACCAACATGACTCAGTCCACTTGTCAGTGACTACATGTATTTCTGCCATGTTTTGGTTTGGCTGCCCCTAGCTTTCTTCCAACCTTCTCCTACACCACATAACATAGCTCGACAAGGCAATCGGTGGTTGGGCATTAGTAACACATGTCCCAACCACTTCAACTGATGAAGTTTCTATAGTTCACAAATTGATCCGCCATCCTTACCTAGTACTCGTTTCCTAACTATAGCATTGCTTATTCGGTTGTCCCAGGATATACGAGCAATGCTTCGAAGACATCTATAATCGAATACTAATAACCTACGAATGTCCTCTACTCTTACCGGCCATGTTTCGCATCCATATAGTAGGACGGAGCGAACTGCTGCGCAGTACACTCGTCCTTTGGTTAGCAAACGGATATCTCGCCTACGCCATAGGTGACTCAGGTTGTCAAAAGTCAATCGAGCCTATTGTATCCATGCTGAGATTTCGTATAACACCACCCCAACAGCACTGATAAGATTCCCCAGATAAGTGAATCGGTCAACACGCTCGACTACTTCACTTCCTATAAGCTTTCGTTATGTAATAGTTTTAGACGCAATAAGAAATAAAAATCTTTAGAATAAAAAAATGAAAGATAGAATTGTCTACTTTGCGAAGGGAGACAAATGACGAAGATAATTACGAGTAGCACAAATAGTTTGTAAAAAAACATCCAAAGAGGTGCTAAGAACATGGGGAGAGTATGGAGTTGAACAAAACACATCTTCACATAGAGGTCAGCCTCCACTGTGCACAAATTCCTTATTCAGACCTTCTTTGAGCCGGTTCTTCTTCCTATTTAAAAGATCCTGAAAGAATTTAAAAAAGTATTTAAGAAACAATTTACGAAGTTGAACTTGTTGAGTTAGTAGTGAAACCACAGGATTCAATCCCATTCGATTTCTCTAATAAAATACGTTCAAGCTGTTTTTGAATGGAAATCACTTATTCCAGTTTACCGAAAATTCGCTCATCAGGTCATTGGCAAAAAATCTAATTCAGGTGGAACTCCACCTGGGGGCTTTCTTGAGGGTTACTGCCCATCTTGAACCCGAATGAAGTAGGCGAGTTGGGCATTGGACTAAACGACCCCATCTCGTAGAAAATTAACTCGCTAAATAGAAACTCCCAACCGGAACAAATAGTGAAGTGTGGGGAATTCCACTCCGCCTGCAGGTCCTCTGAGGCTACTACCGGTCACAAGGCCGGATAAAGGAGCAGAGTTGGGCTTGAGGTTGGCGACCCCATCTCGTAGAAAACTAACTCGCTAAAGAAACGCTAAAATACGCTCTAATCTCATGAAAAATACATTTTTACCGTAATTTTACTTTGAATGCGGTTCTATTTACTCGCTCATTATTATTATTATAATTGTTTTAGGTGATCAAGACTCAGTGACAAATTTTTTAAATCAATTAACCAATGGTGAACAAGTTGTTGTACGTGTACGTGGACTACCATATACAACGTGTAAAAAACAAATTGTAAGTTTGTTCGTTTTTTTTCCTGGAAATTTCGATTCATTTAAACAAAATTAAAATTGGCGCTTTATTGTTGATAGTTTAAAATTTAATTGACATTTGATTGAAATGAACCAATGAGCCAATCGGTCATTTGATGATTCAAAGACAAACAGGTACTTAGTTCATTTGTATTGATTGGTAGCTTGAATCTTATCATTGATGTTTTAGACTGTGACAGTGATCAGTTTCTTTTGGCCAATATGTATATCATGTGCGGATTAACTCGTTATTGTCATTATATTGCAAGCATTTTAGTCACAGAGATGGATAGTCGCTAGTGAGTGGAATCCACGACATGTACTTCGTCTAAGTTGGGATTTGTCTTTAGATGGATGTGCCTACTTCCTAGGGATGTGATATTCACGCTGGGATTCGAACCTAGTACCGTTCACTTCAGCTTCTGATTTCAGATGGCTACTAGATGATATGATGAGATGAATTACAATTAATATGTGTGTTGGTTGTGTGGAATAGACTGAACGACAACTCTAAGAGATAGATTCATCCAGCTGACGAGTCCTAAATAGGACAAAACACATGTTTTCAATTCTACTATTAGCCACCATTCACCGTTGCTTGTTAGACAGTTAAATCCTCAAAACTATGAGGATTAAAAAAACAATACACTCACATAACATTTTGTTACGCCTGCACGTAAACACGTCAACTTGATATACTTGAACTATTACGAGTTTACCTAGTCGGAAAACGAGAGCGAGGATCCTGCGACACATGTTATTCAAATCCGATTATTACAACCCCCATATTTAGTTAAAATAATAAGACGTGATATGAAGTAGAACATGTATTCTACAAGCATGCAGAAAGTACGAGTTCCGAATCCAGAAGAGAATCAGGATCCCTGACTAGGGATCCAGGACCGAGCCCTGGTCCTGGTCGTGGTCAATAAACGTTACAAATAATGCTTATTTATACATTTCGGTCAAATAGGAAACAGCATCGAAGTCGACTAATGGGAAGTGACATCGATAGTCAGGACAACCAATAAGAAACAGCATTGAAGTATCTGACTTTGACAGTTATAACGACCATAATTTTGACCAATAGAAATCGATCAATAGGATTTGACCAATAATAATTCTCTTAGGATATTGGATGAATAATTTAACACACTTATTATTGTGACTGGATGGGAAAATGGTTTTTATTCACTCCATTACCTAATTTCGTTCGTATACACTATGCCATATTCATTGTTACATCAGTACAGTGTTTTATGTATTGAAAATGGTTCTTACTGGTAAATAGATTTGCATGAAAAATTAAATTCTCAGCCGAAAGTAATATCAGTAGGTGGTTGTAGAGATTGTTGAGTTACGAACCAACCAGCGTAACACCACTTTTAGGCCTTAGAAGCACTGAAGACCTTCGAGGAGGAATTCTCGGAGTTCTAGTGAGTAGAGTTTACCCGCGTTTAATGTGAGACAGGTACCCACCGAAGACAATGGTTGCACAATATCTTGAATTGATCGATACTAGACTCAATGGCCTAGAGATTAGGAGCTAGTACTCAAGACCAAAGGTCTGAGGTTCGGTTCTTCAGTGCAGAGTATTGAATGTGCCCTTCTAAGTAATACTTTGGTAAAAACTTATAGACAACATGGTAAATCTGGTTCTTAGTTAATGAAATAAATATTTTTTACTACTGAGGTTAACATTTGTAGACAAAAGTGTTAGGTTCGTCACTCGGTACGCTTGAAGCTAATACGGGTTCACCTTGATCGATAAATGCGAAGGAGACAATGAACCAGCGTCCAAGTAGGCTACCTTGATACCAAACTGCAAAACGGAAGTCTTGATTAGCGTAGAGAGTATATTCTACAAACATCCAACAAGCACAATGCAATCAAGCACACAAATCTCGTTTATTTATATACATCATAGAAACGTCCTTGGGACAGTCCTAAAAATAGCACACTAAAATGCACAGCAGCCAATCACAATCAAGGATTTTCCTGTCTGGAAATGAAATCTCAAGTTCAACTGATCAACCCATGCTGGCAAACGTGAAATCCAGAATTAAGGCATTTATCAAGCGAGTTGTGAGGGATCTAACGTCCCGAACAAAAAGTCACAACTATGCTTCTCTTGTAATGAACAAATATTAGCTTAATTAGGCTTTTTATTGATTTATTGAAATCTCAGTGATTTCAATAAATGAAGACTAGATTTATTTGAAGCCATGTTGTATAAGCGAAGACTCATAGACTAAACTAGTTATTTAGTCTGAAGGTTTGTGAGAACTGTTAGATTTTCTGGTATAAATCACGCATTAAGTGTAGACAGACAATTATTGGTTAGAAGTATCTTAGAGCTACAGTTCTAGTGTGGGACTACTTAGAATTATGGATTCATGATTCCAGTGAGAAGCTATGATGAATGGAGTTTATCAATGTCGGATGCCTGGTGGTTTCGCGTCAGTAACAGTGAATGGTGGACACTAATTAGTGTGAATCAGTTGGCGGTAGAAATGTCAGTCAGGTGTAACGTCGAACTTCGTACGTAAGTACATCAGTTCATGTTGCTATACCACATTAGCACAGAGATATAATTGTCAATTCAATACCAATAGTAGTAGAGGTAGTAAAGGTATTAGAAGTAATCGGAGAGGTTAGGATTAGAAGATATTATTCAAGAAGTATGATTCAGTGAGAAAAGTTTATAAAGTCAAAACTAGAGGTGTTGAAGAATCCAGAAGATTAGGAGTTGAGAGCATTCGATACCCGCTTACCTATCTAAAAATTGAGTGTTTGCTTTAAGACCTACTGGTCTGATTTCGATCCCCAGTCAGATCATAATGAAACCAAACAACTAATCAGTACTTCCTACATTGTCTAGTTGTCTATTCAAAATTAATCCACAATGTTAAGTATAGGATGTGTCTTTACAATCCAATGATTTCAAAGGATGCTTCTGCTAGTGCAACCTTCTGCTGTGAACAACATCTTCAGGAATGCATCTACTGTTCATCATTATTACTTTTTTAGATGAAGTAATCTTAGATCTTTACTTTCCAAAGATCATGGCGTTGGGAATGACATTTTCCTTAGTTGTTAACTTCATATCAATGTATCGAATACAATGATAGATATTTGTCGCTTTAAGTTGTGTAAAGTCCTACTCGATACTCTAAATTTGTTATTTGCCTGTCAGATAAGAATTATTTTAAATGGAATATTTCTGTTTAACTTGTCGATTTTTTTCAAAGTGTCACAGAATTCCAGCTTACGTTTGATGTGTTTTTTTTCTAAACAGATATGTTTCATTCTATCCGTCATGATTTTGTCTTAAGCTTTCAAGTTATCTGTTTTAAGTAGTATAATGCTTTGATCGTTCATGCAAATCATGTATTGATAATCTAGTAATCTTATGTTTGCTTTACAAATGAAAGCTAAGGTTGACCTAAGCAAAACATGGCACAAATCTATAAAGTCACAGACAATTATTGATCGCTTGATTGGGGTGCGCGAGATAATAGACACCGATGGTTAGAGACCTTGAATGACATACCTCACAATCTTTTGCAATGTCGCGAATCTATTCACTCTTTCTCTTCTGAGATCCTAATCTTCCGAATGTCTCATCACATTTACCTTTGTCCTTTTTAAATTTATTTTACTGGATTATACTTGAATAATTTCTTCGAACCCTAATCTTCTCCATTACCGCTAATACTTCTACTACCTCTAACACCATGGGATTTGAATTGACAATCCGATCTCTGTGTGCTAGAGTGATATGGTAACTTGAACTGATGTACGTACATATGTACGAAGTTCTACGTTGTGGCTGACTTGCTAAACCTACTCTACCCTTCACTTACCTTTCCAATTCTACCCAGTGGTTATTCATTTTGTTCGTGTTTATCTCTAATTCTCAGCATAGTGTGTTCCTTAGTCTCCTTCTTTTCTTATGGCATTGAGCATCCTAAATCAAGACTTTCCTCATGATGTAATTGAGTGATTTCCGAAATATATATGTCCTATCCACACTTTTACTTAATTTCTTCATCAGCTGGAATACAGTTTTTGTTCTCTCCCACTGTAGTATGTTGCTGTTGATGTTATCTAGCCAATAGTGTAGGATTTAATTTGTCCTACAGATGTACTTCTAGAACTGTAAACGTAATATTGGCGAGCACAGAGTCTATGGGAAAGCTATAGAGTCAGAACAAGATCAACTTTTGCTTTAAACTTTATCTGTTTCTAAACATAAAAACAATTAGATTAGTACAATAAATAAAGGAAATTACAATTATCATCAAGTAAGACGGGCAAACATACCGACCAATAGTAGCGGCGTGTCTTATGGAAATCAATAAAACTATGAGTCACATCAACAATAATGTCCTTCAATTTGTAGGTCATTTACAACAAAGATAGTTTACAGACATGTCAGATCAAATCACGTGATGGGCGCTTAAACTACAATTTGATTGGTTAGTTATGACATAACCTACAATTAGTTATGGAAATAACTCTGAATAAATTTGATCAATCGATTTAATAAGCTTAAAATAGTTCATTTTTACGGCTTGAGAAGATTCAACTATATCAACTGTATAATGATTCACTTTTGGTGCAATTTCATGGGTTTTTAAGAAGCAGGAGACATCGGTAACAATCTAAGTTTTCAGTAATATAGTGATAGGCTGTGACCAGAGGAGTTCACTCATGTCCGGTGTAGGCAGTTACTCATTGAAAACAATGGGTGAGGTTACGCAATATCTTCGATTGATCAGAGATAGACATTAATACCGTTGGGTGGCCAGCTCACTGGTCTGGAGGTTAAGGACTCGCGCGCAAGTTTGAGGTTCTTGTGTTCGACGAATTCCTGCGAGCAGGATTGTGGATGCGCCATCTAGTACTTATGGATTTCTAATGATCGTCCAACAATTATTGATTTGTAATTCCCATGAAACGATTTAAGTAGTTTTTTCAGTAGTATTGAATTGATCTTCATTACTTGACTATGACTCTCTCACTTAACAACTACTACACTTCAACACTAAGTTTTCTAATGTTTGCACTCTGTTTTTTCTACATTACTTTTCAGCAACAAAATAAAACATTTTCATTACACGTTCAATCATTGATACATGGTATTTTTATGATTACATAACCATTAAAAAAGTTTCCTATATTGCTCTAATATATATATATGTATATATACTATATTTGACTTTGTATTCAGTGAAAGCTTAATTATTGGTGAAGTTTATAGATGTGAATTTCACTTTTTATATTCATTTAGGGTGGCTAGTTTTCCCCGGTTAAGATTTCATTTAAAATCATTATTGTTGAAGGAGGTGATCAATGTTCAATTTTTAATTTCTTTTTTTTATTTGGGGGAACAAGGGTTGTGGTTTTTTAATTTTTGTTGTTTGGTATTTTGTGATTATGTTTTTTTCGTGTGTAGTAATCGCTTCTACTTGTCTTTTTCTTTTTTCTTGGTCGTATCACATTGAACATGAATGAATGTTTGAATATAACAATTTAATGTTTTCAATCTATTTTGGCGGAAATTTTAAATTTATCGCTACCATTGATACATTGAACTGCATAATAAATGTTTGTATTAAAAGTGATGCATAGCCATCTTGGATTTTAATGAATAGGATTGACACAGCTCACATTAGATAATTATAGGAATTAACTGTCTATTGGCAATGGGTAATTTAACATTGGTTTTCAGAGGAGAGCAAATGTAATTGCCCACTTGTTAACATTTTAACGTGAACAGTTAGGCTCAATCCTATGGTTCAACCACCACACAGGTACCTGACACCCTGGTGGACATCATTTATATACACTAGTACATATGTAGTGATTATTTCCGATCCGTAACCGCGTCAATCAATATGCACTGCATGAACAGGCCAATTTGACCCATGATTTTTTCGCACTACCGAAATATTCATTATTCGACCAGATGAGACCTGAGTTTGTTTAACTGAATCAGTAATAAGATAGAACTTCATTCTGTGAATAAGATACTTCCTTGAATATGTAACATCCATTTTTTTTCTGACATTACTTATTTACTTACTTACTTAGGCGTGTCACTACCAATGAAGCATAAGCCGCCGACCAGTGTTCTGCAACTTACTCTGTCCTGGGCTTCCTTTTCTATTTCTGTGCAATTGTGGTCCATTCTTCTCATGTCTGTCTCCTATTCTCGGCGTAATTTGTTTTTCTGTCTACCTCTCATCCTTTGAATTCAAGGGTTCTATGTTAGGTCTTGTCTTGTGAGGCGGTTGGGTGATTTTCTCAGTCTGTGTCCTATCCACTTCCACCACTTCTTCCTGATTTCCTACTCCACTGCAATCTGGTTTGTTTTCTCCCACAGTATGTTGTTGCTGATAGTGTCTGGCAGACGGATCCGAAATATTTTGCGTAGACAACTGTTAATAAACACTTGTATCTTCTGGATGAGGGCTTTCGTGGTTCCCCAAGTTTCCCCCGCAAAGAGCAGAACTATCCTGACATTTGTATTGAAAATCCTGATTTTGGTTTTGGTTCATATTTGCCTGGAGTTCCGGATGTTGTTCAGTTGTAGAAATGCTGTTCTTGCTTTGCCAATCCGTGCCTTCGCATCTGTACCAGATCCACCTTGCTTGTAAATGATGCTGTATAGATATGTAAAGGTTTTAACGTACTCCAAGGCATCTCCTTCAAGAGCGATTCGGTTGCTGCATGTTGTGTTGTATTGGAAAATCTTGCTTTTTCCTTCATGTATGTTAAGACCTGCTGAGGCTGCTGCTACACTGGTTATCTGCTCTAGCATTTGTTGTTGCGTGTGAGATAGAAGAGCCAGATAAAGAGAGAAGTTTAGATCGTCCAGCTGTATCCTGGTTGTCCACTGTATACCGTGCTTCCTTGTAGATGCTGAAGTCTTCACAATCCAGTCGATCACCAGGAGAAGGAGAAAGAGTGGAAGTGAGCAACCTTGCCTGACAACGGTCTTCATCTCGAACGAGTCTGTTGACCGATGTTAGGCAAGGTTACTTACTCTCACCCTAGGTCCATGAGATTCGCATCCTATCAGTGCCTTTTGTGCTTGTTTGGACAGCATCAGTGCAACTCCTTATGTGTGGGAGGCACTTTCTTCTTCATGGCTGGAGTATAACAGCAGCTCTCTTGAAGCTAGTCTCAGTTATCCAACTTGAGTCCAATGCGTTTCACTGATTCCAAGCACCTCCAGGTTGTATCTTTTCATTTCTGCCGCAACTTGAATTAGTCTTCCACTCTCCCACAATGTTCGGACATTCCATGTACCTAAAAGAATGGTTGCTCTGGTTGTCAGAAGGAACATCGGCCTTGTGACTTTCGAAGGAATTCGGCTTTCATCATGAGACCTCATAACTCTTCTGAAAGAAGACCTTCTAACTCCTCCCAGAGCAAAGTTAAAATAGTTTGAAGTATGTTTTCTGATTAGCACTTTTTTTTAGCAAGTTAGTTTTTTTGGTGGGATAGGGTTGCCAACCCCATTCCCAACTCTCCTCCTTTCTCTATCCGGGATTGGGATCGGTAGTAGTAGCCCCAGAGGTGTTACAGGTAGAGTTCTTCCGACATATCAAAAATTTAGAATATGATGAGCTGTTTCCTGTATATTTAGTTCTTTTTATTAATTTGTAGACTGTAAGACTAAACAATTGAATAGAATCAAATGAATTCATTTTATTTCACAGGATTCTCATGCAACTGATTATAATTTGTAATATTTTAGTAATCAACATTATTGTGACTAGATTTGTGAGGAAATTGTTGAAGTTCTAGGGAGAAGATGTCGTGACCAATGGAGTTCCCCCACCTATCGGGTGTAGGCAATGACTATCGAAGGCAATGGATGAAGTTGTGCAAAATCCCTTGATTGATCAGAGTTAGACATTAATACCGTTGGATGATGGCCTAGTGATCTAAGGGTTAATCGTTTGCGTGCAAGACCAAAGGTCCTCGGTTCAAATCCTGTAAGTAGTAAGATTTATGGATGCGCACTGTTGATGCATTCCATATGAGGACGAAACGGCTCCGTCCAGTTCTTGTGTGTTTCTATAAGTTGTCTAACGATGATTGATTCATTAAGTTGATTATTTGTCTGAAATCTGATTATTCTCTCTTAATGATGAATAACCCCGTTTTACAATTCTAACTACAGATTGAAAGCAATTCATAAGAACCCTGTAGACATATGTTAGTTTTCATTATAGAGTTGTAGAGATTACTGAATTTTAATGAGATCATCAATCGATTAATGTTAGACCACTACTAGAAACCTGTAAACACAGGACTGTCGTTTCGTCCTAGTGCGGGACTCATCAACAGTACATCTCAACGACTACCATCATAATGAGTTGAACTCAATGATTACGGGCTCGTGTACAAATCCTTAAACTCTGAACCGCTGAGTCAATATCCAACGATGTAGTCACTTGTGACTAGCTTCATAGGGAATTTCTCAGAGTTCTGATGAGACCAGTGGAATTCAGCCGTGTCTTGAATGTGCACTACCATTGATGTGTCCCATATTCAGATGAAACAGCTGTCCAATGCTTTCAGGTTTCTACTAGTGGTCTAACACTCACCCCAACATAGTCACATGTTTATTTTCGGTGTAATAAATTGAATAAAAGTTGATTTCATTTCCGATCACAATGATCAGCATTGTTTAAGAGTTTCAAATGCACTTTTATGATCATTTTCATGTTGAATACATTTGAAAAGTGTTTATTTGAATTATATATGATACAGTGGAATTTTATCCTTTTAAATTGAATATTTCAATGACTATAACTGATCATGTTTCCCTATTTTTGTGAAGTGAAGCTAGTCTTAGTTGTCCAACCTGCGTCCAATGTGTTCCACTGATTTCAAGCACCTCCAGGTTGTATCTTTTCATCTCTGAGGCAATTTGAAATAGTCCTTCGATCTTTTGTACATTTTGTTTGAACATTGTGTATATCTAAAAGAATGGTTGCTCCGGTTGTCAGAAGGAGACGTCGACCTCCTGACTTCCGGTGGAACTGGGCTTTCATCATGAGTCGTTATAACTGTTCTGAATGAGGACATTTTTGAACTGCTAAGACAGAGTTTAAATATTTTGAAGCGATTTTTCTGGTTAGCGTTATTTTAATGAGTTGTTTTCTAGGATGTAAGGTCGTCAACCACATTCTCAACACTCCTCCTCTGAGACCACCTCCTTGGGATCAGCAGTAGCCCCAGAGGAGTTAAGTGATCATTTGAAGTTTATCGTATTTACTTATCATGCGTCCTTGTGTTAAATGTAAAAAATAGTTTCTGCAATGCTAGGATAGTTCAACTATCCTTTTTTAAAATTTTTATCATTTACTTTACTTACATACTACTTAGCCTGTTACTCCTATTGAAATATAGGCCACAAATTGACATTCTCCAACCTATTCTATGTCCAAGGTCTTCGTTTCCATTTCTACCCAACTGGTGTTTATTCTTTGCATGTCTGCTTCTAATCCTCGGGTGTCATGTGTTCTTTGATCTTTCTCTTTTCTTGTAACATTGAAGATTTCATGTTGGGGGTTTGCCTCGTGATGTAGTTGGGTGATTTACGCAATATATATCATCCAATCCACCTCAAACGCTTTGTCCTAATTTCTTCCTCAGCTGGAATCTGGTTCATTCTCTCCCATAGTTGGTTGTGGCTGATAATGTTTTTCCAGCGAATCCGAAGTCTTTTGCGTAGATAACTGTCAATAAACACCTGTATCATCAGGTTCTCCAAGTTTCTGCCTTATACAACAGAATAGGTTCGACTGAAATTTTCTAACTTGGATGTTGGTTAATTGTTGCTTTTAGTTTCATTTATAGTTCAATTGTACTTCCTAATGAGATGATGTTTATTTCGAGACTCGAACCCAGTATTGTACTCTTCAAACCTCATCACATGACCCACTTAACTTCTGAGTTCAAATAGTTATTCGCCCGCTGAAAGATAATTAAACGATGGGTTTATTTTTTTCACGGGGAATTTATTTTCAAGTCTGTACAATTATTTTTCCTTACATGATCATTATTACAGTAATAGTGTAGTGAACGAGAACACAGGTGGGGAAACAGAACTGTATTTAACGAAAATTACAGAGTTACTCAGTAAAATCGGAAAACCATATCGTAAATCGTTAATTTGCAAAATATCAGTTCATCATATCGAACTGGACTGTTCCTGTTGCAAAACATCAATCCATTGTCACTAATCATGCGTTTCATACAAATTCCATTGTTTTCTAACTCTTCCTTTCTTGATCGTTCCCCATCTTCTGCTGCCAGACATTACGTTGACACTAACGTCATATACTACTTATAAGTAGCTCGCACCACACAATGAATATTTATCATGAAAATGTTATTATAGTATTCTAGAGATCATTGTTTTACACATTGAAATCATGAATGAATCATTGTTAGACCACGACCAGTAGAAACCTGGAAGCACTGGATGACCGTTTCATCCCTCTATAGGACTCATCAGTAGCAGTACGCATCTACGAATCCTGCTAATCATAGGATTCGAATCCACGACCTTCAGACTTGCGCATGAACGCCTAACCTTTGGATCACCGAGACGGCTGTAATCCAGCGGTGTCGATGTCTAACTCTGATCAGCCTCACTCATTGTCTTCGGTAGTTAATGCCTACACCTGACAAGGTTGAACTCCACTAGTCGTGACTTCTTACTCCCACTAACACCGTTGGATATCAGCGCTGTGGTCTGTAGGTTAAGCGTTCGTGCGCGCATGACTGAAGGTCCTCGGTTCGAATCCTGTGAGAAGCAGGATTCATGGATGCGTACTGCAACTGACGAGTCTTATACAAGGAATGAAACGGTTTCTACTGGTGGGAGTCCAACAATGATTTGTTCATGATTTCCATAAGTCCCATAATGTAGAATCAAATTTCGTCGGAATCTACTATAAAAGCAATTCACTTATTCATTACACTGTCAACTGAATTTACAGTTTAGGTTGACATGTTTTTAATCTAGTTCCAACACAGGCACACACACACACATAAATCAACAATCCCAGCATGTGTTATTTACGCTTGTGAATAGATAGATAGATATATAGATAGATAGTAATACTAACCTTAAACATGTATCAACATTTTTTACCACTCAATGTAAGTAATCGTTGTTCCAAATGTGTTTGTAAGATTCGAATCACATCAATGGTTTGCTTATTCCTATATACTTACTATTTTCACAATGTGTTCACACTATTGGTGACTGGTTGTTTTTTTTTCCTATTGAAAAATCAAAATGTATCCAAATACAACTCGTATAATAAACAAATGTTTACAAATGGTGATAGGATTTATTAAGTGTAATTTGTTTAAAAATTAATTCATCTCGCTTTTTTTATAGTGTATCAACAATGGTGATTTATTCCCACATTCCGTGTATATCTCATGTGTGTTGAATCGATAAGATTGACTGACTGACTTTGTGTTTTCGTGTGTGTGTGTGTGTGTTTAAAAAAATTTATCACTTGAATTTCGCGCCATTCGTTCAATGTTTCACTATCCGTTCATTATTCATGGTTCAATGTGCTATACTGATCACCTACTTCAATGACAACATGATAAGTAATCAATCGTTTTTCTCATTATGATATCGGTGATTTCAACTTACTTTTTCAATGATTGAATGATTTCTATTGTAATATTGAATGAGGTGTTTGGTTAATAGAACATTGATCGTTGATCAATGACAAATGTTAACTTGTGTTTGATGATTGTATTTGTTTTTTCTTTACTGTTTTTTGAAAATACATACTTTTACAGATAGAATTTTTCCAAGCTGTTCAAGCGCCAGTGATGTTAAATGAACAAGGAATTTATTTGGTTGTTTATCCTGATCGACGACCAACAGGGGATGCATTCGTACTATTTCATGAAGATGATACAGCGACCAAAGCGCTGACACGTCATAAAGATTATTTAGGTGATAGATATGTGGAATTATTTAAAGCTTCACCATCTGAAATGGTTCAGGTAGGTGAATGTGGCTTTTCTCTCTCTCTCTTTACGATTTGTATATTCATTTTGTTTGATTGAAGAGGGGAAAAATTAGATGAACCATAGTTCAGTATCAAATATCTTGATGATAAACTCAGATAAACTTATTAAATACTCGAAAATGGTGTTTATATTATTAACAAAGTCTAGTGAGATTCATCTTGTCACTGGACTGAGATATTCCTAGTGAATTGGACAGATATCCCAGACCACCGGTAAAATTCCTGGATTTGGCAGTTATAATGTCACCAGGTAATTATGTGGTTGTTGATATTGAGGGTTATAAAATGGAAATCAGAAGTAGAAGGGAGGTAAAAAGGTATAGTATAATCCACACTACTCTGTCCTGAACCACCCTTTCCAGCTCTGTCCAGTTTTCGTTCATTCTTCTCATATCTTTATCTATTTCTTGGTGTAATATATTCCCTGGCCTTTCTCTTTTCCTTTTACCTTGAGGGTATCAAGTCAGGGCTTGTCTTGTCACGCAGTCGGGTGCTTTCCTCAATATGTATCCTATCCATTTCCACCACTTCTTCCTGATTTCCTCCTCCACTGGAATCTGGTTTGTTCTCTCCCACAGTACGTTGTTGCTGATCGTGTCTGGCCAACGAATCCGAAGTATTTCGCATAGACAACTGTTAATAAACACTTTTACCTTGTGAATGATAGCTTTTGTAGTTCTCCAAGATTCCGCCGCATACAGTAGAACTATTTTGACGTTTGTATTGAAAATTAGGACTCAATGTTTGTTGATGATTGTTTCGAGTTTGAGATGTTCCTCAGTTGTAAAAATGCAGCCCTTGCTTTGCTCATCCGCGCCGTCACATCTGCATCAGATCCACCTTGCTCATCACTGATACTTCCTAGACATGTAAAGATTTTTACAGCCTCCAAGGCATCTCCATCAAGTGTGATTTGGTTAATGCATGCTGTGGTGTATCAGCGAATCTTACTTTTTCCTTTGTGCATGTTCAGACCTACCGCTGCTTCTGAGGCTGACTCTAAACTGGGCATCTTCTCTTGTATTTGTTATCGTAGAAATAAAAGCAAGTAAGCAAGTCAACGGAAATAATAATCGGTGAAACAAAGTAAGACAGAGGGATAAGAAGGAAATCAGTAATACTGTCTAGTGGAATGCTTCTAAAAGAGAGTACACAATTAGTGAAATGGAAACATTGATTATTATACCCAATTATAACAATAACTTTCTTATTGTACTCAATTTGTTTAACTGTACTAAATATCATTACTCACCTGCTCGACTTGTTGGTAACGTTGCTCGGTTGCCTAGATGGTTTTATCTGTTATCGAATCGCTTGTCTTGATATCTTCTCGATAACACGAGACCATCAATTTGGCCTTAATGGGATTTAACTTGATCGTCTCGTGACTAGTAGTCTCAATTCACTACAGTGGTGAGCTACAACTGTATGACAAGGAGAAAGTGAGATCAATAACATCCTACCGCATGTGTTCATCAGCTATCCCAATTGAAAACGAGTATCACATGAATGTGGGTTTGACTGTCAAATCTCTCCACGAAGTAATCTACTCGGATGGCTGTAGGGAGATAGTGTTTTATGTCATGTCAGAAATCCCTATTTAGTCAACTAAATAAAGAGAAATCTCATCCGAGTGTACAATTTTTGCTGGAGACATTCCTGGTATACGATAGGTGGACATGATTTGGATTGACAGTCTTCAGTACTGAGTAGATTTCCTCTTTAATCCGTTTGCAATGTAACAAAAGGCAGTCCGCGTCTAACAAAGTCGAAGTCGGTACGTGATATGGTGAGAAGTTACTACAGTAGGGATTAAAATTTCTATCGACAAGGTTTTTCCACTCCAGATTATGATTCATAATTATCTATAATTTTTAGCCAAACCAATCTTTAGTAGTTCAAGCTATCTCGTTCAACTACTCTGTTCCTAGTTGTTGCAACTATAACTCTGATTCGCCTTCTCATTTACATTAAAACACAAGCGTGGAATCATCTTGCTCCCTACATCTCAAGGCAGTTCGTTCGCCCAGCCTAATAACACTCAATTTAAGGGGATTGTAAGACTTTAATGGAAATCTGTAGACTTGATATATATATTGTAAACAACTACATACATAGCCAGTTGACGTACTAAAAAAGTGAACTGAGATTTGATCTGAAAGGAGTAGACTAGCACTATTAACCTAATGGCTCAATAATCAGGGACATCCATTAATCTATTTGTGGGACAAGTATCTAAAGGATCACTTATAACCCCTCTTTTCCTCATGATCCCACCGCTATACATTATCGCATAGGAATTCAGCGGTCCACGGCAATTTATTAAGCGCTTTTTGAGAAATAAAAATGGGTCTAGAGGATAGGCTAATACTCAGAATGTCGAACAGTATTAACATCCCTTGAAGTCATGAACGAAGTATTGTTAGACCACTATTAAAGTCTTGGAAGCACTGTTTATACTACCATTTCGTCTTGGTATGGGGTTACTCGTGAGCAGTGAGCATCCGCGACTACTGCCACTCGCCGGACTTGAACCCCGGACATTCGGTCTCGTGAATGAACGCTTAACGTCTGGAAGACTGAACTGACATCTAACGACGTAAATATAATTGATATATTAAGCCTAATTTGACAAGAGTATATTTAACCTGATTTTCCAGGCACTTAATTAGATGGGAAATTAAACCCATTAGAAAATAAGGTATTCTTTGGAAAATTATGATCGAAAACTTATCTGTTTGTGTTACGCTTGCACGTAAACACGTCAACTTGATATACTTGAACTATTGCGGGTTTACCTAGTCAGAAAAAGAGAGAGAGGATCGAGGATCCGGTGACACGACATGCTACTCAGATCCGATTATCTCAACCCTCATATTGAGAAAAAATGAGAATAAGTGATATGAAGTAGAACCTGCATTCTACAAGCATCCATAAAGTACGAGGTTCGAGTCCAGAAGAGAATCAGGATCCCGGACTAGGGATTCGGGACCGGGTCCTGGTCCTGGTCATAGAACGTTACAGATAATGCGTATTTATACATCTAGGTCGAATAGGAAACAGCATCGAAGTCTGTGACATTGACAGTTAAGACGACCAATAGGAAACAACATTTGAAGTAACATTGATAGTCAGGACAACCAATAAAAAACAACATTGTAGCACGTGACCATAAAATTGACCAGTAGGAATTAACCAATAGGAATTGACCAACAATTCTCTTAGGATATTGAATGAATCTCCTAACAGTTTGACTACTACATCAGTGTGACAAATACACTAACCAGTTACGAAATAATTTTTTGGTAAGGAAAGTATACTACTTAGAAAAGTCACTGAATTTTGATTAGTTAACTCTATGTTTAACGCATACTTAGTACTTTTTATTATGATTATTATTTTCATTTAGGTATGTTACAATGTCACACTATTTCATAATTCATCATCTGGACAGAAAACACATACCAATCTATCAAATTATCAATCTAACGGAGGATCGTTAGGAGTACCACTAATGAATGGTGCAACACAAATTAATTGTTTAAATCTAGTCAATTTTATTCACAACAACAACAATACCAACAATACTACTACTACTAATAATCACAATAAAGAAACTTACTTCAATACAGCATCGTTCACACAATTAAAATCAGCTCTCAATTCCAACGCTTTATCCAATCTACAAAATTTATGGAATTCTAATACACTCCGTTTAAATTTATCGCCACAACAAACTGTTTTGCCTACTGCACATCATACCACTGAGAATATTCTATCGAATAATAATAATAATAACACCACCACCACTACATTCAATCTACCATTTATCCCATCGAATGACTCATCATTATCATCGATTCATCCAATGAATTTATCATCATCATTATTATTCACATCAAATATAATCAATGGAACAAATACACTGATTCATCATTATGATTTAACAGATCCAACCAATCCTGATTGTCCATTTGCTAGACCAATGCCAATTGGTGGTGTTTGTGCTATGATTCAGTTGAATGAATTACCACTGGAAACATCTAGACATGATATACGGTTGTATTTAGGTCCAGCTAATTTTGCTAAAGTTTATCGTATGAGAAGAATGGTAAATGTTTGCGTGAATATTTTTATGATGATAGTTTGATTATTAGCATAAGGCAATTGGAATGGTTGGTGGTTAGTGCACTCACTGCTGAGTGGCTTGGTAATCCGTTTTGGGGTGCCAGGTCTAACTGGGAAAATTCCGGCTTGCCGCTCTTGTCGATTGGGGATTGTGGGTAATGGATTAAGTTGGAGGGATGTTGTTGATTTATAATTGTCCGAACAGGGGGGGGGGCATTGCTCGTGTGCGTGCTTTTTGAATGGCCACTTGTCTGCAGACCAATCTAGACAACATGTACGTTCCTTAATGTGGGGCAGGGGTGATCGCAATATTGGCTCTAGTGAGAATCTTTGTGTTGCTTAAAATGCAGTGGCGTTCATGTGCAGCAGGCTTGTTAGTTAACCAAGAATAATTATTAGATAAATAGTCTGTGAATCTGACTCACTTACTTACTCCCTTTACCGCTAATGGAGCATAGACCGCCGACCAACGATTCATGTTTGTGGTTAGCGATTTTTTTAGCGAGTCGGATTTCTACGGGATGGAGTTACTTACCCCGTGATGCCTAACCCTCCTCCTTTATCCGGACCTTGGACCGACAATAACGATAGAAGGGCTCCAGGTAGAGTTCTGTGAATGTTAGTTCTATCTAAATAATCGATTTACTGATATTGATTACTGGTTTAATTAGCATACCGAGAACCATCAGTATGGAGGTTTGTGGAACTTATTTACTCAAATCGTAACTTCACTCAAATCAGGAATCACAGTACATACGCTATATCTTAGTATGGAACTTTTTAGAAGGGTGTACAGAAGAATCCGGAATGGATCGAACTTGGGACCTTCACTTTCCCAAGCGCATGTGGCTAATCTTTGGAGCACTGCGTAGAAAATGTCTAATTTCAATGAATTCACTATATTGTGAAACTATCGTTCATAGTTTTTAGTCGTAGCCTTCGTCACACCCGAGATGTTTGAAATCCTGACTATCTAATTTAAGATGGTGAAGAAAATTTGTAGCTCAGATAGATAATTTCGGTGGAGTTTCGTTCTATGAGCTCAGTGTTTCGGTTGTGGAGATTTCATTGTATACTTCTTGTTATGCCTGCACGTAAACATGTCAACTTGATATACTTGAACCATTACGAGTTTACCTAGTCAGAAAACGAGAGTGAGGATCCGGCGACACGACATGTTACTCAAATCCGATTATCCAAACCCCCATATTGAGTAAAACTGAGAAGACTTGATATGAAGTAAAACCTGTATTCTACAACTATCCAGAAAGTACTAGATCCGAGTTCAGAAGAGAATCAGGATCCCGGACTAGGGATCCGGGATGCGGATCCTGGTCCTGGTCATAAAACGTTACAGATAATGCGTATTTATACATCTTGATCGAATAGGAAACAGAATCAAAGTCTGTAACATTGACAGTTAAGACGACCAATAGGAAGCAACATTGGAGTAGGTAACATAGGATGACCATAAAATTGACCAGTAGGAATTAACCAGTAGGAATTGACCAATAATTCTCTTAGGATATTGGATGAATATCCTAACACTTCTGAACAACATCATAAACACAAACTTCAGATAGAAGTGAAGTACTCGAATTTCTGTACGTATGATCTAGGTTCTTGTTCTGTTAACATCAATCTTCATTAGTTGTTATTATAGTTGTTAACAGTAGAATTCAGGATGTTTGTTTTATCCTATTCGGGTCGTGTCGGCTGGATGTTACTTACTTACTTACGCCTGTGACTCCTAATGGAGCACAGGCCACTGACTAGCGTTATTGTAGCGAGTTGATGCTTGCCAACCCCATGCCTAACCATCCTCATTTATCGAGGTTTTGCAAGCGCCAGGAACCTCAGAACGGCTTCAGGTAGAGTTACTTGCATCCTATATAGTGGATGTTCACTCCTGGACTCAAACCCGGTTACCGTTTGCTTCAAAACACCATCGCTTTATACACTTGTAGGTACTGAGTCTAGATAACCACTGTCGTGTACAATAGGGAGAAGATACATTCATTCCAAATGGTTTTTTAAATCTGTTCATGTTTTTTTAATTGATCGATTCAATGAACTAATTTCATTTAATTTGTGTTATGAATGAACACTTTTAATTTTCAAGGAAACTGCATCAAACCAAATTACATCTTCATGGTTATTATCATTAAGAAATACAACTGAAGCAATACAATTTATACGTGATTTAATTGGTCGCACATTTACTGTCAGTACACTGTGTGGAAATAATCAATCATACAAAACAATACCAAATATTCCAACATTTGCATTGTATAATGTTGATCCAAATGGAAAATTATCCGTAGTTAATTTATCTGATATTTCATTTGGTATCCCATTGCATAGAATACATGTGACGTCATTAGTGAAAACCAATAAATCGATTAATTCGAATTTAAATTGTCCGCGGCAGCCATTGAAAAAACATTCAATTAAAACAAAAGTTGATGATCAAACTATGTTGAATGGTTAGTTATTTTAAAAAAGAAATTTGTGATATTTTTATTAGAAATAAATAAAGATAGATAATTATTGTGATGGGTTAAAAAAATATACTACTTATATCATTCTGTAGGCATAAACGTACCAGTTTGTGTCTATCATGAGGATGCCTGATAAATGAAATCGAACAACAGATCTAACGAGTGGTTGGTTTTAAAGTCCTTCTATGAAATTCGTGGTAATTATGTAAGGGTTTGAAATTTCCTGCTGATAATATTCAGGACCTAGTTATTTTCGCTCCAAAGTTCATAAGTCAGGAGAACAGGAATGATGTTTCGTGAACTCGCTTTTTTTGCATTAGCGGTGCAGTGAGATGAAGGAATGTGAGAAGAGTTAGTCGTGGAGATAAGAGAGGCATTAAGGGGTGTAGGAAGGATTTGATTTTGACCAATTTAGTCTCGTGTGCTGTTACGGGTATGAGGGCGGTTGTCACTTGCCGGCTGCCCACACCGTGGAAGGTTGTTTCTTGAGGGACTTGAAAAGGAAGATAGATTAGTGTTGGTCTTGGAGACCTGAGAGCGTGATCGCAGAGCCCAGGGGACAACTGCTTGAGGCCGGTCACGCACGGCCGTTTTATGAGAGGTTTTTTGAGTATTAGCTCTGATCTTACAGGCCCTTAGTGGCCCTTACCGCCAGAGACGGAAATCCGTGAGGTAAGGTGAGGTGTGACATTTTTAGGGTCGACCTTTTCTAACCCTTCCTTTCTTGTGAAAAGGCAGCATCACTACAGATGCTGGTTGTCCGAGGGAAACACCTTACTGCTGTCACACCCCTTGGCAGTCAGCAGTACGATTTCGCCCTCAGACGTTGAGTAGCTGCTTTTAGTCTCATCGTTCTGCAATCGACCTGCCTGGCATGGTAGAACCTTCAGGAACCTATGTTCCAGCCAGTATAGCTCGGTCATCACGATAGGTAAGAACGACCACCACGTCAAGGTAGCAGCTTCGGTCGGGGGTTTAATCTGAGAGGTCAACCTTGAACAATCTTCTTTCTTCGAGAATGAGCTAACTAGTGTCCTCAAGTAAACGGGATGCGTTTGTTTTTAGTCTCATCGTTCTCCAGTCGACCTGTCTGGTATGGTAGAACCTTCGGAAACATATGTTCCAGCCAGTATATCTGGGTTGGGTCATCACGATAGGCAAGCACGACCACCATGTCAAGGTAGCAGCTACGGTAAGGAAAGTTCATAAGTATCAACCAATAATCCCCTGATTATCGTTAGTCAAATCGGTACAGAATTATGTATGCAAAGATTTAAGTTTTGCTGAAATTTAGGTCCTGAATTTCATCGTCTACTGAAATCCAAATATCATAATACATTGTATACATGAAGAGTAAGTAGTGCAAGTATTTGCGGATTTTACTCTACAAGACTTTTCTCAACATGACCTCTACTTAACTTGTAGGTCTGATCTTCGTTAGTGCAATGAGACGAGTTGATTTGACAAATATTATTGGTATAAACATTATCTATGCGATTATAAGTGCAAACAATCCCCAAGTTGAATACAATGAAGTTGTTTTACTCAAATATATGAAGTTATTTGAAAAAGACTGAGTTCAACAGTTTCAATGCATTTTTCAATATTCAATCTTAGTCCGTTTTTGTAGTGATCGTTATTAGTTGAGGTTATGTACCGGATGGATTAAGTTTAAAATGCCAACTTATAATTTCTAATTATTGGTTAGAATATTTCGATTCTGGATTACAAAGAGATTGTGATCCTAATGATTTTTAGTTTCATAGACATGATTAATATCAAAAGATTTCAAGAATAATTAATTGATATCAAAAATCAATCATTGTTAGACCGCCATTAGAAACTCATAAGCACTGAACGACCATTTCGTACTATTATGGGACTCATCAGCAGTGCACATCCATGAACCTCACTCCCGGAGAATCGAATCCAGGACTTTCGGTCTCCTAAGTGAACGCTTAACCTCTAGGTCACTAAGTCAGTATCCAATGGTGTTAATGTCTAACTTCAATCAATTCATGGTCTTGCGCAACGGTGATCGCTGGTGCGCACTACTGATGAGTCCCATTTCTTCTGGTTAGCGCTTTTAGGCAAGTTAGTTTTTTGACGGGATTGGGTTGCCACTCCCATGCCCAACCCTCCCCCTTTATCCGAGCTTGGGACCGGCAGTAGCCCCGAAGGGTCAACAGGCGGAGTTGATCAGTCCCATACCAGGATGAAACGGCTGTCCATTCCTTCCAGTTTCCGAATGATGGTCTAACATTGATCAATTTCTTGATTTCAAATGTAACTGAACAATCTCTACAACTCTATGATGAAATATAATCAAAACTTACATTTGATTTCATTTCAGCAATAACTTCACAAGTTCCACTAACTGATCCAAATTTAACACTAAAACATACATCACCTTCATCGTTAGGAAATTTCGATGTTAATAATAATTATGTCAATCCAACTGCCAGTTTTAATCTCTCCTCATCATCATCAATTACCAATCAAAATAATGACAATTTGCTGATTCCCTCGAGTTTAATGTCTACAAACAGTCTGGATAATTTGAATGTTTCATCAGATTACAAAATGTCCGCGCATATCAATGATATTATATCAACTAATCATCAACTTAATCGATACAATCTTCCCAGTCTTACAGCATCGATGGTTATGTTAGCAGGGGCTCCAGCTGATGCAACACAAGAAGAACTTGGTTCATTGTTTAAACCTGTTAGAAATTTATTGACGGTTAGTTTGTCTGTCATGCTTTCTTATGCTGAATTCTGTTTGGTTGGGTTACATGCTTGCTTACTTACTTACTTACTTACTTATGCATGTTACCTTCAACGGAACGCGGGGGACTACCAACCAGCATTCTCCAACCTACTTACGCTATCTTGGGCCTTCCTTTCTAGTTCTGTTCAAATGTGGTTCATCTTCCTCATGCCTGCTTCCAATTCTCGGCTTAATATATTCCTTGGCCTTACTCATTTCTTTGTAGTGTAGGAATAGGTTGGAAGAAAGTTAGGGGCGGCCAAACCGAAACATGGCAGAAATCCATGAAGTCATTGACAAGTGGACTGAGTCATGTCGGTAGTTGCCGACTACCTGGTTGGGGTCCGCGAGATGATAATAATCGATGGTTAGAGACCTTGAATTACATGGCTGAAAAACGTTTGCAATGGCGCCGGTGCATTTATTCTTTGTGTTCTCTCAAATCCTAATCTGCATTTTTCAACCCCTCTACTTTTGACTCATTAAACTTTTCTCACTAAATCATATTTCTTGAACACCTCATCCTAACTTTTGCGTACGAAGTTCTACGTTGCATCTAACTGACTGACTGACTCTTTTATTTTGTCCTTGAGGGTTCCAAGTGAGGGCAAAAGTGTCATGATACCGAAAGAAATTGTTGCTTAGTCTTGATTCAATTGTCAATCTTTGATGCGCTACAATAACTTTTGTTTGAAAATTTAGTAACCTACAACATGATTCAGTCAGATTGTTCAATAACCAGTGGACTGTTTAGTGAGGTCCCCTGGTAGAAACACAGTTAGTTGTGCAGAAGTATCAGTTTACTATACCTTGGGTCCATTAAAAGATTGACATAACAAATGCAAGAGGTTATATTTTCTTCCTATCTTGCGTCTTTATTTATCCTTCTTTGATGAAAATGACGTATATAAAAATGATTTGATTTGTCAAACCATAACTTATATAGAAAAAAATTTCGATGCATAAGTCTCCTTGTTAATATTACCACAGTTACTTAATTGTTGCTCTGGTTGTCAAAAGGGGAGTCGGACACGTGACTTCTGAAGGAGATCGGCTTTCATCGTGAGATATAAGACCTGTTCTAATTAAAGACCTTCAGACTTTCAGGGCAGAGTTTAATGGGGTTTGAATTATTATTTCTTGTTAGAGTTATTCTAGTCTTCTACGGGATGGGGTCGCTAGCTCCATTTCAAACCCTCTTCCTTTATCCGGGCTTGGGACCGGCGGTAGCTCTAAATGGTCTTCAGAGGAGTTCGTTCATCTGCTCTACATCTTAACCAAAATTATTGATAATTGAATATAGTATTTCATTAGTTAAAGTATACATCAGTTTCCTTTAATAGTAATGAATTAACTCATTATTTATTTCACCTACATACTTCAAGGCTCAACCATACTTTATTCCATTTCAATATCATCCTAATGGAACAGCAAACTTTTTAGCCAATTTCAACAATCCATTAGATGCTCAAACTGCTGTACGTTATTGTCCAAATGGTAGTCTACGATCTAATAAATATGTCATAGGAGCAGCATGTTTAATCCCGCCTACACCATTACCAACAGAGATAACAACAGGCATTACGAGTAATAACCAGTATGCAACGCCAACATCACCAATAATTCCTATCAATGCAACTAATCTATTCATGTCTAATAATCAATTAATCAATTTTTCAAATTTATTGAACAATGAATCATTGAATCCAGGGATTTTATTTTTACCGCCAACTATATCAACACTTCAACAACCAAACAGATTACATTTTCAATAATCAAAAAATTATGAGATATTTTTATATTATATACATATATATACTTTTTTTCATGATTTTCACTGTCTTCCCAACCATCATCAATGAAATTCCTAGCCTTTTAATAAATGAACTAGAAAATTGGGTTGTTTGATGTTGCTTCTTCTCATTTATAGTGTATATTAAACATTGGACTAGGAATACTTTGTTTAAAACTGATATATATATTTTTCTAATCATGAATATCCTGTAATTATTATTCTATACAATATTTAAGCGTCGTTTTTTTTTTCTAATTTACTGACAAGTAGATGAATGAAATTCATCAACATGTAATTGTATTGTATTTATGTACTGTTTGTTTTGTTAACTTTTTTCTAATCATATACCTTACAAATTCTGTTTTTTACTTGATTAATGAAACACAGGAGTAAAACACATGTCATTCATTATTTTGTTACATTGTTAGTACAATTATTTTATCTGCAATTGCAGTAATAATTGTATTTCGGTACAGTTCGTTGATAAATGAAATACCAATAGAATTTTTTCTTATTGTGTAAGTGAAAAATGCGATGGTTGATCAGTACCTACTTTCCAGCTTGTATGATCATATTGATGTACATCTTAAAAGAGCCTAACGTGACTAAAGTAGGGGAAGTGTACTTGCCGATCAGGAAACACCACCTTCGTTTAAAAGACAGGAACTTTTTCTTGCCTATTTATAACTAAAGATGAGGTGAATGTTCATTGATACTTAAAGTTGTTCTCTCAGTCTTGTCACTTCTTAATCTCATGTATTCAGTTTTATGTAGGTTTCATAGTAAAAACAAAAGAAATTGTTTCGTGTTAGCGCAGACTCTCATGGCATAATTAAAGCGTGACATATGATAAGAAAGAGTAATTAGTAAAAAAATGAAAACTATAAATCTGTTAGTGTTTCTGTTGCCCCACCTGTGTTCTCGTTCACTACAACGGGATAGTAACGAATTTTTAGTGTTGATCATAGTCATTCTTGACTCGGTCACCATTAAAGATTCAACATCTATTCTTCTTTCTTTTTTAGACGGAATATTAGACCTCATTATTACAATTTCAACCCGTTCACTTCTGCTTATTGGCTTATTTCGACTTAGCGCAATCAATTAAATCACTCCACAGTCTAATACCCTATAACGTTTTCACGAACTAGTATAAACGAATTGATTTCTGTGCGCCCGATTCTTGTCCTTTCAGTACGGTTCATGTTTGTTAATCTTGTCATTTTTATTGTTTGAAAGAGTAAGAACTGGGTAAAGTATGTAGTGGCGACCGAGTCGAGTTTGACTATATTCATCATCAAATACTGAAAGGATAAATAAATCCAGGGTAAAGAATATGTTTCCTGGTGATTTCAAAGTGTCGAGAGAACACCCAAATTAAACCAGGAAAGCGGGTGAATTGACGAGCAGCTACAGCACAGAATATAAGCAACACAAACAGAAAGTTGCGCGTAAAAACTCATAAACAAAAAGTACAACTAAACGATCACTGGTAGGATTAGTTATAATAATAAATGTTTCTATTAAACCAGTCGCGCTCTCTTCATAATAGTGGATCCACTACAGCGGCCATCCGCTAGAAAGGGCTTACACTTTCGAGACTGACTGGCAAACGCGCGATTGTAAGACGGAATGGTGAATGAACAGGAAGCGATCCATTATGTTGGAGTTGTCACCGGAGGTCTTTCATGGAGTACGGTACCAGCAGTGGCATGCCATGTGTTTTGCTCCAGTTAATGTACAACACCAGCGTGGTTCGTAGCGGTCCGGACCAGGAAACGCTACAGACGTAGGACGGAATCAGAAACAACCATAACGATCTAGTTTGACTCCAAATGTGTACCAGATATATTCGGAACCAAATCGTCGACTGAGTGCAATGACAATAGCATGAATGATCAGGCCAGCTTTCCGTAAAATTGACTGAAGTCGATGGTACCAATAAGACTATGGTCGCAGGCGCAGTCTGAGGATAAAAATCAAAGATAAAGATAACGCTACAACAAGCATATAGTAAGGAGTAGAATCCTATAACCTATACGTTGCTTACCAAGGCTAGTAGCGAAAGCGCGCAGGTAGATGTACCTGGCAACCGGAACGTGAGACATTCGTCTCATACGTACCTCGTGAGCCTGCAATCTTATCCGGAGTCAAGAGGTGTGGTCTGCTGACATGAATGTGAGAACGGAGTCTCATCCGCAGATAGCCTGGGTGACGCGTGCTGTTGACTGGGACATGAAAGTGATGTTTCTGATGTATCTAGCGTGGGTCCGAAGGAGACGTTGGGATCACGCCATTAAGTTTGACGGGTCTAGCATTGAGTCTCGGTTTATCGTGTAGGGCACTATCATTGACGTAGGCGGGTTTGAGACGGTCAATGCTGACTGTATCCATTGTAAATGAATTTCTACAGTGGCCGTTCCAATGGGTTCCAATAGATGCACTCCTGTACGATTCTCCCAGTCCCAGGTCCAACAAATCAAAAAGGACAAAAAATCTAGGAGAAAGCGTCTTATTTAAATAAAAACATGGAAATACAAAGCATTACCTGGAAATAATGCCTCTTCCAGGATACAATTACTCCGAAGAGTATCAGAAACAGTGATAGCTAAGTGACGCTAAGTCCAGCGGCCACTGCATCAATCCAAATATGGCTGTAGCCATATTAAAGATCAAATTTAAACAACATATATACAGATCAGAAGCAAACACAAAAACTTCAATATAAGTACAAAATATAGAAAGAATAACAATATACAATGATGAAATCTCAAATTGGAATCAAATAAAATACCAAAAATGTCAACAGAAAAAGTCCGTCATGTCATAGCAAAAATATGTAAACATGGAGGGATTTTCCAAAACACAGACCATTCGAAAAGGATTCTACATCCATCTACCTTCAAGGTATTTTCGTGACGAGAGATCACGCGAAAAAATCCTTCGTAAGGCTGTTGCAAATGTTTGCATACCGAACCTACTCGTATAAAACCACATGGACAGGTAAATAAGTCTCTAGGGAGAGCGACCTGTAGGTACCATATTCGAGTTCACACCCAGGGCAGCGTTCGCTAGCACGCAGATAATCTTTGGACGTTATCTGATATAAATAAAATAGCTGCTCCGTGGTGTGAAATATAATTCCTCAGGCAGATGCAATGTCGAGCCGTATACAAGTTCAGAGGCGGAACATTGAATATCTGCCGTTACTGCTCAGTATTCGCCGTGTGGTCTCCAAGTGATGCCATATTTTTGCGAACCGAATGGAGATAGAAGTCTTAAGGACTGTGAGAAAGACAAATTAATACATATAGCAATTAAACTGTCAAACTCACGCTTAGCGAAAACTAATTTGTCCAGTGTCAGTCAGTGAGGTTTCGCCGAGACTAGGGGTCTGCAAGTGACTATATGGCTTGTCACATAATAACTAACTGGTAAAATCTTCTCGGTTTAGTTACTTTGAGGAATTTATCAAATATGACATGAAATGAAGAATCATACAAACAAATACAATAGTGATTAGGTACACATTTGTTGGAGCGTTAAAACCCTTGGATTTAATATTTTACTGCAGCCTGCGTGATTCGAGTAGCAATTCATAGTGCAATAGGAAATCGATACTGAGTACGGCTACAGGACCATCATCAGAGACGAACGTTCACAGATACTGTCGTCAATTATTTAGTTTCATCGGTGGCTGACGTGTACCGTAGGTATAATAACAAGTATAATAAGAACCGCTACGCAGCAGCAAGATGCGTAGTCTCGGGAATAAACAGGTTTATACTACTTCGTCATTTATTGTTGTTTATTGCAACGATGTGTCGAGAGGCCGCAATGACATGCAAATGACAATGTCTGAGACTATTTAAAAGAGATTTACGAGGCTCTTTTGAACTCAAAGTATGGATTACTACTTTAGTCGCCCGTTACCTTGACTCCTGAATTTACGAACAGTCGAATATACTATGAAACAAATCTTCCCTTTAGTTTCCGTATAACATTCTTCTTAGGTGAATCCCGTTTGAGCAACGGCAGTGATATGGAGTCTAATATGGATTCGGTGAGATGGATTTATTTCATACATTCATTCAGCGGACATCAAGAAAATAAAAAGCGTAGAAGCGAAGTGAAGCGATGCGGAGAGGATGAGTGAAATAATTCCATGCGGTTAAACATAAATAGGTATTTACAGTCTGATAAAATAAGCTAGACATATAGTAGGCAGAGTAAGCGGTACTCAACCAAAAGCAACTGAGATATGAGAGAATGATTGTCTAGGCTTAAAGACGAGTGAATAATGTCTCGAATTGATAAGGTTATTCAGTTTGTCCAGAGACTCTGAAAGCCTTGCAGGCTCAAAATAAAAGTATGCACACTAAAAGATTCTTCCTGGAAATAAATCTCACCCGAATTATCTACTGATAGTTTGAAAAAAATACACCGAATATTTATTTCACTCTATAAACAAGCTTTGTATATCTGGTGGGATTCTTAAATTTTCAAGGCCATTGCTTACATGTGATTGGCATGAGATTCTGTGCGATTTTTAAGCACAAAGATTTGACTTTAACGTCCTAGTGATCAGGCGGTAGTTCATACACTATACTTTATACCTGTAAAATTAACTTAATTTTGATAACACTAACGTCTAATGGAACCCAATGGTTCTTCAACATATGCTGATTATCTGTTACCTCTTCTTTTCACTTTCAGACTTTAAGTCTCGTTATTCTCTCATGTTTTTAAATTTAATTCCTTTAAATGGTCTTCTGTACTGAACAGAGTACTTTGATTTTTGAAACCAATGAGATGACACAAGAGTGACTAAAGCTTTGCTGAATATTAACAGTGTAAACTATCGGTTACTTTGACATTATGTGTACAAACGTCGATTCATAAAACGTCAACTAAGAATGGGCAGTATAGTTATCCACACCACTGGTTCTTGATGGGATTTGCCTGTCGGATGTAGAAATGTTAGATTCTGTTTGAGGTTTAGATGAATATTCAAATTGATAATAACCCCAATTAGTTTAGGAAAGTTTAACGACAATTTAGAAGTTTGATCTAAATATTCTAAACTAGCTCTTTAACCCCTTATCTTTCCATTGTTTAGCCCTAGTTTCACAACTCTTCGTTGTCATTTTGCTTCCTCATATTTGCCTAGTGGACAGTTATCTTTCACACTTATCTAGGAAATCTTACTCAACCCCTTGCCATCACCCTTCAAATTGTTGCATACTTGTAACTTTTGGCAAGTCTGTTGCTAATGTGACATCTCTTTTCACGTGACTGTTATTTGCTTGGTATGCATGGATTTTAAAATATTAGGTGCCCGCATACCAACAGTTTTAATCAGTGGTATACTCTTTTGACAGTATTGGTAATGGTTCTAAGGATATCATGGGTATTTAGAGCTCTACAATGCTTGTCTGATCGAGGCTACCTAAAGCCAAGTCAAACCAGAAATGAGGAAGATCAAAGGAATATTTGAGTGATTGTTGAGATGTCGAGTAGTGGGTGGACTAAACTTGCTAGTTGGTGCGAGATGTGTTACACAATGTGCCAGTGACTCGGTGCGGATGCGTCACGAAGCTTCTTCAGCTTTAATGTATCCAGTAAGACTAGTGAGGTCAGCACTGATATGGAAGACCTACAGAAGTATTTATTTTGGAAATCTCTTTACTACTACAATTCTATATAACTCCCCCAAGATTAAATGAACGCAACCATTTCCAAGAAACCGAACTATAGCTGAGTATTGGTGAAACGGTTCTTAGCTTTATTTCAATACATAGGTCTTTATTTAGATCAAACGCTGGTTTTGGTAGCTTGCACACTCTCAGTATTCTTTCACAACAAGTGTCTTGCAGCTTATTTATACAAACTTATTTCATCCGTAATAGGCTGCTGTTGGAAAGTTTATTTACGAATATATTAAGCCGGGTTTACATTTCCTAACTTATATTAGACCCTAAATTTCACACAGTGTCAAAACCAAACAAGATGAGTGTATGCTAATACTTATAACGTGGCGACAGTGTTTTTTTGCAGTTTTACTAGTCAACATTTTATGGCAGTACTATTGTCAGGTGACCAAATTCATAAATTCACTGACAATCAGACTAAGCCGTGTTAGTAAGTTTAGACTGCCTGGGTGAGATACACGAGACAATGGTAACCAATGGTTAGAGACTTCAAATGACATGGCTCAAAATCGTTTGCAGTGATGCAAATGCATCCATTATTTATCTTTTCTCTTGAGCTCAGAACCTTTTCTCTTTTTAAATTCGATTTTCTGGATTATACTCCTTGGATAATTTCTTCGAATCCTAATCTTTTCCATTACGGCTACGTTTACTACTTTGGGATTTGAAATCATAATTGCGTCTCTGTGCTAATGTCTTATGGTAACTTGAACTGATGTACGTATGCACGATGTCCTACATTGTAGCTGACTGACTATCTTAGTACAAGAGTGTCTTGAAATTATAAGTTTGACATACTGAATACTTAGTCGACTATCTGTTTATTCTAAAAATTATATCCACTGATAAGTTTCATCTTACTGAAATAAAGAATTAATAATGACCTATTTGGTCTAGCGTGCTGTTACGGGCATGAGGGCGGTTGTCACTTCCCGGCTGCCCACACCGTGGAAGATTGTTTCTTGAGGAACCTGAAAAGGAAGGTAGATTAGTGTTGGTCTGAACGATCTGCGAGCGTAACCGCAGAGCCCAAAGGACAAATGCTTGAGGCCGAACACGCACGGCCTTTTTATGGAGGGTTTTCTGAGTATTAGCTCCGCTCTTAAAAGCCCTTCGTAGGGCACCCTTACCGCCGGAGAAGGAAATCCGTGAGGTAGTTTGGGGTGTGACATTTTTAGGGTCGACCTTTTCTAACCCTTCCTTCCTTGTGAGAAGGCAGCATCGCTGTAGATGCTGGTTATCCGAGGGAAACACCTTACTGCTACTGTCACACCCCTCTGCAGTTCTACGTTCTATTTGTCTTTCTGTCATCTTATTGAAACACTTTTTATATAGATTTATTCTAGTTGTTTTCCTTCAATATTTCACTACTAAAAAAGAATACTAATTCATTCAATTCTGGTTATTTATGATCACAGCACTCTATCATGTCCAAGGGTTTCATCGATAAACTTCGTATTTTTGTCCGAGCTGGTAGTGGGGCTGCAGGTAGTCCATCAATTAAAGGTCGTGGAGGAGATGGTGGAAGTGTATTTTTAGAAGCTGACGAAAAGCAAACACTTCAAAATCTGGTAGCGACTAACCCAACAAAACGTTACAAGGTAATTTTAATACAATGCTTTTTTTTATCAGTGTTTGTTATGGCTGATTTGTAAGTTAATTGTTTTGAGAATTGATAAAATTTGTGTATCAATTAACAGTTTATTTAGATATCTTTAAGCCACATTTTATATGTTAGTAATACTATATCAGGCATCCAAAACCCAAAGGTCGGTAGGTTAGGTTTCAAAGCTGGTTAAAAGCCGAGTACCTTAGCCAATGAGACACGCTTCTCATTAGTATTCTCACCTATAGGACACATTATTATTGATATGAATGTGCCACAGTTTGGATTTATGGTGTTTATCGTTTTCTTCTGAAGTGTATTCGATCCTTTCGAGATTGACTTCCGTTGTCTTAAGTGGATTATCGTTGGTTGTAAAGTTCTGATATTTGATGTCTGTGTATATACATGTCGGTTTCCTATTATTTAGCTGAAGCACTCACATTTTAACCGATTGGATCATGGGTATAAACCCTAGTTCCTATTATTAAGGTTTAAGTAATCAACTGGTATCACAGTTAATCCTTGTTTTAGGAGTCTGTATGAGCTGAATGTGCTAACCATCCTGTTTATCTACTTTCCTCTAATTAGTTGTAATATTATATATACGAATAAATTAGAAATTACTATGTATTACTTCCGGTAGGTCACTTTTGCTATTATTCACTGGTTCAAGTATCATAACTCTGTGTATAGGTTGTGTAATATAGTGAACCGATGAGAAGTGGCCACATAAAAAGACCGTTTGATGACCACTGACTGCCTCAATGTGCGATGTTTTGTGCCGTACGGGTAGACTGGAAGAAAGCCAAGTGCAAGTAGACCGAAAGATGTTACAAATCCATGAAGTCACTGATAAGTGGACTGTGCCATGTTAGTAGGTGTAGACTACCAAAGTTGAGGTCCGCGAGATGATAGTAACCGATGGTTAGAGACTTTGAACGACATGGCTCAAAATCGTTTCTATTGACGCAGGTACATCCACTCTTTGTGTTCTCTTAAATCCTAATCTTTTGAATTCCTTGTTCCATCTATATTTCTCTTTTTAAATTTATTTCACTGGATTATATTTCTTAAATAACATCTTGGAACCCTAATCTTCTTTGTTACCACTAATACTTCTACTACTATAGGATTTGAATTGACAGTTGAGTCTCTGTGCTGATGTAGTATGGCAACTTGAAATGATGTACGTACGTACTAATTTCTACGTTTTAGCTGACTGATATCAGGAAATATCCCTACAGATAAGTACATATCACATCAGTTAAGAAATGGCTTCCTTTTCTAATAAGATGGAGTACATATATGTATATTGTATTCATAGATATTCGATAGCCAAATAGACTTTCTCTTCCATTTTTGCCTTCTTGCTTAAGTAGTTAGCTTTGGGGATGGGATTTAGCGCAACATATCACATTCAGATCTTTGACACCGCTTATCATAACATTGTACATTTGAACTTCTTTTGAACAGAAAAATAAAATAAAGAAGTTTAATCCGCGGAATTGTAGTACGTCTTTGTCATTCTTGTAATTCATCTATAGAATATAAAGCTTTAATACAAGTGGTAAGCTATGAAAATGATTAAATCATATACTAGAAAGGTTAGATAGATAGATAGATACAACGCAGAACTTCGTACGTACGTACATCAGTTCAGTTTGCCATACCGGATTAGCACAGAGACGCAACTGTCAGTTCAAATCCAAGAGTGGTAGCGATAGTAGAAGTATTAGCAGTAATTAGAGAGATTAGGGTTCGAAGATATTAATCAAGGAGTATAATTCAGTGAGATAAATTTAGAAAGAGAAAGATAGAAATGATGAGGAATTCAGAAGGTTAGAATTTGAGAGAACAAAAGGAGCGGATGTACTTGCGCCATTGCAAACGATTTTGAGCCATGTCATTCAAGGTCTCTAACCATTGGTGACTTTCGTCTCGCTGACCCCCAGCCAGGTAGCCTACATCTACCAACATGACTCAGTCCACTTTTCAGTGACTTCATAGATTTCTGCCATCTTTTGGTCTGGCCGCCCCTAGCTTTCTTCTAACCTACTCCTACACCACAAAACATCACTCGTCGAGGCAGACAGCGGTTAGGCATGTGTAACAATTAACATAATGAAAAAAAGAGGATTTTTTTGTGAACAGTGTAGATGATCCATACTTTCGGGTTCATTGAATCAGTTGCTCACTGTACTCTACTTACTTATACCTGTTACCCCTAGTGGAGAACAGGCCGCCGACTAGCATTCTCCAACTTACTCCGTTCTGTACCTTCCTTTTTAGTTCAATCTTTTCATATTTCTGTCTCCGATTCTCGGCGTAATATATGTTCATTGATCTTCCAGTTTTCCTTTGGCCTTGAGGGTTCCAAGTGAGGGTTGGGTGTTTTTGGATGCTTTTCCCAAACTGTACTTAAAAAAACAAATAAGAATTTTTCTATGGAATCTTTTCACATCGTTATTTATTGTTTGTATTTCCCGAATTTTATTGATTCTGAAGTATTGCTCGAGTATCTTGGTACAGCCGAGTAAGCAATGCTGTTGTTAGGAAACAGGTGCTAAGTAAAGAGGGCAGGTCAATACATCAAGTAATGAAACTTTATCAGTTGAGGTGGTTGGGACATGTATTAAGTATGTCTAACCACCGACTGCCTCGTCGAGCTATGTTTTGCGATATAAGAATAGGTTGGATGAAAGAAAGCGGTCAGACCGAAACATGGCAGACTGAGTCATGTTGGTAGGTGTCGACTACCTGGTTGGGGCCCGCGAGATAATAATAATAATCGATGATTAGAGACGCTGAATGACATGGCTCAAAATCGTTTGCAATGGCGCAGGTGCATCCACTCGTTGTATTCTATGAAATTCTAAGCTTCTGCATTCCTCATCACCTCTATCTTTCTCTTTCTAGATTTACTTCACTGGATTACACTTCTTGAATAATTTCTTCGAACCCTACTCTCTCTGATTACTTCTACTACTATATGATTTGAATTGACATTTATATCTCTGTGCTAATGTGATATGGCGACTTGAAATGCTGTACTTACGTACAAAGTTCCACGTTGCTGTTGATGATGATGATGTTATTCATTTCATACACATACTTTAGGACAACTTAACTCATAAAACGAGAAGGACTGAAACCACATTGCCTTTCAAATAATCTAATCTCTGTTTGTTTACTGATTAATGGTAGAAGCATTCGCAAATTATTAAGGGCTTAAATTTACGAGATTGTTGTTTGATCAGAAGTATGTGAAATGGCTTGTTTTTACACAACATTACATAACTTTTAAAATCATGTACAAATTTACAGTTAACTTGTTAGGATATTTACCAAATATCTTAAGAGTACTATTTTTGGAAGTATAATCCTATTGGTCGAAATTATGGTCGTTTTAACTGTCAAAATCTAATACTTCAATGTTGTCTCTGATTGGTCTTCCGAACTGTCAATGTCATTTCAAATGTTCTTTCCTATTGGCCGTCCTAAACTGTCAATGTCACAGACTTTGATGCTGTTTCCTATTCGACCACCTAAATGTATAAATACGCACTATCTGTAGGCCTTCATGATTCGGATTCCGATTCCATTTCTCCTGCCTACCTCTCTTCTGTACTCGACCCAATAGACGACTCCATCCCACGGTGTTGCGTTCTGATCTATAGGAGATTTGGAAATAGCATTTTAGGTCGTATTGGGATATTTGAATTGGACGCCGCTAGGACTGAATAGCGCTATACGTAGCAGCGTTACAACAGTTTATAATTAAACAGTTAATATTCTTTGACCACTGTGTATGTATATATAACCATTGCCAGAAAAGTCTTACTCACTGACTTCTTGTGGCAGTAATGTTGTTTACGAAATTCAGAGGAGAAAAAAGTGCAAGTGTCTAGTGTTTAAATTGGTTTAATGAGTACAGGGGATCGACCTAGGGGAGTAGGAAAACTCTAATTCTAAACCACTGATACACATGGACTCCAATACCCTGAGGAAACAAATGGCATATGAATCTATTGTTGGTCACCGGTTATGTTATGAGACTGCATCTCTTCACATTACTCCACCATTCCCTTTTAGATTAAACCTGTAGGCCAAAGGCTTGAGGAATGATCCCTTAATAAAACAACCTATCTATTTCGGTTCCGGGCACCCAGACACTATTCCAGCACTCACACAAAAGCTCATTGATTTGTGTGACGCGTGAATAGTTAGGTATCATTTTGTATCAAATAAACAAACCTTTAATTTTTAGTAAAATGATATTTATGTATGATTCGTTTGTTGGCTATATCGGCTCTTAGTTAAACATTTTAGAGTCTCATCTGGTTATTCACCAATTTCTACGTACATTTATATACAGGCTGAGCATGGAATCGAAGCAAGTAAACGTCGTGGTCTAGTTGTTGGTCAAAATGGTAAAGATTTAACTATTCGTGTTCCACCTGGTATTACTGTCTTATTCGGTGGTCAAGGCACATCATCAAATGATGGATCACAACAACGTTTACTTGGCAATTTGGATAAAGTTGGTCAAAAATTATTGGTAGCACAAGGTGGTATTGGTGGATTTCATCAAAATGGTTATATTGGTTCACCGGGTCAAGCGCATTGTATTGTTTTAGATTTAAAGGTGATCATGTGTTGTTTGTGTGTGTGTGTCTTTCTCTCTCTCTCTCTCTGAGTGTTTTAGTCTAAAGGTAAATTATTGATTAGAAGTTAGTGATCATTGATCGATTTGGTTATTTTTTATGTTATGAAACTAAAGAAGAATGCACAGATATTTGGCGCGCATTGAAATCAAAAGCTGTTTCCTTTTGTTGATTCTTTTGAAGCAGAAGCTGAGGCATGCAAATGATAGTTTAATGGCGAGTGCGATCTGACTTCAATCGGTGAAATAAATTCCCTTCTATTTCCGTATATCATTGTAGTGCCTCCACACATAATATTCCAGTTCGCTTACATCTAACTTGGTTAAGCCCTTTCGATTGATTTATTTAACCAAGCCATAATTTGTATTGCAACAATTTATATGTACCATTCGTTCTTATTATTGTCTGGTTTGTGTGATGAGCTCACATCACGTCGGGCTCACCAGATTTGTGGTGGCCAAATTTTGACGTTCTCTTAATCTTCTCAATTAGCTCGTTCAGACAATCGTTACTAAATGGCGTCTGACGGTTAATAAATCAGAAGGTAAAACTCCAAGCGTTGAATACGTTTATTTTGGCACATCACAAATAGGGATAGCAGAGCGGGTAGACACACTAGCGAGTGAATGTGCAAATGTATGAACGAAGCAGCGAATAAAACGAATGAACCGACGTGAATTGAAGGAGCGTATTGGAGAAGTGTACACTGGCGATCGAATGAGCGACTGAAGCGAAGGAAGCGACGTTGGAGAAGGCTGTTGAGCCAGCTCCAAGAAATAGAGCATGACTAAGAATACATAGTCAGACAAGACAGACATGTGATTAACGAGATAGACATGCACACACATGAATAAAAGCGACGAATGATTGACAAGGTCAAATGACAAGTGGAACATGTCATGTGAGTTCATCATACAGACCAGACAATAATGAGAACGAATGGTACATATAAATTGTTGCAATACACAAATGGCTTGGTTAAATAAATTAATCGAAAGGGCTTAACCAAGTTAGATGTAAGCGAACTGGAATATTATATGTAGAGGCACTACATCATAACTCTTAGGCGAACCCTGTTTAAGCATCGGTGGTGATCAAAAGCCCAAAACGGTTTTGTGGATGAATTTATTTCACAAAGCGTAAAAGCAGTGTGAAGTGAACTTGAAGAAGGCGAATGAGCCAACTCAGTAGTCAGGCAAAAATAAACTAGACGTGTGATAAGCGCGGGGTACGAGCATGAACACATACACACTCGGAAAAAACGCCCTCCAAAGTTATGAACGAATAATTGCAACAAGCTCGAAAAACGAATGAGTAATGACTTGAGATGATTAAATTAGTTAATCTGTCTAATAGTTGGGACAAGACCTGTGGGTTCGACATACTTGTTACATACGCTACAATAATCAGGCAATAATTATATTCTTCGCTGTGAACATCGGTTTATTCAGTCCAATGAAGTTACTCGCATTAATAGTTCATCATTTTGATGAACTAGTTTCTTAAAAATACAAATTCTGGGTTACTGTCAGTATGAAGCTGTCAGATAGACAGACAGACAGATACAACGCAGAACTTCGTACGTAAGTACATCAGCACAGAGATGCAACTCTAAGTTGTGTAGATAGTTAAGTTTTATTGAGATCATGAACTGATAATTCTTAGACAATCATTGAAAATCCAAAAGCGTGAAACCCAAGGTCTCGACTCGGTTGTGATCCCCACTTGTGGAGTCGTGGGTATGCACTACTGACGAGTCATTCCCATACTAGGATGAAACGACCTTGCAGTGCTTCCACGTTTCCAATAGTGGCCTAACATTGATCGATTCATAATTTCAATGGGAATTATCATTTAAACAGATAAAATTGCTAAGCATAGGTTTAAATCAGTTTTTATCAACTCTATGATAAAGTTTTGAATCAAGTGGTTTAAGGATTAATTTCCATTAGCTGATCGCACATCCAAATTATGATGATATTCAGTCATTTATAAGTTATTAATGTGATGGATACTGCTCAGAAAATGACATATAAGTAGTATGTAGTGGAGTGACGGATGGGAAAGCATGGTTTGATCAAACAGTTTTGAAGATCAGAAGTTAGGCAATAATCTGTTTGTTTTGTAAATAAAAATCTGAATATTAAATTAGAATGCCCATTATTCAGTTAGAAAACTAGTTTATGCTGAGTACATAAAACGGGTATGAAGTCACTGACAAGTGGACTGAGTCATGTTGGTAGATGTAGACTACTTGGTTAGGGTCCGCGAGACGAAAGTCATCAATGGTTAGAGACCTTGAACGACATGGCTCAAAATAGTTTGCAATGGCGCAAGTGCATCCATTTGTTGTGCTCTCTCAAATCCTAATCTTCTGGATTCGTCAGCACCTCTACCTTTGTCTTCCTGAACTTATCTCACTGAATTATACTTCTTGAATAATATCTTCGAACCCTAGTCTTCTTCATTATCATTAGTACCTCTACTATCTCAATCACTATGGGATTTGATTTGACATTTGCGTCTCTATACTAATGTGGTATGGCAACCTGAGCTGATGTACATAGGTACGAAGTTCCACGTTGCAACTGACTGACTGACTGAGTACATAAAACTATCGTATTACATCAATGGAATAAGTTTTGTGGTCATGAATCAATCATCGTCAGACAACCAGTGGAATTCTGGAAACATTGGACGCCCATTTATTTCAAGTATGAGACTCATCATTGATCTGTGATTTCAATAAAATTCAACAATCTCCACGATTCTATCGTGAAAATCATAAAAATGTACTCACTGGTGACTAGCTTCGCGAGAAAATTGATGTAGTACTAGTGAGAAGCCGTGACCAATGGAGTTCATCTGTGTTGAATGTGAAGCAGTCATCCATCGAAGTCGATAGATGCGGTCATACAATATCCCTGAATTGATTCAAGATAAACATTAACATTGTTGATTGCCGACTGAGTTGGTCGAAATGTCAAGTGTTCTTGTGTGAGACCGAAGGTCTTGAGTTCGAGTCCTGCCCGTAAGTTTGTGGATGTGCACTGCCACTGATAAATCATGTACCAGAAAGAAACATCCGTCCAGTGCTTGTGGGTTTCTAATTGTAATGATCAAACAAAACCAATTTTCAGATGGTGGAGAAAATATGTAGCTCAGATGGATGATGATTGTAGTGGTGTCACATTCTCTGAACTGAATTATGTTTTGTTTGTGGTGCTTTTATTGTTCTTCATCAGCAGCACAATCAAAACATCCAACTCATAGAATGAAACACTACCACAAAAAGTAATTTTCATTTTTTTTTCTAAACCATTTCATAAAATTCTCGCTTATTCTTTTTTTATTTTTCAATATCTCTACAGTTAATGGCTGATTATAGTTTAATTGGATTTCCTAATGCTGGTAAATCTAGTCTGCTGAAAGCATTATCTGGTGCACCGGCTAAAATCGCCAATTATCCATTTACTACAATTAAACCACAAGTTGCTAAATGTATTTATTCAGATTATCGTCAAATTAGTATAGCAGATTTACCAGGTAATTTATTTATGCTTTAAATGAGAGTTTTTTTTGTTTGCACATTGAAAAGTTTAGAGGTTAAGCGTTTGCGCGCTAAGACCCGAAGGTCCTGGTGTGGTGTGTGCTACTTATCCGAACGATATAAGTAGTATAAGAAGGGACGTGAAAGAAGAAGTATTTGCACGGTCAGAAGAGGAAAACGGAAAGCAAATGGAGCAAAAGCAAGAAGTAAATGGAGTACCAACAGAGGAAGGAAAGGAAGCAACATCAGGAATCGAAGAAGAAGGATGGAGCGTTGGAAGTCACGACTCAAAGATGGTGTGCAAATAGAGTGGTGTTCAATGTAATGTTTTCGTTTTGTTGGGCAATTCCTCTTCCAATGTCCGGTTCCTCCGCAAATATAGTATTTATTATTATTTCTTCCACCCTTTATTCGCAACGCTGCCAACTCGCTTTGTAACTCTTCTATCTTCTTTGCGACATCATCCGCCTGTCTCTCACACGCCACCGAGGCAACTGTTGGGTTCATCAGCTGTCTCGTTACTTTTGCCAGCTCGGTGACGTCCATTGGTTGTGCTGCGTTCACCAGTCTCAAATGCTTGGCAACCTCTGCAGGCACACTTCCAATGAATTGCGACTCCTCATCCAAATTCGGCAGACCCCGGCGCAGTAATCTTGTCAACTCCACAGCCAGCACGAGTGGGTCGCCATCCACCGACAGTCGCGCCTCTCGGAACTTCTGCAACGCGTCCTGCCTATCCGCCGGGCTGTCGAACTCCACCAGCAGCCTTTCCGTCACCACCTCCCAGTCAGCGTCCTCCACACCATCGTACACCGCCCTCGCCCTGCCTCTTAGTAGAGTCCCCAGCACCACCGCCTTCTCCCTCCGTTCCTTGACTCCGACCAGCTCCGCCACGGCCTCGAACTCCTTCAAGAACCCCCTTACATCTCCGTCTTCAAACTCCCGAGGCCATGGGATCTTCATCCTGTGTAGAGGCAGCGACACCAATTGAGAAGACTGAGGCAGGCGAGGAAGATTGTATTATGCAAATTTACACTCTGAGTTAGTTAAAAACGAAAACATTACATTGAACACTCTATTTGCACACCATCTTTGAGTCGTGACTTCCAACACTCCATCCTTCTTCTTCCATTCCTGTTGTTGCTTCCTTTCCTTCCTCTGTTGGTACTCCATTTACTTCTTGCTTTTGCTCCATTTGCTTTCTGTTTTCCTCTTCTGACCGTGCAAATACTTCTTCTTTCACGTCCCTTCTTATACTACTACTTATATCGTTCGTATAAGTAGCACACACCACACTGGGTTCGAATCCTGCGAGGTGCAGAAGTCGTGGATGCGTGCACTGCCACTGATGAGTAGTAATCTCATACCAGGACAAAGCAGCCGTCTTTCAATGCTTCCAGGTTTCTAGTGATAATGGTCTAATAATGATTGATTTATGATTTCAATTTGTTCATTCTTAAATTATTTTTTCTTTGAATAAAAAAACCGTAGATTGATCAAAGTTAGGCATCAATACTGTTGGATATGTTTGGGGACGTTAGATCCCCCAGAACTCACTTGATAAAGGTCTTAATTTTGGATGTTTTGTGTTTTCGCGGCTGTACTGATCCGTTGACCTTGAGATTACATTTCCCAGTCGGAAAATCCTTGACTGTCATTGGTTGATGTGTTATTTTTATTTAGTACGCTATTTTTGTGACCTTCTCAAGGACGTTTCTATCATGTATAAAAATAATCTCGATTTGTGTGTTTATCGACGACGATTTTCTGGGTGCTTGTGGAATACAGTTTCTACATCTTGTCAAGACTTCTTCCTCTATTTAGTGGGGCCTTGGGACACTCATATTGTGGTGCGAGCTACTTATAAGTAGTATATGACGTGAGTGTAAACGTAATGTCTGGCAGCAGAATATGGGGGAAGATCAAGAAAGGAAGAGTTATAAGAACACAATGGAATTTGTATGAAACGCATGAATAGTGACAATGGATTAACGATGTTTTGCAACAGGAACAGTCCAGCTCGATATGATGGATTGATATTTTTCAAATGAACGATTTACGATATGGTTTTCCAAATTTACTGAGTAACTCTGTAATTTTCGCTAATCACAATCCGGTTGCCCCACCTGTGTTCTCGTTCACTACAATATTAGAGTAGCTAATAGTGTCACTGGATCATTTATCTTCGCTCTCGTTTACTAACTAAGGTGAACTCGTAGTAGTTTGAACCGTATCAATCGACCAGCATAACGGGATGCCACCGGCTCAATGGTCAGTTTAGATGTGAAGCGTTTCGTATGCTCAAAATACCGAAGGTCCTGTGGATGCGCACTGTTCATTGATGAGTGCCATTGTAGGACGAAAACAGCGATCCATTGCAGTAAGGTTTTCAATGATAGTCCAATAATAATGGATTTATAATTTGAGCTTTAAAAATTTCAAAACTGAAATTCAAATTTCTGTTGAATTCATTTTCTTTAAGTCAGTTACTCCACTAACTTGGAAATTATTAAAAACAAGACTGCCTACTGAATATCAAAAAAGTAGTTTGCATAGTACCTTGAAATAACTTATCCTGCCCCTTAATTATTTATTATTTTTTATTATAAAGTTGTGAAGATTGTTGAGTTTCATTGAAATAACCGATCGATCATTGTTAGCAATCATTAGAAACGTGCAATCACCGGACGGGCCGTTTCGTCTTAGTATGGCAATCAGTGAACTTCCACGTTCCCCGCTCGAACGCTTAACCTCTAGACCACTGAGTTGGTATCCGACGGTTTTAATATCTAACTTTAATTAATCCAAGGTGTTGATCAACTTCACCTAATGACTTCGGTAGAAACTGCCTCACACCTAACAGGATCGTACTTCGCTGATCACAGCTTGTCACTAGAATTCCGAGCATCTCCTCCAAAGGCTAGTGTAGGCAGTTATCTACCGAAGACAATGGGTGATGGATTGATTGGAGTTAAACAAACACTGTCGAATGCCGACTCAACGCTCTACAGCTTAAACGTTCGTGCACGAGATCTAGGGCCCTGGGTTCAATTTTCCGCGAGCGATGATCGTAGATGCGCATGGCCGCTGATGAATCACATACTCGGACGAAACAGCCATTCATTGCTTATTGGTTTCTAATGGTGTGGTCTCTCTTTAAAAATTGATTGAACATTTCATTCTATTTCATCTAGGTCTTGCTGATATCTATGCTGATTATGATGTACAAACCAATCAGAATAATGCTGATAATAATAACAGCCAATCAAATTCAACTTCAATTTTACCAAGTTTAAAACATACCAATTTTTTAAAACATGTTGAACGTAGTTCATGTATACTACTGGTGTTAGATTCACTTGGTTTTTGTAAAAATCAATTCAGTCATCAACGTAATGCATTAGCTGTGGCTTATTTAATTTTAAATCAAATGGAACGTTGGTCTAATGGTTTATTACTGGAAAAACCAATTGCATGTATATTAAATAAAGTTAGTTTATTGATTGGTTGATTTGGATTTGGTTGACTAAACTTATGAATTGTTGATCAAATGTTAGACTAGTTCATATTAAGTCGGCGACAATGTAGAACACGAAGGGTGAATTCGTTGCTTCAAGACTGGGTTGCATCGGTACCTAAACTAGTGATAGTGAGTGAAGTAGTCGAACGTGTAGTCCGCTTCACTTATCTAGGGAGTATCATCAGTGCCGATGGCCTGGTGACTGACGAAATATCAGCTCGGATACAGAAAGCTCGATTGGCTTTTACCAACCTGCGTCACTTATGGCGTAGGCGTGATATCCGTTCGCTAACCAATGGACGGGTGTACTGCGCAGCAGTTCACTCCGTTTTCCTATATGGAAAGGAAGATGTCAGTTGCAACGTAGAACTTCGTACGTATGTACATAAGTTCATGTTGACATACCACATTAACACAGAGACACAAATGTCAAATCAAATCCCATAGTGATAAAGATAGTAGAGGTATTAATGGTAATGAAGAAAACTAGGGTTTGTTGATATTATTCAAGAAGTATAATTGAACGAGATAAGGTTAGAAAGATAAAGGTAGAGGTGCTGACGATTCTAGAAGATTATGATTTGAGAGAGCTCAAAGAATGGATGCATTTGCGCCATTGCAAACGATTCCGAGCCATGTCATTCAAGGTCTCTAACCATTGGTGACTTTCGTCTCGCGGACCCTAACCAAGTAGTCTACATCTACCAACATGACTCAGTCCACTAGTCAGTGATTTCATGAATTTGTGCCATGTTTTGGTTTCGTCACCCTTAGCTTTCTTCCAACCTACTCTTACACCACAAAACATAGCTCGTTGCGGCAGTCGGTGGTTAGGTATACGTATAACTACCTCAAATAATGAAGTTACAATACTTCCTTCGTCTATTGATTTGCCATCCCTACCTAGTACTCGGTTCTTAGCGACAGCTTTGCTTACTCGGTGGTCCCACGGTATACGAGCAATGCTTCTTAAACATCTATGATCGAATACTATCCTCCTTGGAAAGGAACATACAAGACAGAGTAGGTTGAAGAATGCTAGTCGGTGGCCTATGCTCCACAACTGGGGGTAACAGGTGTAAGGTAGTATTGGTTACTTATTTTCTCATATCATCTTACAATAATTTTTGTCAATAACTCACACTAAATTAATTGATCATTCCTTACACATGCCTTAGATTGATGCTACCGGTGCAATGGATGCAGCATTAGAAACAAAATATTTTCTTGAACGTATGGATTCATCAGAAGCAAAACAATATTCACAACTACCTCCAACATTATTACCTAGTCTTACACCGAAATTTGAATCAATTGAATTAGTGTCTGCTTTGCATCATACAAATATTCCAGGTAATAATAATTGATCAATATTTATTGATCGATTGAATTTAAAGTTTGCTACTATCTGTACTCTTGTTATTATTATTATTATTATTGTTATTATTATTATTATTGTTAGTATTAGGCAATTGCTCATGAATAGTCAACTTTTATGTTAATTAAAAGTTGAACCATCAAATCTAATCCTATTATCACAACCATGAAGAACAAAAGGAGCAATTTCACTGACATTAATGCTAAAAACTGGTGCATCCGGCAGTGAAAAGAGTCTGTCCTTCCTCTGCAGCAGTAGGTCTCAACATACATAAAGGAAATAGCGAAATTCTCCGATGCAACACAACATGCACCAACCAAATCACTCTTGATGGAGATGACTTGGAGGACGTTAACACCTTTACATATCTGGGCAGCATTATCGACGAGAAAGGTGGATCCGACGCAGATTTGAGGGCGCGTATTGGCAAAGCAAGGGCTGCATTTCTACAGTTGAAAAATATCTGGAACTCCAAACAACTTTCAACCAAAACCAAAATCAGGATTTTCAATACAAATGTCAAGACAGTTCTACTACTCTATGGAGCGGAAACTTGGAGAACTACGAAAGCCATCATCCAGAAGATACAAGTGTTCATTAACAGTTGTCTACGCAAAATACTTCGTATTCGTTGGCCAGACACTATCAGCAACAACCTAGTGTGGGAGAGAACCAACCAGATTCCAGTGGAGAAGGAAATCAGCAAGAAGTGGTGTAAGTGGATAGGACACACACTACGAAAAGCGCCTAGCTGCGTCACAAGACAAGCCTTCACATGGAACTCTCAAGGCAAAAGGAAAAGAGGAAGGCTAAGGAACAACACATTACGCCGAGAAATAGAGAAAGATATGAGAGGAACGGACAAACTTTGGATAGAACTAGATAAGGAAGCCCATGACAGAGTTGGTTGGAGAATGCTGCTGGTGGGCGGCCTATGCTTCATTGGGGGTAACAGGCGTAATTAAGTAAGTAAGTCATCCTTCTCGAAATGCTGTTATGGCCACGCGTATATAGTCCACTGCCAGGGAATTCATGCTTACTGCCTTTTCGTGGCAGCATTGATGTTAACGAAATTCAGAGGACAAAAAGCGAATGTCTGGCATTTAAGCTGCGTTAATTAATACGGCGGATCAACCTAGAGGAGTTGGAAAACCATGATTTCAATTCATTGGTCCACATGAGCTCAAGGATCCTTATGGAACTAACGGTGTTTGAACCTATTGTTGATCACTGGCTACCATGAGATTGCATCTCCTGACGCTGTTCCATTTTTTTGTTGTGGATTAGACTTTTGGGTCAAACAATCGCAGAGTGGTGTTCGCCTAAGACAAAATCACCCAATTCGGTTTTGCACACTCAGACAGTATTCTAGCCCATACACAAGTTCTAGTTTGGTCTCGTGTGGTGTTACGGGTATGAGGGCGGTTGTCACTTCCCGGCTGCTCACACCGTGTAAGGTTGTTTCTTGAGGAACCTGAAAAGGAAGGTAGATTAGTGTTGGTCTTAATAACATGGAAGCGTGACCGCAGAGCACAAGGGACAACTGCTTGGGGCCTGTCACGCACGGCCTTTTTATGAAAGGTTTTTTCAGTATTAGCTCTGTTTTTGAAAGCCCTTAGTGGGCGCCCTTACTGCCAGAGACGGAAATCCGTGAGGTAGGGTGAGGTGTGACAGCTTTAGGGTCGACCTTTTCTAACCCTTCCTTCTTTGTGAGAAGGCGGAAACATCGCTGCAGATGCTGGTTGTCCGAGGTAAACACCTTACTGCTGTCACACACCTCTGCAGTCAGCAGTACGACTTCGCCCTCAGACCTTGAGTAGCTGCTTTTAGTCTCATCGTTCTCCAATCAACCTGCCTGGCATGGTGGGTCATCACGATAGGCAAGCACGACCACCACGTCAAGGTAGCAGCTACGGTCGGGATTTTAATTCTAACCTGAATTCCTCATAATCTCTATCTTTCTCCTAGTAAATTTATCTTACTGAATTATACTTGTCGTATCATATTTTTTCTCTCTAATCTTCTCCATTGCTGCTAATAATTCTACTATGGCTATCACTCCTGGATCTGAACTGACAGTTACGTCTCTGTGCTGACGTGGTATGGCAACCTGAACTAATGTACTTATGAACGAAGTTCTGCATTGTATCTGTCTGTCTATCACTCCACACACAAGTTCACTGATTTATGGGGCGCGCAAAAATAGTTAGGTGTCCTTTAGTATCAGTAATGATTTCTCCTAAAAATGACAACAATAAAATATCACGAACCCGATGACTGGAGTTAAAAAAATTAATTACTAAATACTGATCCAGTCGTGTAAAAGTTAATCGCTCTGAGAAGACTGAAGCAGGTGTGGGAGATTGTATTATGCAAAGGTTACACTCTGAGTCAATTAAAAACGAAAACATTACATTGATTAAACGCTCTATTTGCACACCATCTTTGAGTCGTGACTTCCAACGCTCCATCCTTCTTCCATTCCTGTTGGTACTCCATTTACTTCTTGCTTTTGCTCCATTTGCTTTCCATTATCCTCTTCTGACTGTGAGACTTCTTCTTTCACGTCCCCCTTCTTATACTACTACTTATTTCGTTCATATAAGTAGCACACACCACAGCTCCACCACATGACCTAAAGATTCATGGTTCAATCTCTTTGACCAGTTAGTGGATGCACCTCATTGAAGATTCTCATGCTAGCATGAAACAATTATCCATTACTTCCAATTATTCAATAAACTGTATAACTTTGATCGTTTCTGTGAGTTAAATAGCTTCTTGATTTAAAAAACAGATCAATCTAATTGTTTATTTGTTTTTCTTTTAGAATTAAAACAATCCTTACGTAAATGGCTTGATCAAATTGAATTAAGAAAACGAAAAGATGATAAAACTGTACAAACAAAAGAATTACAATACTTAAATGATATTCAACCAACTTATTATTAAAGGATGATATCTCTCTTCATTAAGTTCGTTTTTTTGTTTCTTTGATTGGTCCAAGAAAAAAAAAACTCACATTTACGCACTACATTCATTCATTCACTTGTCTTTGTGTGTATGTGTGATTAGTTGTGCATGCATAGAAATGAAAATTTTTATATTTTCCTATTTTTTCTTTATGGTATATCAAGTAGAGGGGACACCCGAGTGAGCAACGCTGTTATTAGGAAACGGGTACTAGGTAAGAATGGCAGATCAATAGATGAAGTGCTGAAACTTCATCAGTTGAGGTAGTTGGGACATGTGTTGCGTGTATGCCTAACCACCGACTGCCTCGACGAGCGATGTTTTGTGGTGTAGGAGGAGTAGATTGGAAGAAAGTTAGGGGTGTCCAGACCAAAACATGTCAGAAATCCATGAAGTCATTGACAAGTGGACTTAGCCATGTTGGTAGTTGTCGACTACCTGGTTGGGGTCCACGAGATGATAATAATCGATGGTTAGAGACCCTGAATGACATGGCTCAAAATCGTTCGCAATTTGCGCCGGTGCATCCACTCTTTATGTTCTCTCAAATTCTAATCTTCTGGATTCTTCGACCCCTGTAGTTTTGACTTTCTAAACTTTTCTCACTGAATCATACTTCTTGAATAATAATATCTTCTAATCCTAACCTATCCGATTACTTCTAATACATTTACTACCTATTCTACTATTGGATTTGAATTGACAATTACATCTGTGTGCTAATGTGGTATGGCAACATGAACTAATGTACTCATGTACGAAGTTCTACGTTGCTTCTGACTGACTGTGTGTGTGTGTTGTATGTATATATGTATTCCGGGCCCTGCCAGCATTTAATAGACTTCAGAAAAGTTTTTATTAGATCACAGAACCTATGAGAAGAACTAAATTTTTCACAAAAAGCTTTTGTTTCATCTTAGTTTCATATTTGGCAGCTGACAAATCCCACTGTTCGTTATCACAACATCGGGGCCAAAGAGTCAAGATCCTGTTGCATACGTTTTCTTACCACTGCTCATCGTTATCCAAAATCACGGATAATCAGCTGTCCTGAATTTGGGACTAGTTTGTTATTGATTGTTTTAGTTCACAGCGCGAGAGGTAGTCTTTAGTACAGATCCAATATCTTTTTCACGAGCTAGTGTAAACCAATTTGATTTCTTCGCGCTCTATTCTTGTTCTTTCGGTACGGTTCCAGGTGTTCCGTAATGTCCAATCGATGGAGGTCTAGCCACTCGACTGTCTAATTCTAGTCAGTTGGTTGTGAGTTTGTATGTCTCGGGACAGAATGTGTTCCAAAGATCACTTGAGGACTTGAAGCCTTAGCATAATCTCTTGGATCAAAAAACCGACATCATGACGGATGCTGTTTGATCCAAGCAAGTGTATGTCAGTAGTTTGAAGACGACGCTGTTTGTTAACGTTACGTTGCTGTGCGAATGTCGTTTACCTTAGCTTGAAACAGTTCTTTCTCATAATTTCAATCATTTGAAGGTTAGTGTCCTGCTTTCAGCTATGAACTATAGTTGTACGCCATAAGACGACATAAGGAACTGAATAACGCGATTTCATGTCACCGTAAAAGCAATCGTTATTCGTAGAACCGACTAAACATTCCAATGGTCTCTAGATGACGTTGCTGAAATGCCAAACACTATCGACCCGGTCTTATTCATCACAGGAATTGTTTCAGTCATTTGTTCTAGCTCTGAATACTCTAATAATCGACGGTTTCCGTGATTGAAAGTAAATTTAAGGTCATTATACAAGGAACACCTCAGTGATGTTTGCTTTTAATCGTTCCATCTGGTCTAACTGCTTTGATCTCGATTTTTATAGTCACAGTACCAAATGAAATGGGTGTATAAATTCATATATTTTTCGGTCGTCTGTAACAGTAATTATGAGGAGCATAGATCAGTTTATGATTTCTGTATAAGATCTTACTTGTTTGGCATTATTTAGCTTTTCACTAATCAGTCGGACTCATCGAATATTAGAAGTAATCAGAAACTATGGGGATCGACCAATCAGAATAAAGTCCCTCATAAGGGTACCTAATACTATGCAGTGTCATATTATACTTGATGAATTTGGTCTCCATAGCGTATGAGACACTGGTTCGATGGCTGTTCCTGAAGAAACAGTTTCTGGATTTCCTGAATTTTATTGGTTTGTATGGATATTCATTAGACTGAAAGGAGTATCAGGAACATTCCAAATAGTTACTAACTTCTTTCTATAGTGTGAATGCTAATGTCAACAACGCAAAATTACACTAGAAAATAAAAAACTGTGATTGGTTTTGTTTATGGTACTACTGATGCATTAATATTAACTTGAAATCTGAAAATTACCCTGGCAAACCGACTTTAAGCTAATGAAATAATAACGTGACCCCAAAAACTTGCACCGTCAATTTTGTTAAAGCATAAAAAAAGAGTTGATTAGTAGAACACGCTTTTTCTTCGTCTGGCAAAATAAGAGGAGTTGCTAGAGAACTTTTTGAATTCACTTAGACAAACCAAGCAGCTGAAATGTTAAAATTTCGCCAAACTAAAACCGATATCTTGTTTCACATCTATCGAGCACAGTTCTGTCTACCATTGAATGCTGGGTTAGGACGCAAAACAAGATTTACTTGGACAGCTACTACATATTTAAGGTAAAACAGGTTCAGATATTTTCGTTGAAATTGTGTGACTGTAATTTCCAAGGAAATCTAACAGGAAACTCTTGAGATAAGGGAGCCTGTGAAGCCCGTGACATCGTAATGTATTTCGCAACTGGTTGTGTTCTTTTCAAAACATCTGCAACTTACTAAAACTACAAAATTTACTTCTTGGTGAGCGAAGAAATATTAACTCCTTCAAAAATTAGAACCAGGAGTTGGATCACTTTAGTCCAAATCTTAGGTCCAGGACTAAAACAGCCATCATTATTATTGGATTATAAAAACTTAGTTCTTCCCTGTGTTTTCTCTCTGCTTTAGAATGTCAGAGAGATGAAATGTACTATATTTTGACCTGACACAAAGCGCTTTACAAAAATAATTTAGAGAATGTTTGCAAAGTCAAAGAAGTTTGATAGATAAATTCAGAGCTGGGATCGCATTATTCGGCTGTAGCCATCGTAAATATTTCCTTATTTTATAAAATATATTATTCCATCGCCTTACTCTATCGAACTTTCTGTGTTTTTTAAAAAGTAAGCTTGAGTGTAGAATTATGATCTATGGTGTGTGTTCGACTTTAGATCAGATAGAATTAACATTAACTACATTACAATCAGGATATAAATCTGGGATATTGACACGTGCACTAACATTGCCCTTTGAATTAAGCCATATATATTCGCTATAAATATGGATTTTATATGCGTTTGATGGCATTGAATGTTATTTTCACAGAACGAATCTACTTTGAATGAATCTTTCTACTGTCCGCACAACAGTCTTTCATAGTTTGTAGGGAACCATACACCATCCACGACTGATGTGGATTTTCCTTCAGAGCCTTCGGAAAAATGACTCGGGAATCTTAACTATTCAACACTTGTAGTAAAATTTTTAATGGGTATTTTACTCATTTCGTCCATTTTGCTGGATAAATGAATTCCGATTCACGTTATACCTTGTTCTCTTATAAACTAATATAGATGTACTCAAGTGAATTCTGGTAAGTTTGTTGGACTATTCGTCGTCAACCACATCAGTCATCTCAACTGCAGATCTGACAACTACGTTTTCTAACGCTCCAGGATTGTCAGACATAAGTTCATCACTGCTTGACACATGAAATTCGAAGAAAATATTTTGTAGACATTTCGGTATGTACGAGGAAACCTGAAACGTTTATCTCACATCAGCCGTACGTGAATAACCATTTTGCTGATGGTTAAAAATATAACTTCCGTCTCTAACCTCCTGAGTCTTTTCTGGCTGATCTCTGCAAATTTGGCGGACATCACTTTCCTTGGTTTTGTGCAGAATTTGAAACCCTATTATTAGGTAGTGTGTGGAGGATTTTGACGCATTACTCCGGTTTACTTGAACGTATGTTGAACAACTTAGTTGTTCGTTGAGGATGTTATAAGATGAACCATTGCCGATCCCACTGCAGTTGGACAATTGGACTTTCACTCATGACACAAACACGGAATCCATGAGTACGAACAAATGGTTATTAACTTGAAATATTACTGTTTGTTGCTGAAGATGCCATGAACAATCAGAGTTTGACAACGCTTGTGTCTATAAAATCTTTATAATCGTAAACGCCAAAATCCACTCAAAAAAGCAGTCAAGAATGGATATCGAAGGCATATTTGAAGGAGAGTTGGGATATTGAAAAGCAAATGATCTAAGTGTGGCCAGCTGGTGCAGTCAAACGAGTATCACGCCGTTCAGAACGGTGATCCCGAAGGGACACGTAAGCGCGCCAAATCATCCTAACGTAAGCAACCTCGAGAAATTGCGCTTCAAACGGCATCCAACCATGTTTGTACACAAATTTTCTCATTAAGAGTTTTTAGAACTTGAAATGCTCTCCTAACCGAAGTGACCGCAGCCTCCACAGTGGACAGGTTTAAGATAAGACTTGGTTAACACGATATCATAAACGGATTATCACCTCCCTCGTGAATCAGCGTTGTCTGATGCATGTCTTGAGACCTGCTTGTGGTTATTATTGCCATTTCCTCAGATCATTGACTCAGTCTTTCTCGCCTATTATCTTATTTTCCTTTCCCTCACTTACACTTCGGTTCTCTCGCACAATCTTCATTAGGAATTTATAAACTTAGTTGTCCATTATTTACTTAGTCCTGAAATCTAACTATTATTAGCGTTAGAATTTTCTCCTTATTACTCTCTACCTTGCAACTAACTGATCTACGGACTGATATTGTGACAGCAGCTGGTATCCAGAAACCCTATTTCCCTGAAACAGATGTATTCATTAAAATCTCGGGGCATGCAAACTCACGACCAACTGCCAACTGATTAAAGTTAAACTGTCGAGTGACTAGACTCCCATCCATTGGACACTACCAAACACTCGGAACCGTATTTAAAGAAAAATAATAGAGTACAAAGAAATCAATCGGTTTATACTAGCTCGCGAAAAGATATTGGGTATTGAATCATGTGATGTTACCCGAACTAAAAAAGCCTTGAGATAATCATGGCAGATTTTCAAACGTCGAGTTACGCGACGCGCTCGGAGCTTTGTGTTGTTAACTTAGATATGGTAAGAAAAGCCAAGAAAGGCGTTTACTTAAAATGCTGTTAATTTGTAACGTCAGTGAATTTCAACGAATTCTTTTTGTAACCAAGTTTTGATTCACCGTTTTCATTTTTTTTTAATTCCAGATTCGTTAACATATGCGACAGTATATACTGTGCTTTTCACACGCACCTCAAAGTCTTTATAAAAATCGAACGTTCCGTTTATTTTGTATCTTTCGACATATATGTCTTCAGGATGTTTATCAATAAAGATATTCTCTTTAGACTATTACTTCTCATCGCCACATGATCAACTGGATATAGGTTATTCAAAGTTTTCAAGATGTTATTCAAATCGTATTCCAGTTATTCGAGTTTACGGCACCACGCACACAGGTAATTTCAATGCGCCCTCTAGAATATTTTCAGGCCAGAAAATATGTGCCAACATACATGGGGTTTTGCCGTACATTTTTGTTGAACTGCCAAATATTGATTCAGATATCAATGATTTCGTTCATTCATTTGTTCTTAGCCTTGAGAAGTCAATTCGTACAAAGCTGAACACTCCCAATGTTAAAGACGTCATTGTTTTCGACGCTTCGGTGGTATCTGGTTTGTATGTTAGATTCTTTTTTCACCTCAGTGTAGTTCGATATACGGTTACCATGAATCAGAAAAACCTTTCATCAAAATTTACCTCGTGGATCCCAGTCTGGTTTCTTTGTGTTCTGACGTACTGATGAGTGGGGTCGTACTAAATCGTCCTTTTCAAACGTATGAAGCACATATTCCATACTTATTACAGGTTTTCTTGTATCACTTATATTATTTGATTGTAGTTTTGTGTGGATTATAACCTTTTTGGCATGAACTTGCTATATGCTGGATGTTTTAGATTCCGTAGTGAGTGTACAGATTCGTTTATTGCTTGTAGCTTCAAATTATCCAGGATTTCCATCGTTAGTAAAAAGTTCGGAATATTCTTGGAATCCCGTAAACTCTAACTCGTAAGTTAATAAACCTGTATTTCACATTTTAAATACTAATTGTTTCATGGATAGGCAGTGGGATTTAGGTTTTACTATGTGCCTGAAGCTTTTCACAACCTACCTTCAATTTGTTAGCGTTTTTCTGTCATAAATCATTTTAAGTATTTGTGTTTCTTGATACAATAAGGTGATTTTTTCTTCTGTTTCTCCACTCTCTGTTTACTCTGTCTATCCACCATAATTTTGGCATCTCAACTCTCATCTAAGTTGTCGAAATAGAGAATAACTGGTTCCAATGGTTTAGTGATTTCAAATTCAAGGTTAACTGATATTTCTCCACTATATGGTACTTAAACCCAAATTAATACCAGTTGGTAGTATCCCTCTGTTGTTTTGGAGAATATGGCGTTTTGGAGTTGTTAATGTACAGAGTACATCCGTCGGTGTCGCTGTAAGATGCTTGCATAGATCAACAGTTGAACTGTTGTTTCAATTCACCATCATGTTTCTTGTGACTAGTTAGTGTTTACTTAGTTTGTCATGTTTCTAATGCTTAGTTCTGTATTTTCCCAGTTCATCATAAAAACATCAAATTTTAAAAGGTAATGAAGTAGTAAACAAAGATATAAATACCGTAATGATTAAAAGCTATCAGGTAATTCGTTGAAATCTACTACTAAAATCGACTGTCACCGAGAGGATGTCATATAACAGTTGTAACTTCTGGTGTATTTTCATTCAATAGGCGATATCCCGTCAACTCTTTACTATATTAGGAAGGTCACTGGTCAGTGAATTTATGACGTGGTTCCCTAACATCCATTGATATCTTTAAGCCATCCAGCATCGTATATTAAAATAATCAGTCTTTGGATAAAATCTTCTTTAATCGATAAGCTAGCTAATGTATAAAACTATTCATGTTATGTAATTATTTTACGATCCATCCCTTCGACCAAACTATTCGTTGTTCGTAGTGTCATAGCTTAACTACACAGTAAACTGAGTCACTAACTCAGTGCTTTTTTTAGTACTTCAAATTCTATATCGATAAAATCAATGCACACTCGTTTTCGGTCGTCATATTAATAGTTTTGGTAGCCCAAGTTGGTAATAACTGGGTATGAACCCTAACAACCTGATAAATCACTAGCCTCACGAATGTTTTAGAAAATCCTCCTCTCAATCATAACCTCTTATTTTTTTAGAGGCTTTTGGCCGTCTAACTAAGTCACATAAGTTACTACGAAGCACAATGCTCTCTGTTCCGTTTGGGTTAAGAATAGGTCACTAGGTAAGGATAGCAAATCAATCAATGGGGTAGTGAATATTCATCGATTGAGGCGGTCGCGACATGTGTTGTGTATGCCAAACCATGTTTTCTGTAAATCTTTTACAATCTGTTTTTTATAATACTTCTAAATGGTGTAAACAAGAATTGGTCTCTCGTGCTGTTACGGGTATGAGGGCGGTTGTCACTTCCCGGCTGCCCACACCGTGGAAGGTTGTTTCTTGAGGGACCTGAAAAGGAAGATAGATTATTGTTGGTCTGAACGACCTGCGAGCGTAACCGCAGAGCCCAAGGGACAACTGCTTGAGGCCGGTCACGCACGGCCTTTTTATGAAAGGTATTTTGAGGATTAGCTCCGTTCTTAAAGGCCCTTAGTGGGCACCCTTACACAAGGAGACGGAAATCCGTGAGGTAGGGTGAGGTGTGACATTTTTATAGTCGACCATTTCTAACCCTTCCTTCCTTGTGAGAAGGCAGCATCGCTGCAGATGCTGGTTGTCCAAGGGAAACACCTTACTGCTGTCACATCCCTCTGCAGTCAGCAGTACGACTTCGCCCTCAGACCTGGGGTAGCTGCTTTTAGTCTGATCGTTCTCCAATCGACCAGCCTGGCATGGTAGGACCTGCAGGAACATATGTTCCAGCCAGTATAGCTCGGTTGGGTCATCACGATAGGCAAGCCTGACCACCACGTTAAGGTAGCAGCTACGGTCGGGTAGAATTGTCTAACAGGTAGATAGATATATATAAGATATGTAAGCTAAATAAATTATGGGTTCTTCAAATGGGATATTTCAGTGGAAAGCATAATGAAAATAAGCTTTTCAGGAGAATTTATTCGATAGTCGACATGAATCAAGCACTTTTTTGTGTGGCTAGGCTGTTATTCTTATCAGTTGACTGGAACGAATTCGCTCTCAACTAATTTATCATAGTTATAATGATTAGGAAATGTGAATTTTCACATCTTACAAGCTACAGTATTTATACGTCCAGATTATTTTCTTTGCTTATATATATATATATATATATATATATATATATATATATATATATATATGTTAGTCATTTCCATAACTAATTGTAGGTTATGTCATAACTAACCAATCAAATTGTAGTTTAAGCGTTCACCACGTGATCTGATTTGACGTGTCTGTAAACTTTCTTTGTTGTAAATGACCTCTACTAATTGAAGGACATTATTATCTTATTATTATTGATGTGACTCATCATAGTTTTATTCATTTCCATAAGACACGCTACTATCGGTCGAAATAGATAAAGTTTAAAGAAAAACTGGTCTTGTTCTGACCCTATAGCTTTCCCATAGACTCTGTGCTCGCCAATATTGCGTTTACAGTTCTAGAAGTACATCTGTCAGTCAGTCAGTTGCAACGTAGAACTACGTACGTATGTACATAAGTTCATGTTGCCATACCACATTATTAACACAGAGACGCAAATGTCAAATCAAATCTCATAGCGTGATAAAGATAGTAAAGGTATTAATGGTAATGAAGAAGACTAAGGTTTGAAGATATTATTCAAGAAGTATTAATTCAGTGAGTGAGATAAGGTTAGAAAGACAAAGGTAGAGAAAGTGCTGACGATTCCAGAAGATTAGGATTTTTAAGAGAGCTCAACGAATGGATGCACTTACGCCATTGCAAACGATTTTGAGCCATGTCATTCAAGGTAGAAGTACATCTGTAGGACAAATTAAACCCTACAATATATATGTCCCGAAAAAATGAGGTGCGTTTTGATTAAAATGTGTATTCATGATCATTATTGAACAATTAAATAGTAGATTACTTGTATTTTTGTTTAGAACAAACATAATCTTGTCAAAATTATTTATTTATATATTTATTCAGGGAATATCTATCATCAGATTGTATTTCAAAATGTACAAGTATGGAATTAGAAGTTGATATATCTGCTTGGGATATATTAAATCGTCGAGATTTAAAAAGTTTGTTATCATAATGTTATACTTTCACTTTTTCAAATTTTTTTTCATTTAAATGAATTCAAGTTTTGGTTTTATTATTTTGACCTCGTACAACAGAGAGTGAGGGAAGTTTATTCTTTCTCTTAAAGCGCCATGCATCTATAGCTACCCCCAGGGAACTCCTACTCCCTGCCTTCTCTTTGCATAGGTGTTGTTCACAAAAATATGAGGACCAAAAAGCAAATATACAACACTTTAACCACGTTCGTGCGTACGGGAAATCCGCCTACGTTAGCTGGAAAACCCTGAGTCTAAATCAATCTTGTACACGGTCTCCAGGATCCTGATGAAATTGACGGTGTATGGACGTTTTGTCGGCCACAAGTTATCATGATGCTGCATCTCCTTACGTTACTCCACTGCTTTATAGATTAGACTTGTAGGTCAAAGACTCATTGAGTGGGCCCTTAAAAATACCACCCACTTCGGTTTGGGCACCCATACAGTATCTCATTCCACTCTCAAATTTAATAATTTTCGTAGCGCGTCAATATTTAGGTGTCCCTTTGTACCAGTATTCATGTGTTTAAATAAAATAATAAAATATTGATAATTACCTCGGTCAGTCAGCTATAGGGTAGAACTTTGTACGCACGTACATCAGTTCCAGTCGCAAAACGACATTAGCACAGAGATGCAGTTGTAAATTCAACCCCCATAGTGGTAGCGATAGTAGTAGTATTAGCGGTAATGGAGAAGATTATTGTTCGAAGATATTATTCAAGAAGTATAATCCGAGGAAATAAATTTAAAAAGACAACGATAGAGGTGATGAAGAATCCAGAAGATCAGAATTTGAGTGAAAGCAAACAATGGATGCATCTGCGCTATTGCGAACGATTTTGAGCCATGTCGTTCAAAGTCTCTAACCGTCGATTACTGTCGTCTCGCAGATCCCAACCAGGTAGCCTACATCTACCAACATGACTTGTATTGTTAGTTTAGGCACTTACCACGGTAGGATACCGACTCGTCAGTCTACAGACTAAACGTTCATGCATGAGACCAAAACGTCCTGAGTTCGATCCCGTTTGTTCGATCCAGTTGTCAGTGACTTCATGGACTTATGCCATGTATTGGTTTGGCCGCCCCCAGCTTTCTTCCAGCCTACCTCTACATCACAAAACATCGCTCGTCGAGTCAGTCGGTAGTTGGGTATTTGAAACACATGTCCCAACCAACTCAACTGATGAAGTTTCACTACTTCATCTACTGATTTGCCATCCTTACCTATTATCCGTTTCCTAACAACAGCATAATTACGTGTATATATATACATTTTCTATCTATTCTTATATTATGTACTTGTATATTGATATTCACATACATATCCTCTAACTGTTTCTTTCTACCTTGTTCAACACCAAATGTTTTTTTGTTTTGTTTCTAATTGCACAAATATTAAAGATAATTTACCTGTAAATCCTGGCTTAGAAGCTATATGGCATGAAGAGAAAATGCGACGTCAATCGAAATTCAATAGTTCCAATAAAATCTTACCTAAAATGCCTACTCCTGATGAATTGCTACCAGTTAAACGTAAGTTTGTTTACATTTCAGTATGTTACTCATGCACGTGTAAACACGTCAACTTGATATGCTTCCTACTACTACAAGTTTACCTTAGTCGGAAAACAAGAGCGAGGATTGAGGGGATCCGGTGACACGACATGCTACTCTAATCCGATTGTCCCAACACCTCCTATTATAACGCTTGCTTGAATAATTCCCAGCTAACTCCTATTACTTAGTATTCTCTGACCACACAATACACTGGACAAGTTCCAAAGAATCAAAAAACACGGTGGAACAGGAAAAGATTATATTCCAAATAGCAAAGGTTAAATGGAAAATAAGAAGCCAAAGGTGATGGCGAAGGCAAAAATAGATACAACGTTAGTTTCTTCATAGCATTTACATGAGAAGCTTCTGGATAGGAATTCACGTAATCGACTGGATTAGATTTAACCAATCAGCATGCAGCTAACCGTACAAGAATTTTCTACCTTGTTCTCGAAGAATCGATTAGGCGCTGATTGAATAGGAAATTAGCCAATCAGCGAGCAGCTGACGCAGTCATGCTTTGATTCCATCTAAGTGCCACTGACACCTCCCATTGAATCAAAGAAGACTTGATATGAATTAGAATATGTATTCTACATGCATCCAGAAAGTACGAGGTCCGAGTCCAGAAGAGGCCAAGGATCCCGGACTAAGGATCCGGATCATAAAACGTTACAGATAATGCCTATTTATATAGTTAAGTCGAATAGGAAACAACATTTGAGTGTCTGTGACATTGACAGTTAGGACGACCAATAAGAAACAACATTTGAAGTACAGTGACATTGATAACTAGGACGACCATAATATATTGACCAATAGGAATAGACCAATAGAATTAGACTTACAAAAATAATTCTCTTAGGATATTGGATGAATATCCTGACACAACACTTGTTTCCGTTCATCCCTTCATCATTCATTCATTCATTCTATGATTTCCACATGATTTCATTCCATATTTTATACTTTGTCAACCTTTTTTTTTCTTCATTGGTTTCAATTTTCTAAGAGGATAATGAAGTGAAATTATCAACCAGTGAAATGTATCATCTTAATCAATGGACTCATTTAATTCAACTGTTATCTACTACTACTACTACTACTACTACTACTACTACTACTACTACTACTAATACATCTTTACAACTGCAACAAGATGTTAATTATACAGGTAATCAAAAATTGATCATTGAATGAATTAGTTTTTCTGGTTGTTTTTTCTGTTCCGATTCAATTAACCTTGAAACATTTGAATGACTCATTAAGATTAATTCTAAGTTTGTGTGCGTTGAAAATTCATCGAATTGAGCCAATCAGAAGTGGCTAAGCGGGTAAGATACTTATTTCCAACTGGGTATGGTCAAGAAATCGATTCATTTTCTAACAGGGAGACCTTTTAGGTTTTGTGAAACAGTGGTAAAAGGATTCGCCTGAATGAGTTTATTACATGCAATCGTTCACACACACACACACACAGTGAGAGAGACATGAGAATGAATAAGCAGCGTAGAAAGTAAATCGACGTGGAGAAGGCGACTGAGTCAACTCAATGCAATGCATCATGATTAGATATTTATAGTCAGTCGAAGAAGATAAGCTAGACATGTAATAAGCAAAGTAAGCAATGCAAACGCACACAAATTCAAAAGATGAGTGAATAGTAATGAATCGATCAGTAGAGGTTAATTTGTTTCGTCGAAAGCTAGGACAAGTTACATGGGCTCAACATTATTGGCACCGACAGACAGACAGAGAGATACAACACAGAACTTCGTATGTATGTACATCCGTTCAGGTTGCCATACCACAACATTAGCGTAGAGACGCAACTGTCAGTTCCAATCCAATAGTGGTTGGTAGCGATAGTAGAAGTATTAGCAGTAATGGAGAAGATTAAGGTATAATTCAGTGAGATAAAGTTAGAAAGAGAAAGATAGAGATGATGAAGAATTCAGAAGATTATAATTTGAGAGAACAAAAAGAGTGGATGCACCTGCGCCATTGCAAACGATTTTGAGCCATATCGTTCAGAGTCTCTAACCATCGATTACTATCATCTCGCGGACCCTAACCAGGTAGTCGAAACCTATCGATATGACTCAGTCCACTTGTCAGTGACTTCATGGATTGCTGCCTTGTTTTCGTCTGGACGCCCCTAGATTTCGTCCAACTTATTCCTATATCGTAAAACATAGCTTGTCGAGGCAGTCGGTGGTTAGGCATACACGCAACACATGTCTCAACCACCTCAACTGATGAAGTTTCACCACTTCATCTATTGATTTGCCATTCCTACCTAGTACTCGTTTCCCAACGACATCATTGCTTACTTAGGTGTCTCAGGATATACGAGCAATGCTTCGAAGACAAGCAATCTACGAATGTCCTCTACTCTCACCGGTCATGTTTCGCATTCGTATAGTAGAACGGAGCAAATTTCTGCGCAATACACTCGTTCTTTTAGTCAACAAATGGATATTTCGCTTGCTCCATAGTTGGTGACGTGAACTTCTCAAAAGCCAACATATTGGCACACATACCACAAGGTGTTATATATGAATGAATGCAGTTGACTACTTAATTAGTTTATTAAAGACACCATTTTTTAGAAAAAAAACGTGTTTTAACTATTTTTTCGCTTATTTTTCTTGTTCAGAATCATCTGATCTCAATGAGTACATTTCTAATTGGCTTGAATCAAGTCAAACAGACGATGATGATGATGATCATGACGATCATGACGATGTTAATTCTATGAATCATGAAGATGCTGAACATCATCAACTGATTGATCATAGCAACAAACCAGTAGATAGTTTTGATGATAACATTCACAACAATATTCAATTATCCTCCACTACTTGCATTCAACATACACAAGAATCAATTCATTTAAAATCTTTCGTCACCCACAATAACAATAATACTAATAGTTCATCCATTAAAACAAAATCAATCAATAACAGTTTCACTACAATTAGTTCAACTAGTTTAGAATATCTTTGTCATTTAGCCAGTTCCATTGAAGAATTCGATACATGGGTACCAACTTCGGAACAATTAAATCAATTATTTAATAATATAGAATATTCCAAAGAAATTCATTCCACATTGAATGTAACAAATATTGAACCAATTGAACAATTGAACACTCATCATAATGACGATGATGATGATGATGAAGGTTGGACTTGTAGTTCTATTGATTCGTCTAAACATAGAACAATTGATAACAATGTAAGAAATAATGTGTGTTGTAGAGAGATTGCTGAGCTGAGCTACTTGAATCGATCATTGTTAGAGTATGATTGGAAACTTGGAAGCACTTGATGTTTGTTTTGTCCTAGTATGGGACTCATCAGCAGCGCGCATCCACAACCCCCCCTGCTCGCGAGAATCAAACTATAGGACATTCGGCCTCGTGCATGAACGTTTAACTTTTGGACTACTGAGCTGGTGGCATCCAATGGTGTGAATGTCTCGGAAAAACACGGCCGTCCAGGCTTCTAATGATGGTCTAACGATAATCGATTCATGATTTCAAAGTTATTGATTATTAGTCTATTCTTAATTTTGATTTTTTTAAATTTATGAAAGTAGATAGATATGTGGTGATTGAAGATGAGTTTGTTTTGTTAAGTCAACTCTACTTGGAGCCGGTCCCAAGCCCGGACATCCATCCCATAGAAAATTAACTTACTGGAAAATAACAAAGCAGAAAACTGAAGAATTCTTTCTAAATGGTGCCATATGAAGTTTTAATAATGTTCATCTCGTTTAAGCGTTCGCGTGTAAGACCAAAGATTCTGGGCTCGAATCCTGCGAGATGCAGGAGTCGTGAATGCGCACTGCCTCTGATGAGTCTCATATACTAGGACGAAACGGCTGTCTAAACAGTGATTCCAGGATTCTAATCGTGGTGGTCTAACAATAATTGATTGATAATGTGTAATATGAAAGTGTCTATTCGTTCGATGGCATTTTAGAACACTTATTGATTACTTCATCAGTTTGTCAGTTAGTTGTTTCTAATGGAATTTGTTGACCTAGTGTATCTATGCCATTTATTTGCTTACAGTCTATATCAATCAGTCTGTTGCATTTACGCACATCAATTCAGGTGTGCATACCTCATTAGCACAGATTGTCTAGTCAAATACTATTGTAACGCTTGCTTGAATAATTTCCAGCTAATTCTTATTGCTTAGTAGTTCTCTGACTACAATACACTGGATAAGTTCCAAAGAATCAAGAACACGGTGGAACAGGAAAAGATTCTATTCCAACTAGCAAGGTTAAGTGGAAATAAAAAGCTGAAGACAAAGGCAAAAATAGATACAACGTTAGTTTATTTATAGCATTTACATGAGAAGCTTCTGGATTGTGATTCACGTGATCGACTGGATTAGATTTAGCCAATCAGCATGCAGCTAACCGTACGAGAATTTTCTACCCTGTTCTCCAAGAGTCGACCAGGCGCTGATTGGATAGGAAATTAGCCAATCAGTGCGCAGCAACGCAGTCATGCTTTAATTCCATCTATGTCCCACTAACAAATACCATTACTGTGGGTAGTAACAATATGAGCGGTAATGTAAAAAAAAACTTAATATACAGGAAGATATTAATCAGTGAATTAAAAAAAAATTATCATGAATTCAGTAACTTAAACTTTTGTGGGTAGGACATAGAATTTATTCACCTACAACACCATTATAAACGATTTCGAAGTATGTCATTCGAAGCCGTCTATAACCATCGGGCGCAGTTATCACGCTAGCTACTCCCAACCAAGGTAGACTACACTTATTAACTTGGCTTAGTCTATAATAGTCAGTTTGATTTCATAGACTGGTGCCATGATTTGATTTGGCCTACCACAACTTCCTTCTACATCACAGGACATCGCACGTCGTGGTAGGCGGTAGTTGGGCAATAGTAGCGCATGTCTCAACCAATTCAACTTATGGAGATTCATTACTTCATCAATCAATTTATCAGTCCTTTTCCTAACTCCAACATTGCTTACTCAGTGGTCCCAGAATAGATCTGCATTGGTTCGAAGATACCTTTGGTCCTTACTTACTTACTTACTTACTCCTGTCACCCCTAGTGGAGCATAGGCCACCTGGAGCTTCTCTGGGCCTACTTCTGGTTCCAAGCCCAGATAGAGGAGGTGCATTGGGCATGGGGCTATCTACCCCATCCTATGGAAAGCTAAATCGCTAGGTTGAATAGGAAACACTGGGTTATTATTGATGATTCTGTCAATGTACGTACATCATATAGAGTCCTTAAAACTCATCTGCTTAAGACCGGTTCTTACAAACTTGAAAAAAATGCTTCATTTTGACCGTGTTAAGATTCTTTCCATGGAAATGTGAACCCATTATCATCTGTCTTGGAATTCGTGACTGTATTCATATCTTGAGTAATTGAATGTTTTTTTTTACCCACCCCATCACATCATGAGGAACATAATAGTTATTTGGATCTACTGCTCCACCTGGTCATTACTCTGCTCTTACAACCAATCTAATGATTGCCACCGAGTTTGAGTCTGGTAAACCGCTTCAGGCTGATCTTGGGAATCTCATCAGCGCTTGATGCGCCTGGTGTACTGACAAATCTCATGGACGAGATACAGAAGGCTCGGTTGGCTATCGGCCAGCTTGCCGTCACTCTATGCGTAGGGGGGATATAGACCGTCTGCTAACCAAAGGTACGAGTGTAATCTGTGCAACAGTTCGCTCCGTCCCTACTTGATGACTGTGAAACATGGGCACAGTTAGAGTAGAAGATATTCGTAGCTTATTACTACTCGATAATAGGTGTCTTCGAAGCATCGCTCGTGCATCCTGAGACTATCGAGTAAGCAATGCTGTTATTAGGAATCGAGTACTAGGTGTAACTATGGCAAATCAATAGATGAATTACTGAAACATCATCAGGTGAGCTGGTTGGGACATGTGTTAGGTATGGCCAACCATTTAACTGCCTCGATGAGCTATGTTTGTGTGTAGGAGTTGGTTGGAAGAAAGTATAGGGGCGGCTAAACCAAAACATGGCACAAATCCGTGAAGTTCACTAACAACTGGATTGAGTCATGTTTTTAGATTTAGACCACTTGGTTGGGGTTCCGCGAGATGATAATAATCGATTTGAGAGAACACAAAGAGTGGGTGCACCTGCGCCATTGCGAACGATTTTGAGCCATCACTCAAGGTCTCTAACCATCGATTATTATCATCTCGCGGACCCCAACCAGGTAGTCGACAATTATCGACATGACTCAGTCCACTTGTCAATAATTTCATGGATTTCTGCCATGTTTTTGGTTTGACCGCCCCTAGCTTTCTTCAACCTAGTCCTACACCACATATCATAGCTCGTTGAGGCAGTCGGTGGTTAGGCATACGCAACACACTGATCCAACCACCTTAACTGATGAAGTTTCATTACTTCATCTATTGATCTGCCATTCTTACCTAGCACACACGATTCCTAATAACAGGCGCTTGCTCAATCGAGTGTCCCAGGAAATATGAGCAGTGCTTCGAAGACCATCCTTCTACTTCTATGATGTTTGAATTGACAATCACATCTCAATGTGTGTTAATCTAATATGATAACTTGAAATGATGCACGTACGTACGTACATACGTACAATGTTCTACATTGTAATGGACTAACTCTAATTTTATTTAATTCTGCATATTTCTTCAAGGTTACAAAACACTACTTTAACTAGTCAACATCCATCAAATTATTCATATCATCACATATCATTGATTTAGACAATGAGAATGAGAATACTTTACTATACAATGCAACACAATGCGCTTTATCATTTGTATGCAGT
>OX103975.1:6886467-6905743 GCA_944470395.2 Schistosoma turkestanicum
TGCGCAAGACCAAATGTCTTGAGGTAAAATTTCGCAAATAGCAGGAATCGTGGATGCGGACTGCTGATAAGTAATCCTATACCAGGACGAAACGGCTCTAGAGTGCTTACAGGTTTTTAACAGTGCTCTAACAATGACTGATTCATGATGTTACATGAGTCTAAAGTAATGATAACAAGATTGAAGACGATAAGAAAAAGGTAACTTATGTTAGGAGGATATAAGAATTATTGACTTGGTCCACTTTACTTACACCTAACTAACAAATCGATAAGCTAACAACTATACTTTGTTTAAACAATTTTCAGACTGTTCATATAGGATTTTCTTCGCTATTGAATGTTAGCATATGTTCAAGGCACATTGAACATATTGAACGATGTTATGAATTGTTTAAATTATTCATTCTGTTCCATTTTTTTATCACATATGATGAGAGATCACTAATGTTTATTCTTATCTATGATTTTTAGCTTCGGTTGAAAGTATTTTTTTTAAACTAACCAACCAATTTAAAAACATTTTGAGCTTTAAAGTGAGTTTCACCAAGAACCTTTTTTTTTGTTTGAGACTTCGTAACGTTCAAAAAAGTGTTTACATTCAATAGTTTTCTGTATATTTATGGAAGAAGTACTACACACTGGAGTGAAACTATCACCAAACATTACATTTCTTTTAATCTGTTGGAGTTATCTCAAACTACCTAGCATGAACATGTCAGTTTAGGGGGAAAAAACTCACATACTGGATGAAAAACACAAATGTAATTGAAATGATCACCTAAGAGTTCCGGTGAATATTATACTCTAATATACAGCAGTTATGTACTAGATACACTGAAGAACGAGCGTAAGCATGTGTAACAGTGTTAAAATCACTATGTATGATGTTGCTAACCAGTTCTGTTTTCTTTCTATTGCGATTAAACATAAACGCTATGAAAGCTGAAGAATAAGCACTCCGTGCTGTGAACTTACGGTATGACTCATAAGACATTGGTAAAAAAGCAATCCCATTTCTGTAAAAAACCCGCGTAATTTAATCTTTAAATAAAAAATACCGTGGCTATCACTTCGTGTTCTCTCTTGGTGTGAAATGGTCAGCTAACCTTGTATGTTGTGATTTTAGAACTTATCCGCCGTTCAGTGACTACCGATCGATTACACGTGTTACGCATGAGTTGAGTTCATTGACCTTCTTTGTCCTTATTCTCTTCCCTACTTTCATTTTTTGTGTGTATTTATCTATACTACTTGATGATATTCAGTAAACAGTTATATCCTTAATAATTTCTTAGCGTCTAGTGAAATGCAAATTATATTTTTCAGTGATATCTGTAAAACTTCACCTGCAGCCCTTCTGAGCTTAATGTCAGTCCCAAACCCGGATGAAGAAGGAGCATTTGGGCATGGGGTAAGCGAACCCATCCCGTGGAAATCCGACTCGCCAAACACAAAAACGCTAACCATAAAAAATAATTTGCTGGTCTGCGGCTTATGTGTCACCAGGGGTTACAGACATAAGTAAGTGGCATCCGTAAGTACTGACATAAACTAACAGTATTTATTATTAAAATTAATTTCTTTAACTTATTGCAGCTGTTACTCCCAGTTTTATACGTTCCTTGAAACTTCGTTTGAACGCTACAGCTTCCGTATGTGTGAGCACTCAGCGCCTAGTTGTTTCTCGAATAAATGTTTTTCATATTAGTCCTTGGATGCTTACTACAGGAACCTGTTTCATTTCCAGATATTCAGACGCTTTTGATCGCTTCAGACAACTCAAAAGCTGAGCTTCATGCCTAATTTACGCATGAAACAATCGTTATAGTAGTATATGACGTGAGTGTCAACGTAATGTCTGACAGCAGAAGATGCGGGAAGATCAAGAAAGGAAGAGTTAGAACACAATGGGATTTGTATGAAACGCATGAATAGTGACAATGGATTGATGTTTTGTAACAGGAACAGTCCAGTTCGATATGATGAACTGATATTTTGCAAATTAACGATTTACGATTTGGTTTTCCTTATTTTACTGAGTAACTCTGTAATTTTCGTTAAGCTTGATTCGGTTGCTCCACCTGTGTTCTCGTCCACTACAGTGTATGTTACTCAATCTCATACACTAAATATAGATATGAGTGAAACGTTATCAGATAACATGATACTCATTTTTTCTGTTATAATGTCGTCCCACTTTCATTTTTATTTCAAGGATGGCTGGCATATTACTTTGGATCATAGATTACTAGTTTGGAGCCGCCTCATCATTATCGATTTTTAGCGTCGATAAATGATTCAAGATAATTTAGAAATTATTTCATGGTTTGCGTCCCTTGTTCCAACTGTTTAACGGATTTCATTGAATGTTTCCAATCGTCTTTGATCCAATTATAGAGGATTTTATCGATATTAGTTATTCATAATTGGATGAGATTTTCTCTAAAATACTCTTGAAGAATTATTTTTCGAAATGTCTCGTTTTAATTTGATTTGATACTTATTCAAACTTTTGATCACTTCACACCGCAGCCAACTTAAACAACCTGAAAGTTGATCGCTGTTTGACAAAATGCTTCAGTAAGTATATTTACAATATAGGGTTGTGGAGATCGGCGAGTTTGACTGAAATCATGAATCGATCAGTGTTACAACACCATTAGAAACCTTGAACAGCCGTATCATTCTAGTGTGGGACTTATCGACGATGTACATCCAAGTCCCCGCTTGCGTGAATCGAACCAGTGGAGTCCAACCCTATTGTGTGTGAAGCAGTTACCTACCGAACGGTATGGATGAGGTCATGAAATACCGTGAGTTGCCAACCACCTCGACTGACGAAGTTTCGACACTTCATCTGTTGACCTACAATCTTTACCTAGTAACAGTTTCCTAACAACAGCATCGCGTACTCAGTGATCCCACGATACTCGAGCAATGCTTCGAAGAAACCTTTGTTCGAAAACCAGCAACCTACGAATATCCTCAACTCTTACTAGCAATGTTTCACAGCTATAGAGTAGGACAGAGAGAACTGCTGCATAGTACACTCATCTTTTGGTCATCAAACGGATATTTTGCCTACGCCATAAGTGACGCAGGTTGGCAAAAGCCAATCGAGCCCTCTGAATCCGTGCTGAGATTCAGTCACACACCAGGCCATCGGCACTGATGGGACTCCCAAGATAAGTGAATCGGTTGACACGCCCAACTACACTCCCTATCACTAGTTCAAATACCGATGCAAACGAATCCTGAAGCAACATTTTGTATTTCAAGGAGGAGAATCGCATTCCAAACATGCTTGCATTGTTGCTTAACGTAGTCAGAAGACCCTGCATTTCGTCAGTGTCTTCACCGAATACAACTATGTCATCGGCATATTCTAAGTCAATAAGCGATCCTCCCCCGTAGAATGTCCACCCCTGAAAAATCTGACTAAAATAATGTTAACTCTAAAACCATATCAATGACAAAGTTAAACAACAATGAACAGAGTGAACATCCCTTGACGGATACTACTTGAAGTAGAGAATTCCGACGGGCAGTTCACCATAACCTCTCTCTCTCTCACTCGACTAGTAGTATTCGAGTAGAGAGCTTGTAAAAAGTAAAGACATTAAAACACCAAGTACACATTCATTCGATTTCATTACAAGTAAAAAATCGATCAATAAGTCAATAAATAAATCAATTACTCAATAATCATTAAAAAAAATCATTTTAGAAGAAGAAAAAAAAGTAGACCAAAACTGAACCAATCATCATCATGTGTTGGTGTCCTTGAAAGAAGAAGACATACAAACACACAAGAACAGACACATAGAAAAATAAGCCAATCACACCATTTGATCTCAATCTACACAACACAACACAACACATTGAACAATGAATTTTCACCAAGTATCCATAGTATCCAATTGTTTCAAACAAGCATTATATTGTGTCCAAAATGAAGCTAGATCAGCTGCGACAAGTAAACGTTGACTATTGATTGGACATAGGAAATTATTACATAACCATGTTGGATCACATATTTGACTACGATGTTGTATACAATAGGCACAAATTGTTTCTAATCGATTTAAACAAGACTGGACATGATTAATCTAAAAAAGTATTAAGGTGGAAAGAATTAGAAAGAGAATAAATGAAAAAAAATTTTTTAATTGCAGAGTTAAAGGAGATCGTTATTATTTTGGAAGCATAATCCTATTGGTCAAAATTATGGTCGTTATAACTGTCAAAGTCAAATACTTCAATGTTGTCTCTTATTGGTCATACTGACTGTCAATGTCATTTCAAATGTTGTTTCCCATTGGACGTTCTAACTATCAATGTCACAGAATTCGATGCTGTTTCCTATTCGACCAAAATGTATAAATACGCATTATCTGTAACATTTAATTACCACGACCAGGACCAGGGCTCGGTCCCGGATCCCTAGTCCGGGGTCCTGATTCTCTTCTGGATTCGGATACATGTTCTACTTCATATTACGTCTTCTTATTTTAACTAAATATGGGGGTTGTAATAATCGGATCGTTTTCTGACTAGGTAAACTCGTAATAGTTCAAGTATATCAAGTTGACGTGTTTACGTGCAGGCGTAACACATACACATTGTGGACAATAGGTGAGGAGGTTGCGCAAAACAATCTTAGATTGATCAAAAAGTTAGACATGAACATTGCTGAATGCCACCGATTCAGTTGTGTAGCGGTTAAGTGTTCGCATGCAAGACTAAAAGTCTTAGGTTCGAGTCCCACGAACAAGAATCGTGGATGAGCACAGCCAGTGATAAAAGTGTTTATTAACACTTGTCTACGCAGACAACTGTGTATCCGTAGGTCAGAGATTATTAGCAAGCAACTTACTGTGGGAGAGAACAAACAAGATCCTAGCAGAGGACTAAACGCTAGAGGTGGATCGGACAAACCATGAGGAAATCAACCAACTGGGGGTCACAAGACAAGCCCTCATTTGGAATCCTCAAGGCCAAAAAAGAAGAGAAAGACCAAAGAACATACTGAGCTGAAAATATGAGACAGATAAACCAGGAGAATGAACAGTGACTGGTTAGAACTTGAGAAGAACGCCTGGAACGCAGTTGGCTGAAGAATGCTGGCCGATCGTGGCCTATGCTCCATTAGAGGTAATAGGAGTAAGTTAGTAAGTATTTAAACTTAAGAGAAAGAACAGAAAGACCAAAGAACATATTACTCCCAAAAAATTGGAAGCAGACATGAAGAGGATGATCGGTGGCGATTGGTCAGAACTGGAAAGGAGAATGGAGAACAGAGTTGTTTAGTCAGAGACAAGTGCTCCATTAGAGATAAAACAGATGTAAGTGTAAATGGGATGAATTTCATGAGTTGATATTGTGAAAAGGCATTTTTACATAATGCAGGCAAAATGTGAATTACATATATGCATATATACATAAGTGTCATAATGGTTTGTGGACACACAAATTGAGGAAAGTACTGGACTGCAGTCAGTCAGACGCAACGTAGAACTTTGTAAGTAAATACATCAGTTCATGTTGCCATACCTTATCAGCACAGAGATATAATTGTCAATTCAAATCCAAAAGTAGAAGAGGTAGTGAAGGTACTGGACTGCGTCACAAGATAAGCCCTAATTTAGAATCTTCAGTGTGTGATAAAACAATTGGGAAGTATTGGCAAGGAGAGTAGGGAATAGAGTTGTTTGGAGAATATACTGGTCAGTGGCTAGTGTTCCATTAGGAGGTAACAGACGTAAGTACTGTTGAAGAGTTCAATTCAAAAGACTCGATTATAGATGTCGTCAAAGCATTACTCGTGTATCGTAGGACAACCGAGTGAGCAATGCTGTTGTTAGGAGATGGCAAATCAATAGATGAAGAATTGAAAATTCATCAGTTGAGGTGGTTGGGACATATGCTACATATGCCTAACCACCGACTGTCTCGACGAGCGATATTTAGCTTTGTCGGAGTGGGTTGGAGGAAAATTAGGGGTGGCCAAACCAGAACATGGCAAAAATCCATGGAATCAATGACAAGTGGACTTAGTCATGTCGGCAGAGACCGACTACCTGGTTGGGGTCCGCGAGACGATAGCCACCGATGGTTAGAGACCTTGAACGACACGGCTCAAAATCGTTTGTAATGACGCAGGTGCATCTAATCTTCTGAATTCCTCATCTCATCTATCTTTCTCTTCCTAAATTAATTTCACTGGCTCATACTTCCTGAATAATATCTTCGAACCCTAATCTTCTCCATTAAGAGTAATGCTTCCACTATCTCTACCAACGTGTAGTTTGAACTGACAATGGTGTCTCTGTGCTAATATGGCTTGAACACTGATGTACGTACGTACGTACCTACGTACAAAGGTCTACATTGTAACTAATTGACAACGGAAGGATTTGATTTTGACCAATTTGGTCTCGCGTGCTGTTACGGGTATGAGGGCGGTTGTCACTTCCCGGCTGCCCACACCGTGGAAGGTTGTTTCTTGAGGGACCTGAAAAGGAAGATGGATTAGTGTTGGTGCGTGACCGCAGAGCCCAAAGGACAACTGCTTGAGGCCGGTCACGCACGGCCTTTTTATGAAAGGTATTTAGAGGATTAGCTCCGTCCTTAAAGGCCCTTAGTGGGCACCCTTACCCAAGGAGACGGAAATCCGTGAGTTAGGGGAGGTGTGACATTTTTAGGGCCGACCTTTTCTAACCCGTCCTTCCTTGTGAGAAGGCAGCATCGCTGCAGATGCTGGTTGTCCGAGGGAAACACCTTACTGCTGTCACACCCCTCTGCAGTCAGCAGTACGACTTCGCCCTCAGACCTTGAGTAGCTGCTTTTAGTCTGATTGTTCTCCAATCGACCTGCCTGGCATGGTAGGACCTGAGGGAACATATGTTCCAGCCAGTATAGCTTGGTTGGGTCATCACGATAGGCAAGCCCGACCACCACGTCAAGGTAGCAGCTTCGGTCGGGAACTAATTGACAAAAGACTCAAATGTAGCATATCATTTCAAAAATTTTATTGTAGATAACAATTTAAACAACACATTCAATGATCAAACATTCGAGAAATTGAATTAAAAAAATCAATAAACACAAAGCAACACAACTACCACCAACCTACTTGACAACCGAATTTCACCATTTCAATATTCATCAATCTAGCATTGCCATGTAAACAAGTTCTACAATGACCTAATTCATTGGTAGAACTTATATTTGGTACTATAGTTAAACAATTTGGACAAATACGCGGTGGTTGACCAATGAATGCACGCATTAATGATGATGAAGAACGTGTACGTGAACGTGAACGACAATTCATCTGTGAGGATGACGATAATGATTGTGGTGATAGAATAAAGGATGATGGCGAAAACGCTGGTGAATTTCGATTCGCTGTGAATGGATGTTGACGTGATCGGGTTGAATGTAGCTGACCAGTAGTTGGTCTAGAAGTTAATATATATCGATGATATTTTGAAGTGAAATAACGAGGTAGTTCGGATAACCTTTACAGAAATAGAGAGAGGTAGAGAGAGGGAAAACCAAATGCGGTCGATGAGTATAAAGATAAGCGATATTTTTAATTGATATTAAGCCGACTTTAGTGAGTATATTGAATGAATTACTGCGATTTTTGCATTGTGGTATTATGGAGATCAGTGTTTTTACACCATGAAATCATGAATCGATCAATGTTAGATCGCCATCTGAGACCAACAAGCACTGGCCGGCTGTTTCGACTTGGCATGAAACCTCACCAACAGTGGGCATTCACAACTCCTGGACCCCACAGGATTCGAACCCACGACCTTCGGTTATGCGCGCGAACGCCTGACGTCTGGATTACTACTGGGTTGGCATCCAACGGTGTTAGTGCCTAACTCTGATCAGTCTAATGATTTCATGCTCATTGCCGACAAGATTCGTGAGGAAATTCTCAGAACAGCTGAGAGAATTATAACAATACTGATTTTGAAGAAGAATACAGTTGACGGAAAAAATCTTCTTCAATAATACAATGAGTCAGTTTCATCGTTTTGATTCGAAACGTAAGAGCAATAGACAACACAATATGTTGAGAATTGTCGGTAGACAGCAAACGAATGAATAGCACAAAGGAATTATTGGAAACCTGGATGCATTGGACGGCTGTCACGTACTGGTATGGGACTATTGATCAGTGGCAATGTGCACCCACGACTCCTGTTGCTCACAGGACTCGAACCCAGGACATTCGGTCTATACTGCGAAATCGTGCAATATGCACACTAGTGACTACTAGCATTGTGAGAGAATCTTCGGAGTTCTAATGAGAAGACATGACCAGTGGAGTTCAACAGCGTGTCAGGTGTAGGGCAAATGGGTGAGATCGCGCGAAATTCTTAGATTGACATTAACACCGTTGGATTTCGCCAGGCCAATGATTCAGAACTTAAGCGTTCAGGTGCAAGATCGAAGGTCCTAGGTTCGAATCCTGCGAGTAGCATATATCGTGATCAGTTCTTGGACATTATCACACCATCATAACAGTCAAAACAATAAAAAAACCCAACTAACCAACTACGAACTGGCCAACCAATCACTTGTGTCATACGTTCAATTGGTGGGATAAATTGTTTATCTAAATAATAAGCATAATTTAAACGTGGTCCTAACAGACGACGTGATGATGATGATGTTGATGAAGAATTAGTCGACTTGTCCGTCGTCGTAGTCATCCATAAAGATGGATAAATCTCATTGATACTACGTACACATGATAATAAAGTTTGATCAGATCGTCCAGCTGCAATGTAGTATACAACACGTTCACCACGTAATGGTTCACCGCGTGGATCCATTGAAAGAAGACGTCTAAACGTGAAAATAATACTATTAGTTAGAAAAATAGAAGAGCAGCAAAGCATATGCCTGTATTAAACAGTGAAAAAAGTATTGTGTTGAATAACAGTGAGAAGAATTCATCTGCAGTTATTCAGCAATTGAGTAGAACTTGAAAAGGAATGTTCATGAGAGAATGTTAGTCGACGGCCTATGCTCAGCGTTAAGGGGTAACAGGTGTAAGTAAATATGCAGCAAATGCCTAACAATGCCTATAGTTCATACAGTAACCTGTTTGTATACATCTATACTACAGGTAGAGAACTTATTTACTTACTTAATTACATCTGTTGCCCACAATGGAGTATGGGTCGCCGACCAGTATTCTCCAACCAATCTGTCCTGGGACTTCCTCCTTTCCAGTTCTGTCCAATTTTTGTTCATTCTTCTCGTGTATGCCTCCGTTTCTCATTGCATGTTCCTTGGACTTCCTCTTTTTTCTTTGACCTTGAGGATTTCAAAGGAGAGCTTATCTTGTGACGCAGTTGGATGCTTTCTTCAATATGTATCCTGTCCACTTTCAGCGCTTCTTCCTGATTTATTCCTATGCTGGAATATGGTTTGTTCTTTCCCGCCGTAGGTTCTTGTTGATGATGTGTGGCTAACGGATCCGAAGTATTTTTGTGTAGACAACTGTTAATGAACACTTGTATCTTCTGGATGATGGTGTTACGCATATACATAAACATGTCATTTTGATATGCTTGAACTATTACAAGTTTACCTTAGCCGATAAACGAGAGCGAGGTTCGAGTATCCGGCGACACGACAGGTTACTCTATTACGATTGTACTAGGTACTAAGGATGGCAGATTAATTGATGAAGTATTAAAACTTCATCGGTTTTAGTCGTTGGAATATGTGTTACATATGCTCAATTACCAACTGTCTCGACTAGCGATGTTTTGTGGTGTAGGAGTAAGTTGGAAGAAACTTAGAGGCGACCAAACCAAATCACGGCACAAATCCATGAAGTCACTGAAAACTGGACTTTGTAGACTACTGAGTTGGGGTCCGCGAGATGATAGTATTCGACGGTTGGAGTAGATGAATGAATAATATCTTCGAATCCTAATATTCTCCATCACTAGTAATACTTCTATTATCTCTACTACTATGAAATTCGATTCGATAATACACACTCTCTCTCTGAGCTAATGTGATATAGCACACTGACACACAGATGGTACGTACGTACGAAGCTCTATGTTTTTTAGCTGACTGACTGAATGAGTGGAATGAAATAATTTTCATTAGGAGTAAAATTTATTCATAGCAAAAACTACACAGCAACAGCAACAACAAGAAGAGATCAATGCTTACTGTTACGCTTGCACGTAAACACGTCAACTTGATATACTTGAACTATAATACGAGTTTACCCCTTAGTCGGAAAACGAGAGTGAGGATTGAGTGGATCCGGTGACGCGACATCCAACTCAAATCCGATTATCCCAACCCCTATATTTAGTTAAAATAAGAAGTAGAACCTGTTTTCTACAAACATCCGCAAGTACGAGGTCCGAGTCCAGAAGAGAATCAGGATCCCGGACTAGGGATCCGGGACCTGGTCCTGGTCATAAAACGTTACACATAATGCGTATTTATACATTTTGGTCGAATAGGAAACAGCATCGAAGTCTGTGACATTGACATTTAAGACGATCAATAGGAAGCAACATTTGAAGTGACATTGATAGTCTGGACAACCAATAAGAAACAAGATTGGAGTATGTGACATTGATATCTAATAGGACGACCATAAAATTGACCAATAGAAACAAACTGATATAAATTGACCAATAATTCTCTCACAAAATTGAATATTGAATATATATTCGAATACTTACTTAGCCACTTGCAGTGCTGGTGCATATGTACCTGGTTTATAAGAGGACATACCCCAAAATGGTCTAGTAATGATACATTGATTCAATGGTATTTTCCCATGTATTAAACGATAAGCAAATTGTTGAATTTTTAATTTTAAATGATTTTCAGCTAATTTCAATTGTGTATTCAAATTTTTATAATATGATTGATTGTCTGAAATTAAATTGAACACTCAAAATACATTCATGTACTAAATTAGAATTGAATTATTTAAGAGTTAACGCTAATATTTAGTGAGAAGAAAATGTATACAAGTTGATTTTGGAGTTATCAGGTGAATATCTACATCGAAATTGAAATTTTAAACACAGATCACGAGAGCTATCATTCAAAAGATATACTGCTTAGTTGTTGATCAGAAATCAATAGCAATAACCTACTGTAGTAGAGAGAGAACAAACCAGATTTCAGCTGAGGAAGAAATTAAGAAAATGCACAGGCGGGTGAATAGGACACATATTACGGATATTATCCAAAACTGCACCACAAGGCAAGCTCTAACTTAGGCCAAACCAAAACATGGCACAAATCTATGAAGTCACTGACAACTGGATTGAGTCATATATCGGTAGGTATCGACTACTTGGTTGAGGCCAACGAGATGATAATAATCGATGGTTAGAGACCCTGAATGACATGGCTCAAAATCGTTTGCAATGGCGTCGGTGCATTTATTCTTTGTGTTCTCTCAAATCCTAATCTTCTGGATTCTTCAACCCCTCTAGTTTTGTCTTTCTAAACTTATCTCATTGAATCATACTTCTTGAATAATATCTTCTAATCCTAACCTCTCCGATTACTTCTAATACCTTTACTACCTCTACTACTATTGGATTTGAATTGACAATTGCATCTCTGTGCTGATGTGGTATGGCAACATGAACTGATGTACGTACGTACGAAGTTCTGTGTTGCTGCTGATTGATTGATTGATAACTTAGGCAAAAAGAAAAAAGGGGCAAACCAAGGAACAAACTACATCGAGAATAGGAAGCATACAGCAATTCGACAGAACTAGAAAGGAAGACCTAGGACAGAGCAAACTTGATGAATGCTGGTTGGCTGTCTATACCCTATATAGGGTGACAGCAGTAAGTCAATAACCAAGATTTTATACTTATATATTTAAAAGGATACTTGTCATTAGAATATTGAATCTGATATTTGAAACTAAATAGACAACAGTGAACCACTTATCAAGTAAATCTGTCTTCTGTCAACGATTTTCATAGTGAATCAAAGTTATAAAAACAAGTTGAATGTGGGAAGAGAGTGTTTATTACGGTGTGGTAGAGTGTAAATTTAGTTTGAGTTCGGTGGAGTGACGCATAGGCATCGGATGGAGAGAGACGATAGTGAGGTGGTGTGTTGACGCGGGTATTGAGAGTAAGCCGTATGAGGTAGCCAGTGTGCGTATACTTATGTCACGCCTGAACGTAAACACGTCAAATTGATATACTTGAACTATGACGAGTTCACCCCTTGGTCGGAAAACGTGAGCGAGTATCGAGGGTCAAGCGACACGATATGCTACTCAAATCCGATTATCCCAAACCCCCACATTGAGTAAAAATAAGAAGACATGATATGAAGTAGAACATGTATTCTACATGTATCCAGAAAGTACGAGGTCCGAGTCCAGAAGAGAATCAGAATCCCGGATTAGGGGTCCAGGACCGGGTCCTCGTCATAAAACGTTACAGATAATGTGTATTTATACATTTTGGTCGAATAGGAAACAGCATCGAAGTCTGTGACATTGACAGTTAAGGCGACCAATAAGAAACAACATTGGAGCACGTGACATTGATATCTAGGACGACCATAAAATTGACCAGTAGGAATTAACCAATAGGAATTGACCAATAATTCTCTTAGGATATTGGATGAATATCCTAACAATTGATGCAAGTGAGATGAAGTGATTGCTGATATTGTTAATGTGTGGCGTCAAAAGTCACTACTGTCTCCGATTGAGCTTAAACCACCAACCTTTCCTTAAACAGCTTAACGCGCTAACCCATTGCGACACGGAGGCACACTCTGCCGCACCCACACGTACCTTACCGCACACAACCAAACAATAAAACACAACAACTTTATATCTATCAATGCACAAACACTGATACCAACTCCACTACCACGTCTACAACAACCGAAACACTCACATCGCCACGCTCGTCCACTCACTCACAAAAGCTCATAATCTCAACTACCACAAAAAACACCAGAGAGAGAGAGAGAGAGAGTAACAAATCGTCAATAGAATATGTAATTTTAATTAACGGAAAAAACGATTCTAATACCTTCATCTTTGTGTAAATTTATTTCTGTATTATTCATGTTCACGGTGTTTGGCATTGTGAAATGATTAAATAACAATTTAAAACAATCTTCAAGTATCTATAATTTAAGTACAAACATAAATAAATACGAGAAATCATTGATTCAATGTTCAACTGTTTTATTAGTGAAATAAAAAATTCTTATTTAACAAAAATGAACCAATAAACAAATTCATTTTGAGATGGTGGAGAAAACTTGTAGCTCAGGTGGATGATTGTGGTGGTGATAGTGTTTGGTTCTCTGAGCTGGATGTGTTTAGGTTGTGGAGCTTTCATCATTGTTCTTCTTCTACTGAACAACATCATCAACACAAACTTCAGATAAAAGAACTGAAGCATTCGAATTTCTCCACATTTGACCTGTAGCTTGTTCTGCTAAACTCGGTGTTGATTGGTTGCTGTTGACTTTTGACCTGTCGATTCATACAATCGAAATCACAAATCGATAATTGTAGAAATCTGAAAGCACTGCGTAGTCGTTTCTTCCTGGTTTAGGACTTATTAACAGTATGCATTCATGAACCCCGTGTGTAGGAATCAAACCCAGTAACTTCGGTTTCGCGCGCATCACATAACCGGCATTCAATGGTGTTTTTGTATAAATTCAATCAATTTACGGTATTGTGCGACCTCAAACACGGTGGGTAACTGCCTCACACGCAACACGGTTGAACTCAACTGGTCATGACTTCTCAATAGAAGTCCGAGAATTTCCTTACTTATTGTACTGCCAATTGTGGACCCAGAAACTGATTAAATTTCAACATCTTTCATTTCTACTGAATTGAAGATTAGAACACAGTCATAATCTGTTTGTTTCGCTAATGGGAAGTGTACACATTTTGATAGTAGACTGTGTTATTTATAATACCTATTGTTATCCCCACATTTCTTGTTTTTTTGCGTATAGATTTATACTACTTATTCATATTGAGTAGACACTTTTTGTTTGATAATTTCTCAGTGAGCAATGTGAGGCCGACAACAAGCTTAGTCTATTGAAGTAGGCTGTAGAAATGGTTGTAGCATATTAAGGAACTGAATTTAAGTGAAAGATCAGGAAATAAATCATTTCTATGGTAACATAGAAGTAAGACTACATTAAATACAGACGTGTACGTGTGTGTGTATGTGTGTGTATAGGAATAGAGGAGACAAGTTTACTTGTTTTACATAAATCATTACGGAATGGATGTGCACTGCTGAAAAGTCTCTTACTAGGACGAAACGGCTATCCAGTGCTTTCAGGTTTCTAATAGTGGTCTAACAATGATGAATTTATGACTTTAAGGTAAAGCTATGATCACCATAATAATCTTATGCAAAGTCGAAAAACGTGCTCATTAGAGACTAATTTCGTGAGGTTCTGATAGTTCTAGTGAGGAGCCGTGACCAGTGCAGTTCAACGCTGTCGCTTGTAGGCAGTTACCTCCTTCCTATCGAAGACAAAACCTTAGATTGATCAGAATTCAAAGATTAATACCGTTGGATGCCAGATCAGCTGTTCAGAGATTAGGCATTCACACGTTAAACCAAAAGTCCAGGGTTCGAATCCTGTGAGTAGTAGATGTCGTGGGTGCGCACTGCCACTGACGAGTTCTATACTAAAACGAAACTAAGACGTCCAACGCTTCCAGGTTTCTAATAGTGGTTTCACAATGATTGGCTCTAATCTCAAACTCCTGAAACACAAGAAAAACTTTTACAAGATGTTTATACAAAAAAAAATCCCGATAGATTAACTTTGACCAATATAAGAATTCTCACTGTACGTTGCTGGTTATGTGGATAGTCGACAATGAATCCTATTGGATCTTGAATTCTTGTCATCTGAGGCACATGTTAACAAAGTGTACACCTCCTGTAATATTGAGAGAATTGATACTCTCCCCCCTAAAGGAAATAATCCCAGTTAATTGTGGTGGTGTTTCGTTCTCTGAGCTGGTTGTTTTGGTTGTGGAGCTTTCGGTGTTCTTCTGAACTGTCGTTGTTTGTACCTTTGTTTCGATTGTATCCCCCTTTTCAACTGTTTCTTGAGCCTATGTCACTTATAATTTTCCTGATTGGTTGATAAATTGGGTCAATGTCGATGTTTTTGTTGATTGCTGATTGATATGAGTGCCGAGTTCTAAAAATCCCCTAGTGTTCTTTGTTCTCCCCCTACCCAGTATTTCCACATTGTTCCAATCGAATGTAGTGTGTCCATAATTGTCGGTGTGTATTGATATAAGCGAAGCGTTGTCGTGGCGTTTGACTGCTAATTGATGTTCACGTAAACGGAGCTGAAGAGCTCGTCCACTTTGTCCTATGTAGTGTTTTCCACAGTTTGAGCAGGTCAAAAGTCAACAGCAACCAATCAAGATCGAGGTTAGCAGAACAAGCTACAGGTCAAACGTGGAGAAATTCGAATGCTTCACTTCTATCTGAAGTTTGTGCTGATGATGATGTTGTGCAGTAGAACAATGAAAGCTCTACAACCAAAACAACCAGCTCAGAAAACGAAACACCACCACACTCATTCACCTGAGCTACAAGTTTTCTCCACCATCTCAAAATCCCAGTTAAAGCTGTCGGCCTTCAGCTATCTCAAGAGGTAAGACTGATCATTAAAGCCGAATCTTAAAAAAAACTTTCAACATACAATTAATAAATAAATATAAAATACTAATCATTTGGTAGATAATTAATCAAGCAAGTAGTTGGTTAATTTTTTTTCTGTACTTACTTGTCCTACAAATGGACAACTATCACGTCGTACAGTTTCAATGCCTTTTGCATCAAATATTGGTTCCGTTTGTTCAACAGTTTCATAAGCATAACCAACATAACGTTTTTTTGCTTCTAATAGACAAGGATAATAAATCTGTGAAATGATGAGAAGAGAAGAGAAGGGGAAAGGGGAGAAATAGAATATGATAAGTAAAACATTTACTAATCATACATAAATAACAAATGACTGTGTGTTGTTCGATAATGGTAAAAATATGGTCGGTCAGTTAGCTACAGTGTAGAACTTGGTATGTACGTACGTGCGTACATCAGTGTGTCAAGTTGCTATGACACATTAGCGCACACACACACACAGAGATGGAATAGTCAATTCAATTCAATTACGGAGTTGTGAAGATTGTTAAGTTCCACGTTTTTGAACCCATGAATCGATCACTGCTAGAATACAATTAGAAGACACCTGGAAGCAGTGGACGGCCGAAGGTCCTGGGTTCGAATCCTGTGGGGTTCCGGGAGTTATCGTGGATGCGCACTGCTGATGAGGAGTTCCATACCCGGATGAAACGGCCGTCCAGTGCTTCCAGGTTTCTGACTGTGTTCTAGCATTGATCGATTCTTGGTTTCAAAAATGTGTAATTCAATTCAAATCTCATATTGTTAGAGATAGAAGAAATGTGAACAGTAATCGGAAAGATTTGCGTTAGAAGATATTATTCAAGGAGTATATTTGTAATGATCGTCACAATGGAATGCTTGAAACTATTACAGGTTCACCTTAGTCGATAAACCAGGACGAGACAATGAACCAGCGTACAGGTAGGCTACTCTGATCCGTTGACTAACCAAAAGTCTTGATATAGCGTAGAAAGTATATTCTACAAGCACCCAACAAGCATACAATGCAATCAAGCACACACAAATCTCGTTTATTTATACACCATAGTAACGTCCTTGAGAGAGTCACAAAATTAGCACACTAAAATACACAGCCATGGATTTTCCTGGGGATATTAGGATATTCATCCAATATCCTAGGAGAAATGTTGATCAATTCCTACTGGTCAATTTATGGTCGTCCTAGATATCAATGTTACTCCAAAGGTTACTTCCCTATTGGTCGTCTTAACTGTCAATGTCACAGACACTTCGATGTTGTTTCCTATCCGACCAAAATGTATAAATACGCATTATCTGTAACGTTTTATGACCAGGACCAGGACCCGGTCCCGGATCCCTAGTCCGTGATCCTGATTCTCTTTTGGACTCGGACCTCTTACTTTCTCAATGCTTTTAGAAAACGGGTTCTACTTCATATATGAAGTCTTCTTATTTTTACTCAATGTGGGTGGTCGGGATAATCGGATTGAGTAGTATGTCGTGTCGCCGGATCCTCGATCCTCGCTCTCGTATTCCGACTAAGGTAAACTCGTAATACTGCAAGTATATCAAGTTGACGTGTTTACGTGCGGGCGTAACAGGGGGGAAATGCGATCTCAAGGGTAACTGATCAGCCCATGCTCGGAAACATAAAATCCACAATTAGGGCATTTATCGAGCGAGTTCTGGCGATCCAACGTCCCCAACATTATTCTAGTGAAGAATTATTCGAAAATGTAAGTCAGTGAAACAAATTGGAAAAAACAGAAAAAACAGTCATGAGGAATTCACACGATTATAATTGAAGAGGATGCATCTGTGCCATTGCAAACTATTTTGAACCATACCGTTCAAGGTTTCTATTCATCGGTTACAATTGTCTCCCGGAACCTAAAAACATAATCTAAACCTATTACCATGAGTCAGTCCAGTTATCAATGAATTCATGGATTTGGACCATGATATGGTTTGACCGCTTCTAGCTTTTTTCCAGCCTACTCCTCAATCAGACAACATCGCTCGTAAAGCAATACAGTGGTCAAGGGTTAAAATGTGGACTAGTTAACCACACAACATAACACTGGCTATTACGTAAACATTAATTACAATACAGCGTGTTCAATTCTACAAGACACTAGGATCAGTTCATACAGATTTCTCGTTAACACCAAAACGAACCGTCAATTCAAGTGTTTAACGATACAGTGATTAATTATGTCTGCCCAAAAAGGTGAAAACTATGGCTTAGTCATCATTTGAAAAAAACGTTTATGATGTAGGGACTAATGAACAGATAGACTGAAGAGAAATGCGCTAGTATTAGCAATGTGCGAACCTATTGTCAAACGATGTAACCACGAATGGTCATGTAGAAAATTTGTTTATTTTAGAGTTGAATCAGTCTAGAATTGCTCGTGTATCATGGGACAACGGAGTAAGCAATGCAGTTGTTAGGAAACGGGTGCTAGATAAAGATAGCAGGTCAACAGATGAATAAGTGAAACTCCATCATTTGAGGTGGTTGGGACATGTGTTACATATAACAAACCACCGAATGCCTCGTCGAGCTATGTTTAGCGATATAGGAATAGGTTAGAAGAAATCTAGGGGCGGCAAAACCAAAACATGGTACAAATCCATGAATTCACTGACAACTGGATTAAATCACGTTAGTAGGTGTCGACTACATGACTATGGCCCACGAGATGATAGTAATCAATGGTTACAGACGTTGAATGTCATGGCTCACAAACTTTTGTAGTGGCTCAGGTGCATTCATTCTTTGTGCTCTCTCAAATTCTAATCTTCAAAGTTCCTCATCACCTTTATCTTTTTTTCTAAGTTTATTCCACTAGATTCCATTTCTTGATTAATATCTTCGAACAACAATCTCTCCGATTACTGCTAATACTTTCACTACGTCTACTACTATGGGATTTGAATTGACAATTGCATCTCTGTGCTAATGTGGTATAGCAACTTGAACACTGATGTACGTATGTACGAATTTCCACATTGTTGTTGATTGAGTGATTGATTGAATCAGTCTTGATATTAATTCGGTGTCTAAGGAAATTGTGCTACCGGACGACGTTATTTCGCTTGACCTACAAATGTCCGACTGTCCACTTTAAAACGCGGGATACCGGTAGGAAGGCACTAATGACTAAAAAGAAATGATGAGTTTTCGTTATAGATAATGATGATAAATGACTTTGTAATTATTGTATTAAAACATTATATTCACTCAGTATTTAGGCGAATAACACGATAGCGTTTTGAATTGAAAGGTACTAGGTTCGTGTCTCATAGGGAACAACAACAGTGGTATGATAGGACATTCAGGCTAAAGAGACTCAAATAGGACGACACGTACGTACTGGACTCCTTTGCTAATGTGCTAAAAATGTTGATTTATCAATACAAAAGTAAATTTTTCCACACGCGTTTATTTTTCGTAAAGACCACGCTACTAACAGTTTGTCAGTAGTTAAACAACTATTTCAAAAAAATATCATTCCAGCGCACCAA
>OX103975.1:6906243-6944939 GCA_944470395.2 Schistosoma turkestanicum
AAAACTCGTCATAGTTCAAGTATATCAAGTTGACGTGTTTACGTGCAGGCGTAACAACATTCAACATCAATTCGGAGACTTACCGTGGTAGAATTCCTTCTCTGATTGATTTCTTCACAAATACAACACCATTAGGTGAAATGTTCACATTTGAACCGATTCTCTTTATATATGATTCGAGATTTTAATAAAAAAGAATGTTGATATGTTGATATTACTGATAAAGTTTATTGAAAGTTTAAATCAGAAAACGAAAAACAAACATTCTCATAACTCGAACTCATTAAATGAAAAATTATTGATTGCCGTAGAAACAGTTTAAAGTTTCCTCATTTGGGAACTTTCAAATGTCAATAATCTCTTGTTTAAGTAGTCAATATTCGAATCATCCAAATCGTAATTGATCAGCTAATCATAAAGAAATACTGTCTAATTATAGACCAATCAAAAACCAACAAAATATCAGTGGAATAATGCCCTCTAAATTTCGTGAAAAAAGCGTCATTATGACTCAAGGTCATCATCATCAGAGGATTTTGCATTTACAGTGTGAGAAATTCATGTTTAGAGATTATACTTACGACCAAGGTGGATCCGATGCAGGGGACGTGAGGGCGAGGATCGACAAAGCAAGGACTGCATTGGAAAATATCTGGAACTCCAAACAAATATCAATCAACACAAAAATCAGGATATTCAAAAAAAGTCTCAAGACAGTTCTACTGTATGGAGCGGAAACATGGTAAACTACCAAAGCCATCATCTACAAGATACAAGTGTTTATGAACAGTTGTCTACGCAAAATACTTTGGATTCGTTGGTCAGACACCATCAGCAACAACGTACTGTGGGAGACAACAATCAATTCTCCAGCGGAGGAGGAAATCAGGAAGAAGTGGTAGAAGTGGATAGGACACACACTGCGAAAAGCACCTAATTGCGTCACAAGACAAGCCCTCACATGGAACCTTCAAGGCAAAAGGAAGAGAGGAAGGCCAAGGAACACGTTACGCCGAGAAATAGAGAAATATATGAGAGGAAGGAACAAAAATTGGATAGAACTGGCGGAAAGAGAAGCCCAGGGCAGGGTTGGTTGGAGAAAACTGGTGGGCGGCCTATGCTCCACTGGGGGTAACAGGCGTAAGTAAGTAAGCAAGTACTTATAAGTAGTCAGGGTTCATACCCTTTTCCTCGTATCTTATTAGCAGAATTGTTTATCGACAAACTGGCTTTCTTCATATTAGTTGAATTGTAATTTGCATGTACAGCTATGTTGTAGTCATCATTTTTCACGTTGAACTGTAGTCACTATCTTATTCACTGTGAATGTAAACTGAAATTTAACTGAACCACACTGATATAGAATATATATGTATGCGTAAATATTCCCGAGTAATCAGTAAAGTCCACTGGTTTAAATAGATCACAATCGAGTTATTCAGGTGAATTAAATTGACAGAGGATGTTGTATACATGTTGCAGATTATAACATGGATGGTTTCATTGTGAGGCTTTCAGTGTTCTTTTGAATATCATCAGTATATTCTTCTGATGTTGATTAGACGAACAGTAAAAACTTTATCATTGATCCAACCAGTTCAGAGACCACAACATCAATAATAATGTGTTTGCTGTTTATCAACAATACCATACGTATAGTCCTTGGACCAATGAATACATTTTGTTAGGATATTCACCAAATATCTATCCTAAGAGTACTATTTTTGGAAGTATAATCCTATTGGTCGATTTCTATTGGTCAAAATTATGGTCGTTTTATTAACTGTCAAAGTCTAAAATACTTCAACATTGTCTCTTATTGGTCATCTGGACTGTCAAAGTCATTTCAAATGTTCTTTCCTATTTGCCGTACTAAACTGTCAATGTCACAGACCTTGATGCTCTTTCCTATTCGATTTAAATGTATAAATACGCACTATCTGTAAGACTTCATGATTCCGTTTCTTCCTGCCTACCTCTCTTCTGTACTCGACCCAATCAACAACTCCATCCAACGGTGTTGCGTTCTGATATAAAGGAGATTTAGGGAATAGTATTTGGGTCGTATTGGAATATTTGAATTCGGATGCCGCTAGGACTGAATAGCTATATGTAGCAGCATTATAACACTTTTTTACGTAGTTATCATGCAAAACGGATTTTTAAAGAAAATGAGATACCGGTCATGTAAATTATTTAAACACGTAAACCTCCGGTACCAAATGGGAACTTAAATATATATGTATGCCAGAAATCAAATTTATCTGTGGGTTAAGTTTCCAAAACGAAAAACAGGTTTACCTAGTGTCGAGGACGTCCTAATTTTGAATTTTATGTTTTCGTGCACCAGCTGATCAGTTGATCTTGGGACTACATTTCCCTCCCAGGAAATCCCTGACTGTTATTGACTGATGTATTATTTTAGTACGCAATATATTGTGGCTCTCCCAAAGACGTTTGTATCATGTATAAATAAACTCGATTTGTGTGTTTGAGAACCTGGTATTTTCTGAGCGCCTCAAGAAAACATTATCTCTACGCCTTATCAAGACTTCTTGATCTAGTTATCAGGGCCTGGGACAAACGGATTTGAATAACCTATCGTGTCAATACATCATTTGTCTTCGCTATCGTTTAACGAGTAAGGTGAATTCGTAATCGTTCAAGCATATAAGTGGACGAGCATAACACCTAGATGGGTCACTCCCCAAGTCTTTAACCAAGAGGTTTGTTCCACAATGCAGCGGAACAACATCAGAAAATGCATTCCCACAGTAAATTATGGTCGATAATGCGTTCGTATACCATTAGTTGCTATGAAATCCTCGAGACCATGTGAACTAGTGGTTCGGAATAAGGGTTTTCAATACCCCTTTACATGAATCCTCTGCACTGCCCGACTAGGTTTAAACCCAAAGAATATAATCGCTTTTCATTCTCGCAATTTCGTAGACAACATTCCTGTCACAAGAAGGTAGTGAGTAGAGAATTTTCCAAAGGGCAGCAGGACCATTTAAAGACAAAGTTGAAAATTCACTTTAGTATAATAAAAAACTCAATCAAAATAGAGTCATGCAACTCTCCCCAGTAAAACTCACATTGATTAGACCAGATGGAAGTGAATGAGATAAACAGCCAAGATTGAATACAGCATCTTCACTTGATGATGATTACATGCAAAGTGAAAAAAAAACAAATTGAAATAAATAAAACTACAAAATGTATGCCATTCAAGTAAAGTTGAATGATTGAAATGGTTGAAAGATGAAAACAGCCTATCAAAAGTTGGACAATTTACAATACAGAATTCATCTTTTTTTTTCTTGTAGGACAGATAGACAGACAGATACAACGCACAGAACTTGGTACATAAGTACATCAGTTCAGGTTGCCATACCACAACATTAGCACAGAGACGCAAATGTCAGTTCAAATCCAAGAGTGATAGTGATAGTAGAAGTATTAGCAGTAATCGAGAAGGTTAGGGAGCGCAGATATGATTCGAGGAGTATAATTCATTGAGATAAATGTAGAAGGAGAAATGTAGAGATGATGAGGAATTCAGAAGGTCAAAATTAGAGAGAACACCATTGCAAACGATTCTGAGCCATGTCGTTCAAGGTCTCTAACCATTGGTAACTTTCGTCTCGTGAACTCCAACCAGGTAGTCGACATCTACCAACATGATTCAGTTCACTTGTCAGTGATTTCATGGATTTCTGCCAGGTTTTGGTCTGGCTGCCCCTACCTTTCTTCCAACCTACTCCTCCACTACAAAACATAGCTCGACGAAGCAGTCGGTTGTTAGGCATACCTAACACATGTCTCAACCACCTCAACTGATGAAGTTTCATTACTTCATCTATTGACCTGCCAACCTTACCTGGAACTCGTTTCCTAACTATAGCATTGCTACGTTCTAACTGACTGCCTGAATCCTACATCGTGTATTGTCTCCCCCGATGCTGCTGGGATGAGTCGGAAACAACAAGATAACTACTGGTCAGTTTTCGATATGATATCGAAGTATGAAAGGGAGCAGTATAAAACTGATATCTGTTTTAGATGAGGTTTTAGAGATATCTAATTTGATTTTGATTTCTTTTAAAAATGAGTCAGTCAGTCAGATGCAACGTAGAACTTCGTACGTATGTACATAAGTTCATGTTACCATAATACATTAGCACAGAGACGCAAATGTCAAATCAAATCCCATAGTGATTAAGATAGTAGAGGTATTATTGGTAATGAAGAAGACTAGAGTTTGAAGATATTATTCAAGAAGTATAATTCAGCTGACGAATCCAGAAGATGAGGATTTGAGAGTGCACAACGAATGGATGCACTTGCGCCATTGCAAACGATTTTGAGCCATGTCATTCAAGGTCTCTAACCATCGATTATTATCATCTCGCGGACCCCAACCAGATAGTCTACATCTACCAACATGACTCAATCCAGTTGTTAGTGACTTCATTGATTTCGGCTATATTTTGGTCTGGCTCCCCCTGGCATTCTTCCAACCTACTCCTACATCACAAGACATAGCTCGATGAGGCAGTCAGTGGTTAGCCATACGTAACATACGTCTCAACCACCTCAACTGATGAAGCTTCCCTCCTCCATCTATTGATTTGCCATCCTCACCTAGAACTCGTTTCCTAACGACAGCATTTCGCACTACTCATAAGTAATCTGGCAGTTACTCAATTAGTACAATACGTTATTGACACATAAGAGATAGCTACTTTGCAATTTTGACGTCTCGCTCTCAACTTGTATACCAGAATGCGTGATAGGCTTTTGCGAATTTGTGTCACTTATAGTGTAGGTTAGCGTTCCCTGGACAGAACTGGAAAGGGAAGCCCAGGACAGAGTAGGCTGCAGAATCAATCGACCAATCAATCAATCAGCGGCAACGTAGGACTTCGTACGTACGTACATTAGTTCAAGTTGTCATACGATATTAGCCTGTAGACCCTTCGGTGCTACTGCCGGTCCCAAGCCCGGATAAAGGACGAGGGTTGGGATTGGGGTTGACGACCTCACTCCACAAAAAACTAACTTGCTATAAACACGCTAACAAAAAAAATAATTCAATCCATTTAAACTCTGTTCTGGGAGTTAGAAGGTCTCCTCATTTAGTAGAGTTAAGACGTCTCATGATGAAAGCCGAGTTTCTTCGGAAGTCACGGGGCCGATGCCCCTTCTAACAACCAGAACCATTCCACGACGTTTGCAGCCGGGAAGTAACATCCGCCTTCATACCCATAAAAGTATTTAAGTAGGCTAGAGAATACTAGTCTTCGGTCTATGCTCCACTGGGGGTAACAGGCCTAAGTAAATAAGCAAGTAAATAATAGCGTAGGTGAGATATCCAGTGAATTCATTTTATGATTGCCTCTTTTCAATACTTACCCTGATTCAAGAAGACATGAAAGACGTCCTAACAATGTAGAATAACAATAATTATAAGCAATAATAACTGAAGGATATAATGATTGAAAATCCAGAACAGCTACAGGGCCATCAATGAATATGGTACTTTCTGGTTCTAAATTCAATGGAATTCCTTCTGGAGCACGTTGGTGAGCACGTTGTGTAACACTTGGACTAGGTAGAAGAAAATTTGATTGTTTTGCAATACGACAAAGAAGCGATTCAACACGATACTAGAAAAAATAGGAAAAAGGTTACTAAATGGTGGATACTACTTTTAAATCGGTTTTATAAGTAGTATATAGTGTGGAGCGATGTCTAGAGGTTGCTACTATGGAGAAGAGGGTCTGAAGATAGAAATGCATTGCGTGATCAGAGCATTTTTAGGACTGGAAGAGATCTGTGTGTGAGAGAGAGAGAGAGAAGACAGTCAATAACCTATTCGTACTGCAATTAGGTGAAGGAAGACTAAAGTTCAGTTCAAATACCGAGACATGAAATCGTCGGGCCGACTATAATACTACAGTAGCAGGGTTAGTACTAGTATTATTAACAATTGAAAAGATTCGGGATCGAAGATAAGATTCGAGAAAATATATAAGTCGAGGTGATAAATCTTTTTTTAAAGAAAGAAAAAAGAGGTCATAGGGAATGGTGAAGTTTAGAAGACAAAGAATGGATGCACCATGAAGCTATCGCAGATAATTTTAAGCTGTCAGTCAAACTTTCTAGACACTGGCTACGATTATCATAAGGAACTCGAGAACGTACTCTGAACCTATGAACATGGTTCAATCCAATTGTCAGTAACTTAATAGACTGGTGCAATGTATTTCGTTCGACTGCTTCTAGCTTTCTTTCAGTTTACTCTTACACCAGGCAACATCACTCGTCGAGGAAATCAGAGGCCGAGCATGCGTAACACATGTCTTATGTCCATGCTTCTTTATAGATGATGTTCCTTGAATGTGTTATTTTAGTACGCTATTTTTGTGACTCTCCCAAGGACGTTTCTATCATGTTGTATAAATAAACTCGATTTGTGTGCTTGAAAACCTCACATTTCCTGGACGCTTGTAGAATACATTTTCTACGTCTTGACAAGACTTCTTCTTCAGTTAGACGGGGGTAACGGATTAGAGGAGCTATCATGTCACTGGATCACTTGTCTTACCTCTCGTTTACCGACTAAGGTGAACTCGTAATAGTTTCAAGCATATCAACTGACGAGCATCATCACCATTTCCGAAAATTATTAGATACGTTGGTGATTATATTGTCGAAACTTTAGTATTTTTCAGAATCGGGTTGTGTGGATTGCTGATGGCTGGATTGAAATCATGAACCGATTAATGTTAGACCGCCAGCAAAAAACCTAAAACCACCAGACAGTCGTTTCGCCCTAGTATAGGTTTCACCAATACTGTCTATTCATGAACCTACACGCAGTAATCGAACCCAGAACCATCGATCTCGCACACGAACGCCAAACCATTTGAACATTGAGCTGAGATCCGATCCATGATATTGCCTGACCATCAACCATTGTCATTAACCGGACACAATTGACAACAACTGTTCATGACTTCTTATTAAACGCCCTAAGAATCTCTTCACAAAGATAGTCACTCCTAGTAAACACATGATAATTGTCAGTAAAAGGTTGTTAAGATTGCTGAGTTCCATTGAAATCATAAACCAATCAAAATATTAGGCGGCGACCAACTAAGAATTACTTAGAATACCACAAATAATAATAATAATAATCATGTTTTCGAAATATTTTACATTGGGTACACAAAAATTCAACATCAAAGAAGTTAGTTATACACAACGAACCTGAGAACCACGTGATAGAACATGATAAAATTCAATACCAAATATACGAGCAAATTCACTTGTTCGACCAATTAAATCTAATGTATTCAGCAATTTTAAATTCACCATAGAACGATGTATCCAATAGTCGATTGTACGCCAACTGTGGAACAAAAAGTGGAAGAGACAAAGAGAGAGAGAGAGAGACAATAAGTGAAATGTATTCAAAGCGTGACAGGATGATAATTGGTTATCATCAAAAATAGTGGGTTGTTGATGTATGAGTTAGTCAGCTACAATGTAAAACTTCGTACGTACGTACGAACATCAATTCAAGTTGCCATATCACATTAACACACAGAGATCGAATTGTTAATTCGAATTTCAGTGGTGCGCGCTACTTATAAGTAGTATATGATGCGAGTGTAAACGTAATGTCTGGCAGCAGAAGAGGATGGAGGAAGATCAAGAAAGGAAGAGTGGGGGAACACAATGGAATTTGTATGAAACGCTTGAATAGGTGAAATGTCAGACCATGGATTGATGATGGATTGAAGATTTGCAAATTAACCGTTTACGATATGGTTTTCTTATTTTACTGAGTAACTCTGTAATTTTCGTTAAATACAATTTGGTTGTCCTCACCTGAGTTCTCCTTCACTACAATAGTAGTAAAGATTGTAGAAGTATTAGCAGTGATGGAGAAGATTAAGGCTCGAAGATATGATTCGAGAAGTACTAACCAGTGAAATAGATTTCAAAAAAGGGAAAAAACGGTCTTGAGCTCATGAGGTCATGAGAGAAGACAAAGGATAGATGTGCCTGCTCCATTGCTAACGATTTTGAGCCATGTCATTAAAGGTCTCTGACCATCGGTTACTATTATCTCGCGAACTCCAACCAGGTAGTCTTCAACTACCAACATTTCTCAGTCCACTTGTATGGCTAACCACCGACTGCCGAGACGAGCTATGTTTGGTAGTGTAGGAGTACGTTGGAAGAAAGCTATGGGCGGCCAGACAAAAACATGACAGAAATCCATGAAGTCACTGGCAAATGGACTGAGTCATGTTGGTAGATGTAGACTACCTGGTTTGGGTCCACGAGACGAAAGTCACCAACGGTTAGAGACCTTGAACGATACGGCTCAAAATCGTTTGCAATGGCGCAAGTACATTCATTCTTTGTGTTCTCTCAAATTCTAACCTTCTGAATTCCTCATAATCTCTGTTTTTCTCTTTCTAAACTTATCTCACTAAATCATACTTCTTGAATAATATCTTCTAATCCTAACCTCTCCGATTACTTCTAATACCTTTACTACCTCTTCTACTATTAGATTTGAATTGACAATTATATCTCTGTGCTGATGTGGTATGGCAACATGAACTTATGTACATACGTACGAAGTTCTACGGTGCAACTGACTGACTGACTGACCACCTGTCAGTAACTCTATGGATTTGTACTATGTTTTGGTATGACCACCCCTAGCTTTCTTCCAACCTAACCCTACGTTATAAATGATCGCTCGACGAAGCAGTCGGTGGTTGGTTTGGCATAAGCAACACATGTCCCAATCACCTCAACTGATGAAGTTTCAATACTTCATCTATTGATCTGCCATCCTTACCGAGTACTCGTTTCCTAACGACAGCATTGCTTAATCGGTTGCCCCACGGTATACGAGCAATGCTTCGAAGACACCTATGATAGAAAACCAGTAACCTACGAATATCTTCTACTCTCACTGGCCATGTTTCACAGCCATATAGGAGAACGGAGCGAACTGCTGCACAGTACACCCGTCCTTTTCTTCACTTACACTAACAAGGCTTACTCAACTAAACAAAAATAATGAACACTTTCATTTATATTCTTGATATCACTTTGATTATAGACAACAGAAAACAACTGACCATGAATTCAGTCAATATACAAGATGTCAGTCGCTATTACGTAACATTTACCACCTTATCATACGGGAGATTTCTTGTCCAATAGCCAATGTTGGTTTGCGTAATTCTGCGGATATGAAACTATGAGGTTATATAGAAAAACGTTAAGTTGTATGATGTGGTTTAACAAGGATTCTAACCAACTCCAACACCTAGCCTTTTATTGTCGAAATCATGAATGAATTATTGTTAGATCAGCATCATTAGGAACTTGGAAACAATAGACAGACGTTTCGTCCTAGTGTGGGACTCATCAGCAGTGCGCATCTATGACTACTGCTAATCACAGGAATCGAACCTAGGACGTTTGGTCTCGCATGCGAACCCATAACCTCTGGACCACTGAGCCGGCATCCAACGGTGTCAATGCAAAACTTAATTCAATCTAAGGACTTCACGCAACCGAACTCATTATCTTCGATAGGTAACTGCCTACACCATACACAGTGTTGAACTACACTAGTTACGATCTCTCACTAGAACTTCGTGAATTTCCTCGCAAAGCCAGTCATTATTGAACACATTGTACAACATTTCATCATGAGATCATGAAGATTGCTGTTTATTGTAGAAATCATGAATCAATTAATCAATCGTTAGAACAGACAGATAAAGACAGATTTTGACTAATTTGGTCTCGTGTGCTGTTACGGGTATGAGGGCGGTTGTCACTTCCCGGCTGCCCACACCGTGGAAGGTTGTTTCTTGAGCGACCTGAAAAGGAAGATAGATTAGTGTTGGTCTTAGAGACTTGGGTGCGTGACCGTAGAGCCCAAGGGACAACTGCTTGTGGTCGGAAACACACGGCCTTTTGATGAAAGGTTTTCCGAGTATTAGCTACGCTCTTTTTAAAAGCCATTAGTGGGCACCCTTACCGCCAGAGACGGAAATCCGTGAGGTAGGGTGAGAAGGCAGCATCGCTGCAGATGCTGCTGTCACACCCCTCTGCAGTCAACAGTACGACTTCGCCCTCAGACCTTGAGTAGCTGCTTTTAGTCTCATAGTTCTCCAATAGACCTGCCCGGCATGGTAGGACCTTCCGGAACCTATGTTCCAGCCAGTATAGCTCGGTTGGATTATCACGATAGGCAAGCCCGACAAGCACCATGTCAAGGTAGCAGCAACGGTCGGGAATCGTTAGACTACCATTTTACGAATAAAAAACCAAACATAGTGACAGTGTCAAACGTGCAAACCTAAGTTATGTGATAGGCTCAAAAAAAGAGCATTCCACCATTCTACATTTGTTTCGGCCTAACATTTTACACAAACAATAGAATGATATAAAAATAGATTATCTGTTAAAATATTCATCCAATATCCCTAAGAGAATTATTGGTCAAATCCTATTGGTCGATTTCTATTGGTCAAAATTATGGTCATTTTAACTGTCAAAGTCAAATACTTCAAATGTTACCTCTTATTGGTCATTCGGACTGTCAATGTCATTTCAAATGTTACTTCCTATTGGTCGTCCTTCTAACTGTCAATATCACAGAATTCGATGCTGTTTCCTATTCGACCAAAATGTATAAATAAGCAATATCTGTAACATTTTATGACCACGACCAGGACCTGGTCCCGGGTCCCTAGTCCGGGATCCTGATTCTCTTCTTGATTAGGACCTCGTACTTTCTGGATGCTTGTAGAATACATGTTCTACTTCATATCACGTCTTGTTTTATTTTCACTAAATATGGGCCTTGGAATAATCGGGTTTGAGTAGCATGTCGTGGTGTCGCCGGATCCACTCAATCCTCGCTCTCCGACTAAGGGGTAAACTCGTCATAGCATTCAAGTATATCAAAAGTTGACGTGGTAGGCTTAAGATTATATTAAAGCAACTGTTACATAAAAAAAATAAAGAATTTATTCATCCTCTCATCATAGAATTCAAACAATAAAACAACAACAATGTGCGACATTACCGATTATTAGTACCATTGACATTCGCGTACCATTCGTTTAATTGTGCAAATGTATAACGAGGCATAAATTCTTTGAGTAAATGATACACCACCGTTTCTACACTGTATTCATATAAACTGATCTAAAAATTTTTAAACAGGAATAAAACCAAATGTGAATTTTATTCTACTACTGTGGTGTGAGCTACTTATAAGTAGTATATGACGTGAGTGTCAACGTAATATCTGGCAGCAGAAGATGGGGGAAGATCAAGAAAGGAAGAGTTAGAAGAACACAATGGAATTTGTGTATGAAACGCATGAATAGTGACAATGGATTGATGTTTTGCAACAGGAACAGTCCAGTTCGATATGATGAACTGATTGATATTTTGCAAATGAACGATTTACGATATGGTTTTCCTATTTTACTGAGTAACTCTGTAATTTTCGTTAAATACAATTCGGTTGCCCCACCTGTGTTCTCGTTCACCACACTACTACTAGTGAAACAGAAAAATTATTACTAGTAGACAGTATTTCCGTGAAATGATGAATGAATGAATCGTTGTTGTTAGACAACCACATTAAGAAAACCTGGATGCGTTGGACGGAAGTTTCAACATGGTTAGAGACTCGCCAGCGATACACACACACACGACAGGACCTTTAGTCTCACGCACGAATGCTTAACATCTGGACCAGTGGATTGGCATCCGATCCACAATCTTGCACAACCCCATCCACTATTTACCACAAGCACTGCTTCACAGACGAACAAGGATGAACTTCACTAGTCACGATTTCTCACTCCAACTCAACGAAACTTCCTCAAGGAGATAGTCACTAATGAGAGCATGATAATTTAGATTATAGGAAGAAGGAGTAGTGGATACACACTGTCACTTATGAGTCACATGCCAGGTTTCTTAATTGCGGTGGTTTAACAATAATTCATTCATGATTTCAATGTGTACAAAACAACGATCTCCAGAATATTACGATGCGAAATCAAAAGTATCGTCTGAGGAATATGAGTTAACTAGTCAGTCTGTAGTGAAGGAGAACACAGGTGAGGTCAACCGAATTGTAGCTAACGAAAGTTACAGAGTTACTCAGTAAAATAGGAAAACCATATCGTAACCACCGTTAATTTGCAAATCATCAATCCATTGTCTGACATTTCACTAATCATGCGTTTCATACAAATTCCATGGTGTTCCCACTCTTCCTTTCTTGAACTTCCCCCATCTTCTGCTGCCAGACTATAACGTTCACACTCGCATCATATACTACTTATAAGTAGCTCAAACCACAAGTCAATCAATCAATAAGTAAACACCTATTTTTGTACAGTGTTAAAAGGAATTTTTGACAAGCGATTCTGTTTATCACAATCAAAATGAAAACAGCCACATTGTAAATTCGTCCAAAAAGATATAGATACCGTCTCCGTCATTTTGAATGCTTAAGATAACCGAAATATACTTGTAAGAGCACCGCCCCCCACCACCACATTGTTCCCAGTTGGAATTGTCGATATCGTGTATTCATTTGTGAGCACATGAAAAGAGAAAAGGGATTCTATTCACACTAAACCGTATGTGGACACTCGACGGAGGATTTAGGAATAGTGACCATTTGCCTATTTTAGAATAGATACGCAGGCCTTGAATTCCACCGCTAGCTTTCAGTATTTCTATAAACTACATCAGTCTGTTATTAAAAAAACATGTCAGGATTTGATTATGACCAAGTTAATTACTAGTGTGCTGTCACAGATACGAGAGTATATCGCATTTCTCGGCTGTTCACATGATGGAAGGGTGTTTCATGAGGAACCTTAAAGAGAAGTTACATTGGGGTCGGTCTTAGTGGCCTGGATCAACTACTTGAGGCCAATCACGCATGGCTTTTTTATGAGAATTTTTCAACATGTTAGCTTCGCTTTTCCAAAGGCTTTACTGTCGAAAATAAAAATCCGTGAGGTAAGATGAGGTGTGACATCTTTAGAATTGACCTTCATTGACCTCCATTGTAAGAAGGCAGTATCGTGGCAGATGCTGGTTGTCTGAAGGAAACACTTCATTCACTGTTATCACTTAGCTACACAATCAGCAAAGCGACTTCGGTCCTTAGACCTTAAATTACTGCTTATAGTCTCACCGTTCTCCAATCGACCTGCCTAGCATGATAGAACCTACACAGGAACATGTGTTGTTGTAGCCAACGCAGCTCGGTTTGACCACTAAGAGAGAGAAGCACGACCATCACATCAAGGTAGCACCTAGGGTCTAACGGACTAGAGTATTTAACTCCAACAAACAAACGCGCACGTTAAAGACACATCATAAATCTTACTTCATGCATTAAAATTCGCCAAAAACACAAGACAACACGACCAGGACAAGCGAATGGACCACCAGTACGACCAGCAGATGAATCACATGGCCATACACGACGATAATTAATAGTCGGGTTGTTAGATTGTTTATTTGTTACTGTTGTTGTCATTGTAGAATTATACAATGGATTGCATGGACAATGACATACTAATAATAATAATTGATCAAGATTATTCATAAATTCTTGTGTATTAAAATGCCAGAGATTATTTTTCGCATTGATCATGTTACTACTGATATTGCAGTTGTTAGTAGTAGAAGTAGTTGACGATGTTGTTATTGGTGGTGGTGGTGTTTGAACTATTCTAATACATGCATCAATGCACTGATGACAATGAGGGCAGTTTATGATGTCTGTAAGAAAAAAAAATTTGGATACACATTCACGAGTTAGATATGGAGATTGTTGAATTTCATTGAAATTATGAATCAGTCATTATAAGATTAGTGTATTAGAAACCTGAAAGCACTGGATGGCCATTTCGTCCTTGTATAGGACTCTTCAGCAAACAGTCAGTCAGTCAGTTACAACGTACAACTCCGTACGTATGTACATAAGTTCAGGTTGCCATACCACATTATTAGCACAGAGACGCAAATGTCAAATCAAATCCCATAGAGATAAAGATGGTAGAGGTATTAGTGTTATAATAAAGAAGACTAGGGTTTAAGATATTATTCAAAAAATATAATTCAGTGTGAGATAAGGTTAGAAAGACAAAGGTAGAGGTGCTGACGAATACAGAAGATTAGGATTTGAGAGAGCACAACGAATGGATGCACTTGCGCCATTGCAAACGGTTTTGAGCCATGTCGTTCTCTAACGATTGGTGACTTTCGTCTCGCGGACCCCAACCAGGTAGTCTACATCTACCAACATGACTCAGTCCACTTGTCAATGATTTCATGGATTTCTGCCATGTTTTGGTCTGGCCGCCCCTAACTTTCTTCCAACCTACTCCTACACTACAAAACATAGATCGTCGCGGCAGTCGGTGGTTAGGCATACGTAACACATGTCCCAATCACCTCAACTGATGAAGTTTCAACACTTCATCTATTGATTTGCCATCCTTACCTAGTACTCGTTTCCTAACGACAGCATTGCTTACTCGGCTGTCCCATGATACACGAGCAATGCTTCGGAGACATCGATGATCAAAGACTAGTAACCTACGGAAGTCCTCTACTCTTAACGGCCATGTTTCGCATCCGTACAGTAGGACGGAGCGAACTGCTGCGCAGTACACTCGTCCATATGAGGACTCATAAATTTTCTTTGTGAAGAATCACCAACTGCATGAGGCAGAATTTCAATAATTTAAATCATTATTTCTCGAGTTAGCGTATTTTTTTAACAAGCATTTTGAACAAGTGGTGCATTAATCAGTCATACAATAACACTATTATTGTCAATTCGAAATAATCATACCAGGTATTCGTTTGAAATGAGTCAGTCAGTCAGTCAGATGCAACGTAGAACTTTGTACGTAAGTACATCAGTTCATGTCACCATACCACATCAGCACAGAGATATAATTGTCAATTCAAATCCAATAGTAGAAGAGGTAGTAAAGATATTAGAAGTAATCGGAGAGGTTAGGATTAGAAGACATTCAAGAAATATGATTCACTGAGAAAAGTTTAAAAAATCAAAACTAGAGGTGTTGAAGAATTCAGAAGATTAGGATTTGAGAGAACACAAAGAGTAAATGCACCGGCGCCATTGCGAACGATTTTGAGCCATGTTATTCAATGTCTCTAGCCATCCAATATTATCATCTCGTGGACCTCAACCAGGTAGTCGACAATTACCGACATGGCTAAGTCCACTCACTCGTCAATGACTTCATGCATTTCTGCCATGTTTTGATTTGGCCGCCCCCCGTAACTTTCTTCCAATGATGTCACAGTGATATTATCATAAAAACAATTCATATTCTTACACTAACTAACCTGATGCTAACCGTGACAATTCACGAGTAATAGTACGTCGTCCAAGTTGATTGGCACGTTCAACAAGATAACCCCATGAAAAACGTTCAATATCATAACCAATCAATATTTCAGGATCAAATCTAAATGAGAAATTAGAATTTTTACTAATTACAAAAGGCCAGCGTATTCAGTAAGGGAAATTTACTATTTTTCTGAAAATAATTAGCATGATATATAATTTTGTTTTGCCTTGCAGTTTATAGCATAGATTAATTTGAGTTAGATAATCATTAACCAGACCGTAGCTGCAGACTTGATGTGGTGCTTGTCGGGCTTGCCTATCGTGATGACCCAACCGAGGTTGGCTCGAAAATATATTCCTGTAGGTTCTACCATGACAGGCAGGTCGATTGGAGAACGGTGACACTAAAGGCAACAACTCATGGTCCGAGGACGAAGTCGTACTGCTGAATGTAGAGGGATGTGGCAGCAGTAAGGTGTTTCCCTCGGACAACCAGCATATACAGCGATACTGCCTTTTCAAAATGGAAACAAGAGGTGAGAAAACGTCGACCCTAAAAATGTCACATCTCAATTTACCCCCATGGACTTGCATCTCTTGTGGCAGGACCTTTTCAAGAGCGGAGATTACACTTTACCAACTTCCCATAAAAATGCCATACATGATTGGCCTGTAGTAGTTGTTACTTGGGCTCTGCGATCACGCTTTCAGGTCTCCAAGACCAACACTAATCCAACATCTGTTTCACATTCCTCAAAAAACACTTCCACGGTGAGTGTAGCGACATCCGACCTCATACCCGTAACAGAACATGATGTAGTGAAGGAGAACACAGGTGAGGACAACCAAAGTGTATTTAACGAAAATTACAGAGTTACTCAGTAAAATAGGAAAATCATATCGTAAATCGTTCATTTGCAAAACATCAATCCATTGTCTGACATTTCACTGTTCATGCATTTCATACAAATTCCATTGTGTTCCCACTCTTCCTCCCTTTCTTGTTGATCTTCCCTCATCTTCTGCTGCCAGACATTACGTTGACACTCACGTCATATACTACTTATAAGTAGCGCGCACCACAGATTTACTATGTTGGAAAGGTCTATGTTTATTCAGTCAGTCAGCTACAACGTAGAACTTCGTACGTAAGCACATCAGTTCATGTTGCCATACCACAACATTAGCACAAAGATGTAATCGTCAATTTCAAATCCCACAGTGGTGGTAGAGATAGTAGAATTATTACTGGTAATGGAGATTAGGATTTCAATACATTATTCAAGCAGTTGTCCCTTGGGCTCTGCAGTCACGCTCCCAGATCTCTAAGAGCAAAGTCAATCTACCTTTCTATGTTTATTCGCTTATAGATTTAGTTACCTAATTATACTATAACAACAATAAAGATCATTGTACACTCTGGAAGTAAGGCAAACCAATTGAAAACCTTGGGAATATTTATCGATTAAGATGGTGATGATATTTAATTTGTGTAAGTGGAACGATGGTCGATTCCTGATAATCAATATATGCAGTAATAGACACAGATTGATTAAAAAAACCCAGATATCATTTTATTGAGTAAAAACACTGTTTATAACTCTTAGTCAATAACAAATGGTAAGTCAATAAAATAGAAAAGACCTTTGAAAGCCTAACATTCAGTAGTTAGACGACCGATGTACAATAAATTAAATCGACGAGCTTAATGTACATGCGTTGCAGTTTGTATATTCTGTTAGTTGATATTACAATCAACCAAATCGAGGAAGAACATTTGGTGTATTCAAAACATTAGCAATAGTGGCGCAAGGTGGTAAGGCTAGGCGAGAAGGGTAAGTCGTGAAGATAGGAGAGTTATTAAGGGGTGAAGGAAGGATTTGATAGTGACCAAATTGATCACATGTGCTGCTACGGGTATGAAAGTGGATGTCACTTACCGGCTGCCCCAAAGATAACTGCTTCAGGTAGGTCAAATACGGTCATTTTTTAAAGTTCTTAGTGGCTTTACAGCCGGAGACAGAAATCCATGGATTAACGTGAAGTGTGACAATTTAAGGGTAGACCTTTTCCAGAGCCTTCCTTCCTTCCTTTTGAGAAGGCAGCATCTCTGCAGATGCAGGTTATGCGAGGGAAACCACTTACTTGTGTCACACTTATCCATATTCAGTAGTACGACTTCGCCCTCAGTTGCTGCTTTCAGTAGTACCATTCTCCAATCGACCTGCCTTGCATGATAAGATCTAAAGGAACATATGTTCCAGCCATTAAAGCTCGTTTCGATCATCACGATAGATAAGCCCGAACACCACGTGTCAAGGAAGCAGCTACGGTCAGGATACAACCAGATGATAAGACTTTAGTAAGTAAGTTATATCACGTACACAAAAAATAAATTCAGAATATAAAAAAGTCACATAATTGTTATGATATGTGTCCAAGACCTGAAGTTGATACGTGCTGACCCTCCCCGTTTTGCAAGACAAGGACAGAAGGAGAAGGTTTGTTTGGTTATTTAAATCATATGTACAAACACTCGTCTATACATATACGTATATATATATATATATATATATATATATATATACTCCACCCCCTTAGAAAATGAATTCATTTCTTCACACCAATCATATACATTCGTCCTTGACAACATGTCGTCCAATTGTCATCAAATGACCTCAACTGGTGATCAATTCTGATTGGTTGAATCAAAAATTAAATCAAAACAATACTACTTACGTTTGAATGAAATAAACAATCCAAGATATTAAATTCCATTCAGTTGAACACCAAATAATACGTGGCATAATTTGTCGTGATTTATGTATTTTATAACGATAATTCGACAAGCCATGTAAAAATTTATTCATACATTGTTTTGTATTAGATAATTCTGAATGAATTAAAACAAATAAATCAATTTGATGATGATGATGATGAAGAGTATGATCAGCGTCATCACCGTTATCATGATCGTCAATAGATGATTGGATTGGACGTTGAACAGTAAGGCAAGCAATTTGAATGGAATCGTATAATGGATCAGGCATTAGACCACATTTAAGCAATGAATTTGTTTTAATTGATTTCAATTTTATATTGGATTCATTTAAATTTGATAATGTATGGGATTTAGTTAAACGACTAGAACAATGTAATTCTAAACTTGCTATAGTTGTATGATCAATCTGAATTTTCGTAAGGGGGGGGGAAACACAAGAGAACATTGAAAAAACCAATGTAGAATGATGAATGGTAAAAAGGTAGGTGTGTGTGTGTGCGTGTGTGTAATGGTTAAGGATGATGATTGAAACACATAAATAGTGGCATACAAGCGAAGGGTGATGAAGGATGACCAGTCGAGTTCCGTCTTCTTCGGATGTGAAGCAGTGCTCACTGAAGACAGTGGATAGTGTTGTGACATATTTGCGCCTTAGACATTTTTCGAACAATCTAATGGTCACATATATATATAATGCTGTCAAGTGCAAAATCGCTTCTGAAAAAGTAAAGCTCGAGTTTGACAAGTTGTTCATTACTTACTTACTTACTTACACCTGTTACCCCCAATGGAGCATAGGCCGCCCACCAGTTCCCTCCAAACTAAATCTGTCCTGGGCTTCCCTCTCCAGTTCTGTCCAATGTTTGTTCATTCCTCTCATATCTTTCTCTATTTCTCAGCGTAACATGTTCCTTGACCTTCCTCTTTTCCTTTTGCCTTGAGGGTTACAAGTAGGAGCTTATCTTGTGACACAGTCCAGAGCTTTTCGCAGTGTGTCTCCTATTCACTTCCACCACTTCTTTCTGATTTCCACCTCCACTGGAATCTGGTTTGTTCTCTCCCACAGTACGTTGTTGCTGATGATGTCTGGCCAACGGATCCGAAGTATTTTGCACAGACAACTGTTAAAATACTTGCATTTTCTGGATGATGGCTTTGGTAGTTTTCCAAGTTTCCACTGCATACAGTAGAACTGTCTTCACATTTGTATTGAAAATCCTGATTTTAGCGTTGCTTGATATTTATTTGGAGTTCCAGATATTTTTTAATTGTAGAAATGCAGCCCTTGCTTTGCCGATCCGCGCCCTCACATCTGCATCGGATCCACCTCTCTCGTCGATGATGCTGCCCAGATATGTAAAGGTGTTAACGTCCACCAAAGCATCTCCATCAAGAGTGATTCGGTTGATGAACGTTGTGTTGCATCGGAGAAATTTGCTTTTTCCTTTATGTATGTTGAGACATACTGATGCTGAGGCTGGTGCTGCTACACTGGTCGTCTTGTTGTTGCGCGTGCGATAGAAGAGCCAAGTCATCTGCGAAGTCCAGATCATCCAGCTATATTTTAGCTGTCCATCTTAACATCTTCATAATCCAGTCGATGACCAGGAGAAAGAGAAATGTAGAGAGTAAGTCACCTTGCCTGACACCGGTGTTCACCTCGAGCAGGTCTGTCAGCTCTCCTCCGTGCACGATTCTGCAGTTTAATCCCCTATAAGAATTCTGTATGATGTTGAGTATCTTCGAACAAGCCTCTACAGTGTTTGCCTATCCACGCTATCGAATGCTTTCTCGTAGTCGATGAAGTTGATGTAGAATTGTGAGTTCCACTCAATTGATTGTTCCACAACGATCCGTAATGTAGCAATTCGGTCTGTACACAATCGATCCTTACGAATTTCGCAGATGCTGCTTCGATGCCTGTACACCCTTCGGGGCTACTGCCAATCCGAAGCCCGAATAAAGGAGGAGGGTTACACATGAGGGTTGGCGACCCTATCCCACCAAAAAACTAACTCGCTAGAAAAAACGCTAACTAGGACAAATAATTCAAGTTGTTCATTAATACACACATATATTATTTCCCAGAGAGCTTTTTATACAAGTATATGTATGACCAACACCAGATTGTTCGAAATGTTCAGCGGAACATTTTTTTTAGATCAACTGAGTCTTCTCACTGTTCTGTCAATAAAATAGATATAATTTATGATAATAATGATTGTATTTTACTGTGGTGGTGTTTCGTTCTCTGAGCTGGGTGTTTTTTTTTTGGTTGTGGAGCTTTCATTGTTCTTCTTCTGAACAACAACATCATCAGCACAAACTACAGATAGAAGTGAAGTATTCGAATTGTCTCCACGTTTGACCAGTAGCTTGTTCTGTTAACTTCAATCTTGATTGGTTGCTGTTGACCTTTCATGCCTGTCGTTGTTTGCACATTTGTTTTGATTGTACCCTCCTTTTGATCTGTTTCTTGATCATATGTCTGTTGTCTATAAGTTTTCTGATTGGTTGATAAATTGGGTCAATGTCGATATGTTGGTTGACTGCTGGTTGGCCTGAGTGCCAAGCTTCTAAAAATTCTCTAGTGTTCTTTTTGTTCCCCTACCCCTATCCAGTATTTCCATATTGTTCCCATCGAAGTTGTTGTTCAGAAGAAGAACATTGATGAAAGCTACCCCACAACCAAAAAAAACATCCAGCTCAGAGAACGAAACACCACCACAATCATCATCCACCTGAGCTACCAAAATCTTTTCCACCAATCTTAGGCAATCACGCACAATACCGAAGGTCCCGGGTTCGAATCCTGCGTGGTGCATGCAGGAGTCGTGGATGCACACTACCACTGATGAGTTGTCCCATACCAGGCAGGACGAAACGGCAGTCTTTCAGTGCTTCTTCCAGGTTTCTAATGGTGGTCTAACAATGTCAAATGTGTAATCTGTAAAACACAAATCTCCAAAAACTCTAACTACAAAGAAATAAAACATCTAGTAAAAATAGGTATTTTACCTGAACTGATGAAAAACATCGTTCATTGGCAGCTTGATATAAGACACTAACAGAACTATTCATTGATTGTCGTGTTGTATCAAACGATAGGTCGTTGTTAGTTGATGCATGTTGTGGAAGAAGAAGAAGAGTTTGATTGTCGTCAACATTGGCACGATTATTATTATTATTATTATTATTATTATTACTATTTTGTTCATCATTCATAGTGGATGCAATCAAATGACCAGATGTACATTGCTGAAAAATCAATAAGATGAACACTTGATAGGTAAATATATATATATACAACTAAATAGAATTTATACAACAGCATAACTGAAATTAATTTGTACCGAGAAACTATTATCGAATGAAACAAGCTTCATAATAGTCTCATTAGTAAGGTTGTGGAGATTGTTGGGTTACTCTTTTTGAAATCAGAAAAATCGATCAATGTTGGACCACCGGTGAAACCTGGAAGTAGTATTGGATAGCCATTTTGTTTCAGTATGGGACTCACTAACGGTGCGTATCCACGACTCGATCACAAGAGAATCAAACCACCTACTATGGACCTTATACATGAACAATGCTCATGTGTACCTTAAATCAATACACAATATTGCGTGTGACCATCATTCATTGTCTTCAGTGTGTAACTGCATCACATTGGACACAGCTGAACTCCACTGATCACGACGTCTCACTAGAACTTCAGGAATTTCCTCATGAAGCTAAAAATCGCCAGTGAGCACATTTTATGACTTTTTTCATTATAAGGTTATGAAGATTAATGGCTTGCTTTTTGAACACTTGAAATCATCAATCGATTAATGATAGATTACACACAAGCACTGGATGGCCGTTTCGTCCTGATACGGGACTCATTAACAGTGCGCATCCACGACTCCTACACCTCGCAGGATTCGAACCCGGGAACCTGGGCCACTGAGCCGCTACCTAACGATGTTAATGTCTACGATCGATCGACTCACGGAGTTGCGCAACCTCATACAAAGTCACTCCATCGGTGGCTGATGGCGATGTGATCTAGTTGCGCTCAACGTTGAGACGACTTTGGAGGTCGCCAGGTCAACAGATGCTTTTCCTTATGCCTAAAGTTAGTGTTTGCTAAGAATAGGCGGTTGTCCGAGCATACTTGCAACAGACGGTCACGATTGTCTGTTCTCCGAGCAGCAACACCATAACATCCACCTAGGTGTCTTTCATTTTCACTTAGTCTACCTACTTGAGCATTAAAGTCACCATCCATTATTACTATATCAGAGCGCCCAGCTTTTTGGGGGAGGTCCGAAAGCTTTCTGTAAAACTCATCATAGAATGAAACAAGCTTCATAATAGTCTCATTAGTAAAGTTGTGGAGATTGTTGGGTTACTCTTTTTGAAATCATGAATCGATCAATGTTAGACCGCCTGTGAAAACCTGGAAACACTGGACAGATATTTCGTCCACGGACGGGATTCATCGGCGGTGCGCACCCAAGACTCCCACACGCGGGAATAAGACACAGAACCTTCGGTCTTATGCGTGAACGCCTAACCTCTAGATCACTCTAAGTTGACATCCAACGGTGTTAATGTCTAACTTCAATCAATCCAAGGTATTATTGTCAGGATATTCATCAAATATCCAATAGAAATTATTTGGTAAGTCTAACTTCACTGGTCAATATTTAAGGTCGTCGTAAACTATCAAGTTCATATACTTTTAAATGTATATGTAAAGTTTTATGCTCCTCTTCTTCTTCTGTACAAAACCACATATTTTTTGGGTGCTTGTAGAACATACACTTTCTACGCCATATCAAGACTTTTATGATACCGTTAGCGGAGCCTTGGGACGCTCAGATTAGAGTAGCCTATCGTGTCACTGGATCATTTATCTTCGCTCTCATTTACCGACTAAAGTGAATTCGTAATAGTTCAAGCATATCAACTAGTGACGAGCATAACATGAAGACTGAAGAGTATGTCAATATACACTACACTGTACCCACAGTAATAATGAACAAACAGCCTGAATTACGTCAGTCAGACAGATACAACGTGGAACTTCGTAGGTAAGTACATTAGTTCATGTTGCCATACCACATTAGCACACAGAGATGTAATTGTCAATTCAAATCCAATAGTAGAAGAGGTAGTAAAGGTATTAGAAGTAATCACTGAGGTTAGGATTAGATATTATTCAAGAAGTATGATTCAGTGAGATAAGTTTACAAAGTCAAAACTAGAGGTGTTGAAGAATCCAGAAGATTATGATTTGAGAGAACACAAAAAATAAATGCACCGGCGCCATTGCAAACGGCTTTGACCCAAGTCGTTCACGGTCTCTAACCATCGATTATTATCATCTCGCGGACACCAACCAGGTAGTCGACAATTACCGACATGACTCAGTCCACTTGTCAATGACTTCATGCATTTGAGACATGTTTTGGTTTGGCCGCCCCTAGATTTCTTCCAACCTATTCCTACACTACAAAACAAAGCTCGTCGAGGCAGTCGGTGGTTAGACATGCGCAACACATGTCCCGACCACCTCTTACTGGGCCATAGTTCACAGCCATAATGTAAAACGGAGCGAACTACGGCACAGTAAACTCGTCCTGAATTACGTAACAAGGTCTAACTGTCTAACTAACTACGAGGTTGAGATAATATCTATGCTTGTAAAATATATATAAATAATACCTGTGGAAATAATTCTGTAGTCAGCTGAATCACTTTATCATTTTCATGATTTAATTTTGATTGTAAATCTGTACATGGATCGTTTGTTTTCACAATAGTTGAATGCTTTTTATTACAATTCGACTGTTTCAACCAATTATTAACATCATTTAATTTAGGCGGTGTACAAGTTGGACGCCAAAATGGAATACAAGTAAATAATGTTGAAGATGATTGCTGAGGACTTTCTTCTTGTTCTTCTGGTGGAATAACAGACAATCGATTCACATCAGTCAGTGGCGATGATATTTGTGTTTGTGAATAAAGACTTAATTTATCTGTACACACAGCGGAACAACTACAAGGTGAACAAGTAAGATCTGAAAACTCGTCATAATGAAAAGAAGAGAACAGTGGTGGTTGTTCTTGTTGCTCGGACAAAACAATCATGGATGATGAATCATCATTCAACTTGCTTGATGTTTCAATCTCACCGCAATCGGTCACAAGAGTATTTTGAAGATCAAGAAATTCTTCCGGTGGAGTTAACCGACCTGATTCATTCGGACAAGATGATGTTTGAGTTGTGTCAACGCTGGATGGTAGACGTTCAAGTAGAACAACAGGATTTGGCAGGTTCGTATTAATGAGCTAAGGAAAAGAAGTTTGAACAGAAAAAAGATCGAATGTTCACAAGAAAAACATATTTCACAAAATGGATTAGTTCATTTGAAAAATCTATACACACGATAGTGAATATCAATTAGTCAGTTACAACGTAGAACTTCGTACGTACGTACATAAGTTCAGGTTGCCATGCCACAATGCCATAGAGACGCTATTGTCAGTTCAAATCCCATTGCGGTAGAGATAGTAGAAGTACCCGACCGTAGCTGCTACCTTGATGTGGTGGTCTGACTTGTCTATCGTCATGACCCAACCGAGCTATATTGGCTGGAATATATGTTCCTGAAGGTTCTCTACCACGCCAGGTCAGGTCGATTGGAGAACGATGAGACTAAAAGCAGCTACCCAAGGTCTGAGGGCGAAGTCGTACTGCTGATTGTACAGAGGGTATGACAGCAGTAAGGTGTTTCCCTAGGACATCCAGCATATATAGCGATGCTGCCTTCTCACAATGAAGGAAGTGATTAGAAAAGATCGATCCTATAAATGTCATACTTCACCTTACCTAGTGGATTTCCGTCCCGGCGGTAAGGCCTTATAAACAAGAGTGGAGCTAACACTTTGAAAGCTTCCGATAAAAAGGACGTCTCCTGCTCATCTCAAGCAGTTGTTCGCTAGGCTATACAGTCACGCTCCCAGATCGTTAAGACCAACGCTAATCTATCTTCCTTTTCAGGTTCCTCAAGAAACACCCTTCCACAGCGTGGGAAGCTGGGAAGTGATATCCGCCCTCCTACTCGTAACAGCACACGATTTCGGACATCGCGTAAGCTGAATGTGAGTTGAAGTCTGTTATTAGAATATAGTTTACAATTGATGTGAGTAACTCCACCAGGAGCCTCCCTTTTATGGTCACTGTCGATCCAAAGCCCGTATAAGGGGGGAGGGTTGTGTATGGGGTTTAGGGATACCATCCAGTAGAAATCCAATCCGCTTAAAAAAACGCTAACCATCAAAAATAATCTGCTGGTCGGGGACCTCTGCTCAAATTAAGTGTAACAGGAGTAAGTAAGTAGATGATGTTGGTAATAAATATGCAGAATTTTTCAACTGTTTTCTTTAACAGAAAAAAGGATACTAACATATAACCGACACATAGAACATTTTGCCACGTCCCTATTTTATCCTTTCTAGTGAGGTGCGATGTACTAACCACAAGGTCGATGAAGTCTTATAAGATAAGCAGGAAGACTTTTTGTATGGCGAGGCCGTCAGAATCTCTAGAGTCTTAGAGTGTAAGTGTCACACCTGGGACTAGTATAGTGTTATATGTATTTCAGTTGCACATAAGTTGTCACTCAAGTATCTAACAGTATACACATGTACACTGGCGCAGGTCCATCCACTCCTTGTGTTCTCTCTAATTCTAACCTCCTGAATTCCTCATAATCTCTACCTTTCTCCTTCTAAATTTATCTCACTGAATTATACTTCTCGAATCATATCTTCGATCCCTAATCTTCTCCGTTACTGCTAATAATTCTACTATCGCTATCATTCCTGGATTTGAACTGACAGTCGCGTCTCTGTGTTCTAGTGTGGTATGGCAACCTGAACTGATGTACCTACTTATGAAGTTCTACGTTGTAACCGATTGACTGAAGTTTCCCCTGCAACCCAGCAGCACCACATGGAGGTCTGAGGTCGACTGCTGCCATTATTTAATAATTCCTTTAATGCAATGTTCACTGAATTTAAAATCGTTGTATTAACACTTGCTTTCGATAAAATGATTACATAATGCGAAAAAATCACAATAAAAAGTCAGTCAGTCAGTTGCAATGTAGAACTTCGTGCGTAGGTACATAAGTTCATGTTGACATACCACAACATTGGCACAAAGACGCAAATGTCAAATCAAATCCTATAGTGATAAAGATAGTATGGGTATTAATCGTAATGAAGAAGACTAGGGTTTGAAGATATTATTCAAGAAGTATAATTCAGTGAGATAAGGTTAGAAAGACAAAGGTAGACGTGCTGAAGAATCCAGAAGATTAGGATTTGAAAGAGCACAAAGAGTGGATACACCTGCGCCATTGCAAACGATTCTGAGCCATGTCGTTCAAGGTCTCTAACCATTGGTGACTTTCGTCTCGTGGACCCCAACCAGGTAGTCTACGTCTACCAACATGACTCAGTCCACTTGTCAACGACTTCATGGATTTGTGCCATGTTTCGATCTGGCCGCCAGTAACTTTCTTCCAACCTACTCCTACACTACAAAACATAGCTCGTCGAGGCAGTCGGTGGTTAGGCATACGTAACACATGTTCAAACAATCTCAACTGATGAGGTTTCATTACTTCATCTATTGATCTGCCATCCTTACCTAGTACTCGTTTCCTAAAGACAGCATTGCTTATACGGTTGTCCCACGATATACGAGCAATGCTTCTTAAACATCTATGATCGAATACTAGTAACCTACGAACATCTTCTACTCTGAACGGTCATGTTTCGCATCCATATAGGAGAATAAAAAACACTAGAATCGTTCGAAAAAAAATGGTACTACTTACGAAGATACAAGCGACATATTTACAAACTTTAATCAGTGAGATATTTAAGATGTTTATTGAGTCAGCGTACAATCTAAGAAGAGTTGTTGTTGTGTAGGAATTCTCGACAAAAACATGTGATAAATTACGTAACAACCAGATATTGTATAAGTACATCAAATGGCAACCATAACTATCTATCATCTGCTCGAGAGTCAGTCAGTCAGTCAGCTACAACGCACAACTTCACACGTACATACATCAATTCTAGTTGCCATACCACATTAGCACAAAGACGCGATTGTCAATACAAATCCCATAGTAGTAGATGTAGTAGAAGTAATCAGTAATGTAAAGAGATTAATGGTCGAAGATATTATTCGAGGAGATAGAAAAATACTTTTTAAAAAATGGTCATAAGGAATTCATAAGATTAGAGAGATTGAGTGTTGACAAATCTGCTCGAAAAATGACAGAAAATAAAACTAGTTACTACATATTATTAAGTAGTATGATTTAAAACATGAAAAAAAACGTAGAACATAACATGACAGTCTCATGAAAAAAATAATTTACCAGAAAAAAAAACAACTTACTACTGAATTATTTATGACAGTTGAAGAATTAGAACTTGTTGTGTTATTATGACGACTGCATAAGACATTCTCTTGTGTAACAGATGATTTTCTTTTAACAATTGGAGTTGATTTGTTCAATGAAAGATAAATGGAGTCAGTATTATTACTACTATTATCCTTATTAAAATCGTCATTTAATGAACAATGTGGTGAGATAGTTGACGTTGTTGTACACATAGTTTGTGTAGGTGAATCTTGTCTTCTAGGTAGACGTAAACTAAGTCGTCGACGTTTTTTCGGATGTTTTAATTTACCAACTACTCTGTGTACTATGATTTAAATTTAAGCGGGGGGAAAAAATAAGATAATAATAGTGTATAAATATCATTAAATGATTAGATTCAATAATGGTAAGTTAATAATTCATTGAAAGTGCCGACTATAAAATAACTCCGCCAGTAGAACCTTAGGGGCTACTGCCTGTCCCAAGCCCGGGCAAAGGAGGAGGGTTGGACATGGGGTTGGCGACCCCATTCCATCAAAAATTAACTTGCCAAAAAAACGCTAACCAGCTGATTATAAAAATTTGTTGTTTTTCTAATTACAATAATGTAAATTCTTTTTTTTCACGACTCTTACTGTTTATATTCTTCACTGTTTAATTGTAGTGAAGGAGAACATAGGTGAGGGGGGCAACCGAATTGTATTTAACAAAAAATTACAGAGTTACTCAGTAAAATTGGAAAACCATATCGTAACTATATCGTTAATTTGCAAAATATCAGTTCATCATATCGAACTGGACTGTTCCAGTTGCAAAACATCAATCGATTGTCACTAATCATGCTGTCGTCACTTTCAAAACAGGGACTCTGGTCAGTTAATATCACCTTCCGTATTCCGTGACGCGCTACAATACGTCGGATTACTACTTCGGTCATTGTTCTTGCCCGCTGGTCTGGAATGGGTACGACATCTATCCAATGTGTAGCGTTTACTAGTTCCCGCAGCTGGGACGCGGCGGCAGGCACACTCTCGATAAAATGCGACGCCAACAACTGTGCCCCCAACTCCCTATCCATAATCGGCAGCATACGGCGCAGCAACATCGTGAACTTCACAGCCAGCACCAACGGGTCACCATCAGCCGAGAGCCTCGCCAACCGAAACATCTGCGGCGCCTCCTCCCTGTCCACCGTGCTGTCAGACTCCGTCATCAGCTGCCCTGTGACCGTCTCCCACGCCGTCTTCCCGGCGGCACCGTCCAGGCTATCGTATACCGCCTTCGCCTCACCTCCCCGCAGCGTCCCCAGATCCGCCAAATCCGCCCCGGTCCCCTTCACACCCACCAGCTCCACCGCGGCCTCAAACTCCTCCAGGAAGCTCCGCAAATCTCCGTCCTCCAACTCCTTCGGCCACGGGAGCTCCTTCCTTTAAGCAGGCAGCGACACCAAATGGAGTGAACAAGAACACAGGTGAGGGCAACCAAATTGTATTTAAAGAGAATTACAGAGTTACTCAGTAAAATAGGAAAACATATCGTAACTATATCGGTAATTTGTAAAATATCAGTTCAGCATATCGAACTGGACTGTTCTTGTTGCAAAACATCAATCCATTGTCACTATTCATGCGTTTCATACAAATTTCATTGTGTTCTTCTAACTCTTCCTTTCTCTTGATCTTCTCCCCCATCTTCTGCTGCCAGACATTTCGTTGATACTCACGTCATATACTACTTATAAGTAGCTCGCACCACATCATTACTTACTTACGTTTGAACTACAAGTATTACCAATGTTGTACTCTCGTTATTGTGTTTTACTATTCTTACCACTATTCGCAGTACACCTAATCTTTTCCTTCTTTCAGCTTGCACTTTTACCTATTCTGTGTGTAGTTAGTTACGTAATTTCTCGATTTCATTGTGACCTCTTTTTTTGTCGTTTCAAATTTCAGATCACTTTATTATTCGAATTCTACCGTCTTTCAATAAGCTTATCTATATTTGTCAAACGATTACAAGTACGAATGTACGGCTTCAGTGAAAAATGATTTCATCGAAAAGACGAAGAATTGTTTACAAATTTCAACTCGTAGAGTATATGTAACGCTTAACGTTTCTGTCTGTTTGGAAAGAAAAGAGCTGTTTTTAAACATAAAATAAAATAATGAAAACCTATGATCGTGTAGATGACAGCTGGTAGCTGAGTCTAGCTAGTCTCAACAACAATGTATACACAGAATATGTAAGCTACTGCCATAAATTATAAGAAATAAAACTGTTTACTCAATATTAATAAGTAGTAAAAATCAATTCACAAAAAAAACCACAACTCAAATAGGAAGAGAATGAAGACAGTAAGAGAGAGAGAGGCCTTCTGTTTACATATCAACACAGTTTGACAATGTTTGCTAATGTGTCACATCTTAAACACTCTCTTTCTAGAATAGTTGAATAAGAAAACAGAAGTGAAACTCTATTTACTGTGTACACAACACTTATTATTCTCTCAAGAAGCCATGAGTTTACTGACAGATTACACTACTACTGTAGTGAATGAGAACACAGGTGGGGCAACCGAATTGTATTTAACAAAAATTACAGAGTTACTCAGTAAAATCGGAAAACCATATCGTAAATTGTTCATTTGCAAAAGATCAGTTCATCCTATGGAACTGGACTGTTCCTGTTGCAAACAACATCAATCCATTGTCACTATTCATGCGTTTCATACAAATTCCATTGTTTTCTAACTCTTCCTTTCTTGATCTTCCCCCCATATTATGCTACCAGACTTTACGTTGACAATCACGTTATATACTACTTATAAGCAGTTCGCACCACAGCACCACACTACTACTACTACTCAACTATGATGTTGACTTTCGATGTCAAGTAAAAAGTACATTGTACAGTAAAATCAATATGAAGATGATGATTATGATAAATAGTATTATGTAACATAACTAACCTGTAGTGTTCAAAGAACAACTACTTGGTTTACTGCGTCGATGATCGTTATCACTGTCCGTATGACTGGTATCCATATTACCGTCTACTTGAGGTATGTTAGGACTAAATTAAGTGTATAGTTTTTAAAAAATTAAAGATAAATGAGAAAAAAAAATGAATATTAATTTGTGTTAGAGAAAAAAAACAGTTTCATTCGATAATATTATGTCACGTATGCTTAACCAATGACTCTATATGAACGAACCATGTTATCTGATGTTGGGGGTAAGCCTAGAGGAGCGGCCGGACCAAAACCTGTCACAAATCCATGAAGTCACTGACTACTGGACTGGGTCATGTTGGTAGCTGTTGTGATCCGCAAGACGATAGTAGCTATTGATTAGAGATTTCAAATGACATGGTTCAAAATCATACTCAATGACACAGATGCATCCAATTTTTGTCATCTTTCAAAATCCAGTCTTCTGAATTACTTGTGACCTCTTTTCACTTTTTAAGTTTACATCACCGGAGTACGCTTCTTGAATCATATCTTCAATCCCTAATCTTCTCTATATTACCGCTAATACCTCTACCAATATGGAATTTGAATTTACAATCGCATCTGTGTGTGCTAATGTGATATGGCAACTTGAATTGATGTACGTACGTATGAAGTTCTGTATTGTATCTGACCGAATAACTGACTGTTCCTTTTAATGGCTGTAGAATCTTAATGATTCGAGTGAGCCTACGATACCCCTTATTCTTGCGACAAAGATTGCATAACAGTTAGCACTGATTAGACCCATGTTTATAGGATGGTATTTCAATGTTCAGTTATTCGCATGTGTACTTGAATCAAGCTATCTGACTGACTAGTGAGGAAAACTCATTAGAATAGCCTATCATCTAATTTTGTGTTGTTGAAACGCTCGACTAGATTTTGCCAAATTGCGTCACTTATGGTGTAGGAGAGATATCTGTTTGCTAACCAAAAGACAAGTCTATTGCACATCAGTTCACTCCATCCTACTATATGAGTGCGAAACATGGCCATTGAGATTAGAAGACATTCTTAGGTTACTGGTTTTCAATAACGGGTGTCTTCAAAACATTGTTCGTATATCCTGGGACTACCGGGTAAGCAATGCTGTTATAGTTAGGAAACGAGTACTAGGCAGGGATGGTAGTAGTGAAACTTCATCCTCAACGAGCTATGTTTTGTGGTGTAGCAGTAGACGACTGGTAAGAAAGCTAACAGCGACCAAACCAAAACATGATACAAATCCATGAAGTCACTGAACACTGAACTGTATCATGTTGTGGTACACAGTGTCACCAATAAACAAACAGACTACTACATAGCGAAGCTGCTACCTTGACGTGGTGATCGGGCTTGCCTATCGTCATGACCCGACCGAGCTATATTGGCTGGAACTTATGTTCCTGAAGGTTCTACCATGCCAGGTAGGTCGATTGGAGAGCGACGAGACTAAAAACAGCTACTCAAGGTCTCAGGTCGAAGTCGTACTGCTGACTGCAGAGGGGTGTGACAGCAGTAAGGTGTTTCCCTCAAACAACCAGCATCTGCAGCGATGCTGCCTTCTCACAAGAAAGGAAGGGTTAGAAAAGTTCGACCCTAAAAATGTCACACCTCCCCTACCTCACGGATTTCCGTCTCCAGCGGTAAGGGTGACCACTAAGGGCCTTTAAGAACGGAGCTAATCCTCAAAATACCTTTCATAAAAAGGCCGTTCGTGACCGGCCTCAAGCAGTTGTCCCTTGGACTCTGCGGTTACGCTCGCAGGTCTCCAAGACCAACACTAATCTATATTCCTTTTTAGGTCCCTTCAAGAAACAACCTTCCACGGTGTGTTGGCAGCCTGGGAAGTGATAACCGCCCTCATACCTGTAACAGCACACGAGAGACCAAATTGGTCACAACCAAATCCTTCCTATTACTTACTCAGATTTGGATGTAGTATCACTTCCGGAACTCCAAGAATCAAAAAATATATCTGAAATACTATCCATTTGACATGATTTTACAATATCTTTTGACAATAAATCTTCCATAGATTGATGTAATGGTGACAGAATTGTCAGTGAATCCGACAATGTACATTCATCATTGCGTACATTACAAACGGATTCATTTATGATTGCATTTGGCAAAGGAGTTGAATGCAAATCAAACAACAGATCATCACATGATTCTTCATCATCGTCGTCAACTTCATCATCGATTTCACGAACTGGCTCCAAGTCTTCCATTGAAATAAACATATCATTCGAAGAAGCATGATGTCTTCTAGTACGGGATACGGCATCATCATCATCAGCAGCAGCAGCAGTATGTAAATCATTGCCAACAAGTTGTGACATACATTTATCATCATTATCATGGTCAACTTGTTCATTTTTTATTGCCAATAAATTGTCAACTATGGATTGATCTACTCCCAACGATTGTTGACTGCATACAAATGATAAAGCGCATTGTGTTGCATTGTATAGTAAAGTATTCTCATTCTCATTGTCTAAATCAATGATATGTGATGAATGAATAATTGATGGATGTTGACTAGTTAAAGTAGTGTTTGTAACCTTGAAGAAATGCAGAATTAAATAAATTAGAGTTAGTCCATTACAATGTAGAACATTGTACGTATGTACGTACGTACGTGCATCATTTCAAGTTATCATATTAGATTAACACACATTGAGATGTGATTGTCAATTCAAACATCATAGAAGTAGAGGTGTCTTCGAAGCACTGCTCATATTTCCTGGGACACTCGAGTGAGCAACGCTGTTATTAGGAATCGGGTGTGCTAGGTAAGAATGGCAGATCAATAGATGAAGTAATGAAACTTCATCAGTTAAGGTGGTTGGATCATGTGTTGCGTATGCCTAACCACCGACTGCCTCAACGAGCTATGATATGTGGTGTAGGAATAGGTTGGAAGAAAGCTAGGGGCGGTCAAACCAAAACATGGCAGAAATCCATGAAATTATTGACAAGTGGACTGAGTCATGTCGATAATTGTCGACTACCTGGTTGGGGTCCGCGAGATGATAATAATCGATGGTTAGAGACCTTGAATGACATGGCTCAAAATCGTTCGCAATGGCGCAGGTGCATCCACTCTTTGTGTTCTCTCAAATCGATTATTATCATCTCGCGGAACCCCAACCAAGTGGTCTAAATCTAAAAACATGACTCAATCCAGTTGTTAGTGACTTCACGGATTTGTGCCATGTTTTGGTTTAGCCGCCCCTAACTTTCTTCCAACCAACTCCTACACAACAAAACATAGCTCATCGAGGCAGTTAAATGTTGGCCATACCTAACACATGTCCCAACCAGCTCACCTGATGATGTTTCAGTAATTCATCTATTGATTTGCCATAGTTACACCTAGTACTCGATTCCTAATAACAGCATTGCTTACTCGATAGTCTCAGGATGCACGAGCGATGCTTCGAAGACACCTATTATCGAGTAGTAATAAGCTACGAATATCTTCTACTCTAACTGGCCATGTTTCACAGTCATAAAGTAGGACGGAGCGAACTGTTGCACAGTACACTCGTCCTTTGGTTAGCAGACGGTTATATCGCCTACGCCATAAGTGACGCAAGCTGGCGATAGCCAATCGAGCCTTCTGTATCTGTCATGAGATTTTGTCAGTCACCAGGCCATCAGCGCTGATGAGATTCCCAAGATCAGTGAAGCGGTTTACCAGCTCAACTGGAAATCATAGATGTGGTTGTAATACAGAGTAATGACCGGTGGATCAGTAGATCCAAAAACATTATGTTCTCATGATTTGATGGGTGGTAAAAAAAAACATTCATTACTCAGATATGATACAGTCAGAATTCCAAGGACAATGATAAGGTTCACTTTCCATGGAAAGAATCTTAACAAAGTCAAAATGAAGCATTTTTTTAAAGTTTGTAAGAACCGGTCTTAAGCAGATGATTTTTAAGGACTCTATATGATGTACGTACATTGACAGAATCATCAATAATAACCCAGTGTTTCCTATTCAACCTAGCGATTTAGCTTTCCATAGGATGGGGTAGATAGCCCCATGCCCAATGCACCTCCTCTATCTGGGCTTGGAACCAGAAGTAGGCCCAGAGAAGCTCCAGGTGGCCTATGCTCCACTAGGGGTGACAGGAGTAAGTAAGTAAGTAAGTAAGGACCAAAGGTATCTTCGAACCAATGCAGATCTATTCTGGGACCACTGAGTAAGCAATGTTGGAGTTAGGAAAAGGACTGATAAATTGATTGATGAAGTAATGAATCTCCATAAGTTGAATTGGTTGAGACATGCGCTACTATTGCCCAACCTACCGCCTACCACGACGTGCGATGTCCTGTGATGTAGAAGGAAGTTGGGGTAGGCCAAATCGAAATCATGGCACCAGTCTATGTAATCAAACTGACTATTATAGACTAAGCCATGTTAATAAGTGTAGTCTACCTTGGTTAGGAGTAGCTAGCGTGATAACTGCACCCGATGGTTATAGACGGCTTCGAATGACATACTTCGAAATCGTTTATAATGGTGTTGTACGTGAATTCATTCTATGTCCTACTCAAAAAAAGTCTAAGTTACTGAATTCATGATAATTGTTTATACTTCACTGATTATTATTTTCTTAAATTTATCATTTTACATCACCGCTCATAGTGTTACTACCAACAGTAATGGTATTTGTTAGTGGGACATAGACGGAATCAAAGCATGACTACGTTGCTGAGCGCTGATTGGCTAATTTCCTATCCAATCAGCGCCTAATCGACTCTTGGAGAACAGGGTAGAAAATTCTCGTATTGCTAACTGCGTGCTGATTGGCTAAATCTAATCCAGTCGATTACGTGAATTCCTATCCAGAAGCTTCTCATGTAAAATGCTTTACAGAAACTAACGTTGTATCTATTTTCGCCTTCGCCATCATCTATGGCTTCTTACTTTCCATTTAACCTTGCTAGTTGGAATAGAATCTTTTCCTGTTCCACCGTGTTCTTGATTCTTTGGAACTTATCCAGTGTATTGTAGTCAGAGAACTACTAAGCAATAAGAATTAGCTGGAAATTATTCAAGCAAGCGTTACAATAGTATTTGACTAGACAATCTGTGCTAATGAGGTATGCACACCTGAATTGATGTGCGTAAATGCAACAGACTGATTGATATAGACTGTAAGCAAATAAATGGCATAGATACACTAGGTCAACAAATTCCATTAGAAACAACTAACTGACAAACTGATGAAGTAATCAATAAGTGTTCTAAAATGCCATCTAACGAATAGACACTTTCATATTACACATCATCAATCAATTATTGTTAGACCACCGCGATTAGAATCCTGGAATCACTGTTTAGACAGCCGTTTCGTCCTAGTATATGAGACTCATCAGAGGCAGTGCACATTCACGACTCCTGTATCTCGCAGGATTCGAGCCCAGAATCTTTGGTCTTACACGCGAACGCTTAAACGAGATGAACATTATTAAAACTTCGTATGGCACTATTTAGAAAGAATTCTTCAGTTTTCTGCTTTGTTATTTTCCAGTAAGTTAATTTTCTATGGGATGGATGTCCGGGCTTGGGACCGGCTCCAAGTAGAGTTGACTTAACAAAACAAACTCATCTTCAATCACCACATATCTATCTACTTTCATAAATTTAAAAAAATCAAAATTAAGAATAGACTAATAATCAATAACTTTTGAAATCATGAATCGATTATCGTTAGACCATCATTAGAAGCCTGGACGGGCGTGTGTTTCCGAGACATTCACACCATTGGATGCCACCAGCTCAGTAGTCCAAAAGTTAAACGTTCATGCACGAGGCCGAATGTCCTATAGTTTGATTCTCGCGAGCAGGGGGGGTTGTGGATGCGCGCTGCTGATGAGTCCCATACTAGGACAAAACAAACATCAAGTGCTTCCAAGTTTCCAATCATACTCTAACAATGATCGATTCAAGTAGCTCAGCTCAGCAATCTCTCTACAACACACATTATTTCTTACATTGTTATCAATTGTTCTATGTTTAGACGAATCAATAGAACTACAAGTCCAACCTTCATCATCATCATCATCGTCATTATGATGAGTGTTCAATTGTTCAATTGGTTCAATATTTGTTACATTCAATGTGGAATGAATTTCTTTGGAATATTCTATATTATTAAATAATTGATTTAATTGTTCCGAAGTTGGTACCCATGTATCGAATTCTTCAATGGAACTGGCTAAATGACAAAGATATTCTAAACTAGTTGAACTAATTGTAGTGAAACTGTTATTGATTGATTTTGTTTTAATGGATGAACTATTAGTATTATTGTTATTGTGGGTGACGAAAGATTTTAAATGAATTGATTCTTGTGTATGTTGAATGCAAGTAGTGGAGGATAATTGAATATTGTTGTGAATGTTATCATCAAAACTATCTACTGGTTTGTTGCTATGATCAATCAGTTGATGATGTTCAGCATCTTCATGATTCATAGAATTAACATCGTCATGATCGTCATGATCATCATCATCATCGTCTGTTTGACTTGATTCAAGCCAATTAGAAATGTACTCATTGAGATCAGATGATTCTGAACAAGAAAAATAAGCGAAAAAATAGTTAAAACACGTTTTTTTTCTAAAAAATGGTGTCTTTAATAAACTAATTAAGTAGTCAACTGCATTCATTCATATATAACACCTTGTGGTATGTGTGCCAATATGTTGGCTTTTGAGAAGTTCACGTCACCAACTATGGAGCAAGCGAAATATCCATTTGTTGACTAAAAGAACGAGTGTATTGCGCAGAAATTTGCTCCGTTCTACTATACGAATGCGAAACATGACCGGTGAGAGTAGAGGACATTCGTAGATTGCTTGTCTTCGAAGCATTGCTCGTATATCCTGAGACACCTAAGTAAGCAATGATGTCGTTGGGAAACGAGTACTAGGTAGGAATGGCAAATCAATAGATGAAGTGGTGAAACTTCATCAGTTGAGGTGGTTGAGACATGTGTTGCGTGTATGCCTAACCACCGACTGCCTCGACAAGCTATGTTTTACGATATAGGAATAAGTTGGACGAAATCTAGGGGCGTCCAGACGAAAACAAGGCAGCAATCCATGAAGTCACTGACAAGTGGACTGAGTCATATCGATAGGTTTCGACTACCTGGTTAGGGTCCGCGAGATGATAGTAATCGATGGTTAGAGACCTTGAACGACATGGCTCAAAATCGTTTGCAATGGTGCAGGTGCATCCACTCTTTGTGTTCTCTCAAAATCCTAACCTTCTGAATTCCTCACCGTCTCTATCTTTCTCTTTCTAACTTTATCTCACTGAATTATACCTTAATCTTCTCCATTACTGCTAATACTTCTACTATCGCTACCATTATGGGATTTGAACTGACAGTTGCGTCTCTGTGCTAATGTGGTATGGCAACCTGAACTGATTTACATACATACGAAGTTCTGTGTTGCATCTGTCTGTATGTATGTCGGTGCCAATAATGTTGAGCCCATGTAACTTGTCCTAGCTTTCGACGAAACAAATTAACCTCTACTGATCGATTCATTACTATTCACTCATCTTTTGAATTTGTGTGCGTTTGCATTGCTTACTTTGCTTATTACATGTCTAGCTTATCTTCTTCGACTGACTATAAATATCTAATCATGATGCATTGCATTGAGTTGACTCAGTCGCCTTCTCCACGTCGATTTACTTTCTACGCTGCTTATTCATTCCCATGTCTCTCTCACTGTGTGTGTGTGTGTGTGAACGATTGCATGTAATAAACTCATTCAGGCGAATCCTTTTACCACTGTTTCACAAAACCTAAAAGGTCTCCCTGTTAGAAAATGAATCGATTTCTTGACCATACCCAGTTGGAAATAAGTATCTTACCCGCTTAGCCACTTCTGATTGGCTCAATTCGATGAATTTTCAACGCACAC
>OX103975.1:6945059-6964912 GCA_944470395.2 Schistosoma turkestanicum
TGAGAGACCATTAAGTAAGTTAGTTTCTTTTCAATACTGTACTGTGCATTCTTATTTGTACACGAATAAACCTCATGTCATTAGATTATTTTTTGGTATATAATAAACTATTGACCTACAACAGAATAGTTGGATTGTGGTTATTAACAGTGAAATTCAAGACCTGTTTTGCCACACTATTTGGCACTCGTCAGCTGAATATGCGTACATCTTAGTGTTTATATCTGCATACAAACTGACAACGTAAAACTTTCACTGATTTATACATTGAGCTGTTAGGTCCTAATAACCACTAACCTATCCCATAGGTGTCTTTTGCCTTTTCCAATTGTTTTATTTTGTGAACCGTTTTATACTACTTGTTAATATTTAGTAACCAGTCTTTATTAATATAATTTTTGCTGAACGTTTGGTGTGTGACACACGTTTACATGTAGTCACTTGTAGTCATTTACAAGTGCACTGATTCATGTTGGCACGTGTAGACTACCTGATTGGGGTCCTCGAGATAATAGTAGTCGATGGTTAGTGACCTTGAAAGACATGGTTAAATTCTTTTGCATCCATTGTTTGTGTTCTCTCAACTTCTAATCTTCGGAACTCCTTATCACCTTTACCTTTCTCTTTGTAAGTTAATTTCACTAAATATTCTATGTACTACATAAATAATTCGATTTTTGTTTGGGTCGAGTTACTGCTTGGGTTCCCAACCCGAACCAGGTAGTTTTCTTAAGGAGCCACTCCTTGAGTCTTTGCCTTATAGGTCTTTGCTCCCTCAGGATCCTGATGCCTAAATAGACCACTGGTTTGAACTTAGGGTTTTCTGACTCTCTTAGGTGGATCCTCAGACAGAAACAATGTCCGTACATTAAATGCTCCAACATGTAGTTTAGAACGGGGTTTAAGGAAACCAGGAATGACGTTTCGTGAACTCGCATCGTTTGCATTAGCGGTGCAGTGAGCTGAAGGAATGCGACTAGAGTTGGTCGTAGAGATAAGATAGATATTAGGGGTTGTAAGAAGAACTTGATTTTGACCAATTTGGTCTCGTGTGCTGTTACGGGTATGAGGGCGGTTGTCACTCCCGGATCCTCCATACGCACCAACCCGTTTTAAGCCTCCGCCGGACATTCGCTATTTGTCTCCTCAATTTCATCAACAACACTGTTTCCATACGAAGTCAGTAAGTAGGACTTCCCTTGTAGTGACTATATACTCGTGGCCATGTGAGGGCAATTGAAGAAGGAGAGCGGATTCTCTCTCCTCTCGACCGTACCAGAATATTTGGGGGCTTGTACGAAGTTAGAAAGTATAAATCATTGGTTCTTGTAGCTAAGTGATATAATTTGTGTGGTCAAAAATCTCTAGAGTTTTAAATTTCAATAAAAATAACTAGTCATCCATTCATCAGTTTATTTTAGTTTTAGTTCTTCGTAAAACAATTAGCTCAGTGATGAGCAAAGCATTTCATTTTCAGTCACTGTATCCCAGGTGTTGGTTTACTTACTTACGCCTGTTACCCCTAATGGATCAAAGGCTGCTGACCAGTGAATTGTTTTTCTTGGTTAGCGTTTTATTAACAAGTCGGTTTTCTAGCGGGATAGGGTCGCTCACCACCATGCCGAACCCTTCTTTTTTTATCTGAGCTTGGAACCAGCAAAGTTGATGGCTTACTGGATAATATTGTAGTGAAGGAGAACACAGGTGAGGGCAACCAAATTGTATTTAACGAAAATTACAGAGTTAATTGGTAAAATAGGAAAACCATATCGTAAACCGTTAATTTTGAAAACATCAATCCATTGTCTGACATTTCACCGTTCATGCGTTTCATACAAATCCCATTGTGTTCCCACTCTTCCTTTCTTGTTGATCTTCCCCCATCTTCTGCTGCCAGACATTACGTTGACACTCGCGTCATATACTACTTATAAGTAGAGCGCACTACAATATTACTAATGTACACATTATGTGTGTGTGCATGATTCGTAGCTACTAACCACACAAAAACCCTATAACCTCATTAGTGAGTTCATCTTTTTTACATAAACAACTTATCTTTCTGTATTTTTTTCTTTACAGACAAGGACGTTTAGAACAAGATGAAGGATTAACATTTCTACCAAATACTATACATAAAGGTTTAAGTGGTTGTGCTTCACGTGGTCGTGGTCCTGGTAAAGCACCAATTATAAATAATATTAACAACAGTAATAATTCTAACGCACTAACTACTGTACAAGAACAAACTTCACATTTATGGTCTAATCGTGTATGGCTTGCACAATTAGGTCAATGGCGTGGATTAACCGGTGAAATTGCACATGCAATCACTTTAGTTTATCCAACTGCTCGATCATTTTATAATGCATGTCAATTAGCTGGAATTCAATCAAGTAAGTATATATATCAGAGTTTTTTTATAAGGAATAGTTAAGGTAGTTTAGCAGCCTCAGCATCAGCAGTAGGTCTCAACATACATAAAGGAAAAAGCAAAATTCTCCGATGCAACACAACATACACCAACCAAATCACTCTTGATGGAGATGCCTTGGAGGATGTTAACACTTTTACATATCTAGGCAGCATCATCGACAACCAAGGTGGATCCGATGCAGATGTGAAGGCACGGATTGGCAAAGCAAGGGCTGCATTTTTACAGTTGAAAAATATCTGGAACTCCAAACAACTTTCAACCAAAATCAAAATCAGGATTTTCAATACAAATATAAAGACAGTTCTACTGTATGGAGAGGAAACTTGGAAAACTACCAAAGCCATCATCCAGAAGATACAAGTAGTTATGAACAGTTGTCTACGCAAAATACTTCGGATTCGTTGGCCAGACACCATCAGCAACAACGAACTGAGGGAGAGAACAAACCAGATTCCAGTGGAGTAGGAGATCAGGAAGAATCGGTGGAAGTGGATAGGACACACATTGCCGAAAGCACCTAACTGCGTCACGAGACAAGCCCTCACATGGAACCCTCAAGGCAGAAGGAAAAGAGGAAGGCCTAGGAACACATTACGCTGTGAAATAGAGAAAGATATGAGAGGAATGAACAAACATTGGACAAAACTGGAATGGGAAGCCCAGGACAGAGTTGGTTGGAGAAAACTGGTGGGCGGCCTATGCTTTATTGCTGGGGTAACAGGCGTAAGTAAGTAAGTAAGGTAGTTAGTAGTGGCTACAAACTAAATCATGGCACAAATACATGAAGTCAGTGACAAGTAAGTGTGGATTGAGTCATGTTAGTAAGTGTCGACTACCACCACCTGGTTGGGGTCATCGAGATAATGGTAATCTATGGTTAGAGACCTTGAATGACATGGCTCAAAATCGTTTGCGATGGCGTAGGTGCATTTACTCTTTGTGTTCTCTCTAATTCCAACCTTCTGAATTCCTCATCATCTCTATCTTTCTTTTTCTAAATTTATCTCACTGAATTATATTTCTTGAATAATTTCTTCGAACCTTAATCTTTCCGATTATTGCTAATTACTTCTACCAGATCTACTACTATGGGATTTGAATTGACGATTACGTCTCTGTGCGCTAATGTGGTATGGCAACTTGAACTGATCTACTTACGTACGACGTTCTACGTAGCACCTGACTGACTGACCCTTCGACGCCTCATTATCATCAGTCTTAATGATATGGTGTCTGACGAAACCTCGGCACAGATACAGAAGGCTAGACTGACATTGAATAACTTGCGTTATCTATGGCATAGGCAATATATCCGTCTACTAGCCAAAGGACAAGTCTACTGCCTATCAGTTCTCTCCGGCCTACTTTACGTGTATAAAATATGACCAGTGAGAACAGAGCATATTCAGAGGTTGCTAGTATTCACTCAACGTTGTCCTGGAAGCATTACTCGTATATCGTCGAACCTCAGAGTAAGTAATGGTGTTGTCAGGAAACGAGTACTAGATTAAGATGGCAAATCAATAGATGAAGTATTTAAACTTTATCAGTTGAGGTAGCTGAGACATGTGTTACATATGCCCAACCACCGACTGCCTCAACGAGCAATGTTTTGTGGTGTTGTAGTAGGTTGGAAGCAACCTAGGGGCGGCCAAACCAAAACATGGCACAAATCCATTATGTCACCGACAATGGAACTAAGCCATGTTATTAGGTGCAGAGTACCTGATTGGGGTCCACGAGACAATAGTAACCGAAGGTTAAAGATTTTGAATGAGAAGACAAAAAGCAAATATCCAACGCATCAATCGGCTTGATGGGTGCGGCGTATCCACCACCTAGGGGAGTTATAAAACCTTAAACTCCAAACCAGTGGTGCACATAAGTGGTACACATGATCCTGATGAGATAGATACATAGCGTATGTACCAATTACAGATCACCATCTGTCATAGGATTGCATCTTCCAACGTTGCTCTACTACTACTGCCTTATAGAATAAACCTGCCGAGGAATGGCTCCTGTTCCCGTTTAGGCACCCAGATAGAGCATCTCAATCCACACACACGAGCACGCGAATTCAACAATTTGTTTGGCGCATAAATATAACTAGGTACTCCTTTGATACCAATATTTATATGTTTCGGTAAATAATGCTGATTATTATTATGGATCCTACGTTTCAGAAGGTGGCCTCTTCGACAGCGGAGAACAACAGTCAAGATGCAAGTCGACCACAGGAATGTAGGGTTATTACAAAGGGGAAGAGTGTTTGGGACTTTAGATACTCGGAACCCACTCAGAAAAGGTCCTCACTTTGTAAATGATTGCTGAAATTTTGAATCTCCTTGTTTTCGAGCCAGTTAACCTTCAGCTTAAGTTTCCCACTCGGAAAATCCTTGACTGTCATTGGTTGGTGGATTAATTATTTTAGTACGCTCTTTTGTGGCTCTCCCAAGAGCGTTTTTATCATTGTATAAATAAGCCTGATTCATGTGCATAGCAACCTCATATTTTCTGGTCGCTTGTAGAATAAATTATTTCTACACCTTATCAAGACCTCTTGCTCTAGTTAGTTAGCAGGGCCTAGGGATAATCGGATTAGAATAGCCTATCGTGTCATTGTATCTTTTGTAACACTTGACTAAATAATTCTCAGCTAATTCCAATTGCTTAGTATTCTTTGACCACACAATACACTGGACAGGTTCCAAAGAATCAAAAAACACGGTGGAACAGGAAAAGATTCTATTCCAAATAGCAAAGGTTAAATGGAAATACGAAGCCCAAGGCCAAATATAGATACAACATTAGTTTCTTTATAGTATTTACATGAGAAGCTTCTGGATAGTAGTAATTCACGTGATCGACTACTGTATTAGATTTAGCCAATCAGCATGCAGCTAACAACACGAGAATTTTCTACCCTGTTCTCCAAGATTCGATCAGGCGCTGATTGGATTAGGAAATTGGCCAATCAGCACGCAGCTAACACAGTCATCCTTTAATTCCATCTTATGTCCCACTATAACAGTATCGTTACTCTACATTGTGTTTACCCGAATAAGTCGGACTCGTCATAATAGCTAGCGAGCATATCACAACTGTTGTTTTAAATAGTCAGCATTTCTTCCTTTCTTTCATTCTATTCAGATTCAAATCACTCGACAGCATCATCCGCATCATCGTGTTCTAATCGAATGACCAATCATCCATTTGAACTGGAATTAGCTAATTTAGAAATACGTCGTGGTGTTGGTGTCCTAATGACAAAACGACGTTTAGGTATAGAATTTGCTAGACGCCTGATTAAATTATTCACATCGACTAATCCTAATGAAATTGTCAATTAAAGAGAGAGAGGGTGAGAGAGAATGTTTGCTGATTTTACCTCTTTGTACAGATTGATTTGTGTACGATTATTATTCACATTTTTCTTCAATGGTTTTTTTCGCCAAATAGTTCATGTATATTTATTGTAAATTAACATAACAGCTGTGAATACAAGACAATTGTTTTGTTGATATACATGACATGATTGTTACTGGCTTACTTGCTTGTTTGCGTATTTACTGAAGCCTGTTTGCCGTCAATTGAGCCATAGGTCACCGACTAAGATTGTTCAACATACTCTGTTCTGAACCTTCCTTTTCAGTTCTATCCAATCGCTGTTCATTCTTTTCATGTGTGTCTCGAATTCTTGGAATAATGCATTCTTTTTTGACATTGAGGATTCCATGTTAGTGCTCGTCGTGTGGTGCAGTTGAGTGATTTCCGCTTCTTCCTTTTATGCCTGCACGTAAACACGTCAACTTGATATATATACTTGAACTATTACGAGTTTACCCCTTAGTCGGAAAACGAGAGTGAGGATCTGGCGATACGACATGCTACTCGAATCCGATAATCCCAACCCTCATATTGAGCAAAAATAAAAAGACTTGATATGAAGTAGAACCTGTATTCTACAAGCATTCAGAAAGTACGAGGTCCGAATCCAGAAGAGAATCAGGATCCCGAACTAGGGATCCGGGTCCTGGTCATAAAACGTTACAGATAATGCGTATTTATACATTTTGGTCGAATAGGAAACAGCATCGAAGTCTGTGACATTAACAGTTAAGACGACCAATAGGAAGTAACATTTGAAGTGTCATTGATAGTCAAAGGACAACCAATAAGAAACAACATTGGAGTACGTGACATTGATATCTAGGACGACCATAAAATTGACCAGTAGGAATTAATCAATAGGAATTGACCAATAATTCTCTTAGGATATTGGATGAATATCATAACACTTCCTTTGTTGGAATATCATTTGTTCTCTCCCACGCTAGGTTGTTGCTGATGGTGTGTGGCCAATGGATCCTAACTATTTTGCGTAGTCAATTGTTTATAAAGGGCTGTACTTTACGAATGATGGCTTGCATGGTTCTCCATCTGTCCACCCCATACAATAGAATTATCTTGACATTTGTATTGAAACTTGCGACTTTGGTGTTGGTTGATAAATGTTTTGAGTTCTAGATGTTCTTCACTTGTGGAAATTGTTGGGGACGTTTGATTCCCAAAACTCGCTTGATAAATGCCTTATTTTGGATTTCACGTTTGCCAGCATGGGCTGATCCGTTGACCTTGAGATTTCAATTCCCACCAGGAAAATCATTGTCTGTGATTGGCTGCTGTGTATTTTCGTGTGCTATTTTCTTAACTGTCACAAGGACGTTTCCAGGATGTATAAATAAACGAGAGTTGTGTGCTTGATTGTATTATGATTGCTGGGTGTTTGTAGAATATACTTTCTACGCTTACAAAGTCTTCTATCTTCAGCTTGGGATTCAAGGTAGCCTATCTGGATGCTGGTTCATGGTCTCGTTCGCGTTTATTGACTAAGGTGAACTAGTAATAGCTTCAAGCGTACCTAATAACGAACCCTACAGAAATACTACTTTTGCTTTTCTAATCAGTGTTTTTACATCTACATCACGCCTACCTTGTTTGTCAGCGGTGCGCCGCCCTGATGTATGTAAAGGTTTCCATCTATTCGAAAGTTTCTTCATCAAATTAGATTTAGTTGCTGCATCCTGTGTTGTATCGGAGGATCTTATCTTTCCCGATTGTTTATGTCAAAAGCTACTGCTGATGCACGGACCGCCTGCTCCTTCATTAGTTATTGTTGTTGTGTGTGTACGCGAGTAGATTGTAAGAAAGCTAGGAGTGGCCAAACCAAAATATGGCACAAATGCATGAAGTCACTGACATGTGGACTGAGTCATGTTGGTAGATGTAGACTATCTGGTTGGGGTCCACGAGACGATAGTCACCGATGGTTAGAGACCTTGAATGACATGGCTCAGAATCGTTTGCAATGGGGCAAGTGCGTCCACTCTTTGTGTTCTATGAAATTCTAAGCTTCTGCTTTCCTCATAATCTCTACCTTTCTCTTTCTAAATTTATTTCAATTAAATCATATCTTCTCTCCATAATCTTCTCCATTACTGTTAATACTTCTATTATTGCTATCACTGTTGGATTTGAACTGAGAGTTGCGTCTCTGTGCTAATGTTGTGGTATGGCAACCTGAACTGATGTACTTATGTACGAAGTTCTGTGTTGTATCTGTCTGTCGATCGAAGCGTTAGATGTGAAAATTATTAAGTTTCATTGAAATCATTTCATAAAAAAAACCTACTCCCGATGAACATACTCCGTTATACACAAGAATGAAATGGTTATCCAATTCTGACCAATTTTTTCATGCTGTTATAATGAGAAGACTGAGACCGGCGAGGAAGTATGTATTGTGCCAATTTACACTCTGAGTCAATTAAAAACGAAAACATTACATTGAACACCACTCTATTTGCACACCATCTTTGAGTCGTGACTTCCAACACTCCATCCTTCTTCTTCAATTCCTGTTGTTGCTTCCTTCCCTTCTTCCTGTTGTTACTCCATTTATTTCTTGCTTTTGCTCCATTCGCTTTTTCGTTTTCCTCTTGTGACCGTGGTGAGACTTCTTCTTTCACGTCCCTTCTTATACTACTTATATCGTTCGTATAAGTAGTACACACCACAATAACATTGATCAGTTTGTGATTTCAATGATATTTTTTTTATGCTGGATTGGTGGGTTTTTTGTTTTTCTTGGCAGATTCAACAAAATTTATTTTCATTTTCTTATTGATATGAAGGAGTTGAATTGATCAATGACTTTTTGTACTATTCATCTGTATTCTGTGCAAATTGCCTTGATATTTACAAAAAATAGTGACACCTATAAATGGCTATTAGGTTTCAGTAACTCTAAGCAGTAATGAAGAAGATTATGGGTTCGAAAAATATGATTCAAGAAGTATTATTCAGTGAGATAATCTTAGAAAGAGAAAGATAGAGGTGATGAGGAATTCAGAATTTTAGAATTTGAGAGAAAACGAACGATTTTAAGTCATGTTGTTCAACATCTCAAACCATCGGTTACTATCGTCACGCGGACCCGAACCAGTTTGTCTACACTTGCCAACATAACTCAGCTCTAAGTGATTTAAGTGTATGACAATGGAAGGTATTATTAGTTTTCGAATCCAGCTGGGGATATTGACTGTGATGAGCCCCCCAAATTGAACGGAATGAAATTCTTGAATGCCTTTCGACTAACACTGTTCTCTTTATTGTGTATAAACACTTATTTTTATGCTGCAGTTTATAAGTTGAATGATACTGTCTAGTTGATTTAAGGTGACTGCTGATATAGACTGAAGAAGCTTACAATGGAATTTGTTTGCTGATACATATTTCAGTGAAGTGATAATTGCTAAAGATTTCCATGCACTTTTGAATAAACTGTCCACGAAAATGACTGTTGGTAATAATCCAGTCAGTCAGCTATAACGTAGAACTTCTTACTTAAGTACATTAGTGTTCAAGTTGCCATACCACATTAGCACACAGAGAGATGGAATTGTCAATTCATATCTCTTTGGGGTAGAAGTAGTAGTGTGGTGGCCAATTTCTACGTGTTCCTTTGTCTTCGTAATTAGCTCGTCCAGACAATCGTTATTAAATAGCGTCTGACGGTTTATAAATCAGAAGGTAAACTCGAAGTGTTGAATACGTTTATTTTGGCACACCACAAATAGGGATAGCAAACCGGGCAGGCACACTAGCTTGTGAATTAATAAGATTAGGTTCGTATATATACATAGGAAGATATATAAGTCATCACGGTGTTTAAGAGATTAACATTAAAGCGAATAGGATGAATATGCGCGTAGGCGGTATACAATGCTCAGTCATACAAGCTCATACAAACCACGCAATAAAAAATACCAATGGTACATATAAGTTATTGTTATACAAATGGCTTGGTTAAATAAATTAATCGAAAGACTTAATCAAATTAAATGTGAGCGAACTCAAGTTTATGTGGAGGCACTACAATAGCAGTATTGGTGCGGTAATTAAAAAGATTAACGATCGAAAATACAATTTGGTAAGTATATCCTAGTGAAATAAACTTAAAAAGAGTGAGATCAAAGTGATGAGGAATTCAGACAATTAGGATTTGAGAGAAGACAAGAAAGAGTGGATGCAACTACGGCATTGCATACGATTTTGAGCCATGTCATCCAAAAGTCTCTAAACATTGGTTACTATTGTTTCGCCGACCCCAACCAAGTAGTGTAGATCCATGAGCATAGCTCAGTACAACTAGAAGAAACAGCAGTGACAGGTCAGTCTAACCATGATACAAGTGTAGGATTACTTTCTGATTAATTGTTCAAAGTTATTAAATTTATATGAGACGTGTTTATATAAAGTATTTGCGAGTAAGGAGGTTTAATTAATGGGTTCAGTAATGAAACAATAAGATATTTAGAGTTCTTATAATCTCACTTGTGGAATGCAACATACAGCAGTATGCAGATTGAAGGCATTTTCTGATGAGCAGGAGTCGTAGGCATTGATTCATAGTAAATTTTCTCCCGGGTCTTGGAAAATTTCTGGCTAAGATTTACAATGAGATTGTATCACCGATGACAAAGAGTTATAGTAGTTATAACTAGGAGTATCTGTACATCAGATTACATTTATAAATGTAAAAGATAGTGTATTGAGTATTTTCAGTTAGAGCTTTGGTTACGTCTTCTCACTAGAACTCCGAGAATTTCCTTACGAAGCCGGTCAATAGTGAGTCCACCCCTGTCCGTGTAGGTACTAACTACCAAAGACAAATGGGTGAGGTCGCGCAAAATCCGTAGATCAATCAGAGTTGGACATTAACATCGTTGGGTGCCGGCCCAGTGGTCCGATAGTTAGGCGTTCGCGCACAATACCGAATCTCCCAGGTTCAAATCCTGCGAGGTGCAAGAGGCGTGGATGTGCACTGCTGATGAGTCAGTCCCATACCAGGACGATACGGCCGTCTTTCAGTGCCTCCAGGTCTCTGATGGTAGTCTAACAATGATTGATCAATGATTTCGAATGCGTATTGAGTATTTGGAAAGAAAGAATAGACTTAGTTCAAGTCTTCTCTCCCATGAAGGATTAAATCCAAGGTTATGGCATCAATCCCAAGAATACAAAATGTAAATCAATTTTGAACAGATTCCAGTCTTAGTTCGTCCTTTAAGCGAACACTACTAAGAATAAACGTACATGATTTCTACGTAAATTATTGCTTCAGAGGTGACATGGTTTTCAATCTAGAAAGCGTTAAGACTTAGAAGTCTGTTCTAAGAAAAACAAGTTATAGGGATTCCCCCAGTCTATCACAGTATGGAACTTCAATAGCACCTTATCATTCATGCATATGTCTAGGTTGAGTAAACCAATTACCAAAGCAAATCTAGCCATATTTAGCGAGATTGGGCTATCTTGTTTATCTGTGTACTGATGCCATTTATATATTGTTTAGCTAATGATGAGGGAATGAATACACTGCTTTGAAACCATCTACATATAGAACAGTTGTAACCAAATGGTATTATTAGAAAATATCATTTATGTAGGTAAAAAATAGCAAAGACACTATCTTGTATTAGATCACGCTTGACCTGGATAAGGAGTTTATTTTGATTATTTCATGTCAGTGTTCAAATCCATCGACCAGACACCATCAGCAACGACCTACTGTGGGAACGAATAAACCAGATTCCAGTGGCGGAGGAAATCAGGAAGAAGTGGATATGACATACATTGCGGAAAGCATTCAACTGCGTCACAAGACAAGCCCTCATCTGGAACCCTCAAAATCAAAGCAAGAGAGGAAGACATAAGTGAGAACAGTGAAAAAATTAGACAGAACTGAAAACGGAGGCCTAAGACAGAACAGGTTGGAGAATGCTAGTTGGCAGCCTTTGCTCCATTGTGGTGTAACAGGAGTGTAAGTAAGATGCCGATGACTGGGTTAGGAAATCAAGGAAGCAAGCAAAAGATTTCCGATTCAGTGAGATATGAGTTTTCCTGTGAGAGGAAGGTGGTTAATCATATCTTTAGTTCTTATGGGAAAAGAAATATTCGATCGATGAAGTATTCGCAATGAACTTAACATAAAACGAATGTATACTGGTTAGATGACTGTAGCGTAGGGAACTGACCTTAAATTACTGCACAATCTTTAAACTACTTATAAGTAGACTAATAATGATGCGATAAAATATTTGACTTGGAAAACACATTATCATGATGAAAGAACACCCATCAACATGCTAATTTATCTATCACTGAATTAGTTTTATGACCATCTTTTTCAAAATTTCAAGGTAGTTTTCATATCATAAGTTAAAATAAACTTGAATAATAGTTTATCAGATAGAAGTCTGAAGTTTGTGCTGATGTTTTCCAACAGGAGAACACTGAAAGCCTCACAACTGAAACATCCAGCTCAGAGAACGAAACACCACCACAATCATTCACCTGAGCTACAAATTTTCTCTACCACCTCAAAATCGTTTGTGCGTGACATTGCTTTTAACTCCTTAGACATAGCTTTTGTTAATTTCACACAACAATATCTCTATCCCAACTACTAACCACCAAATTCGAGATGCACCTCTCATACGTCAATGTGTATAACTTACTGTAATTACTTACGCCTGTCACTCCTCAATGGAGCATAGGCCACTGACCCGCATTATCCAGCCTACTCTATCGTGAGCCTTCCTCCCTAATTCTGTCTAACTGTTGTTCATTCTTCTTGTGTTTATCTCCATCTCGCGGCGGAATGTGTTTCTTGGCCTTACTCTTTTGTTCTATTCTTGAAGATTCTAAGTTAGTGCTTGTCTTTTGATGCAGTTGAATGCCTTCTTCAATGTGTGTCGTATCCACTTTCAGCGCTTCTTCTTGATTTCTTCCTCAGGTAGAGGAATTTAATTTGTTCTATCCCACAGTAGTATATAACCTTCCGTAATCGACAGATTGGTTCAAGTCTCTGCTGGACATTTGCGTTTCATCCCTTCAATTTTGTAGACAACACTCTCGCCACTAGAAGGTAGTAATTGGGAATTGTGTGACAGTGGCTATATGAAGACATTTAGTGAGGAATGACAAACACTTCCCACTTTTTACCATACCAGAGTATTCGGATAATGTTATATTCTACTTAAACATTGAACTTATGAATGAGTCATTGTTAGACCACCGTCAGTAGAAACTTGGAAGCACTGGACGGTCGTTCCGTCCTGGCATGGGACTACTCATCAGTGGCAGTGTGCATCCACGACTCATGAACTCCTCAGGAATCGAACAGACTAACAAAATGTGCAACTAAAGAAATCGATAACAACAAATAAAGCCTTCAAAAAATCGATCGTACAGTATATATATATATATATATATATATATATATATATATATAACTCCACCTGGAGCCCGTTTAGTGCTACTGTCAGTTCCAAGCCCCGATAAAAAGAAGAGTTGCATATGGGATTAATCACCCCATCCCTTGCACACGAACGTTTAACCTCAGTACCGCCAAACCAGTATCTAACAGTATTAATGTCTAACTTCATTCAGTCCACAGTCTTTTGTATAGCCTCATCCAGTATCTTCAATCAATACTACTTCAAACTTAAACAGGATAGAACTTCACTAATCACAACTTCTTATCACTAGAACTTAGAGAAATTTCCTCACAAAACTAATGAGTCCCTACCTATATACCAGTATGAAATGTCTATCCAATGCTTTCAGCTTCGTCACGGTAGTCGCGACAGGAGCGGAAGATTGTATTATTTGCAAATTTACACTCTTAGTCAATTAAAAACGAACACATTACATTGAACAACACCACTCTATTTGCACACCATCTTTGAGTCGTCGTGACTTTCAACGCTGCATCCTTCTTCTTCCGTTCCTGCTGTTGTTGCTTCCTTTCCTTTTTCCTGTTGGTACTCTATTTACTTCTTGCTTTTGCTTTGCGTTCGCTTTCCGTTTTCCTCTTCTGACCGTGCGAATTCTTCTTCTTTCACGTCCCTTCTTATACTACTGTAGTGAACGGGAACACAGGTGGGGCAACCGAATTGTATTTAACGAAAATTACAGAGTTACTCAGTAAAATTGGAAATCCATATCGTAAATCGTTCATTTGCAAAATATCAGTTCATCATCATATCAAACTGGACTGTTCCTGTTGCAAAACATCAATCCATTGTCACTATTCATGCGTTTCATACAAATTCCATTGTGTTCTTCTAACTCTTCCTTTCTTGTTGATCTTCCCCCATCCTCTTCTGCTGCTAGACATTGCGTTGACACTCACGTCATATACTACTTATAAGTAGCTCACACCACACTACTACTTATATCGTTCGTATAAGTAGCACACACCATAGTCTAACTATTGATCGATGATTCATTGATTTCTATGATATATAAATAAGGCGAAAAATATCAATTATTGACCACCGACATGTTTTATTGATTATTGCTATTGCCATTGTTATGTTTTTATAAGCCTCAAGTCTTAGATACTATCACACCCACTAATTGTACTCAAAGTATTACCATTACTATTATTACGATTATTATTACAATAGAATTGAGTGATAATTATGTAACAAGATCTACCTTTTTTTTCTTTCATTAATGTGAAGTGTTGTCGGTTAGTGATTGGCTGATTGGTCGGTTGGTGATTGTGTTGGTCAGTTCGCTGATCGATCGATTAATTGATTGGTTTCATTGATGATGAATGACTATTGTTGTCTTTTATTGAAATTTCTAACCCAACTGGAGTTATTTTTTAAATATTATGTTCATTTTCACAGCAGGTGTTTATATTATTTTAGAGAGATTGAGAGAAAATTGTTGATAACTAATTAGATTCAATTAGATTATGATTCAATTAGTTGAGTGTAATACATAATAATGATGAGCGTGTACATTCAATGAAGAGATATTTGTCTGCCAATTATTGAATATTGATCAATGATTTATGATTGATTGATTATTGAATCTATATTTGAATATAATTGTTGCGGTAATGTTAGATTGTAGTGAATGCCGATTCGGGCGTGTTCTTAAGCTCGGTTTATAAATCAGAAGATGAACTCAAGTATCGTATACGTTTATTCGAGGCACACCACATAGCGAATGAAGAAGGCTAGTTGAGCCAACTCCTTTGGATTACAATGCGAGCGAAGAATGAAGCGAATAGGAGAAGGCTTGTGAGCCAACTCCAAGAGATAGAGCATGACTAAGAATATATAGTCAGATAAGAATAAGACAGACATATGACAAGCGAAATAGGTATGCACACACATGAATAAAAGCGACGAATGATTGACAAGGTCAAAGACAAGCGATACAATTCTTGTGAGTTCATGGGAATATTACGAGATTAACATTAAAGCTGAAAAGGATGAGTAAGTGCGTAAGCGTAAGCAATGCTCAGTCGTATAAGCTCATACAAAGCAGATAATAAAAAATAACAATGGTACATATGAGTTGTTGCTATACAAATGGCTTGGTTAAATAAATTAATCGAAAGGGCTTAACCAAGTTAGATGTGAGAGGACTGAAATATATGTGGAGGCACTACAAGATAGATCCCCTAGAACTCGCTGATAAAAATTGCCTTAGCTTCTTTGGCTTTCACGTTTGCAGCCAGCATGGGCTGATCTATTTGTGGTGTGAGCTACTTATGAGTAGTATATGACGCAAGTGAGAACGTAACGTCTGGCAGAAGAGAAGATAGGGGGGGGGGAAGATCAAGAAAGGAGAATGGGAACACAATGGAATTTGTATGAAACACATGAATAGTGACAATGGATTGACGATGTTGTTTGCAACAGGAACAGTCTAGTTCGATATGATGGATTGATATTTTGCAAATGAACGATTTACGATATGGTGTTCCGATTTTACTGAGTAACTAACTCTGTAATTTTTGTTAAATACAGTTGGGTTGCCTCACGTGTATTCTCCTTCACTAAAAGTTGACCTTGAGATTTCATTTCCTACCAGGAAAATCCTTCGCTGTGATTAGCTGCTGTGTATTTAATTAGTGTGCTATTTTTGTGATTGACTGTCATAAGGACGTTTCTATGATGGATGTATAAATAAACGAGAGTTGTGTGCTTGATTGTATTGTATGATTGCTGGCTTTTGTAGAATATACTTTCTACGCTTATCAAGACTTCTCCTTTGCAGTTATGGGATTCAAGTTAGCCTACCTGGACACTGGTTCATTGTCTCGTACACGTTTATCGACTAAGGTAAACTCGTCGTAATAGCTTCAAGCATACTTAGTGACGAACATGACAGTAGTCGATAATAACAACGTGGCTTATCAATATTAATGATGATAATAATAATAATAATAATAGTAACATTGATCAATTCATGTTTTCGATAAAGTAACTTAATAAACTCAAGAGCCGTGTAATGAAAAGTATCATGTACTTATTGGTGATTAGTTTTCTGAACAAAATTTCTTTGAGTTTGAGTGAGAAGTTGTTGTTGTTGGATAGGAAAACACTGTGGAGGCTTCTTCGACACTATGGTGTGCCTGTGAAAATCGTTAACATCATACGGAATTCTTATGATGGATTCAACTGCAAAATCATACACGAAGGACAATTAACAGACTGTTTCGAGGTGAAGAACGGTGTCAGACAAGGTTGTTTATTCTCACTCTTTCTCTTTCTTCTGGTGATCGACTTGATTATGAAGACGTCGACATCTGGAGGGAAGCATAGTATCAACTGGACAGTTAGGACGCAGCTTGACGATCTGGATTTCGCAGATTAACTGACTCTTCTATCGCACACGCAACAAAAAATGCAAGAGAAGACGACCAGTGTAGCAGCAGCCTCTGCAGCAGTAGGTTTCAACATACATAAAGGAAAAAGCAAAATTCTCCGATGCAATACAACATGTGCCAACCAAATCACTCTTGATGGAGATGCCTTGGAAGACGTTAACACCTTTACATATCTGGGCAGCATCATCGACAACCAAGGTGGATCCGATGCGGATGTGAAGGCACGGATTGGCAAAGCAAGGGCTGCATTTCTACAATTGAAAAATATCTGGAACTCCAAACAAATATCAATCAACACTAAAATCAGTATTTACAAGATAAATGTCAAGATAGTTCTACTGTATGGAGCGGAAACTTGGAGAACTACGAAAGCCATCATCCAGAAGATACAAGTGTTTATTAACAGTTGTCTACTCAAAATACTTCGTATTCATTGGCCAGACACCATCAGCAACAACGAATTGTGGGAGAAAACAAGTCATTGATATTTAGCAGTCGCACTATAGATTTCCTGATATTCTTCAGAACAATCCCCGTGGATGGTCGAAAATCATTGCCACGATAATATGTAACTTCTGCAGACTCCAAACATCTCAAATTCGACTGAAGAATTCTTCCTTTTAATAGCTTTGATGGATTGATTGATTATTGAACAAATTTAAAATGTAGTCGATCATATCAGCGTGGTTTGTAATAAAGTAACGCAACAATCAAAATCCAACAACAATCTTATCATGAAAATTATTCATATACTTATTCATTAATGATTAGTTTTGTGAAGAAATTTGTGTGAGTTCCAATGAGAAGTTATGGTGAGTGGAGTTCGATTGTGTTCGGATATGGAGTAGTGCTTACTAAAGACAATGAATGAGGCTACACAAACACTGTGAACTGGTTAAAGTTAGACATTAACACTGTTGGATGCTGTTTTGTCTTAGTTATAGATTTATTTCACATTTTTGAAACCATGAATCGATCAATGTTAGACCATGGTTTCAAAAATGTGTAACTTAACAATCTTCACAACCCCGTAATGCAAATTACCTGTACTCACTAGTGAGTGACTAGCTTCGTAAGGAATCTTCTCCGAGTTCTAGGTGGGAAGACGTGACCACTGTGAAGTTCAACCTGTTCTTGTGTAGGTAGTGTCTACCGCAGACTGTGTATGAGGTTGCGTAACTCCGTGAATTTGATCAAGTTAGACATTAACACCGCTTGATACCGGCTCAGCGGTCTAACGGTTAGGGTGTTCGCGCACAATACCGAAGGTTCTGGGTTCGAATCCTCCGGGGTGCAGGAGTCGTGGATGCGCACTGCTGGGGAGTCCCATACCAGGACGAAACGGCCGTCCAGTGCTTCTGTCAGGTTTCTAATGGTGGTCTAACTTTGATTGATCGATTCATGGTTTCAAAAGTCTGTAACTTAACAACCCCGTAATGCATATCGATTTATTCATCAGCAGTGCACACATAACGACTCCCTAACAGGAAAATCAAAACCCAAACTATAGATCTCATGCACCAACACATAACCTCTAAACCACTGAACCGTTTAATTCGATGTTAGATCACCATTAGAAACCTAGAAGCACTGGACGGCCGTTTAGTCTTAGTATGGATTCATTCATCAACAGTGCACACCCAATGGTTCCCCATTCTCGCGATTTGAACCCAGAAACGTGAGTTTCGCGCACAAACATTTAACCTCTAAACCAATCAACCATCTAATTCAATTTTAAATCACCTTTATAAAACTTGAAAGCACTGACCGGCCACTTCGTGTCAGTATGGATTCATTCATCAGTAGTGCACACCTAACGACTACCTAACAAGACAATCGAAACCCCAGACTGCACGAACACTTAACTTCTAACCACTAAACCGTCTAATTCAATCTTAAATCACCGTTAGAAAACTTAAAAGCACTGGCCGGCCATCTCGTCTTAGTATGGATTCATTCATCAGCAGTGCACCACACCCAATGATTCCCCATTCTCAGGATTCGAACCCAAGACCTTGAGTTTCACGCACGAACACATAACCTCGAAACCAATGAATCATTTAACCCCGTTCAATATTCAATGTTTTTTGTAAAAACACTTGATTTATTACTACTGCAGTGAACGAGAACACAGGTGGGGCAACCGAATTATATTTAACGAAAATTACATCGTTACTCAGTAAAATTGGAAAACCATATCGTAAATCGTTGTTAATTTGCAAAATAATCAGTCCATCATATCGAACTGGACTGTTCCTGTCGCAAAACATCAATCCCATTGTTTTCTAACTCTTCCTTTCTTTCTTGATCTTCCCCCATCTTCTCTTCTGCTGCCAGACATTACGTTGACACTCACGTCATATACTACTTATAAGTAGCTCGCACCACACTACTCTTGTTGTATACTCATACAAATATATATACATATATATATATGCTTATATACGTGTTTGTATGCATTTGGTCAGGTTATATTATATTATCATAAAAAACTGACAGTTTACAAACAACACTTTACGTAAATCAGTTTGTGAAAATCACTTCTCTCTCACCATCTCACTCTGTGCTGTTACTGTTACAGTTGTTGTTGGTCTATTCATATCGAATGATTTGTTTACGCGCATTTCATCGATTGATCAGTAAGGACAAGCAATGATTATGGCAACATTATAACTAAATATATATAAATATATGTATATGAACCATACAGATTACTACTGTCAGTATTATTATTACGATTATTATTATTATTGCTAATAATAACAATAATAGTAATAATTATTAATAATCGTTATTATTATTATTAGTTTTATTTTTTGAGTTATTCTTCTTTTCCAATAAAACTTATCACTAAGTAATTAATTTTTCTTATTTTTATACTTAGTTAGTTAGTTAGTTGGTTAGGTAGTTACCAGTGAATACCACATTTTGAAAGACTAGTTGATAGCAAGATAACATTTGTTGATTTATTCTGATGTATTTGAAATGCTCAGTTACTTACTTACTTAATTACTTCCTCACATCCTTACTCACTTTGTTGCTAATTAACTAACTAACTAACTTACATACTTACTTACTTATGCACTTACTTACTTACTTACTTACTTACTTACTTACTTACTCACTTACTTACTTACTTACTTACTTATA
>OX103975.1:6965407-7212314 GCA_944470395.2 Schistosoma turkestanicum
TACGCCATATATGCTGTACTTCTTTATACAATTGAAGGTCTCTTATGAGACTAGAGGCTCGCAGTGAATAATGTGGATGTCAGGGCATAGCTTTTGATAGGAGTAATACTTTTTAATGTCGTTTTTTTCATTGCACTTCTCTCATCATCTGCTATCGAATGATATATAACATGTTTACTTGTCTTGACATTCATATTCTGTGCTTTGCACATGCTCTTACTCGCCATGTATTATAGGGATACTATCGCTAACTCCCTCACTTCTCATACAGTCATATATACAGTATAAGAGCATGTGCAGTTATTTGTAAATTATACTATGACTAGCTTTCTCACATGAGAACTCTTTCCTCATGTGTGTTCTACCTAGGAGTTCTGCTAAATCATCTGAGACTAATGGATGAAGTAATGAAACCTCATCAGCTGCGGTGTCTAGGACGTGTGTTACGATTGCCGACTGCCTCGACGATCTCTGCATTTTGGTGTAGGTTGGAAGAAAGTTAGGGTCGGCCGAACCAAAACATGGTGGAAATCCATGAAGTCACTGTTAAGTGGACTAAATCATGTTGGCAGGTGCCGACAAGACGATACAAGACGATACTACATTTGTCTTTCTAAACTTATCTCCTTGAATTTTACAAATACAAATGTTAAGGCAGTTCTTCCGTATGACTCAGAACCACGAATGTCATCATCCCGAAGATACAACTGTTAAGTAACAGTTTTCTACAAAAAAATACTAAGAATTTTTTTTGACAAGACAACATTAGAAACAACCTTGTATGGGAGTGCACAAACCAGATTCCAGATAAGTAAGTGAATTAGGAAAAATAGCTGGATGTTGATGGGACACACACATTGAGGCATCACAAAACAAACCTTACTTTGGAACCAAAGACAGAATTACTTGGAGAAAGCTGGTCGACCGCCTATGCTCGATTAGGTGTAACAGCTGTAAGTATTTAAGTGCATAAGTAAGTAAGTAAGTAAGTAACTAAGTAAGTAAATGAGTAACTAACTAAGTAAGTAGGTAGGTAGATAAGTAAGTCAGTAGGTAGCTAAGTAAGTAAGTAAGTGCATAGGTAAGTAAGTGAGTAAGTAGGTATGTAATTTAGTTAGTTAGGTGAGTAAGGATGTGAAGAAGTAAGTAAGTAAGTAAGTGTGTCAGTAAGTAGGCAAGTAAGTAAATAACTGAGCATTTCAAATACACCAGAATAAATGAACAAATGTTATCATTAAAATCAAATTCATTCTGATATTAATCTTTGTTATAGTTTTTGATATCAACTAATCATTCAAAATGTTGTATTCACTGGTAACTAACTAACCAACTAACTAACTAACTAAGTATAAAAATAAGAAAAATTAATTACTTAGTGATAAGTTTTATTGGAAAAGAAGAATAACTCAAGAAAAATAAAACTAATAATATTAATAACGATTATTAATAATTATTACTATTATTGTTATTATTAGCAATAATAATAATAATCGTAATAATAATACTGACAGTAGTAATCTATATGGTTCATATATATATATATATATATATATATATATATATATATATATATATATATATATATATATGTATATATATATATATATATGCAGAGATATATATATTTATATATATTTGGTTATAATGTTGCCATAATCATTGCTTGTCCTTACTGATCAATCGATGAAATGCGCGTAAACAAATCATTCGATATGAATAGACCAACAACAACTGTAACAGTAACAGCACAGAGTGAGATGGAGAGAGAAGAGATTTTCACAAACCGATTTATGTAAAGTGTTGTTTGTAAACTGTCAGTTTTTTTATGATAATATAATATAACCTGACCAAAGGCATACAAACACGTATATAAGCATATATATATATATATATATATATATATATATATATATATATATGTATATATATTTGTATGAGTATACAACAAGAGTAGTGTGGTGAGAGCTACTTATAAGTAGTATATGAGTGTCAACGTAATGTCTGGCAGCAAAAGAGGATGGGGGGAAGATCAAGAAAGGAAGAGTTAGAAGAACACAATGGAATTTGTGTATGAAACGCATGAATAGTGACAATGGATTGATGTTGTTTGCAACAGGAACAGTCCAGTTCGATGTGATGATGAACTGATATTTTGCAAATTAACAACGATTTACGATATGGTTTTCCAATTTTACTGAGTAACTCTGTAATTTTCGTTAAATACAATTCGGTTGCCCCACCTGTGTTCTCGTTCACTGCAGTAGTAATAAATCAAGTGTTTTTTACAAAAAACATTGAATATTGAATGGGATAAAATGGTTCATTGGTTTAGAGGTGAAGTGTTTGTGCGCGAAACTCAAGCTCTTGGGTTCGAATCCCGAGAATGGGGAATCACTGAGTGTGCAATTCTGACGGGTGAGGTAGCCGGTCAGGGCTTTCAAGTTTTCTAATGGTGATCTAGGATTGAATTAAACGGTTCGGTGGTTTAGGGGTCAAGTGTTCGTACGCGAAACTCGCGTTCCTGGGTTCGAATCCCGAGAATGGGGAATCATTGGATGTGCACTGCTAATGAATGAATCCATACTAAGACGAGGTGGCCGGCCAGTGCTTTCAAGTTTTATAACGGTGACCTAGGATTGAATTAAACGGTTCATTGGTCTAGAGGTTATGTGTTCGTGCACGAGATCTACAGTCTGGGGTTCGATTGTCTTGTTAGGTAGTCGTTAGGTGTGCACTACTGATGAATGAATCCATAATAAGATGAAACGGCCGTTCATTGCTTCTAAGTTTTCTAACGCTGATTTACGATTGAATTAAACGGTTCATTGGTTTCGAGGTTATGTGTTCGTGCGTGAAACTCAAGGTCTTGGGTTCGAATCCTGAGAATGGGGAATCATTGGGTGTGCACTGTTGATGAATGAATCCATACTAAGACTAAACGGCCGTCCAGTGCTTCTAGGTTTCTAATGGTGATCTTGTAGTGCCTCCACATTTATTTGCATCCGCTTACATTTAATTTGCTTAAGCCCTTTCGATTGATTTATTTAGCCAAGCCATAATTTGCATTGCAACAACTCATATGTACCATTGGTATTTTTTTATTACCTGGTTTGTATGAGCTTGTACGACTGAGCATTGCTTACGCTTACGCGTTTACTCATCCTTTTCGCTTTAATGTTAATCTCTTAATATTCCCATGAACTCACATGATATGTATCGCTTGCATTTGACCTTGTCAATCATTCGTCGCTTTTATTCATGTGTGTGCATACCTATTTCGCTTGTCATATGTCTGTCTTATTTATGCCTGACTATATATTCTTAGTCATACTCTATCTCTTTGAGTTGGCTCTTAGCCTTCTCCAATTCGCTTCTCCGCTTCGCTTTGTGGTGTGCCTCGAATAAACGTATTCATCAATATGAGTTCATCTTCTGATTTATAAACCGAGCTTAAGAACACGCAGTTATCGGCACACTACAATCTAACATCGAATTAAACGGTTCAGTGGTTTAGAGGTTATGTGTTGGTGCACGAGATCTATAGTCTGGGGTTTCCCTTCTTTTGTTAGGGAGTTGTTGGGCGTGCACTGCTGATGAATGAATCCATACTAAGACGAGGTGGCCAGCCAGTGCTTTTAAGTTTTCTAACGGTGATTTAAGATTGAATTAGACGGTTTATTGGTTTAGAAGTTAAGTGTTTGTGCGCGATACCCAAGTTCCTGGATTCGATTCTCTTGTTAAGGAGTCGTTGGGTGTGCACTGCTGATGAATAAATCTATATGCATGACGGGATTGTGAAGATTTTTAGAGTTACACATTTTTGAAACCATCAATCGGTCAATTCTTCAGTCGAATATGAAATGTTTAGAGTCTGCAGAAGTTACATTATTATCGTAGCAATGATTGTCGACCATCCACGAGGATTGTTCTGAAGAATATCAGGAAATCTATAGTGCGACTTCTAGATATCAATCACTTAAGTAGTACACACAATCAACATGTGTTGATCAAATACAATTCCACCAAATCAGGTGAGTCTATTCCAATTTCGGTTGTTAATTCTAATACTAATGAGAGCATTCTAGATAATACAGAGTATTTATCCAATACATTGTCGAACAGACACAGGATGAATTTGAGAAGAAGACGTACAATTGATTACAGACACTTGAATTCCAATTTAAGCTGTGGAGGATGTGGTGTTTGAATGAACTAGTGAATGCTTGATTTCGAATTCTAAATACAGTACATTCGTTAGTGTTCATCGTGTAGTTCTTGATTCACTTACGTTGTTTCTCGGATTATTAGTTAATACAACAATTCAAATACTTCTAATTATTATATTTCTTCACAAAACTAGTCATGATACTTTTCATTATAAGTTTGTTGAGTTTATTAAGTTACATCATAGAAATCATGAATTGATCACTTACTTACTTACTTACGCATGTTACCCCCAATGGAGCATGGGCCGCCAACCAGCTTTCTCCAACAAACTCTGTCCTGGGCTTCTTTCTCCAGTTCTGTCCAATGTTTGTTCATTCCTCTCATATCTTTCTCTATTTCTCGGCGTAATGTATTCTTTGGTCTTCCTCTTTTCCTTTTGCCTTGAGGGTTCCATGTGAGGGCTTGTCTCGTGACCCAGTTAGGTGCTTTCCGCAATGTGTGTCCTATCCACTTCCACCGCTTCTTCCTCATTTCCTCCTCCACTAGAATCTGGTTTGTTCTCTCCCACAGTTTGTTGTTGCTGATGGTGTCTGGCCAACGAATCCGAAGTATTTTGTGTAGACAACTGTTAATAAATACTTGTATCTTCTGGGTGATGGCTTTGGTAGTTCACCAAGTTTCCACTCCATACAAGTAGAACTATCTTGACATTTATCTTGAAAATACTGATTTTGGTGTTGATTGATATTTGTTTGGAGTTCCAGATATTTTTCAATTGTAAAAATGCAACCATTGCTTTGCCAATCCGTGCCCTCACATCTGTATCGGATCAACCTTTCTCGTTGATGATGCTGACCAGATATGTAAAGGTGTTAACGTCCTCTAAGGCATCTCGATCAAGCGTGATTTGGTTGGTGCATGTTGTGTTGCATCGGAGAATTTCGCTTTTTCCTTTATGTATGTTGAGACCTACTACTGCGGCTGCAGAGGCTGCTGCTACACTGGTCGTCTTCTCTTGCATTTGTTGTTGCGTGTAAGATAGAAGAGCCAAGTCATCTGCGAAATCCAGATCGTCCAGCTGCGTTCTCACTGTCCACTGAATACCGTGCTTCCCTCCAGATGTCGACGTTTTCATAATCCAGTCGATCACCAGAAGAAAGAGAAAGGGTGAGAATAAACAACCTTGCCTCACACCGTTCTTCACCTCGAAACAGTCTGTTAAATGTCCTTCGTGTACGATTTTGCAGTTGAATCCATCATAAGAATTCCGTATGATGTTAACTATTTTCACAGGCATACCATAGTGTCGAAGAAGCCTCCACAGTGTTTTCCTATCCAACAACAACAACAACTTCTCACTCAAACTCAAAGAAATTTTGTTCACAAAACTAATCACTAATGAGTACATGATACTTTTCATTACACGGCTGTTGAGTTTATTAAGTTACATCATCGAAATCATGAATTGATCAATGTTACTATTATTATTATCATTATTATTATTGATAAGCCACGTTGTTATTATCGACTACTGTTATGTTCGTCACTAAGTATGCTTGAGGCTATTACGACGAGTTTACCTTAGTCGATAAACGTGAACGAAACAATGAACCAGCGTCCAGGTAGGCTACCTTGAATCTCAAGCTAAGGTAAGAAGTCTTGATAAGCGTAGAAAGTATATTCTACAAACACCCACCCAGCAATCACAATACAATCAAGCATACACAACTCTCATTTATTAATACATCCATCATAGAAACGTCCTTATGATAGTCAGTCACAAAAATAGCACACTAGTTAAATACACAGCAGCCAATCACAGCGAAGGATTTTTCTGGTAGGAAATGAAATCTCAAGGTCAACTTTTAGTGAAGGAGAATACAGGTGAGGCAACCGAATTGTATTTAACGAAAAATACAGAGTTACTCAGTAAAATCGGAACACCATATCGTAAATCGTTCATTTGCAAAATATCAATCCATCATATCGAACTAGACTGTTCCTGTTGCAAACAACATCAATCCATTGTCACTCACTATTCATGCGTTTCATACACAAATTCCATTGTGTTCTCCTAACTCTTCCTTTCTTGTTGATCTTCCCCCATCTTCTCTTCTGCTGCCAGACATTACGTTGACACTTACGTCATATACTACTTATAAGTAGCTCACACCACAAATAGATCAGCCCATGCTGGCTGCAAACGTGAAAGCCAAAGAAGCTAAGGCAATTTTTATCAAGCGAGTTCTACGGGATCTATCTATCTAACATCCCCAACAATTATATTCAAATGTGTTCAATAAAATCAATCAATCAATCTAAATCATTGATCAATATTCAATAATTGGCAATAATAATAATAATAATCATCTCTTCACTCAATGTACACGCTCATTATTATTATTATTACACTCACTAATTGAATCTAATCTAATCTAATCCAATTTGGTTATCAACAATTTTTTGGAACATTTCTCTCTCTCTCTCTCTCTAAAATATATAAAACACCTGCTGTGAAATGAACATTTGATTACTAATAATCATGATATTAAATAATAACTCCAGTTGGGTTAGAAATTTCAATAAAACACAACAATAGTCATTCATCATTCAATGAACCAATCAATCAATCGATCGATCAGCGAACTGACCAACCAACCAATCAACCAACCGACCAATCAACCAATCAACTAACCGACACACTTCACATTAATGAAAAGAAAAAAAAAGTAGATCTTGTTACATAATTATCACTCAATTGAATAGTAATAATAATAATAATAATCGTAATACTTTGAGTACAATTAGTGGGTGTGACCCATGGTCATTTTGTAACACATTGATAGTATCTAAGATGTGAGGCAATAAAACATAACAATGACAATAGCAATAATCAATAAAAAATGTCGGTGTTCATTAATTGATATTTTTCGCCATATTTATATATCATAGAAATCAATGAATCATCGATCAATAGTTAGACTGTGATGTGTGCTCCTTTATACGAACGATATAAGTAGTAGTGTGGTGTGAGCTACTTATAAGTAGTATATATGACGTGAGTGTCAACGTAATGTCTGGCAGCAGAAGATGTGGGGAACATCAACAAGAAAGGAAGAGTTAGAACACAACGGAATTTGTGTATGAAACGCATGAATAGTGACAATGGATTGACGATGTTTTGCAATAGGAACAGTCCAGTTCGATATGATGGATTGATATTTTTTTGCAAATGAACGATTTACGATATGGTTTTCCGATTTTACTGAGTAACTCTGTAATTTTCGTTAAATACAATTCGGTTGCCCTCACCTGTGTTCTCATTCACTACAGTAGTAGTGTGGTGTGTGTTACTTATACGAACGATATAAGTAGTATAAGAAGGGACGTGAAAGAAGTCTCACGGTCAGAAGAGGAAAACGGAAAGCAAATGGAGCAAAAACAAGAATTGAATGGAGTACCAACAGGAATGCAAGAAGGCTGGAGTGTTGGAAGTCACGCGACTCAAAGATGGTGGTGTGCAAATAGACTGGTGTTCAATGTAATGTTTTCGTGTAGGTGACTGCATCATGGGTCACGTTCTCCTCCAGAAACACCTTGAGAACACCACGACTCTCCTGGTAGATCAGTCCGGAAATGCGCTTCACACCACCATGGCGAGCAAGTCGGCGGATTGCAGGCTTCGTGATGCCCTGGATGTTGTCACGTAAGACCTTACGATGTCTCTTCGCCTCAGTAGTAGTAGTAGGAAATGCAGTCGCATGCTGGTAGTTGATGACTAACAATAGATTCATACGCCATTTTCTTTATCTCAGAATTGTAGAAGCCGATGTAGCCTATTGGTTTGTAGTTAGGATTATTACTTGACTTCCTTAGGTGTGGACCCTACGTACCCATCAATTTAAGTGAAGCTGTGGTGTGTGCTACTTATACGAACGATATAAGTAGTATAAGAAGGGACGTGAAAGAAGAAGAATTCGCACGGTCAGAAGAGGAAAACGGAAAGCAAATGGAGCAAAAGCGAGAATTGAATGGAGTACCAACAGGAATGGGAGAAGAAGGATGGAGTGTTGGAAGTCACGACGACTCAAAGATGGTGTGCAAATAGAGTGGTGTTCAATGTAATGTTTTCGTTTTTTAATTAACTCAGAGTGTAAATTTGCAAATAATACAATCTTCCCCGCCTGCCGTGACTACCGTGAAGAAGCTGAAAGCATTGGATAGACATTTCGTACTGGTATAGGTAGGGACTCATTAGTTTTGTGAGGAAATTTCTCTAAGTTCTAGTGATAAGAAGTTGTGATTAGTGAAGTTCTATCCTGTTTAAATGTGAAGTAGTATTCATTGAAGATAGTGAATGAGGCTATACAAAAGACTGTGGACTGAATGAAGTTAGACATTAATACTGTTAGATACTGGTTTGGTGGTCCTGAGGTTAAGTGTTCGTGTGTAAGGGATGGGGTCACTAATCCCATGTACAATTCTTCTTTTTATCCGGGATTGGAACTGACAGTAGCACTAGGAGGGCTTCACGTGGAGTTATATATATATATATATATATATATATATATATATATATATATATATATATATATATATATATATATATATATACTGTACTATCGATTTTTTGAAGGCTTTATTTGTGAAGTAGAGTATAACATTATCAAAATGCTCTGATACGGTAAAAAGTGGGAAGTGTTTGTTATTCCTCACCAAATGTCTTCATATACCCACTTTCACACAATTCCCACTTACTACCTTCTAGTGGCGAGAGTGTTGTCTACAAAATTTGAAGGGATGAAACGCAAATGTCCAGAAGAGATTTGAACCAGTCTGTCGAGTACGGAAGGTTATATACTACTGTGGGACAGAACAAATTAAATTCCTCTAGCTGAGGAAGAAATCAAGAAGAAGCGCTGAAAGTGGATACGACACACATTGAAGAAGGCATTCAACTTAATCAAAAGACAAGCACTAACTTAGAATCTTCAAGAATAGAACAAAAGAGGAAGGTCAAGAAACACATTCCGCCGAGAGATGGAGATAAACACACGATGAATGAACAACAATAGGCAGAATTAGAAAGGAAGGCCCACGATATAGTAGGTTGGAGAATGCCGGTCAGCGGCCTATGCTCCATTGAGGGGTAACAGGCGTAAGTAAGTACAGTAAGTTAAACACATTGACGCATAAGAGGTAGGTGCTTAGTAGTTGGGATATTGTTGTGTGAAATTATCAAAACCTATGTCTAAAGAGTTAAAAGCAATATCACGCTCATATGATTTTGAGATGCTGGAGATTGTGGTGGTGTCTCGTTCTCTCAGCTGGATGTTTTGATTGTGGAGCTTTCATTGTTCTTCTACTGAACAACATCAGCACAAACTTCAGACTTCTATCTGATAAACTATTATTCAAGTTTATTTTAACTTATGTTATGAAAACTACCTTGAAATTTTGAAAAAAGATGGACATAAAACTACTTCAATGATGTTGATGTGTGTTCTTTCATGATAACGTATATTTTCCAAGTCATATATTTTATCGCATAATTTTAGTCTACTTATAAGTAGTTTAAAAATTTTGAAGTAATTTAAGGACAGTTTCTTACACTAGTCATCTAACCGGTGTACATTCGTATTAAGTACATTGAGAATATTTCATTGAACGCACTATTTCTAAATCATAAAACCTAGAGATATGATTAACCACCTTCTTCTCATAGACGAACTCACATCTCACAGGATCAGAAACCTGTTACTGGCTTATGGTTTAATTCTTTCCCCAGTCAGTGACATTTGATAGTCAAAATAAACTCCTGATCACTTGTTGTCCAGGTCAAAAGTGAATAATACAAGACAGTGTCTTTGCTGTTTCTAACTTACATAGATAATATTTGTGAGTACTTCTGTGTAGATGATTTTACAGCAGTGTATTCATTCACTTATCATGAATCATAAGTAAGCTGCATCAGTCATAAGAGCTATACAAGATATCCCAAAGGCTAACTGAGGATAGATTTACCTTGGTAATACTTTATTCAACCTAGACATAAGGCGCTATTGAAGATCCATACAGTTGTGGATTCTTATAATTTGTTTTTTTCAGAACAGGTCTTAAAGTAGACTTCCAAGTCTTAACGCTTTCTAGGTTGAAAAACATGTAACCTCTAAAGCAATAATTAACGTATTGTCATGTAAAAAGCATGTGTTCAATCACTTCTAGAATGCTGTACGTTTATTCTTAGTAGAGTACGCACAAAAGACAAACTAAGACTGGAATCTGTTCGGAAGTGATTTACACTTCGCATTCTTGGGATTGATGCCATAACTTACTTAAGCCTGTTACCCCCCAATGGAGCATAGGCAGACAACCAGTTTTCTCCAACCCACTCTGTCCTGGCATTCCTTTCCCATTTCTTTCTAAATTTCGTTCATTCTTCTCATGTCTTTCTCTATTTCTCGGTGTAATGTGTTCATTGGCCTTCCTCTTTTCCGTTGACCTTGAGACTTCCATGTAAGGGCTTGTCTTGTGACGCAGTTATGTGCTTTTCGTAGTGTGTCCTATCCACTTCCAACGCCTCTTCCTCATTTCCTCCTCCACTGGAATCTGGTTTGTTCTCTCCCACAGTACGTTGTTGCTGATGGTGTCTGGCCAACGAATACGAAGTATTTTGTGTAGACAACTGTTAGTAAACACTTGTATCTTCTGGATGATGGCTTTGGTAGTTCTCCAGGTTTCCGCTCCATACAGTAGAACTATCTTGACATTTGTATTGAAAATGCTGACTTCGGTGTTGATTGATATTTGTTTGGAGTTCCAGATATTTTTCAACTGTAGAAATGCAGCCCTTGCTTTGCCGATTCGCGCCCTCACATCTCTTCAGATGTGATGTACATTTCACACTACTGGGATTGATATCACAACCTTGTACTTCATCCTTCATGGAAGAGCAGACTTAAACTAGATCTATTCTTTTTTTCGAACTACCCAATAAACTGTCTTTTACATCTATAAATGTAATCTGATGTGCAGAAACTACTAGTTATCACTACCATAACTCTTTGTCATCAGTGATACAATCTCATTGTACATCTAAGCCAGAAATTTTCTAAGACCCGGGGAGAAAATTTACTATGAATCACTCCAATTCTTTGTTCATTGCATCGATGCCTACTACTCCTCAGAAAATGTCTTCAATATACATACTGCTGTAAGTATGCCCCATTCTACATCTGAGATTATAGGAACTCTAAATGTCTTATTAGTTCATTACTGAACCGATTAATGAAACCTCCTTACTCGCAAATACTTTACATAAACATGTCCTCAATAAATTTAATTAATTTGAACAATTAATCAGAAAGTCATCCAGCAATTGGATCATGGTAGATTGACCTGTCATTGCTGTTTTTTCTAGTTGTACTGAGATATGCTCATAGATGCAGACTACTTGATTCGGGTCGATGAGACAATAGTAACCGATGGTCAGAGACTTTTTGGATAACATGGCTCAAAATCGCATGCAATGGCGCAGGTGCATTAACTCTTTCTTGACTTCTCTCAAATTCTAATCGTCTGAATTCCTCATCACTTTTATCTCACTCTTTTTAAGTTTATTTCACTAGGATATACTTACCAAATTGTACTTTCGATCGTTAATCTTTTCAATTACCGCACCAATACTGCTATTGTAGTGCCTCCACATAAACTTGAGTTCGCTTACATTTAATTTGGTTAAGCCTTTCGATTAACTTATGTAACCAAGCCATTTATATAACAATAACTTATATGTACCATTGGTATTTTTTATTGCGTGGTTTGTATGAGCTTGTATGACTGAGTATTGCTTACCCCCTACGCGTATATTCATCCTATTCGCTTTAATGTTAATCTCTTAAATATCGTGATGACTCATATATCTTCCTATGTATATATATGAACCTTCTTATCTTATTAATTCACTCGCTAGTGTGCCTGCCCGGTTTGCTATCCCTATTTGTGGTGTGTCAAAATAAACGCATTCAACACTTCGAGTTTACCTTCTGATTTCTAAACCGTCAGATGCTATTTGGCGACGATTGTCTGGACGAGCTAATTACGAAGACAAAGGAACACGTAGATATTGGCCACCACACTGCTACTTCTACCACAATGAGATATGAAATGGCATCACTCTGTGTGCTGATATGCTATGGCGAATCGAACACTGATGTACTTACGTAAGAAGTTCTACGTTATAGCTGACTGACTAGATTATTATCAACAGTCATTTTCGTGGACAGTTTATTCGACAGTGTATGAAAATCTCTAGCAATTATCACTTCACTGAAATATATATCAGCAAACAAATTCCATTGTAAGCTACTTCAGTCTATATTAGCACACAGCTTAAATCAACTAGACAGTATCATTCAACTTATAAACTGCAGCATAAAAATAAGTGTTTGTACACAATAAAGAGAATAGTGTTAGTTGAAAGGCATTTAAGAAGTTCATTCCGTTCAATTTGAGGTACTCATCACTGTCAATATCCACAATTGAATTTAAAAACTAATAATACCTTCCATTGTCATACACTTAAATCACTTAGATCTGCGTCATGTTGACAAGTATAGACTAACTGATTCGGGTCCGCTTGACGATAGCAACCGATGGTTTGAGACATTGAACGACATGACTTAAAATCGTTTGCTTTCTCTCAAATTCTGAATTCCTCATCACCTCTTTTCCACTGAATTATACTTCTTGAATCATATTTTTCGAACCCATAAACTTCTTCATTACTGCTTAGAGTTACTGAAACCTAATAGCCATTTATAAGTGTCACTATTTTTTTGTAAATATCAAGGCAATTCGTACAGAATGCAGATGAATAGTACAAAAAGTAATTGATCAATTCAAGTCCTTCATATCAATAAGAAAATGTAAACAAATTTTGTCTTAGATATCAATGTCACGTGCTCCAATGTTGATTCTTATTGGTTGTTCTGACTATCAATATCGCTTCACATGTTGCTTCCTATTGGTCGTCTTAACTGTCAATGTCACAGACTTTGATGCTGTTTCCTACTCGACCAAAATGTATAAATACGCATTATCTGAAACGCTTTATGACCAGGACCCGGATCCCTAGTCCGGGATACTGTTTCTCTTCTGGACTCGGAACTCGTACTTTCCGGATGCTTGTAGGATACAAGTTCTACTTCATATCATGTCTTCTTATTTTTTACTCAATATTGGGGTTGCGATAATCAGATTTGAGTAGCATGTCGTGTCGCCGGATCCTCACTCTCGTTTTCCGACTAGGTATATCAAGTTGACGTGTTTACGGGCACGCGTAGCAGGAAGAAGCACTGGAGCTGGATAGACCATACATTGCGGATAGAACCCAATAGCACTCTATAAAACAAGTCCTAACATGAAATCCTCATTGCCAAAGAATGCATTACTCCAAGAATTCGAGACACACATGAAAAGAATAAACAGCGATTGGATAGAACTGAAAAGGAAGGTTCAGAACAGAGTAGATTGAACAATCCTAATCGGCGACCTATGCTCAATTGACGGTAAACACGCGCAAGTAAGCCAGTAACAATCATGTCATGTATATCAACAAAACAATTGTCTTGTATTCACAGCTGTTATAATAATTTACAATAAATATACATGAACTATTTGGCGAAAAAATCATTGAAAAATGTGAATAATAATCGTACACAAATAAATTTGTACACAGAGGTAAAATCAGCAAACATTCTCCCTTGCTCTCACCCTCTCCCTCTCCTTAATTGACAATTTCATTAGGATTAGTCGATGTGAATAATTTAATCAGGCGTCTAGCAAATTCTACACCTAAACGTCGTTTTGTCATTAGGACACCAGCACCACGACGTATTTCTAAATTAGCCAAGTCTAGTTCAAATGGATGATTGGTCATTCGATCAGAACACGATGATGATGACGCTGTCGAGTGATTTGAATCTGAATAGAATGAAAGAAAGCAAATATCGGCTGAAAACAACAGTTGTGATATGCTTGCCAGCTATTATGACGAGTCCGACTTATTCGGGTAAACAGAATGAAGAGCAACGATACTGTTATAGTGGGACATAAGATGGAATTTAAGCATGATTGTGTTAGCTGCGTGCTGATTGGCTAATTTCCTAATCCAATCAGCGCCTGATCAATTCTTGGAGAATAGGATAGAAAATTCTCGTGTTGTTAGCTGCATTCTGATTGGCTAAATCTAATTCAGTCGATCATGTGAATTACTACTATCCAGAAGCTTCTTATGTAAATGCTATAAATAAACCAACGTTGTATCTATATTTGGCCTTCGCCATCACCTTTGGCTTCGTATTTCCATTTAACCTTTGCTATTTGGAATAGAATCTTTTCCTGTTCCACCGTGTTTTTTGATTCTTTTGGAACTTGTCCAGTGTATTGTGTGGTCAGAGAATACTAAGTAATAGGAATTAGCTAGGAATTATCTTAAGCAAGCGTTACAACAGATACAATGACACGATAGGCTATTCTAATCCGATTATCCCCAGGTCCTGCTAACTAACTAGAGCAAGAGGTCTTGATAATAAGGCGTAGAGACAATGTATTCTACAAGCAATCAGAAAATATGAGGTTGCTAAGCACATGAATCAGGCTTATTTATACAATGATAGAGACGCCCTTGGTGAGAGCCACAAGAATAGCGTACTAAACTAATAAAATAAACATCTTCTCCTTAACTAAATCACTTATCCTATCCAATCATAACGTCATGCATTCATATTACACAGGTATATCAAGTTGAGAAATACTATAAACACATGTCTTGCATTGTAATGCTAGTTAGTAGCCACTACCTACACACCTACGTAGAACTTCGTACGTACGTACGTACGTACATCAGTGTTCAAGTTGCCATACCACAACATTAGCACACAGAGACGTAATCGTCAATTCAAATCCCATAGTAGTAGATCTGGTAGAAGTAATTAGCAATAATCGGAAAGATTAAGGTTCGAAGAAATTATTCAAGAAATATAATTCAGTGAGATAAATTTAGAAAAAGAAAGATAGAGATGATGAGTGATTCAGAAGGTTAGAATTTGAGAGAACACAATGAGTGAATGGACCTACGCCATTGTAAACGATTTTGAGCTATGTCATTCAAGGTCTTTCTTTATCTAACCATCGATTAGTAACATCTCGCCGACCCTAACCAGGTGGTGGTAGTCGACTCTTACTAACATGACTCAATCCACACTTACTTGTCGATGACTTCATGCATTTGTGCCGCGATTTAGTTTGTAGCCACTACTAACTACCTTACTTACTTACTTACTTACGCCTGTTACCCCCAATGGAGCATAGGTAGCACACCAGTTTTCTTCAACCAACTCTGTCCTGAGCTTCCCTTTCCACTTCTGTCCAATTTTTGTTCACGCTTCTCATATCTTTCTCATATCTTTCCCGGCGTAATGTGTTCCTTGGCCTTCTTCTTTTCCTTCTGCCCTGAGGATCCCAAGTGAGGGCTTGTCTTGTGACGCAGTTTGGAGCTTTTCGTAATGTGTGTCCTATCCACTTCCACCGCTTATTTCTGATTTCCTCCTCCACTGGAATCTGATTTGTTCTCTTCCACAGTAGGTTGTTGCTGATCACGTCTGTACAACAAATCCGAAGTATTTTGCATAGACAACTGTTAATAAACACCTGTATCTTCTGAATGATGCCTTTCGTAGTTCTCCAAGTTTCCGCTCCATACAGTAGAACTGTCTTCACATTTGTATTGAAAATCCTGATTTTGGTTTTGGTTGACAATTGTTTGGAGTTCCAAATATTTTTCAACTATAGAAATGCAACCCTTGCTTTGCCAATCCGCGCACTCACATCTACATCAGATCCACCTTTCTCGTCGATGATGTTGCCCAGATATGAAAAGGGGTGTTAACTTCCTCCAAGGCATCTCCATCAAGAGTGATTTAGTTGGTGCACGTTGTGTTGCATCGGAGAATTTTGCTTTTTCGTTTATGTATGTTGAGACCTACTGCTGCTGCTGCACAGGCTGCTAAACTACCTTAACTATCCCTTATAAAAAAACTCTGATATATATACTTACTTGATTGAATTTCAGCTAACTGACATGCATTATAAAATGATCGAGCAGTTGGATAAATTAAAGTGATTGCATGTGCAATTTCACCGGTTAATCCACGCCATTGACCTAATTGTGCAAGCCATACACGATTAGACCATAAATGTGAAGTTTGTTCTTGTACAGTAGTTAGTGTGTTAGAATTATTACTGTTGTTAATATTATTTATAATTGGTGCTTTACCAGGACCACGACCACGTGAAGCACAACCACTTAAACCTTTATGTATAGTATTTGGTAGAAATGCCAGTCCTTCATCTTGTTCTAAACGTCCTTGTCTGTAAAGAAAAAAATACACAAAGATAAGTTGTTTATGTAAAAAAGATGAACTCACTAATGAGGTTATAGGATTCTCATGTGTGTAGTAGCTACGAATCACACACACACACACACACAATGTGTACATTAGTAATATTATTCAGTAAGTCATAACCTCTACTGGTCCTAAGCTCCGATAAAAGGAGAAGGGTTGAGCATGGGGGTGAGAGACCCTAACTAGCTACGAATCCCATATACACAATGTGAACATTAGTAATATTATTCAGTATGTCATAACCTCTGATGGTTCCAAGCACGGAGGAGGGTTGTGCATGGTGGTTAGCCACCCCACCTAAGAGAAATCCAACTCGCTAGAAAAACGCTGACAAAGAAAAGCAATTCATTGGTCGACGGCCTATGCTCCATTAGGGGTTTCAGGCGTAAGTAAGTAAGCCATCGCCTGAGATACAGTGACTGAAAATGAAATGCCTTCATAATCACTGAGCTAACTGTTGTAAATAAGGTAGAACGAATCAACCTATATGGAGGAGTAATTTTGAAATAACCTCTCATAGAGGACTAACATTACCGTTGAAGAACTAAGATTTAAAAAAACTGAGTAAGCGATGACTAGTTATATTTATCGAAATTTACAACATGGGGTTTTTGCTCACAAGTTATGCCACTGAGTTAGGAAAACCAATGGTTTACGCCTTCTAACTTCATATAAACCGCCAAATACCTTGATATGTCGAGAGTAGAGAGAATCCGCTCTCCTTATTAAAATGCCATCACATGGCCATGCGTATATAGCCACTATAAGGAAAGTCTTACTTACTGACTTCACATAGAAACAGTGTTGTTTACGAAATCGATAAGACTAAAAGCGAATGTCCAGCGGAGGCTTAAAATGGGTTGGTGGGTATGGAGGATCCGCCTAAGGGAGTCAGAAAACCCTAAATGGTCCGCATAGGCTACAGGATCTTCAGGATTAGTCAGTCAGTCAGTCAGTCAGATGCAATGTAGAACTTCGTACGTAAGTACATCAGTTCATGTTGCCATACCATATTAGCACAGAGATGTAATTGTCAATTCAAATCCAATAGTAGTAGAGGTAGTAAAGGTATTAGAAGTAATCGGAGAAGTTAGGATTAGAAGATATTATTCAAGAAGTATGATTCAGTGAGATAAGTTTAGAAAGACAAAACTAGAGGTGTTGAAGAATCCAGTAACAGCAAACGAGACCAAATTGGTCGAAATCAAATCCTTCCTACACCCACACATACCTCTCTTCTCTCTTGACAACTAACTCTACTCACATTCCCCTTATCTCTTGAGGATTAGACCTGAAAATCAAAAAGACTCAAGGAGTGGCTTCTTAAGAAAACTACCTGGTTCGGGTTGAGAACCCAAGCAGTAACTCAACCCAAACAAAAATCGAATTACTTATGTAGTACATAGAATATTTAGTGAAATAAATTTAAAAAGAGAAAGGTAAAGGTGATGAGGAGTTCAGAAGATTAAACGTTGAGAGAATACAAACAATGGATGCAAACGAATTTAACCATGTCTTTCAAGGTCTCTAACCATCGATTACTGCTATCTCGAGGACCCCAACCATGTAGTCTGCATCTACCAACATGAATCAGTACACTTGTTAATGACTTCTTAGATTTGTGCCATATTTTGATCTGACCGCCCTTAGCTCTCTTTCAAACTATTCCTACATCACAAAACATCACTTGTCGAGGCAGATAGTGTTTGGGCATACATAACACATATCACAAGCATATAAGAGATAACAAATTGTAAATGATATCCATTTTAATGTTGCAGACAATGAAATAACGCATCATGCAGTAACACTCTTTTTATAGTTGAAATCGCCAACTTATCTTGATAAGACCACTACTAAAAACCTAGAAGCACTAGACGGATGTTTCAACCTACTGTTGAACCAATGAGCATTGAGTAACTACGAGAATCGAACCCAAACCCTTCGGTTGGCTCAGTAGTCTAGAGGTTAAGCATTCGTTCACGAGATCAAAGCTCCTGGGTTCGATTCCCGTTTTCGGAGGTTAGCGGCTATTTATGTTATAATGCTGCTACATAGCTATTCAAATCCTACCGACGTCCGAATTCAAATATTTCAATACGACCCAAATACTATGCCCAAATCTCTTATAAATCAGAACGCAACATCGTTGGATGGAGTTGTTTATTTGAGTCGAGTACAGAAGAGAGGAAGGCAGGAAAGAACGGAATCATGCAGTCTTACAGATAGTGCGTATTTATACATTTAGATTGAATAGGAAAGAGCATCGAAGTCTGTGACATTGACAGTTTAGGACGACCAAAAGGAAAGAACATTTGAAATGACATTGACAGCTAAAACGACCATAATTTTGACCAACAGGATTATACTCCCAAAAATAATACTCTTAGGATATTTGGTGAATATCCTAACAATTTAATACTGAAGAGACTCACACTAGGACAAAACTATAGTCTGATGGTTTGAATACGTACAAATCAGAAGTTCAAGAACAACAATTTGTCTAAAGAATAGTTCTGTAGTTATAGGAAATATACGTAAATTGTTTACACATGTCAACTCACGTGTTAACCTGTAAGTCTGATCAAAACACAAAGAGTAATTATAGCATACGGTAGAGTAAATGACAACTGGTAGCTAGTTTCTAATACTAACAACAGTTACGAATTGAGAGCAAAAAACTATGGAAGTTTTTGAGAGAAGTCAATTACGATAACCAGCACAGTAAATGTTATTAGTTTCGGATACTTAACAACATATTAACGTGTACCACACATCAAACGTTCAGCAAAAATTATATTAATAAAGACTGTTTACTAAATATTAATAAGTAGTATAAAACGGTTAACAAAATAAAACGAATAGAGAGGGTAAAAAAAACACCCATGGGAGGATAGGTTAGTGGTTATTAGGACCTAACAGCTCAATGTATAAATCAGTGAAAGTTATATGTTATCAGTTTGTATGCAGATATAAACACTAGGATGTACGCACATCCAGCTGACGAGTGCCAAATAAGATGGCAAAACAGATCTTGAATGCCACTGTTAACCCACAATCCAACTAGTCTGTTGTAGGTGAGCTATCATACCACAAAATACTGGACAGTTTACCTCTAACTAAACATTAAAAAAAATGTGTTTTCATTATGATACTACAAAGAAAAAATAACTTACTTAAATGGTCTCTCAGCTAATGATCTTGTAATTGCATTTAATATCATAGCAACATCATTTAAATTCGATGTTACACGAGTACTATGCACATGCCAATTTAATTGTAATTCAGCGCATAATTCATTCAATGATGTATGTGATGCAGAATGATTCATTGAGTTTGTTGTTGTGGTTGCTGATGATGATGATGACACATGGTTAGTTCTAAGAGTTGAAATATGTATTAAAACCAAACCAGAAATATCATAATATGGGGGGGGTTGTGGAGATTGTTGAGTTACTTTTTGAAATCATGAATCGATCAATGTTAGATTATCATTAGAAACCAGGAAGTACTGGACAGCTGTTTCACCTTAGTATGGAACTCCTCAGCGGCAGTGAACATCCATGACATCTACTCACGGGCATCGAACTCAGGACCTTCGGTGTCATACGCGAAAGCTTAACCTCTTGATCCAATAGTGTAAATGTCTAACTTCAATCAATCTACTCACTACTGACTAGTTTCGTGAAGAAATTGTCAGAGTTCTCTTGAGAAGCTGTGATCATTAGAGTTTAATCGTATCGAGTAATGAGTCAGTCACCCACTGAAGACAATGGACGGGAACGCGCAATATCGTGGATTAACTAATGTTAGATATTAACACTGTTAGATGTCGGCTCAGTGATCTAGAGGTTAGGTGTTCGCGATCGAGACTGAAGGTCTTGGGTCTTATTCCCTTGTAGCGAGTAGCGTATGAGTTCAACACCAGGACGAAACAGCTATTCAGGTTTTCAATGATGGTCTAGTACTGATCGATTCATGATCTCATTGAAACTCAATCAAACAAAAACATGTTAGTATCAATTTCGCAATACACAATGACACGAAAGTGAAGAGTAATCAGTTGTTAGACAATTTCCCTCTCTCTCACACACACAGTGGAAGATCTAGTCAGATCTAAGTAGTATTTAACAATGGATGAGGTTTATGTACTACAAAAGTACTACTCATTAGTAACTAGTTTCTTATTGTATAATTTATTTGAAATGATGGAAATTCACAGTTGTCATACCACATTAGCACGGAGAAATGAAATTGTCAGTTCAAATCTCATAGTAGTAGAGGTGGTAGTTGCAATGTGATGCGCGCTACTTATAAGTAGTATATGATGTGAGTGTCAACGTAATGTCTGGCAGCATAAGATGGGGGAAAATCAAGAAAGGAAGAGTGGGAACACAATGGAATTTGTGTATGAAACTCATGAATAAGTGAAATGTCAGACAATGGATTGAAGATTTGCAAACTAACGGTTAGGATATGGTTTTTCTATTTTACCAATTAACTCTGTAATTTTGAGATAAAGACAATTTGGTTGCCCTCACCTGTGTTCTCCTTCACTACAGTAGCAGTATTAGCCGTAATCGAAAATATTAGGGTTCGAAGATATTACTCAAGAAGTATAATTCAGTGAGATAGCTTAAGAAAGAGAAGGATAGAGATGATGAGGAATTCAGAAGACTAGGTATTTGAGAGAACACAATGAATGAACCTGAGCTATTCCAAACGATTTTGAGCCATGTCATTCAAAAAATCTCTAACCATCGGTTACTATTGTCTCGTGGACCCCAACCATGTAATCAGTCTACACACACCTACTAACATGGCTCAGTGCAGTTGTCCGCGACTTCATGGATTTGTGCCATGTTTTGGCTTGCCTCGCCCCTATTGTCTCGCGGATCTGATTGACTTTCATCAACCTGAATGGTTTGACATGCAATCGAGTTCTTTAAATGTCTTGTAGTGAAGGAGAACACAGGTGGGTCAACCGAATTGCATTTAACGAAGATTACAGAGTTACTCAGTAAAATAGGAAAACCATATCGTAAATTGTTCATTTGCAAAATATCAGTTCATCATATCGAACTGGACTGTTCCTGTTGCAAAACATCGTCAATCCATTGTCACTATTCATACGTTTCATACAAATTCCATTGTTTTCTAACTCTTCCTTTCTTGATCTTCCCCCCGTCGTCGGCTGCCAGACATTACGTTGACGCTCACGTTATATACTACTTATAAGTAGCTCGCACCACAGCACTACAGTCTTTCTACTTTTAATTAAACTATATTCTACTTTTAACACACTAGTAATTATAGCTATTTAAAATTAGTACGATTACAAAGTCAAAATCCAAACTTACTTTGATTTAAAAGTAGGTCCTGTCAAGAAAATACAAGTAATTGGTCGTTGTAAATTCATTAAAGTTGTACCAAATGCAATAAGATTTGGATTCTATGGAAAAATATAAGAAAATAACACTAATGGTATAAACACATATATATTTTTCAAGAAAGATAAGACTAAAAGAAGCAAATTAAGGTCTTAGGGCAAAGTTGTACTGCTTACTGTCAGTCAGTCATTTACAACGTAGAACTTCGTACGTAAGTACATCAGTTCATATCGCCATACCACATCCCGTCGGACAACCATCATCTGCAGCGATGCTGCCTTCTTACAAGGAAGGAAGGGTTAGAAAAGGTCGACCCTAAAATGTTACACCTTACCGTACCTCACGGATTTCCGTCTCCGGAGGTAAGGGTGCTCACTAAGTGCATTTAAGAGCGCAGCTAATATTCTAAGAACCTTTAACAAAAAGGCCGTGCGTGACCGGACTTAATCAGTTGTCCCTTGGACTCTGTGGTCACGCTCCCAGACCTCTAAGACCGACACTAACCTACCTTCCTTTTCAGGTTCCTCAAGAAACAACCTTCCACGGTGTGGGCAGCCGGGAAGTGACAACCGCCCTCCTACCCGTAACAGCAAACTGCTGACTGTAGAGAGGTGTGACAGCAATAAGCTGATTCCTTGGGACAACCGGCATCTGCAATGATGCTGTCTTCTTACAAGAAAGGAAAAGGGTTAGAAAAGGTCGACCCTAAAAATGTTACACCTTAACCTTAACCCCACAGATTTCCGTCTCTGGAGGTAAGGCCATTTGAAAAGCGGAGCTAACGCTTCCAAAGCATTCAGTAACACGGCCGTGTAACCAGCATAAAGCAATTATCTTTCAGGCTCTGAGGTCACACTATCAGATCGCTAAGTCCAACATTAATCGAACTTCCTTTTCAGGTTCCTCAAGAAACACCCTTCCATAGTGTGGGCAGCCGGGAAGGGAGATTTGCCCTCGTAACAGTAACGGCACATGAGGTCAAATTAGGCACAATCAAATCCTTCCTCCTGTTAGGTACCTAAATATTTTATGTGCCATTCAAATTACTGAATTTGTGAATGAGCTGGGATACTGTCTGGGTACCCAAAACGAACCTGGTGGTTTCCTTAGGAAGCCAGTCCCTGAGTCTTTGACTTACAGGTCTAATCCACAAGGCAGATGATCCAGTCTCATTGTAGTCGATGACCAGCAATCGGTTCATATGCCATTTCTCCCTTCAGGGTCTTATAGCCCATATGGACCAGTGGTTTGAAATTACGGTTTATCAACTCCTCTAGGTGGATACCCCGCACCCACCAAAGTTCGTTCTCCCTAACTTGTAAACAACACCCCTGTCATGAGACGGTAATGCGTAGAACTTTCTTGGCAGTGGTTACATACGAAGTAGTATGTTAGCAATTAGTAATTCTCTCTCTTTATTTCTTACTTGTGTTGATATATTTTATGACGTAAAACAACTTGACTCAACATAGTAGCACTGTGTTATCTTTCCACGTTTTTTTACATCCACCTTTGTTAGGGATATTCATCCAATATCCTAAAGAAATTATTTTATGAGACTAATTCTATTGGTCAATTCCTATTGGTTAATATTTAAGGTCGTTTTAAACTATGAACTTCACATACTTTTAAATGTTGTTTCCTATTGGTTAGTATTCAAGGTCGACCTGACTATATAAATATGCATTGTCAGTAAAGTTTTATGCTCCTCTTCTGCTTCTTCTACAGTACAAAACCTCATATTTTCTGGGTGCTTGTAGAATACACCTTTCTACACCATCGTATCAAGACATTTTGATACCGTTAGTGTTGCCATGGGACACTTGGATTAGAGTAGCCTATCGTGTCAATGGATCATTTGTCTTCGGTCTCGTTTACCGACTAAAGTGAACTCATAATAGCGCATTCAAGCATATCAACTGTTGACGAGTCATAACAACCTTAATTAAACAAAATTTCAAAGGAAATAAAAGTTAAATTATCATTTCTAAAATGGAATATACCTCGTGTAATTCTTGTTTAGATGATTTGCTCAATAAATTTTTAATTTGATCAGTTGTCAATAAAATTACAACTTCCGGTTCAATGAATGGATTAAGTTTAATATTCAACGATTCATTATCTACAAATAAAGGAAGGAACAGAATGATTCGAATAAAATAAGTTAAACAAAGGAAGGAAGGAAGGAAAGGAAAACTAATGTAGATTCATTTTTGTTATGAATACATGTAATCATGTCATTTTGATATGTTTGAAGTATTATTGCAAGTTTACTCTATTCGGGAAATGAGAGTGAGGATCGAGGATCCGGGTGACATGACAGGCTACTCTGATTCGAGTGTTCCAACCCCTCATATTGAGTAAAAGAATACAAGACTTGATATGAAGTAGAACCTGTATATTCTACAAGCATTCAGAAAGTACGAGGTCCGAGTGCAGATGAGAATCAGGATCCTGGACTAGGCATCTGGGTACGGGTCATAAAACGTTACAGATAATCCGTATTTATACATTTTGGTCGAATAGGAAACAGCACTGAAGTATGTGACATTGACATTTAAGATGACCAATAGGAAGCGACATTTGAAGTGACATTGATAGTCAGGACAACTAATAAGAAACAACATTGGAGCACGTGACATTGATATCTAAGACGATCGTAAAATTAACCAGTAGGAGTTAGCCAATAGGAATTGACCAATAATTCTCTTAGGATATTGGATGAATATCCTAACACTTACTCAGTAAACGGAATGAAGACCAGTGATTCGGTGACACGATAGGCTATTTTATTCCGTTTGTCCCGGCCTGGCTAACTAGACCAAAAGCTCTTGGATAAGGAGTAGAAAGTGTATTCTACAAGCACACAATCCAAGCTTATTTCAACAATTTATAAAACGACCTTGTTGAGAGCCATAAACTAGTGCACTAAAATAATCGATCAATCAATAACAGTCAAGGACTTCCTGAGTGGAATTTACAGGCTGAAGGTCAATATGGGCGTCTTTAGCGGGAAGACATAAAATTCAAAATTTGAGAAATAAAATTACAAAATATGGACCTTTTTTAAATGAGTTCTGGGGATCTTACGTTGTCAACAGTATTAAATGGAAGGAAACGCACATATCAGATTTCATTGTCAGTCACTATATTCATCTGTGCTGATAATGATTGTATATCCTTAAAGGCAATAATGAGGCAATCTACATAAAATGTAAATATGTCAAACTAGATTGATCTAACTGTAGTCATAAATAGAAGTAAGGAAATTTCAGTAGACGACTCAATCAATCAGTCAATCAATAGCAACGTAGAACTTCGTACGAACATACATCAGTTCATGTTGCCATACCACACTGGCACACAGAGATGTAATTGTCAATTCAAATCCAATAGTAGAAGAGGTAGTAAAGGTATTAGAAGTAATCGGAGAGGTTAGGATTAGAAGATATTATTCAACAAGTATGTTTCAGTGAGAAAAGTTTAGAAAGTCAAAACTAGAGGTGTTGAACGATCCAAAAGATTAGGATTTGAGAGAACACAAAGAATAAATGCACCGGCGCCATTGCGAACGATTTTGAGCCATGTCGTTCAAAGTCTCTAACCACTGATGACTTTCTTCTCGCGGACCCTAACCAGGTAGTCTACATCTACCAACATGACTCAGTCCACATGTCAGTGACTTCATGGATTTCTGCCATGTTTTGGTTTGGCCGCCCCTAACTTTCTTCCAACCTATTCCTAAACTACAAAACAAAGCTCGTCGAGGCAGTCGGTGGTTAGGCATACGCAATACATGTCCCAACCACTTCAACTGATGAAGTTCCAATACATCATCTATTGATCTGCCATCCTTACCTAGCACCCGATTTCGCAATAACCGAGTCGCTCACTCGGGTGTCTCACGATATACGAGCAATGCTTTGAAGACACCTGAATTCAAGCTCATAAACTAGTACGAATTCATAGTCAAGTCACAGCTTAATTACTAATATTGGAAGCCTTTTAGCTACTCGGGAAACCATTTACTGACTTGATCACAAACCCACGTTATACATGGCGTAAAAGTTGGGTAAAAGAATGCAACATCACACTTGAAAGGCGACTGAAATGTGTGTGTGAGTGGAGGAGGCTGCGAAAGATTTATTTACTTTCTAATTAAACTGCCCTAATATTTTTACTTTAAAATAGATACAACATTAAAAAACATTAAAATAAGCATGAACAAACCAGTTGATTTGAATGCATCATTCTTATCTGTCAATACTTCTATTGTTGGCTGATAACGTGTCCAAGTGAAAGAAAACGAGACAGGAACAGAACCATTGGAACCATTTAATCCAATTAATTTTGGTTGAATTAAAGGTGGTAATTGTTGTGCAACATTTTTCTCTAAATAATCATTTGAATTAATTAAATGTTGTATTGTTGATGATTGCCAATTCATTTCTAATTTTGATGTTAGAGAAGCTAGTAAACTAGGCATTTGTAAAATGCTTTCATCAAATTCACATGTGATTAACTGAAAAAATTTGTAAGATTACAAGAATTATAAATTAAGTAGAGGGTTAACAAAGATTTATTGATTTAAGCCGTTAAATGAACAAGTATTAGGAGACATAATCAACTGTTCTAAGAAAATAACATGCTCATTAGTTACTCAATAAATAGATGATTGGTAGAAATTAAGATTACACGTCATTCATCATTTAATAGAGTCGATATATGTCAATATTTATCGCATTATGTTACCGCTATGAAGTGTGGGGTATTTTAGTGGTAATAGTAATACTGTGTCATCTGAATTAGTGATAGCGAGTGAAGTAGTCGAGCGTGTTGATCGCTTCACTTATCTGGGGAGTCTCATCAGTGCTGATAGCCTAATGACTGACGAAATCTCAGCGCAGATACAGAAAACTCGATTGGTTTTTGCCAACCTGTGTCACTAATGGCGTAGGCGTGATATCCGTTCGCTAACCAAAGGACGAGTGTACTGTGCAGTAGTTCGCTCCGTTCTCCTATATGGCTGTGAAACATGGCCGTTAAGAGTAGATGTTCGTAGGTTACTAGTATTCGATCATAGATGTTTAAGAAGCATTGCTCGTATATCGTGGGACAACAGAGTAAGCAATGCTGTCGTTTGGAGACGGGTGCTAGGTAAGGATGGCAGATCAGTAGATGAAGTATTGAAACTTCATCAGTTGAGGTGATTGGGACATGTGTTACGTATGACTAACCACCGACTAACTCGACGAGCTATGTTTTGTAGTGTAGAAGTAGGTTGGAAGAAAGCTAGGGGCGGTCAAACCAAAACATGGCAGAAATCCACGAAGTCACTGACAAGTGGACTGAATCATGTTGGTAGATGTAAACTACCTGGTTGGGGTCCGCGAGACGAAAGTCACCAATGGTTAGAGACCTTGAACGACATGGCTCAAAATCATTTGCATACATTCGTTGAGCTCTCTCAAATCCTGATCTTCTGGATTCGTCAGTACCTCTACCCTTGTCTTTCTAACCTTATCTCACTGAATTATACTTCTTAAATATCTTCAAACCCTAGTCTTCTTTATTACCATTAATACCTCTACTACCTTTATCACTATGGGATTTGATTGAAGTGAACGCCAGTTATTTGAGGGAAAGTACCGAAAATGTTTTGAAGTAGGCTCAAACGTATTTGTAAAATGATTTTTACCAAAATCCTAGTCACGAGTAGTATAAACTGATTGATTTCTTTGCACCTGGTTTTTAATGTTTTAGTACGGTTCCAGGTATTTAGTAATAGTCAATGGGTAGTAGCCTAGTCACTCAACTGCATTAATTTTGGTCAGTTCGGTAGTTATTTATGGATTTGTATGTTTTGTAATTTGAATAGGTGTGTTAGTAACAAGGCTTTAGGGCTTTTAATTATAAGCAGCTATCACATTACTAATTTGGAGTTCAACTGGTTGCAAGGTGGAAGATCACAATGAAGAAATTCTAATGCTAAAGAGAAGAGGAATGTCATATGAAGTAAATATATGCATGGATAAGCCAACCAAATTGCAAAGCATACAGTATGAGAAGAACAAGTGTAGAGATAAGAGAGGAAACAGAAAAGATGATAAGAGATTTAAGAATAAGTTAATGATACGTGATAACGAAGACAGAAAACAAGTTACGAGACATGAGTATATAGTGTTATTAAATTCCCACAGCAACAATAATGGACATGAGCTTACACGGTAGGCATTTTTCGGGTTCTCCAACTTCTTTAGTAGCTGCTCTGTCTTTTTAGCATGATTTTCTGTCTAAAGATAACACTTATATGAATGTTTGTTAACCATACCTGCTTCCGTTTTTTACAAGGAACAGTTGGATAGTCTGTTAGTGTATTTACTTGTTCAGCCATAGAAAGTGAAATAAAAGTTAGACATGGTTTCGTATATGAATGACAAAATTGCACCGGAAGGTCAGTATTTAAAATCGGCGGATTCACATAGTATATAGATATACCGCTGATCCAGTATCCAATATCTCCAAGCAAGGGAGAGGAGACATAGATAATAGGCGCGATAGATTGAGTTAGTGATCGGAGGAGATTGCAATAATAAACTACTAGCAAATTTCAAGGCATACATCAGGTACAGCTTGTCAACGATGGAGATGATAGTCCGCATGTGAGTACGCGTTTATCACGTCTCTCCTTAAATCTGTCCACTGAGGTGGCTGTGGTCACCTCGGCTGGGCGATCATTCCAAGTTGCAACGACTCTTAACGAGAAACAGTGTGCGCGAACCCAAGTATTCACCATCTGATGCGCAAGTTTTCGAGGATTGCCTCGAGGGCAATGGTGGTGATGCATCGGTAAGATGTTTACTCTGCGATGGTTTGGCGTACTTAATATGTAGTAGGCCATGATCAGATTACCTCTGATTCTCCTGTGTCTCAGTGGGATATTTAAAATGCTGGACTCTATCATCGTAAGTTATATTTTTTAAACCTATCACCTATTTCGTTGCTCGTCTCTGTACTCGATTCACGAGATTTGTCTCTTTTTAGCAGAGGTGTTGCGCACATATGTCTTATACAGCGTTAAGAACAATTATGGTGTGAGGTCACCAACTTGTCTGCACATAAAGTGAGGAGTTGCATTTGACCTAGCTGCGTCCCCTATTAGTTCCAGCTGGTGTGGAGATTTCCAGTGGTTACGAAACCGAGACGTCGCTCTGATGAGACATTAGGGAGCGAACTTCAATTGAGGGTGTAAATCGTTCGCGTCATGTAGGGCAGAATGTACATGACATGACGTGGTCCCCTGTCAAACTCCCGATGTTGATACTGACCATGTGTAGGAAAGATAAGGTTCATTTTCGTCCAGCCTGAGTGTTTCGTTCATGACCATGTTAAACGAGACTGTACCTCGGTCACTACTTCCAATCTCCAATATCTTTTTCACGAGCTAGAATAATCCAACTGATTTCGTTGAGCTCAATTGTTTTTCTTTCAGTTCGGTTATAGGTATTGGATATTGGATATTGGATACGTTCACCGATATCAGCTAAGATCTAAGTCTCATAAATACATAGATAAAAGTGACATCCTCCATGGTGCTCAACACGGGTTTAGGAAAGTTTCGTTCTGCGCATCCAACCTCCTCATAGTATGCAAAACTTTGACAACCTGTAGGTGCTAAAAAATCCGTGGACACATTGTATAAATGGATTTCTACCGTAGCGGTTCAAATGGTTCCAATAAGTGCAATTTGTACGCGTATCTCCCAGTCCAAGGTCCAAAAAACGCAACAATTCTAGGAGAAAACGGTCTATATTAATTAAAAGATGGAAATACAAAGCATTACCTGGAATTGATGCACTTTCCAGGTCGCAATTACTCCGAAGAGTATCCAAAACAAAGGGGAATAAGTGACGTTAAGTCCAACCGCCACCGTATCAATCCAAATATGGCTGTGGCCATATTAAAGATCAAATTTTAACAACATATACAGTTCAGAAGCAAACATAAAAACTTCAATATAAGTACAAAATATAGAAATAATCACAATATACAATGATAAATTCTCAAATTGGAATCAAATAAAATACCAAAAATGTCAACAGAAAAAGTCCGTCATGTCATAACAAAAATATATAAACATGGAGGGATTTTCCAAAAAACAAAACATTCGAAAAGGATTCTACACCGGCCCGCAAAATCCCTCCATGCAAAAAGAGCAAGCGTTAATGACACTTCTATTTAGGGTTCCCACTCATCCCCTAATCCACACCGGAAGTACGTGTAGGACTTACAGCAGTACGCCTACCCGCCCTCCAACATGGATATGACCTATCATGCTAACTAGGTACCTATACCTTCCCATCAGGCCCTTGATTCCTCTATCTATCGTAGCATGACCTAACGGTAGTATAAACCTTACCCAATTAACCCACACGAACATGTACAACACGTCGTAAAACTGGTCATATCCTATCCGGGAACTACATTCCCTATCATGTGGACGAGTCGCCAATCCACCACCACTTGCTCCGATCAGCAGATACAATTAAGTCCGCGATGCTGACTTATCAACAGAAATTCTTGACCCATAGATAATATGCAAGGGTGGGATCTCCAATTTTGACATTTCATCGTCTCCAGAAGACCTTAAGTAGCATAACATGGGATCAATATTTATCTCTCCATCTCCTGATACAGAGGAGGTTTGATCAGCATTCGTCATCGTCGGTAACTCATTTGTCACATCAGTGATATCCAGATTATTATCAACGTCATCATGATTCCGTTCTGTCAGACAAGTCGCGTCGATTCGGTCTGCACTAGCATCCGTAGAGTGGAACTCTTCCATTTTTGTATAACTCATATCACTACATGAAAGAACAGCATTAGTATCGCAATTCGAAACTGCTAAACTCACTTGTTGTTCTTCATGTTCCGTTTCAGAGACACAGGACATATGCTCATCAATAGCATCATTATCATGCAACACTGTAGATTGGTTGTTACCATCAGACGCTTCCTTCTTATCATCACTTGACTGACGGTCAACCGAAATAGGGACACTTACAGTTACACAGCCTTGTGTATCCTCAATCAACTTAACGTTCGCGACAAGGTCCGATGACGTCGAAACACTAGAAGGCTCGTTCGATGAAGTTGATCGACTAGTCACTATGAGTGGACTGCTCACACTTTCTGTCTCTTTACTATCGCTGTCACTACTAAGACTCTGATGACTACTATTTCCATTGCTAGTCATAGCATCCGAAAGAGAATGAGGTTTAGGCTTCTTAATAATAGTAGCATCATCTTATTTCCTAGGCTTCTTAGCCTTTACAGTACCGCCATCACTTATCCTAGAATCTACTCTAGGTCCAGTTATATAATTTACCCTAAGTGAAGGGTTCCGAACATAGGCTTTATTCCGTCCAGACAATCCTGCCTGGGCCTTATTCATATTTACTGAACTCATTAACCTCTGTTTACTCGAATCCAAATAACCGTTCTTGGCTTTTCGAGCAGTTAAGAGGCTTTTATCATCACACACTTCGGATCCATCTTGATGCCTACACTTTTCACCTTTTTCTTTCCTTTCCATACTTAAAAAAGCCATCTTATCTGTTACACCAACCGGCTTCTTACTAGGATACGCATCAAGAGGTTTTACATCGTTACGGTCACATACTCGTCCTTCATCAGCGTATGCTTTCGTGATATAATTGACAACTCTCTTACCTTCCGGGCGTGCGTTAGATAGAAACGAAGAATCCTCATGTCTCGCACGCAGACCACTAGTAGCTTCCGTATTATGTCCTGTTTTAGCCCGATAAGCTAATCTTCCGAACCTACTACTAGCAATCTTAGCACGAGACATAATAAATTCCGTCAACTCATTGAAATTAGGCTCTCTCTCCTCTTCGTCCCACTTGATTCCCAGCTCTGCCCACTGGGCTTGCATTCGACGAGGTAAGAGCCTGACTATTCGTTCTAAAGTAACCAAGGAATGAAGTTCCGTTGTACAATTTAGCTGTTCTAAGGTTAAAGCAGCATTCTGCATTTTAATAGCCAAATTCGTCAATTCCTCAGGATCATTAAAATCTGCGTTCCCAGTTCTAAATAAGTCCTCTAAGGTTTCCCGGGCTATTACATGCGACTGTCCAAAGAGCTGTTTTAAGATGGCCGTAGCTCTCTTATATTCCGCTTGTGGATCCATTATAATACAACCTTCAATCGCATTTTTGCCCTTCCTTTACAATAGTGAATTAAATACAATAATCGCAAATTTTCATCTTTTACTCTTGGTTCTATAAACGTTTCAATTTGGCGCATAAATCTAAAGTAGTCGCGAGACTTTCCATCAAAAAATGAAAGTTCGACCTTAGGTAGTTCTAAGCCTACTATCGGTGTCCTAAGCATCTGATCCGTCTCTGGTACCTTAGAACTCTCACTTAATCCTGGTTCCTTAATGCCTGCCAAAGGTGACTTACAATAATAAGTATCAGACATAACATCGTTATTAATAAAGTGGTTACCCGTTAAACAAGTATCATTAACGACTTGCCTAGCGTTTCGGGGTCCTTCAAGCTCTTCCACCCTCCTCGTGTTTGTTTTCTTGTGGTGGATCATTTTTAAGTGAAGTTCAACGGAAGACAAATAACAAATACAAAATATAGGAATTCCACAAGTAAGTTTTCAATAACAGATATCCAAAATCAGAAAATCCTTCTCCAAAATACAGTTCGAATACAAAATACGATAAGTAATCCAAGATTCTTCTTTCAAGAAGATTAGTGTTATAAACGATCAAATTTCCAAATGTTTCTTTATTCTTCTTAATAATCCGACTGTAATTGGTCTTCTAATCAAAAGTCGAGCCACAATTCCAGACTATAAATGGATTTCTACCGTAGCGGTTCAAATGGTTCCAATAAGTGCAATTTGTACGCGTATCTCCCAGTCCAAGGTCCAAAAAACGCAACAATTCTAGGAGAAAACGGTCTATATTAATTAAAAGATGGAAATACAAAGCATTACCTGGAATTGATGCACTTTCCAGGTCGCAATTACTCCGAAGAGTATCCAAAACAAAGGGGAATAAGTGACGTTAAGTCCAACCGCCACCGTATCAATCCAAATATGGCTGTGGCCATATTAAAGATCAAATTTTAACAACATATACAGTTCAGAAGCAAACATAAAAACTTCAATATAAGTACAAAATATAGAAATAATCACAATATACAATGATAAATTCTCAAATTGGAATCAAATAAAATACCAAAAATGTCAACAGAAAAAGTCCGTCATGTCATAACAAAAATATATAAACATGGAGGGATTTTCCAAAAAACAAAACATTCAAAAAGGATTCTACACTTTGTAACATGTATTCATCATTATAGGCATTGAAAGATACGTTCAAAGCACTTTGTTCGCATTTGGATTTCTTATTGCAAACCACTAGCAATCTTCCATGCTTACATATATTTTATTTAAAAAAAATAGGCTGAAGTATTTTTAATGTCCGTGTATGTGTTTAGTCTAAAAAATTCGAAAAAATCTTTTTCATGTTATCTCTATCTCTGTCAGTATATATACGCATATACGCAATTTTACATTTTTGTACACTTTGCTCGCTTACATAATCATGGGTGTAGTATGACATCCCTCTACATTTACTTTTTACTTTTCCGGGACGACCGGAAAAGACGAAAGGCAGAAACTGAACACGAGGAACTGACTTTACCAATGCACATTGTTTGTAACTTATTATAATGTGCCACGTAGTTCCTTAGAATAGGAAAAGACGGTTAGACGCTGCTGGCAAAGCAAGCCATTTTGCGTTTAAACTTTTGCCGATCACATTGTAGACGCAGAAGTGAGCTTACCAGGCATGACACTCTTCCGAAGCGATAGGGAACACCAAACTGGAGTGTCGATATATATATATATATATATATATATATATATATATATAGCAACTTAACAGCAGAGCGACTATACGACAGAATCATGTTGGTGTTGTTTCCACTAGAATGGCACGAAATACTTGATTGGAGGGATCTACCGACCTCCTTCGGGTACTAGGGCCCAGAAAAGCAAACTCATTGAGGTAACACTGCAACTGCCATTCCTAGGATTTGATCAAATACTCTTAGCCGGAGACTTCAATACCCCATCTTTAAATCTCAGCAATCAGAGTATCACTCCCACTGGTTGGTTCCAAAGACAACTTGGTACAGCCACTAGAAGCTCTGGGCTGACTGAGCACGTACGCAGCGCCACTAGGTGGACTAAGGAAGGGAAGTCCTCAAACCTAGGTTATCTGTTAACGAACGACCAGCTCCTGGTGGAGGATGTTCACATCCGCGCTCCAATAGGTAGTAGTGACCATGGAACAGTCCTGTTTAACATGGTCACAAACGAAAGGCTGACACCGGACGATAACGAGCCTTACCTTTGCTACAGTAGTGCAAACTACACACGCATGAGGGAGGTGCTCCTACATCCCCCATGGCCACGGGAGTGGTGGAGGCTGACAGTAGAAGATCACTGGCAAGCAGTGAGAGATATCATCCAAAACGCTGTCGTAGACAATGTACCTAAATCACACCCAAAACGCCAGGACAGAAGAACCTGGGTTAGGCGCGGCACGGAACGCTTGCTACAGGCGAAGAGGAAAGCCTGGCACAAGTGGAAGGTCTCCTTGAAGGATTCCGATCGCAGTTCTTACTTGGCATTGAGAAACAGATGCAATACCAAAGTTCGAAGCGACAGGAGACAATTCCAGACGAAACTAGCCACCAGAATAGAGGCAAACCCGAAACATCTGTTTAGGTTCATATCCAAACGAAAACCTACTAATCAAGGGTTGTGTCCCCTAAAAGGGCCTAACGGAGAAGACCTCACCAACCTAGAGATGGCCGAGATCTTCACCACCTTTGCTGATCAATTAAACCAGGCACCTACATGTTCAGAGTATTACGCCAACCCAATGCCGGCTGACGGCTTAGGGAACATCCGTATCACTCCTGACCTAGTATTAAGGAAACTAAAATCCTTACGCCCAGGTAAGTCACCAGGTTGTGACAAAATCCGCCCTGTAGTCTTGCAACAGTGCGCTGAAGCCCTCTGTTCACCGTTATGCAACCTGTTCAGGCATTCAATGGAGTCACACAAATTCCCAGCGGAATGGAAACAAGCTACTCTCTCTCCAATCTTCAAAGGAGGAGATAGAAAGGACCCAGCCTGTTACAGACCAGTCACACTACTACCTATATTATCAAAGGTTATGGAAGGACTAGTGGACGAACAAATGAAGGAGTACATGGATAAGAATAAAATACTCCATGAAGCTCAACACGGGTTTCGGAAAGGCAGGTCGTGTGCATCTAATCTTCTCATCGCATGGGACAGTTGGACATCCTGCTTAGACCGTAAAATATCAGTGCACGTAGTATTTCTCGACTTCGCAAAAGCCTTTGATACAGTGCCCCACGCACGCCTAATCGAAAAGGTTGTGGAAATGGGCTTCACTGACCCACTCGTATCTTGGCTCAGAAACTACCTTGAGAATAGAAAGTTTCGCACCAAGGTAAACAGGGTGCACGCGAGTTGGAGAATATCCACTTCAGGAGTTTCACAGGGGACCATCCTAGGCCCACTCCTCTTCCTGATATTTATTAACGACCTGCTAGGCTTTGTTAGCTCACCGGCACTGATCTACACAGACGATGCGAAGATCTGGAGGTCCATTAGAAGCGAAGAGGATTCGACTGAGCTTCAAAAGGACCTTACATCCATTGAGAAATGGGCAGTGAAAAACGGTTTAAAACTCAACCAACCGAAGTGCCACGTCATGCATTTCCTGCCTCATATGACGCAAACCACCTACACTCTCAGTGGAAGTCCGCTCCCTAATGTCTCCTCAGAGCGCGATCTTGGTTTAATAACCACAGAAAGCCTCCACACGAGTCAAAACTATGTAGGGGATGCAGCCAAGGCAAATGCGACTCTTCACTTTATGCGAAGACATCTTGGTGCTATCACTCCGAAATTATTCTTAATCCTGTTTAAGACGTACGCGCGCCCACACTTGGAGGTTCACAACGTCATCGCACCCCGTCTGCTTAAAAGAGACATTAATCTCTTCGATCGAGTGCAGAGTCGAGCAACCAAATGGGTGATAGGGTTGAAAAATAAACCGTTCGACGATAGACTCCAGCTCTTGGGATTATTCCCACTGAGCTACAGGAGAATCAGAGGTGACCTGATTATGGCGTACACACCGAAAGAACAAGAATCGAGTGCGAAGAAATCAAATTGGTTTACACTAGCTCGTGAAAAAGATATTGGATATTGGATCACGTCTTCAGGCCATCACTACCCCACTAAGAGGGAGTTAGCTATAGCTGTATATAAATCCCCAAAATAACTGTTTCTGTGCGTCTCAATATTAATGCGGATCTCATTGGTTTTAATAGATACGTCACACCTGAATTCAGTTGGTCAAGCATCGCCACCAGATAATCGTGGGGTATTCAGTGTGACTAGATTCCTCACATCAACTAGCAAGCCCCGTTCACCGATCTTTCAACTTTCTAATCATCGTTCGAATATGCCTTTAATCCTTCTCATTCTTGACTTCTAGCCAGACCTGGTTTCAGGTATCCTCGATCTGAAGGGAGTTACAAACAAAACCGCTCTTAAAATCCGACTATCCGTGACCTCCTCCACCATTTGATATCTCTCCATTTGTCCTTTCCTCAATACTAGGAAGTTATTTTCATTATTTTCTACGCTAATACTTAACATTTCGTTTTCTAATGTGATGTCTGTAAATATCTAGAAGCTTTACTACCCAAAGACAAACGCACCAACTCAAATAAAAATATAGGAAAATAACTAGCTAAACTACTAGAATTAGCCAAGTTTTGGACGTTGTAGAATACTTTGGACCACACTGAAACAATAATTAACGAGCGCAAAGAGATCTATCTGTATGCTCTACTTTTTCACGAGGGCATTGGATATTGTATAATTGTAAACCGCGATTCTTGAGCAGTTCGCTGCGTACGTTTGTTGAGGTAATTCGTCATTTTATGCCGTAGTGTCTTTTAAGTAGTGACTGAATCTAATATTATTTGCACTGAATATAGAAATTGTTTTTCGCTTTAGATCATGCGTTTGTGGTATTGTTTTTGAACTCTATCCTCGGTAAATACAGGAGATATTGGCGATACAGGAGGTAGCTTGAAGAGAAGAGTGTATAAACACTCACCTATAGATTGATTTCTCCTGCTTCGGCTGTAATGCACGTCTCGTAACTTATCGATCGTCACTATTATAACAACAGGCCTATATACATTATCAGGATCGAATGCTATCACTATGTACTGCATCCATTTGCCTGTTTTTCAAATATTTTTCTTCACTTATACTGCACTTTGGATTGATTTATCTACTTAGCTTTTAAAACAGTCGTTCACTTTTAGCTTCCGAGCTCTCATACTTCATTTTCCTCATAATAACTGGCCGATCTTTGCGATAGCTTGATGTCTATTCCTACTGAGGATCCACACAGAGAGGTTAAAAAACGCTTATTCCAAACCAGTAATGCACATCGGCTTCAGGGTCTAGCGAGGGGGGGGCAATGATGGATGCACCTATTGTTGGCAACTGGCTTCCATGGAGTTGCATCGCCTAATGTTCCTTCAGTGCCTTGTGAATTAGACCTAAATATTCAAGGTCTCGGTACTTCCGCCTTTTATCTCCAACGGAGCATAGGCCGCCAACCAGTATTCTCTAACCTACTTTGTGCTGGGCCTCCCTTTCTAGTCATATACAATTATCATTCATTCTTTTTTGTATGCTTCCGATTCATGGCGTAATGTGTTGTTCGGTCTTCCTCATTTACTTTGGCTTTGAGGGTTCCAGGTGAGGGCTTGTTTTGTGACGCGTTTGGGTGATTTTCTCAATGCGTGTCCCATCCACCTCCTACGCATCTTCCTGATTTCTTCCACTGGGATCTGGTCTTTTCTCTCTCACAATAGGTTGTTATTGATGGTGTCTGTCCGACGGATCCAAAGTATTTTGCGTAGACAACTCTAAATAGACAAATGTATCTTCTGGATGATGGCTTTGGTAGTTCTCCAAGTTTCCGCCCCATACAGTAAAACCGTCTTAATATTTGTAATAAATTTTGTGACTTAGATGTTAGTTGATAGTCGCTTTGAGTTTCACACATTCTTCAATTGAAAAAATGCAGCCCTTGCTTTCCTGTTCCGCGCCTTCACATCTGCATCAGATCCACCTTGTTCATCAATGTTACTACCTAGGTATGTAAGGGTTTCTACATCCTCCAAGGGATCTCCGTCAAGTGTTATTTGGTTGTTGCATGTTGTGTCGTATCGGAGGATCTTGCCTTTTCTTTTGTGTATGTTGAGGTCTGCTGCTGTTAAACTGGTCGTATTCCCTTGCATTTATTGTTGCATGTGTGACAGAAGAGCCAGATCATCTACAAAGTTCAAGTCGTCCAGCTGCATCCTAGTTGTCCACTGTATACTGTGCTTCCTTCCAGATGTTGACGTCCTCATAGTCCAGTCGATTACTAGGAGAAAGAGAAAGGATGAGAGTAAGAAACCTTGTCTGACACCGGTCTTCACGTCGAACGACTCTATCAGCTGTCCTCCGTGCACGATTTTGCAGTTTAATTCATCATAAGAATTCCATGTGACTTTGACTATCTCCTTAGGCACGCCATCGGATCGAAGATTACTCCATAGTGTTATCCTTTCTCCTAGTCAATGAAAGTGATGTAGTATGGTGATATCCATTCAGTTGATTGCTCCACAGTGATTCGTAATGTTGCAGTTCGGTCGTTACACAATCGATCCTTAAGAAATCCAGCCTGTTGGTCTCGAAGTCGGGCTTCTACGAAGTCCTTCACCCTGTTTAACAATACCCTGTTGAAGACTTTGCCTTGTATTGAAAGAAGAGTGATGCCTCTTTAGTTCTCGTACTTGCCGAGATTGCCTTCCTGAGGTATCCTTCTTTCCAATCTGATGGTACTTGTTCCTCATCCCAAATCTTGTTGAAGAGAATGTGAAATACTTTTGCAGTTGCTTCCACTGCTTTGCCGCTCTTGATTTGTCGAATGACCATGCTCATCTGTTCAATTGTTGGTGGGACAACATTGATTGGGATGTCCGTGGATGCTGCTTCGATATTGGGTGGATTTAGTGGGGCTGGTCGATTGAATAGTTTTCAAAATGCTCTAATCCCCCTATTTCTCCGTCCTTCAATGTTGGTGATGACTTCGCCTCCCTTGCTTTCCTTTGGTCGTTCTGGTTTACAATAGTTTTCAGCGAGCTTCTTTGTTGTATTGTACAATTGTCTCAAGTTTCCTCCTCTTGCAGCCTTTTCCGCCAGGCAAGTCGATTGGAGAACAATGGAACTAAAAGCAGTTACCCAAGGTCTAAGATCGAAGTCGTACTGTTGACTGCAGAGGAGTGTGACAGTAGTAAGGTGTTTCCCTCGGACAACCAGCATCTGCTGCGATGCTGCCTTCTCACAAGGAAGGAAGGGTTAGAAGAGGTCGACCCTAAAAATGTCATACCTCAATACTCAAAAAACCTTTAGTAGAAAGGCCGTGCGTGACCTGCCTGAAGCAGTTTCCCCTTGGGCTCTGCGGTCACGCTCCCAAGACCAACACTAATCTATCTTCCTTTTCATGTCCCTCAAAAAACAACCTTCCACGGTGTGGGCAGCCGAAAAGTCGACAACCACCCTCATACCCATGAAAGCAGACGAGACCAAATCGATCACAATCAAATCCTTCCTACAACTCCTAATAACCCTCTTTTGTCCACGACCAACCCTTCTCTCGTTCCTTTGTAATGGTTGGCATGTGTGTTACAAATGTCCAACCACCGATTGCCTCGACGAGCGATATTTTGTATCGGGTTAGGCTGTATAGACATCTAGGGGCGGCCAAACTAAAACATGGCGGAAATTCATGAAGTCGCTGACAACTGGACTGAGCCATGTTGGTGAGTGTAGTAGACTACCTGGTTGGGGTCCGTAAGGTGATAGTAATCGATGGTTAGAGACCTTGAATGATATGGCTCAACATCGTTTGCAATGGTGCAGGTGCATCCATTGTCTGTCTTCTGTCAAATTCTAATTCCCCCCAATTCCTCATCACCTTTATTTTTTTCTTTCTAAGTTTATTTTACAAGGTACTAGTTGATCTATTGTGTCTCTCATTTCAATTTTTACTCTCCGTAAGCTAATATTGAAGTATGCTAACTAAGACCAATGCAAGTTCATCCCTCATTCGACGTTATCGTTAACTAACCGAATAACTGAAATATATATTATCATGTATAAATTTTCGGATGACGAAAATTTTGTGATATTCTTGTTTGATCGTCACATGACATGCGAACTATGATCTTGCCAAAGTATCCAAAATGAATTAGGGGCTTGTAGAAAATTGTTGAATGAATAGTACTGAATATTAGATGAACTGTAACGATATGGTATGAGTGAATGAATGATACATGCCTACGAAGCAAGATCATTGACCGAAACATCGTCATAAACTAATTTCCAAGACAAGAATAATGCTTGCAAGAATAGGCTCTTTTATGTAATAGAATATGTAATATATTTGTGTACAAGGTGTTAACAGAAATAAACATGATTCAATGTCATAAGCTACTAACGAATATCAGCGTTTTAAATCAATCATTCGTTAATAAATTAACACCTATTTGTTTGACCTAATGCTTGGTCATCATACTTGCTACTAGTGTGGAAGTTATGTTGTTTGGAGAAATGCTACTCATGCATCTTAAGCTATTTCTGTGTACTGCTTCAATTTTTCGTGAGGTTCTGTGGTAGTGTCTGTGATTAAAAGATGTACCAAAGATGTACATTAACCTTATACAAGCTCTCTACTCGAACATCACTGGTCGGGTGAGAGCCTATGGTGAACTGTCATCGGAAGTCTTCACTTCAAGTGGTGTCCGTCAGGGATGTCCACTCTCCCCATTCTTGTTTAACTTTTCCATAGACATGCTTCTAGATATAACATTATCTTCGTCTGAATTTTACAGGAGTAGACCTTCTACCAGAAGATTCATTGGTTGGCTTAGAATATGCCAATGACATAGTTGTACTTGGCCTGGTGACCGACGAAGTTTCAGCGCGGATACAGAAGGCTTGATTGGCTTTCACCAACTTGCGTCAATTATGATGTAGGCGAGATATCCGTTTGCTAACCAAAGGACGAGTGTACTGCACAGCAGTTCGCTCTGTCCTGTTTTATGACTGGAAACATGGCCAGCAAGAGTAGAAGATATTCGTAGGTTACTGGTTTTCGATCATAGGTATCCTCGAAGCATTGCTCGTGTATCATACGTATGCACATCCACCGACTGCCTCGACGAGCTATGCTTTGCGATATAGGAATAGGTTGTAAGATAGCTAGGGGCTACCAAATCAAAACATGGCAGAAATCCATGAAGTCAGTGACAAGTGGACTGAGTCATGTTGGTAGATGTAGGCTATCTGGTTACGGTCCGCGAGATGATAATAATCGATGGTTAGACACCCTCAATGACATGGCTCAAAACCGTTTGCAATGATAAAGGTGCATCCATTCTTTCTTGATTCCTCTCATTTTCTCACTGAATCATACTTGAATAGTATCTTCTAATCCTAACCTCTCCGATTACTTCTAATTCCCTTACTACCTCTTCTACTATTGGATTTGAATTGACGATTACTTCTCTGTGCTGATGTGGTATGGCAACATGAACTGATGTACTTATGTACAAAGTTCTACGTTGCATCTGACTGACTGACTGACTGATTCCTCTCAAACCCTGATCTTTTAAATTTATCATAACCGTTTTTTCTCTTTTTTTTAACTGACTCCTCTGTGGTGTCCATCTCGAATGATTGTTGCTAATATTTCTACTACTATGGGGTTGGAATTGATAATTCTATATGTGTGTGCTAATGTGGTGTAGCAGTCAGTCAGTCAGTTGCAACGTAGAACTTCGTACGTAAGTACATCAGTTCATGTTGCCATACCACATCAGCACAGAGATGTAATTGTCAATTCAAATCCAATAGTAGAAGAGGTAGTAAAGGTATTAGTAGTAATCAGAGAGGTTAGGATTAGAAGATATTATTCAAGAAGTATGATTCAGTGAGATAAGTTTAGAAAGTCAAAAGTAGAGGTGTTGAAGAATCCAGAAGATTAGGATTTGAGAGAACACAAAGAGTAAATGCACCTGCGCCATTGCAAACGATTTTGAGCCATGTCGTTCAAGGTCTCTAACCATCGATTATTATCATTTCGCGCACCCCAATCAGGTAGTCGACAATTACTGACATGGCTAATTCCACTCGTCAATGACTTCATAGATTTCTGCCATGTTTTGGTTTGGCCGCCCCTAACTTTCTTCCAACCTACTCCTACACTACAAAGCGAAGTTCGACGAGGCAGTCGGTGGTTGGGCATACGCAACACATGTTCCAACCACCTCAACTGATGAAGTTTCAACACTTCATCTATTGATCTGCCATTCTTACCTAGCACCCGTGTCCTAATAACAGCGTTGCTCACTGGGGTGTCCCACGATATACGAGCAATACTTCGAAGACACCTATGATCGAAAACCAGTAACCTACGAATATCTTCTACTCTCACTGGCCATGTTTCACAGCCATAAAGTAAGACGGAGCGAACCACTGCGCAGTACACTCGTCCTTTAGTCAGCAAACGGATATATCACCTACGCCATAAGTGACGCAGGTTGGCAAAAGCCAATCGAGCCTTCTGTATCCGTGCCGAGATTTCGTCAGTCACCAGGCCATCGGCACTGATCAGACTCCCAAGATAGGTGAAGCGGTCTACACGTTCGACCACTTCACTCCCTATCACTAGTTCAGGTGCCGATACAACCCAATCTTGAAGCAACATTTTGCATTTCGAGGGGGAAAACCGCATCCCGAACATGCTCGCATTGTTGCTTAGGGTAGTCAGAAGACTGTATTTTGTCAGCGTCTTCACCAAGTAGGACAATGTCATCGGCATATTCTAAGTTAATAAGCGAGCCACCTGGTAAAAGGTCTACTCCAGAAAATTCAGACGAGGATAAGGTTATTTCTAGGAGCATGTCTATGATAAAATTAAACAAGAATGGAGAAAGTGGACATCCCTGACGGACACCACTTGAAGTAAAGAATTCAGATGACAGTTCACTATAAGCTCTCACTCAACTAGTGGTGTTCGAGTAGAGAGCTTGTATAAGGTTAATGTACTTCTTTGGTACACCTTTCAATGACAGACACTGCCACAGAACCTCACAATGCACTGAGTTATATGCCGCCTTAAGGTCCAGGAAAACAACTATTGTAGGACGCTTAAGTGTGTGTTTATGTTCCAGGACCTGTCGTAGTGTGAAGATAAGGTCTACACAACCACATCCAGGTCGAAAATCAGATTGGTTTTCTCGAGTTTGCTCTTCACGAGCTTTCGTTAAGCGTCGAAGTATTATTGAGGCCAATATTTTCAGATAGTAGATTAGTTAGACTTATTCCCCTGTGATTGTGGTATAGCAACTTGAACTGATGTACTTACGTACGTACGTACGCACGCACGAAGTTCTACGTTGCAACTAACTGACTCATTGACTAGTCGGTTTTCACTATACTATCAAACTACTATTGAATGAATATTACACTATCCTCATATCTGTCTACCTTTTTTGAAACTACCTTTTTTTCTCTTGCTTATAGGTACCTTTTCATTAGAGTTACAATGGATTCCAGAGATGAAGTTGTCTTAGCTTTAACCGATGATATGGATACTACTACAGCATCAACAACAAATGGACCACATAGTCCATCAACACGACGTATAGCTATGATTGGTCATTTCACTTTTCGTTCATTAGCTTTAATTATTTATCTATTGTGTGCATGGTTTACAACATCATTTGTCGTTCCATTTATATTCATCCTCGTGTGTTTATCACTTGATTTTTGGATTGTAAAAAATATTTCTGGACGTATTCTAGTTGGTTTACGTTGGTCAAGTTATACAGACGACAATGGTATAGCACATTGGCGATATGATGCACGTAAACTGTCAGCGATTGATTCCGCAGATGTATCGACTTTAAGTCGACGTGAATTAGCTGCTCGTATGACTAGACAACACTTATCTCGTTTATTTTGGATTGGTCTCATTGTTAGTCCAGCAATATGGTTTATATTCTTTTTAGTGTCATTATTTTCACTGCATATACGTTGGGCATTTGTATGCGCTATTGCATTGTGTATGAATTTGGCTAATGTTTATGGGTATCTTCGTTGTTGGATGACTAATATGGATGGAAGTAATAATACTAGTAATACATTAAATATTTTGACAATGCTTAAATCTACCGCTACAAGTTCAATGTTCACGAAATTATCATCGTTATTTCAAACAACATCTAGTATGAAAAAAAACTTATCCACAACTAGCAACAGTAGTAGTAGTAGCAGTGGTCTACCATTAGTTGCCTAACCCTAACAAACAAACAAATCTCTGCCACATTGCTCTATACATAGTGTAAAATACAAACAAAACTAACTAACTGAAATTCAATTTTTTTCAATTATTTCTTACTGTGATAATTTAATTTGAACATTGAACATTCTGATTGTACTTGTTGTGGTTCTTTTATCTGTCACATGCCCCCCAAATTGGTGGTCACTTTATTTAAAGTGTCACAATCTGATGTCAGACAATTAGGCAGATAAATAGATAAGATAGATAGGTAGGTGCACTTGACAAAAGAAAACGGGGGAAATATGCTTTTTTCTATCGTTTTTTAACATTGTTCCTAACAATATAAATAATTTTTCTATTGATTGGTTGCAATCTGTGTATTCAATTCAATTCTTTCTTCCTCCTTTCTCCTTTTTTCATTTATCATGATGTCTGTCATTGATTGATTGTATTTTTATCTTAAATTACTAATATTAATTGAGCGAAAAATAAACAAACTATGTTTTATGTTTTATGCATAATTTTGAACAATAATTCACTCTGTCCTACTATTTTTACGGATAAGAAATATGGCCCGTTAAAGCAGTAGAGAGGACTTTTGGTAGGTAGGTTACACTAGTCTTTGGTCATTAGTGTCTCCGAAGCATCATTGCTCGCGTATTCTTGGACGACTGAGTAAGTAATGTTGTCGTTAGGAAATGAGTTCTAGGTAGGGATGGGGAATCAATAGATGAAGTAGTGAAAGTTCATCAGTTGAGGTGGTGGGGACATGTGTGTTACGTATAGCTAACCACCGATTGCCTCGTCGAGCTATGTTTTGTAGTGTAGGAGTAGATTGGAAGAAAGCTAGGGGTGGCCAAACCAAAATATGGCACAAATCTATGAAATCACTGACAAGTGGACTGAGTCATGTTGGTAGGTGTAGGCTACCTGGTTGGGGTCCGCGAAACAAAAGTCACCAACGGTTAGAGACCTTGAACGACATGGCTCAAAATCGTTTGTAATGATGCAGATGCATCCACTTTTTGTGTTCTATGAAATTCTAACCTTCTGAATTCCTCATAATCTCTACCTTTCTCCTTCTAAATTTATCTCATTGAATTATACTTTCCGAGTGTTATTTTCGCTCCCTAATCTTTTCCATTACTGCTAATACTTCTACTATCGCTATCACTGTTGGATTTGAACTGACAGTTGCATCTCTGTGCTGACGTGGTATGGCAACCTGAACTGATGTATACTTATGTACGAAGTTCTGCGTTGTATCTGTCTGTCTGTCTTATTATGCATAACTTTTACAAGTTTGCATAGTTTTCCTTGTTTATTTTTTTCAAAGTATTTGTGTGTTTCCTCATTGCCTGTCCTGAACCCAATGCTATTTTGGCGGGGGTTTGCAGTTTGAATCTCAATAAACCTATGTCAAATTGGAGAAAAACTGGAAAAGAAATGATTTTTCAATTAGAGTTATGGAGATTAGCGTTTGTTGTATATTTACACACGCACACACACCATTAGGAACCTGGAAGTACTGACTGGCGTCTGTTTCGTCCTGATGGCAGTGTGCATCCACGACTCCTGTACCTGGCAAGATTCGAACCTTCGGTCTTGCACGTGAACGCCTAACCTCTAGATCACTGTGTTAAAAAAACACTAATCTCTAGAACTCTAACTGAAAAAAATCGTGAAATGTGCTCACTAGTAACTAGCGTCGTAAGCGAAATTCTCGGAATTCTAGTGAGAAGATGTGACCAGTGGAGTTCACCTTTGTCTGGTGTAGGCAGTAACTACCAAAGATAATTGAGTGAAGTGGCGCCAAGTCTGTGGATTAATACCGTCTGTTGAGTTGAAGTCATGTTGATAGGTGAGAATTATTTGGTTAAAACCTGAGCGATACTTGTTAGTCAGCTATAATGTAGAACTTCGAACGTGTACGTACATCAGTTCCAGTTGTTATACTGCATCATCATACAGAGATGCGATTTTCAGTTCAAATCTCATAGCAGTAGAGATAGTGGAAGTATGAGCGGTAATGGAGAAGATTAAGGTTGGAAGATATTATTCAGAAACTGCAATACAGTGAAATAAACGTAAAAAGAGAAAGATAAAGGTGATGAAGAATCCAGAGGATTAGAATTTTAGAGGATACAAATAATAGATGCACCTGCGTCTTTGCAAACGGTTTTAAGTCATCTCATTCCAAGGTCTCTGTTACAAACGTACGTCAACACGTCGTCATATTGATATGCTTGAACTATTATGAGTTCACCTAAGTCAGTAAACGAGAGAGCGAAACAATGATCCAGTGACACGATTGGCTACTCTAATCCAATCGTCCCAAATCCCCATTGAATAGAAGAAGAAGAAGACTTGATATGAAGTAGAACATGTATTCTACAAGCATCCAGAAAATACCATGTCCGAGTCCAGAAGAGGCTAACGATCTGGGTCATAAAACGTTACAGAAACAAAATTGAAGTATGTGACATTGATAATTAGGACGACCAATAAGAACTGACCAATAGAATTAAACTTACAAATAATTCTCTTGGGATATTGGATGATAATTCTAAGTCTCTAACCAACGATTACTATAATCTCGCGGACTGCAACCAGGTAGTCGACATTTACCAAAATAACTCAGTTCACTAGTCATTGACTTCATGGATTTGTGCCATGTTTTGGCTTGGCCGCCATAGCTTTCTCCTAACCTATTCCTACACCGCAAAACATAGCTCATTGAGACAGTTGGTGGTTAGGCATACGCAAAACCTGTCTCAACCATCTTAACTGATGAAGTTTCACTACTTCATCTTTTGGTCTGCCACCCTAAACCAGTACCCTTTTCCTAACATTAGCATTGCTTACTCGATAGTCCTAAGATAAACGAGCAATGCTTCGAAGAATTCTATGATCGAAAACCAGCAACCTACGAATATTGTCTACTCTTAATGACCGTGTTTCACAATCATAAAGTAGGACAGAGCCAGCCGTTGCACAGTACACTCGTTCCTTGTTTAGCATGCCCTCACCATAAGGGATGGAAGTTGGCAAAAACCAACCGAGCGTTTTGTGTCCGTGCTGACGTTTCGTCAGTCACCAGGCCATCGAAACTGGTGAGACCCTCAAGATTTTAGATAGAGGTCAACGCGCACAATTACTTCACTCCCTATCACTAGTTCCAGTGCCGATGCAAGTTAATCCTAAAGCAGCATCTTACATTTCGAAAGGGAGAATCTCATCCCGAACATGCTCGCATTGTTATTAAGGCCGGTCAGAAGACTGCATTTTGTCAGCGTCTTCACTGTCATTGGCACATTGTAAGTCAACCAGCGAGTCTGCTGGTTGCGGGTACACGTCTGAAAAGTCAAACGAAGATATTGTTATCTCTAAAAGCATGTCTATGGCAAACTTAAACAAAAATGGGGAGAGTGGACATCCCTGACGGACACCACTTGAAGTGAAGACTTCCGATGACAGTTCACCATAAGATATCACTCGACCAGTGGTGTTCGAGTAGAGAGATTGTATCAGGTTAATGTACTTCTTTGGCATATCCTTTAATGACAGACACTGTCACAGAACCTCACGATCCGCAGAGTCAAATGCTGACTTAAGGTTGAGAAATACAACTACTGTCGGACGCCTCAATGTGTCTGTGTTATTTTAGTACCTGACGGAATGTGTTTATGATGTGTATACATCCACGTCCAGGTTTGAAACTAGTCTGGTTTTCTCTAGTTTGCTCTTCACGAGCTCTAGTTAGGCGTCGATCTATGAGTGAAGCTATATTAATTAAACTGATTCCTTTGTGGTTATTACAAGAGGACTTTTGTCCAAAACAAATGGCATATAAGTATAGTATTCCAACTCGTTTTTTAAACTTTTAACAGGGTTTTTTAAAATAACCACAGCGTTTTTTAAAATTTTTTTGAAAAAATAAAATAAGAACTACTTTTAATTAAAATCTTATTTAGCCATCGCTTTTAAACAATTGCGACGTACGTGTCTTGAATAATCTTGTAAATCATCCCTGGTTAATTGATTTACAGAATCTTTTTCAAAGTAATCTGAAGTCTATAAATTATCCTTCTTATATAGATTCAAGAGAAAGGCCTATAGAAAATATGTTTTCTATTTTTTCTCGAATTTCTACCATCGTTATTAACGGGTTTAATTCTATATCAATTCTTCAACAAAATTGATATATAATATCACCGCATATCTTCTTATATGATGGTTTTCCTGTTTTTTTCTTCTCAACTCGCGATTCCTTTTTATACAACCTTATAATATTTGTAGCGGCCTGATATATAGTTTACATCTGTAAGAAATGCCGCATCCTTGACGCTGTTGTTGTCCATCTTCAATAACTTTTTTATATAAGGCTTTTTCTTTTTTCATTCGAAATCAAGTTGTTTTTTCTATTTATATATTTCTGACATTCTAAGGATTATAAAAAATTTTAAAAAACACTGTGGTTATTTTAAAAAACGCTGTAAAAATTTAAAAAAATTTTTTTTGGTTATTTTAAAAAACCCTGTGAAAAGTTTTAAAAAACGAGTTGAAATACTATATATTATTGGTCACTGACTGACTATCACTGCCTTGTAGATTCGACCTTGAGGATTGGTCCCCTCTAAGAAAATCACCTAATTCGATTTTAACATCCAAACAGTATCCCCTAACCCTAACCGACAAAATTCAATGATATTTAGGTCTTCCTTCATATCAAGATTTGTGTGCTTCATCAAAATGATAAAATGAAATTCTTGAATTTTTTTTAAAAAAATGTTTATTTCTCATTATTTATATTTTGAAAAATGCTCATCATTAATTATGTTTGGCTTAGAAAGAAACATCAGTAGGATAATTGTACTGTACTGTACTGTCTCTCTCTTTCTATTGGTTTCAAGAATCAATGTGTAAAGCTTGTGCAAAACTGTTTGTTTGTGCGTGTGTGTGTGTGTGGTGTGACAATTGAACACATCGATGTAAGTGAAAAAATATACAAAAATACGTTGTATAATGCAAAAAATTGTAAAATATTTTTTTTAAAAAAAAGAACAGAAAAAGAAAATTAAGTCTATTATAACAAATCGACCATTCATATTGTTTGAATGTTCAATATAGACAAATAAAAATGCAATTGTAACATAGTGATTGAAATTCAATGTTCAATGTTGAAAAAGAAAAGAAAACACTTTGGGGAATTTTCATTTTATAAACTATCATTCATCATTATATTTTATATTTATAGTTTAATTTGATTTGTTTTTTTTCTGGCTGAGTTTTTTTTTAATCAGCTTGATAATTGGTGTTGTGCTGTTGTTCTTTCTATTTGTGTTGATATTTCAATCTAGGTAAAAGGTAGAGAAAATACAAATAATTTTGATAAGAATTGATTATATACACTTGATACTTGTTTTTCTTGTAATTAAGGTGAATTTGAAGAAGATTGTATTATTTTCATAATAGAGATCATGAACTCAGTCAGTCAGTCACAAGGTAGAACTTCGTACGTAAGTTCATCAGTTCAAGATACCATACCACAGCAGACTTCTCATAGTGGTAGATACAGTAGAATTATTAGCGCGGTAATGAAGAGGATTAAGGTTCGAAGAAATTATTCAAGAAGTCTAATCCAGTGAAATAAATTTAAAAAGAGAAAGATAAAGGTGATGAGTAATTCAGAAGATTAAGATTTGAGAGAATACATAGAATGGATGCACCTGAGCCATGTCATTCAAAATCTCTAATCATCGATTCCAATTTTCTTACGGAGACCAACCAGATAAGTAAGGTGAAGTGTGACATTTCAAGGGTTGACCTTTTCTAACCCTCTCCCTTCCTCTTGAGAAGGCAGCATCGCTCCAGATGCCGGTTGTCCTCGGTAAACAAACGTTCTGAATTGCTCATGACCGTTGTTTTCTCTTTTTTTTTAATTGATTCCTCTGGGATATTCTTCTGGAATGATATCTTTGAAACCAAAATCTTCATTACTACTAATGTGGTGCTGTGGTGCGAACTACTTATAAGTAGTATATAACGTGAGTGTCAACGTAAAGTCTGGTAGCATAATATGGGGGGAAGATCAAGAAAGGAAGAGTTAGAAAACAATGGAATTTGTATGAAACGCATGAATAGTGACAATCGATTGATGTTTGACAACAGGAACAGTCCAGTTCCATAGGATGAACTGATATTTTGCAAATTAACGATTTACGATATGGTTTTCCAATTTTACTGAGTAGCTCTGTAATTTTCATTCATTACAATTCGGTTGCCCCACCCTGTGTTCTCATTCATTACACTAATACTCCTCCTACTACCTCTACTACTATGGGATTTAAATTGGAAATTGCATCTGTCTGTGCTAATCGGGTATGGCAAATTGAACTGTTGTACCTACGCACCAAGTTGACCAAGCTGACTGACTACAGTTCCATGTTGGCCAATGGCCAAGATTTCGTTCATAAGACGAGATTTCCTTCAGAACGCAGGAGCCCACATGAGATCAGAGTTCTCCTATTTCTCTAAGTGGATCTTCTGTACTGGTTAGCTCAGTTTAAGCTCTAGTCAAGCAATTGCTTTTCTTCGTCTCAATTTCAGAGACAACACTCCGGCTATGGTAAGGCGATGAATGGGACTTCCTTAGTAGTAGTAGCAATATACATGTGACAACATTTTGTAGTTGAATAATAGACTTCGCACTGTGGGCTGTGCCAGAAGAGCATTATTAGAAGTCTGTAATTTAGTGTGATTGAGTAATTCAAGTGTATTTTATCTGTACTCTTTTATGTCAAGCCCGCAGAACTTGTCTAAGCCTTCAGACAAATTCACTAATCCATTCTGTCCGAGTCATCATCATTCTCTCGTCCATTGATCTTGTCACCCATTCGTTTTTATCTTAGTTGTTTCTATTCGTGTGTGTGTGTGTCTGTACACCGCTTACTTCGATCATTACATGTCTGGCTTACTTTGTCAGACTATAAAAATACTGAGTCATGCTTTATCGCATGGAATCGGCTCATCGACCTTCTCCACTTCACTTCACTTTACTTTCAAATTCTTCCTTCCCCTATCTGCCTACAATAACGATCACATGAAATAAACTTATCCGTTGTTGGCTTCTTATTACCGCGGTCGCACAAACAGGATTCGCATTTAGTATGATCTACTCAAGTATAAAATTTATACATTACTCTAGATTATCAAAGTAGAATATGTATTGATTTAAACTGTACGCTTGAACAATACTTCTTGAATTGAATCTTATTGTTTTATGATGTTTAGTTAAAAGTACACTTATAAATTTGTGGCATCAATCATGTAGCGCATCCAAGTGAAATTAAATTCCTAAGTTTTTGATTTGATTAATTTAAACAAATCATTCAAAAATCAATCATGGAATATGATACATTTCAGGAATAATAATAAATCGATAACATGTCAGTCAGATGCAACGTAGAACTTCATACGTAAGTACATCAGTTCATGTTGCCGTACAACATTAGCACAGAGATGTAGTTGTCAATTCAAATCCAATAGTAGTAGAGGTAGTGAAGGTATTAGAAGTAGTCGGAGAGGTTAGGATTAGAAGATATTATTCAAGAAGTATGATTCAGTGAGATTAGTTTAGAAGGTCAAAACTAGAAGTATTGAAGAATCGAGAAGATTAGGATTTGAGAGAACACAAAGCATAAATGCACCGGCGCCATTGCGAACGATTTTGAGCCATGTCATTCAAGGTCTCTAACCATCGATTATTATCATCTCGCGGACCTCAACCAGGTAGTCGACAATTACCGACATGGCTAAGTCCACTCGTCAATGACTTCATGGATTTCTGCCATGTTTTGATTTGGCCGCCCCTAATCAAAACATGGCAGAAATCGATAACATGAATTTAAAGACATATTGAACAATTTAAATTGTGAAGTAGTAAAATAAAAAAGGGTAAAATAATTAAAAGTAACATTTCTGATTAATTTATTCAGATCCAATCAAGATAGTTGAGCAAAGATTAGTTCAGCTTAATGACATTCTTAAATTAATAACATTTAACAAGACAGAAATATGAACTACCCAACAAAAAATATATGAACCTAATGTACCGGTTAGACTAATAGAATCATGAATCGATGAATGTTAGATCACTATTAGAAATCTAGAAGCACTCGACGGCCATTTCGTCCTAATTTGTGACTCATCAGCAGTGCGGATCAACGACATCCGCCTTACAGGAATCGAAATCAAGACCTTTGGTCTCATGCGCGAACGTTCAACCTCTAGAACACTGACGTAGTAGTATCCAACGGTTTTCATGTTTGACTGTGATCAATCCACGGTCTTGCGCCACCTCATCCACTATCTCTGGACAGTAGTACTGTTTCACATACAAACAGGGTTGACCTCTCTCACACTAGAACCGGAAGAAATTTCCTTACGAAGTCAATCACTAGTGAGCAATATAGAATTGTGAAGATTATTGAATTTCATCACCTTGAAATCATAAAATCGATCATTTTTTTAAGTTGTCATTAGAACTTTGAAACCACAGTCATCCCGTGATCATTTGATTATCGGTCATCGACGATCCTCTTTATATGAATGATAACATTTCTGGTATTATACGATGTATAAAATATGTACACTGACATTTACTGATTCATATATTCTCGGTTTTCTATCATACGTGTCCTCGAAGCATTGCGTAAGCAATGCTGTTGTTAGGAAATCGGATCCCCCTAGGTAAGGATGGCAGATCAATAGATGAAGTAGTGAAACTTCATCAGTTTAGGTGTTTGGGACATGTGTTACGAATGCCTAACCACCGTCTGAACCGTCAAGTTATGTTTTGTAGTGTAGGAGTAGGTCGGAAGAAAGCTAGTGGCGGCCAAACCAAAATATGGCAGAAATCCATGAAATCACTGACAAGTGGATTGAGTCATGTTGGTAAATGTAGACTACCTGGTTGCGGTCCGTGAGATAATAATAATCGATGATTAGAGACCTTGAATGACATAGCTCAAAATCGTTTGCAATGGCGTAGGTGCATTCATTATTTGCGTTATCTCAAATTCTAATCTTCTGAACTCCTCATCACCTCTATCTTATTGTTTTTAAGTTTCTTCCACAAGATTCTACTGCTTGAATAATATCCTCAAGCCCTCCCAATCTCTTTGCTGCTTTACGATTTAAATTGAAAATTCGATCTCTTTTTTGTGTCTAATGTGTTATGACAACATGAACTGATGTGTAAGTTCTAAGTTGCTATTGATTGATTGATTGATCGATATTCTCAGATTAGAAATCATCAAATCAAAATCCGAAATTTATCTTATTCCGCCATGTTTTTTGTTGTTCTCCTTCCTAGTCAAACACAAAATCAATTAGACAATTAAAACAAAACTCAACAAACTGAAATCACACAGCAAAACAAACAACTTACTTCAATCATGACTACTTCTGCCCTCTTCATCATCATTCCATTTCATCTCATCATACTGATTAGATAATTGAGTTTCATTGATTTGTAAAGCAGCTATTGCTGACAAATTCTTATTGATTATACTGTTGATGGAATGTTTCTCACTATTGTTCACAACATTGTCAATACAATTAATCCTAATAATATTATTGTAATTATTGATAGGTTGATCAGTTGATTGGTTGGAAGTGGTTGTAGTAGGAGTAGTAGAAGTAGTAGTATTAGTACTAGTAGGGAATTGATTGACATCATTTTGAAATCTAATATAATTATCGTTATTATTATTATTACTATTATTATTATCATTATGACCATTAATTCCAATTAAATAATTATAATTATCCAATAAAGTTTTAACACAATCAGGAAATACATTTGTTTTACTATTTACATATAAATTTTTTAACCAATTATAATTAATTTGTGTATAATGTGTATAATCTGTTAAATCAGATTGGCTTTGTTCTGGTAATAATAAAGAATGATTATTATTGTTATGATTATTATTATTGTCATAAATTTGATGATTTGATTGTATACTACTTAAATTAGTTTGAGTAGATGTTAATGGTAGTGTGGAATCAGTTAAACAAGTTGTTAAAAATTCTAATGCATTATTTGATGTAATTTGTTGTGTAAATTTATATGAACGTAGTTCAGGCTGTAAAACAAAAAAAATAAAAGAAACAAGAAATTATAAACGTCAAAACTGATAATGATGAAGCCCTCACTTGGAATCCTCAACGTGTTAGGATTAAAGGAAGGCCAAGGAACACATTACATCGAGAGAAACGGAGACAGACATGAGGGTAGAATTGGAAAGGGAAACCTAGGACAGAGTAGCCTGGATAATACACTGGTCAGCGGCCTATGCTTCACTGGGGGTAACAGGCGTAAGTAAGTAAGTAAGAAGGATGAAGTAGAGCTTTACGAAACGAGGTTAACCGTTCAAGAGCAAGACAGGAAGTCGTGGGTCTGAATCCTGAGAGTAGTAACAGTTGTGGATGTGCGCTGCCACTGATGAGTAGTTCCATACCAGGACGAAACGGTCCTCAAAACATCGCTTCCATGTTTGTTTCTAATGACGATCTAACAATGATCGGTTCATTATTTCTGTAATAGAGATAATTGTTTCGCCCAAGGTTAAAAAACGAATCTAATAAGAAGAGTTAGAACACAATGGAATTTGTATCAAACGCATGAATAGTGACAATGGATTGATATTTGGCAACAGGAACAGTCCAGTTCGATATGATGAACTGATATTTTGCAAATTAACGATTTACGATATGGTTTTCCTATTTTACTGAGTAACTCTGTAATTTTCGTTAGATACAATTCGGTTGCCCCACCTGTGTTCTCTTTCACTACACTACTACTATTGCTACTATTTATGCTACTCTGTGGGATTCGACTTGACAATTTCTGCTCTTTATGCTAATATCCTATCATAACTTGAACTGATGTACGTTTTCATCATACATGTCAACTGACTAACTGACATATGCGTACAAGTTTAAAAACTAATCTCCTCATTAGAAGAAATACCATTAATATTCTATTTTTAAATTAAGTATACATTGAACTGTCACTATCCATTCAAACTTTACATCAATAAATCTCGATTTAAATGATTTCAGTTTTATTGAAATCATGTTTCAATCATTGTTAGACCACTATCAGAAACCTGAAACCATTAGCGATTAGCTTTGCTATAAATATCACGGAGTTTTCGTATGAAGTCGTGTCCAGTGGAGTTTAAATTAGGTCATGTATGAGGCAGTGACCTGTCGAAGACATTAAGTGAGGCTGAACCATAAGCTTAGATTGACTGAAGTTAAACATGAACACTGTTGAATGCTGCTGGTTCATTTGTCTAGGGGCTTAAGCATGTTAAGCACGTTAGACTGAATGTCCTTATTACAATAGGCGCTTGAGGGCACTATGATGCACTCTCCTGATGAGTTCCATACTAGGGATGAAACGACCATCCAGTGCTTCCTGGTTTCTAATGGCTATCTAACAATGATTGATTTTTCGATTTCAATGAAAATCAACAATCTCCATAATTCTATGATTTAAAATGAATAACTATTTAATTTTTAATAATAAAAACGGTGATTAGATTGGAGTTGAAAGTTGAAAAACCTCAAAGCATTTTAGCTTACACTAGTTGTTCAATGAAATTCTGTTCTACACATTTGAAATCATCAATCAATCATTGTTAGACCACCATTAGAAACCTGGATGCACTGGACAGCCGTTTCGTCCTGGTATGGGACTCATCAGTGACAGTGCGCATCCACGACTCCTGCTCCTCGCAGGATTCGAACCCGGGACCTTTGGCATTGTAGGCGAACGCCTTACCATCGGACCACTGGGCCTGCACTCAACGGTGTTAATGTCTAACTCTAATTGATCTACGGATTTTGCGCGACCTCACGCATTTGTCTTTGGTAGTTACTGCCTACACCCGACAGGGTTGAACTCCATTGGTCACGTCTTCTCAACTAAAACTCCAAGAATTTCCTCACGAAGCTAGTCACTAGTGAGCACTGTTACGATATTTCGGGCCACAGTTTTGGAGGTTTGCATTTTTACACATTTGAAATCATCAATCAATCATTGTTAGACCACCATTAGAATCCTGGAAGCACTGGACGGCCGTTTCGTCCTGGTATGGGACTCATCATCTATTCGTCTGAACGTCTAGAATACTGAAGTACAAGTGTAATTTTTGATATCACAGATATAATACCAATAATAGAACAGAATTGACTACTTTTTTGTTCAAGCATTTTAAGATTTAAAATTGTGCATCGTTATTACTTAATTACGAGTTGGATTTCAAAGGGAATGGGTTTCTCTAACCTTTACGTCTAACACTCCTCTTCATTTATCCGCGATTGGGATTGGCGGTAACCTTCGAATGGCCCTCGAAAGAGTTTAAAATGGTGTATAGAATAAGACAGTTTTTCCCATTTAGAAAACGTTGAATTTATCGTAATTTTTTTTTGGATTCTCTCCTCAATCACTTACAATTGTATAATCTTAGTTCTAACTATTAAAACAAAACTGCTGTACATATTGTTTATTGAATATGCCAAGAATAATTTGAGTTCAAATGTCAAGAAAGACTAATTGTAAAGATATTAGAATATGAACAATTTAAAATTAGTAGGATATTTTCGCTCATTTATAAGTTTTAAAAGTTTCGAATATTCTAGAAAAACATGGAAACGAAAGAAAAAACGTTTTTCGAAACAGAACTTAAATTAGGGTGGTGTTTTGTTCTCTGAGCTACGGATGTTTTGGTTGTGAAGCATTCATTGTTCTTCTTAAATTGAACAACATCATCATTAGCACAAACTTCAGATAGCCGATGTGAAGCATTCGAATTTCTCCACGCGTTTGACCTGTCTGTCCTATGTTTGTCTGACTATATATTCTTAGCCATGCTCTATCTCTTGGAGTTGGCTCAACATCCTTCTCCAATTCACGTCGCTTTGTTCGTTTTATTCACTACTTCTCCACTTCGCTTTGTGGTGTGTCCCAAATAACCATATTCATCACTACGAGTTCACCTTCTGATTTATAAACCGTCAGACGCTACTTTGTAACGATTGTTTAGACGAACTAATAACGAGGTTTAAGAACACGCAGTAAGTAAATCGGTCACCAAAGCTTCAATCATTCAGAAAATGGGAAATAAACCTAGAGTTGATTATTCAAGCAATCAAAATTACGCTACACATAAACTTACCATTATAAATAAATAACGATTAGGTGTTGTTTTCATTTCACTTATAGTGACACTGATTTCTTTAAAAGTTGGTCTCAAATTTGGATCTTCATGCCAACCTATTTTGAAGTTAGTTGTAAAAGTAAAAAAAATACCGTGAAAGTTACGCTTATTTTGAAAATAATCACTCATGTTCAAGTTTCAATTGATGATAGTGATTAAAACAAAACAGATAATAATTGTAATTGGTCAACTTGAATAAAATCTAAGATTCGTAATGATAACTACTCTATACATCGCCACATTGCTTGTTATCGCAAAACAAACTTACACTATCCGATTTATTGTAGAGAAGTGATCATTAAATTGTTGAGTTTAGAGTTTATTGTCTCCTCCTTTCAATAAATAGATTATGTTAGCGAAATAATTGAGTCAGTAAGCTACAACGTAGAACTTCGTAAATAGGAACGAGAGTTCCAGTTACTTTACCATATCAACAGTACATAGAGATGCCAATTATCAATTCAAATGCCATAGTAGTTTGGGTAGTAGACGTATGGAGAAGGTAAAGTTTTCGACGTATGATTAAGAATCCAGAAGATTAGGAATTTAGGAGAACATAAAGAATGGGTGCGCCTGAGCCATTGGAAATGATTTTCAGCCATGTCATTCAAAGTCTCTAACCATTGGGTACGACTGTCTCGTGAACCACAACCAAGAGGGTGGTAATCTACACCTACCAAGATGGTTCAGTCTACTTGTCAGTGACTTCATGGATTTGTGCTATGTTTCGGTTTGGCCGTCCCTAGCTTTCTTCTAGCCTACCCCTACACTATAAAGCGTAGCTCATTAGAAAGAAACCTCGAAGCTGCTTTTTAATAACCCTCATACTAAATCTACATGACAACTTGAACATAAGGAAGTGCAAAACAGAATACTAGTGACTAGGATTCATTTAATTCGCACATCTTGAGGGAAGCACAGAATGAAGTGTATGATTAGGATGCAGCTGGACGATCTGGACTTCACAGATGATATAGCACTCCTATCTCACACACCACAACGAATCCAGGAAATGATGGCCAGTGTACCAGCAGCCTCTTCAGCAATGGGTCTCAGTATATACAAGAGAAAAAGTAGGATCCTCTGATAAAATACAACATGTACACCAACAAAATCACACTTGACAGAGAAACTTTGGAATATGTAGAAACATTTACATTTCTGGGCAGCATCATTAACAGACAAGATGGATCTGATATAGATGTGAAGATAGGGATTAACAAAGCAAGAGCAGTATTACTACAATTGAAGAACCTCTAAAACTCAAAACAACTATTAATCAACATCAAAGTTACCATTTTCAATACGAACGTCAAAACAGTCCTATTTTATGGAGCTGAAAGTTAGAGAACCACAAAAGCCATCATCTACAAGATAAGGGTATGTATTAATAGCAGTCTACTCAAGATAATTCATATTTGTTGGTCAGACACCATGAACAACAACCTACTGTGGGAAAGAACAAACCAGAATCCAGATAAAGAAGAAATTAAGAAAAAGCATTGGAGATGGATGGGACATACAACGAGAAAATCAACCAACTGCATCACGAAGAAAGCCTTAACTTAAAATCCTCCAGGCCAAAGGAAAAGTGGAAAACCAAACAACACATTACTACGAGAACTGGAAGCAGACATAAAAAGAATGAACAGTGATTGGGTAGAACTGGAATGGAGTGCACAGGACAAAGTAGGTTGGTCAGCCTATGCTCCATCATGGGTAACATACGTAAGTAAGTAAGTTGACAAAAGGTAAATAGTACGGTGGGAATAAGAAAGTGTGTGCTGCTTGCCTTTAAAACTAACGAATAGTTTTTACAGATTCATTAGGAAATATATGAGGTAACTAGAACTTGTCAGGTAAATTACTCTCACATGAATTGGATTACTCTATTACTACTCTATTTTTTACTAAGAAGTTACTTAGTTTTGTGATGAAGTTTTGTTGTCTGAACTGAATTTTTTGGTTTGCGGAACTAAACATATCATTCCATAGGGACAACACATTCGATTGGAACAATGTTGAAATACTAGATAGAGGTAGTAGTACAAAGAACACTAGAGAATTTTTAGAAGCTCATAGACAAACAATAAAAAAAACAGATCAAAGGAGGATCCAATCAAAATAAAGATATAGACATTGACAGGTTAAAGGTCAATAATAACCAATCAGGATCAAGGTCAACAGGACAAGCTACAAGTCATACATGAAGAAATTCGATTCGAGTTCACTTCTCTACCTGAAGTTGATGCTGATGATGTTGTGGCTCAGTAAAACAATGAATGCTCTACAATCACTTCACTTCACTTCAAAGAGTGAAACTCTACGATAATCATCCACTGGAGCTACAAATTCTTTCCACCATCTTAAAATTACCTGATTATTAATTCCAGTCAGCAAGAATCAACTGTTATTTGTGAATGAAATTTAAAAAAGAATTATTGACAGGAGAAAAAAAAACAGTTTTTATAAATCACTAAAACACCATAAAAAAAAACATACATTGTAACATTAAACAATAAAAATCAAGACTTGTTGTTTCAGGTTGTGGTAAACGATTGCCTTTCTCTAAAAAATCCAATAAATCTTTTGCATGAATATTTTCATATGGTCGATGTCCAAATGTACACATTTCCCATAAAGTAATACCTAATAAGTAGAAAGATAAAAGTACACCTTTATAGTGAACACTGAATAATTTAGGTAGGTTGGGGAATGTGAACACATCTAGACAGGTAAATATTTACACATTTTTGAAACCATGAATCGATCAATGTTAGACCACCATTAGAACCCTGGAAGCACTGGACGGCCGTTTCGTCCTGGTATGGGACTCATCAGCAGTGCGCATCCACGACTCCTTCAACACGCAGGATTCGAACCCAGGACCTTCGGTATTGTACGCGAACGCCCTAACCGTTAGACCACTGAGCCGGTATCTAACAGTGTTAATGTCTAACTTGATCAAATTCACGGAGTTGCGCAACCTCATACACAGTCTTCGGTAGACACTGCCTACACCCGAACAGGTTGAACTTCACTGTCCAGTGCTTCCAAGTTTCTAATGGTGGTCTAACATTGATCGATTCATGGTTTCAAAAATGTGTAACTTACCAATCTTCACAACCCCTGTAAGGTAAATATTTATCAGTACAGTGCATGATACAAATGTGTATTGAGCTTAGATATTGAACTGCATTACAATGATAAAATGAATAAGTATGAATTTGAGATCGGATATGCGTACATCATTTCAAAATGCCAAACCACATTAGCACAGAGATGCGATTGTCATTCTAACCATCGATTGTTACCATTTTACTGGAAAGTGAAGTATTGGATGTATCTTTATTGCTGTGAATAACTTTTTAATCAAACCATCCCTAATTTTTAATCAATAGTAGGAGTTATTTCACTGATATCGACTAGATTTATATTGTTCAAATCAGAAGTCAACAACTTTATTGACTGACATCACTTCATAGTTTTGCAGTCACTTAGCTTTCTCCAAACCAATTTTAATTCCATTATACATGTGTCGTTGAAGTAGTTGTTAGTGGTTGGGTTTAAGTAATACATACTACAATCACCAAAAAATAGACAAAGATCATAATTCTAACAATTGGTTTGCCCCCACCTTGACCTCATACGCAATATCTAACCCTACTCACTTGGTTGTTCCATGAGATGTGAATAATACTTAACGATATTTATGATTAAAACCCAAAATGTAAGGCATACCATCTAGTTTCGAAGATCATGTTTTAGAGCTATATAGTAATACAGCTTCAGATTACTGGGAAGTACAAGCACTGTTTATTAATTGGCAGGCAGATGATTCGCATACTGCACAAGTAGTATAAGTTCCCAAAGTTTCAGACAAGTTATCTAAATTAGTGTCAAGATTTCACTAGACGCTAATCCACTAAGGCTGATCAAATGTCCAAGATAAGAGAAATGGTTAACGTATTTAATTAGTTCACTCTCTACTATTAGTTCATGCGTTGACGCACACTAGTCAGTCCTGAGTCAACATTTTTTACATTGACAGGAAGACAAATTCATCCGAAACATGCTTACACTGTCGTCAACGGTGATCAGAATACTCTAGTTTTTGATTAATTTTTCTTTCATAAAACTAAAACCACATCATAACTCCGCTTATAGTCCCTTCGGGGCTACTGCCGGTCCCAGGCCCGGATAAAGGAGCAGGGGTTGGACATGGGGTTGGCACTCCCATCCCAACTAAAAACTAACTTGACAAAAAAAAATCGTTAACCAGAAAAAATAATTCAAAACTAAAAATCACATCATCACCTCGAATTCAAACTTTACATATGATTCTTCTAATGAAAGATCAATCTCTTCAAAAGGTAAATAACAAATGTCTAGTATTTAGAATTCAAGAAACTAGTTACAGCAAGCTTTCCACTTCAAGAATTCTACTGTCAACTGGTAATATTTTGTGTAAAAAAACTTATCCAGTTTTAGTAAATTCAATTATATTCCCAAAAATAATTTGTTCTGGTTTGCGTTTTTGTAATTAAGTTGGTTTTTCTACCAGATGGGGTCACTAACCCTACGCTCAGCCTTCATCTGGGTTTAGGACTGGCAGTAACTCCAGAAGGCCTCCAGATGGAGGAAGATCAAAGAACACATTACGTCTAAAAGTGAAAGCAGATATCAAAAAAAGTGAACACCAATTGGGTAGAACCTGAAAGGAAGACCCAGGACAGAGTGTTGTACACTGACACTACTATTCAGTAATATTTTTCTTATTTATATTAAGTCATTAGAGGGTAGTTAAAGTTATTAGGTCTTATTCAAATCATGAATTAATCAATGTTAGACAATAAAATAATGGCTGCGTCCAATTGTGAATTGATTGGAATTATTAAACATCAACACCGTTAGATTGTATATAAATAGGTTAAGAGTTTACATGTGAGATCGATGGTTCTGAATTCGATTCGTAGCACGTACTAATAAATATGTCGAGCCCACATAGTTTGTCTCAGATTTTGAACAAATCAATTAATCCACTCTTGAGTTATTTACATGTCTATTAATCGCGCATAACATGAGTTGTTTGTATTTGAGTGTATGTGTTCATGCTTACTCCCTTCCTCAGTTTGCTTCACTTTGTTTGTACGCTTTTTATTATCATGTCTGTATCTGCATGAAATAAATTAACCCACAAAACCGTATTCGGCTTCTTATCTTCGCCAACACACAAACAAGGTTCGCTCAAGTATGATAATACGGAAATTGAAGGGAAGATTGATTTCACAGCATATTTAGTTATCTGTAAATATCGGAGTCACAAATCGTGGGCCACTTAAATTGGTGAACCGTACGTACTTCAAATCATTCGCAACCAATAAAAAAAATTCCCACTTGAGGTATGATTAATTCAAAATGTTCAATTTGTTTTAATATCAATCAATGAAGATCAATTCATCATCATAAAAATAAAACCTCACCATATGCCCATACATCAGATTTACTCGAAAATATTCTATCTTGTATCGATTCAATAGCAAGCCATTTAATTGGCATACGTCCACCACTTGCATGATATTCACTTGATGTTGTATCTAAACATTTAGCTAAACCGAAATCAGTTATTTGTACCTATTAGAAAATAAAAAATGATAATGTGCTACACATTGTGTTAGAATATTCATCAAATATCCTCAAGAAATTATTTTGTAAGTCTAATTCTATTGGTCAATTCCTATTGGTCAATATTTAAGGTCGTCCTAAACTATCAAGTTCAGTCAGTCAGTCAGTCAGATGCAACGTAGAAATTCGTACGAACGTACATCAGTTCATGTTGCCATACTGCATCAACACAGAGATATAATTGTCAATTCAAATCCAATAGTAGAAGAGGTAGTAAAGGTATTAGAAGTAATCGGAGAGGTTAGGATTAGAAGATATTATTCAAGAAATATGATTCAGTGAGAAGAGTTTAGAAAGTCAAAACTAGAGGGGTTGAAGAATCCGAAAGATTAGGATTTGAGATAACACAAAGAATAAATGCACCAGAGCCATTGCAAATGATTTTGAGCCATTTCATTCAAGGTCTCTAACCGTCGATTATTATCATCTCGCGGACCCCAACCAGGTAGTCGACAACTACCGACATGGCTAAGTCCACTCGTCAATAACTTCATGGATTTCTGCCATGTTTTGGTTTGGCCGCCCCTAACTTTCTTCCAACCTATTCCTACACCACAAAACAAAGCTCGACGAGGCAGTCGGTGGTTAGGCATACGCAACACATGTCCCAACCACTTCAACTGATGAATTTTTAACACTTCATCTATTGATCTGCCATTCTTACCTAGCACCCGTTTCCCAATAATAGCGTTGCTCACTCGGGTGTCCCGCGATATACGAACAATGCTTCGAAGACACCTATGATCGAAAACCAGTAACCTACGAATATCTTCTACTCCTTTATTGCTGAATGAAGTGTCATTTAATGTGACCTTCTAGAGTTGTTGAGAATGTTGAGTTTCACTGAAATCATGAATTGATCAGTGTTACATCAACATTAGAATCCTATGAGCACTGGATAACAGTTTCGTCCTAGTATAGGACTCATCAGTGACAATGCACAACTACAATTCCCGCTACTCACAGGATTCGAACTCAGGATATTCGAACTTGCGTCGGAACGCTTATGTGCTCACATGTGACTAACTTGGTGAGCGGATCCTCGTAGTTCAAATGGGAAAACGTCATTAATGGAGTTCCACCCTGTTGGGTGTTAGACCGTTGCCCATGAAACACAATGGATGAGGTTACGCAATAGTATGAATTGATTAAAGTTAGACATTAACACCGTTAGATACCAGCTCCGTGGTTTAGAGGTTGAGCGTTCGTACACGAGATCGAAGGTACTGGTTTCCATTCCCTTGTGCAAGGGTCATGGATGTGCACTGCCACCGGTGATTACCCTACTAGAATGAAACAGCCATTCAGTGCTTTTGTGCTTCTAATGGTAGTCTAAAATTGGTCACTTCATGATTTCAATGATGAACTGGCCAAACACATAACTCACTCACTCACACACACATATATATACACAAAACCATCACCTTAAAATTCACTTACTTGATCTTTCGATTGAACAAGTACATTTCTAGCAGCTAAATCACGATGTATAATACCACGTGCAGATAAATATGTCATCCCAGAAGCAATTTGTTCAGACCATTGAAATAGCGATGTAACTTCAATAAGATCCCAACGAATTTTTACAAATTCTAATAAACTTCCTAATGGTAAAAATTCTGTAATTAATTGAAGTTTTGAAGTAAGACATAGAGCTAAAAATCGTACACAACATGGATGATCAACAGTTGCCATAACCTAAGAAGAAGATATTTTAGAAAAAAGTAACATTTTTACGATTACTATTATTTGATCAAAATTATAATGGAAATTGTGTACATTGTGAATAGTCAAATCCTTACATTATTGTAAACCAGTTAGCGAGAATTCTAGAATCTTTCCTTGATATGAATTGTGAAGGTTGTTGAGTTTCATTGAAATTGTAAATCGATAATTGTTATATACCACTGTTAGACGCCTGGAAGCACTGGATGGTTGGTTTTGTCCTAGTATGAGACTCATCAGCGATGCACGTCCATGACTTCTGCTAGGGGGAGTTAAACACAAAACCTTAGGTTTCGCAAGCTCACTGGTGACTTGGAGTTTGCAATGAGAAGCCATGACCAGTGAATTTAAAACTGTGTCGGGTATGAGGCGGTCACCTATCGATGATTGTGGTGGTATGGTTGCCTGATACTTTAGATTGACTGAAGTTAGACACTGACACCGTTGGAAGTCGGTCCAGTGGTCTAGATGTAAAGCGTTTGCACCCAATTCCGAGTATTTTTAAGTTGACTCTTTTGTGCGGGGATAGTGAATATGCAACGCTGATAAATCCCATACTATGACGAAACGGCCGTTCACTACTACTAGGTTTCTAATGGAGATCAAACATTTATCGATACATGATAGCTAAAAAAAACTTGTGAAGTAATCAGCACATGTTATCATAAGTTTTTTATTTCATTTTGTTATGCTCGTCAGTTGATATGCTTGAACTACTACGAGTTCAGTTTAGTCGGTAAGTGAGAGGGAAGACAAATGATCCTGTGATATGATAGGCTACTCTAATCTGAGAGTCCCAAGGCCCCGCTAAGTAGAGGAAGAAGTCTTGATAAGACGTAGGAACTGTACTATTCAAGCACACAAACCCAGTTTATTTATACATCATAGAAATGTCCTTGGAAGAGCCACAAAAATAGCGTACTAAAATAATACATCAACCAATAACAGTGAAGGATTTTGCAGTTGGGAAATGTAATTTCAAGATCAACTGACCAGCTCATGTACGAAAGTATAACATCCAAAATTAGGAAATTTATCAAGTGAAATCTGGAGGTGTCCACAAAACATTTACCATTGAAAGACACTGAATAAATCTTACTTTAAAATTTTTAACGCTTATTATGTGTTTTAAAAAATGGAAGACAATCTTTGAAAAGGGAGCTGACTAAAGAATCTCTAGAAAGTGTTGACTACTTTCATATGAGTTAATAATAACCCTCCTACCACAAATTATACCCCAAAGAAATCATAATGTTTTCATCATAGAGTTACGATTCCTCATAGTATGGGCCTCAAGAGTAGTGCATATCCATTAAACTCTCTTAGCAGAAATCAAACCTAGGATCTTAGGTATCGCAGCGAGAATACTTAAGCTTCTTCATACCACAGAGTTTGAAAACATTTTACAGAGATGTTCAAGGACGAATTGTAAGGTTCATAGAAGCCTTGGCTAATCGCGAATTCAAGCTCCCCTTCTGTGTGTGTGTGTGTGCACAGAAACTATTTGTCGTAAGCTTGAACTTACGGTTCTCCTATATGGCTGTGAAAAATGGCCAGTGAGAGTAGAAGATATTCGTAGGTTACTGGTTTTCGATCATAGGTGTCTTCGTAGCATTGCTTGTGTATCACATGGGACAACCAAGTAAGCAATGCTGTTATTAGGAATCGGGTGCTAGGTAAGAATGGCAGATCAATAGATGAAGTATTGAAACTTCACCAGTTGAGGTGGTTGGGACACGTGTTGCGTATGCCTAACCACCGACTGCCTCGAAGAGCTTTGTTTTGTAGTGTAGGAATAGGTTGGAAGAAAGGTAGGGGCGGCCAGACCAAAACATGGCAGAAATCCATCAAGTCATTGACTAGTGGACTGAGCCATGTCGGTAATTGTCGACTACCTGGTTGGGGTCCGCGAGATGATAATAATCGACGGTTAGAGACCTTGAATGACATGGCTCACAATCGTTCGCAGTGGCGCCGGTGCATTTATTCTTTGTGTTTTCTCAAATGCTAATCTTCTGGATTCTTCAACCCCTCTAGTTTCGACTGTCTAAACTTTTCTCACTGAATCATACTTCTTGAATACTATCTTCTAACCCTAACCTCTCCGATTACTTCTAATTCCCTTACTACCTCTTCTACTATTGGATTTGAATTGACAATTACATCTCTGTGCTGATGTGGTATGGCAACATGAACTGATGTACTTACGTACAAAGTTCTACATCGCATCTGACTGACTGACTGACTGAACTTACGGTGGTAATCTTCAAGCTATTATTTGTATAGCCTAAGGGTAATGTGACATACTGTTTATTTTCTCTCTCCTTCATTTCTCCATGTTAGTGGGACATAGATGAATTGAAGCATGTCTACGTTACTGCGCTCTGATTGGCTAATTTCCTATCCAATCAGCGCCTGATTGAATCTTGGAGAACAGGGTAGAAGATTCTCGTACTGTTAGCTGCGTGCTGATTGGTTAAATCTAATCCAGTCGATCATGTGAATTTCTATCCAGAAGCTTCTCATGCTATAAATAGACTAACGTTGTACCTATTTTTGCCTTCTTGCCTTCGCCATCACCTCTGGCTTCTTATTCCTAGCTATTTCGGAATATAATCTTTTCCTGTTCCACCGTGGTTTTTGATTCTCTGGAACTTGTCCAGTGTATTGTGTGGTCAGAGAATACTAAGCAATAGGATTTAGCCGTGAATTATCTAAGCAAGCGTTACAACACTCCAATGATCACATTGTGTTTATCTGAACTTCTACTTGATTGACCTTTTGTTAATTTTCAAACAAAATTGCATTGACAAGTGTGTCTGTGTATGTGATCAGACTGCTTGGAATATATAGCGCGAAAATATATGTCACGAAATTTTTCAGATCAACTACGCCTTCTCATTGCTCTACCAATCTATTTTCTGACAAAATGATAGTAATCAGACATTTGAAATCATCAATCAATCATTGTTAGACCAACATTTGAAACCTGGAAGCAGTGAAGGGCTGTTTCGTCCTGCTATAGGGACTCATCAGCAATGCGCATCCACGACTCCTACACCTCACAGGATTTGAACCCGGGACCTTCGGTCTTTCAGGATTCAAATGGTGATCTAACAATGATTAATTAATGATGTGTAAAAACACTAATCTCCATACCTCTAATTGAATATAGTAATTGTGGTGCGAGCTACTTATAAGTAGTATATGACGTGAGTGTCAACGTAATGTCTGGCAGCAGAAGATGGGGAATATCAAGAAAGGAAGAGTGGAAACACAATGGAATTTGTGTATGAAACGCATGAATAGTGACAATGGATTGATGTTTTGCAACAGGAACAGTCCAGTTTGATATGATGAACTGATATTTTGCAAATTAACGATTTACGATATGGTTTTCCGATTTTACTGAGTAACTGTGTAATTTTCGTTAAATACAATTCGGTTGCCCCACCTGTGTGCTCGTTCACTACATTATTAGTAATTGTTTGAATGGTTCCCTCAAACTATGAATAAACAATTGTAATCTTTCATATCATACAATGCGCTCACTATTGACTGACTTGCATAGTGGTTTAAAGGTTGAGTATTCTCAAGTGATATCTAAGCTCCTGAGGTTTGACTGATTCATAATTACAGCGAAACTCAATAATCACTATAACTCTAGAATGAATATTATAGTCTTGTTATTATAATAAGTGTAAGATTGTTGTAAACGCGACTACGTAAATCTTCAGTCCTAACGGCGTCCAATTCAAATATCACAATATGACCCAAAAGGCTTTTCCAAATCTCCTAGAAATCAGAACGTAACACCGTGGAAGGAAGATGTTTATTGGGTCGAAAACAGAAGAAGAAGTAGGCAGGGGAAACGGAATTATTGAGTCTTCCAGATAGCGCGTATTTATACACTAAGGTCGAATAAGAAAAAGCATCAACGTCTGTGACATGGACAATTTAGGACGACCAATAGAAAAGAACATTTGAATGACATTGACAGTCCAGATGACCAATAAGAGGTAACATTGAAGTATTTGACCCTGATGGTAAGAACGATCAAAATTTCGGCCAATAGGATTGCAGTTCTGAAAATTGTATTCTTAGGATATTGGGTGAATATCCTAACAAAGATCCATTTTCTGAAAGCTTTGTACATGAAAATCACTTCATGTATACATTTGTAATTTGTCCTTATTGAGATTCCTTCAGTTGTACATTATGTTAATCTGTTCGATTCCATTGTTGAGATGAAAATATTTGTATTTTTGATTATAGTTTCTATTTCTTCTGCCTTCACTGGGTTTCTATGTTAACACTCTACATCAACTTCATCGACTACGTGAAAGCATTCGATAGCATGGACAGGAAAAAACTGTGGAGGCTTCTTCGATGCTACGGTGTGCCTGAGAAGATAGTTAACATCATACGGAATTCTTATGATGGATTCTACTGCATAATCGTGCACGGAGGACAGCTAACAGACTCTTTCGAGGTGAAGACCGGTGTCAGGCAAGGTTGCTTACTCTCACCCGTTCTCTTTCTCCTGGTCATCGACTGGATTATGAAGACGTTGACATCTGGAGGGAAGCACGGTATCAACTGGACAGTTAGGACGCAGCTAGACGATCTGGACTTCGCAGATGACCTGGCTCTTCTATCGCACACTCAACAACAAATGCAAGAGAAGACGACCAATGTAGCAGCAGCAGGTCTCAACATACATAAAGGACAAAGCAAAATTCTCCAATGCAACACAACATGCACCAACAAAATCACTCTTGATGGACATGCCTTGGAGGACGTAAACACCTTTACATATCTGGGCAGCATCATCGACAATCAAGGTGGATCCGATGCAGATGTGAGGGCACGGATTGGCAAAGCGAGGGCTGCATTTCTACAGTTGAAAAATATCTGGAACTCAAAACAACTTTCAACCGAAACCAAAACCAGCATTTTCAATACAAATGTCAAGACAGTTCTACTGTATGGAGTGGAAACTTGGAGAACTACGAAAGCCATCATCCAGAAGATACAAGTGTTTATTAACAGTTGTCTACGCAAAATACTTCGGATTCGTTGGCCAGACACTATCAATAACAAAGATCTGGGGGAGAGAACAAACCAGATTCCAGTGGAGGAGGAAATCAGGAAGAAGCGGTGGAAGTGGATAGGACATACTACGAAAAGCACCAAACTGCATCACAAGACAAGCCCTCACATGGAACCCTCAAGGCAAAAGGAAAAGAGGAAGGCCAAGGAACACAATACGCCGAGAAATAGAGAATGACATGAGAGGAATGAACAAACATTGGACAGAACTGTAAAGGGAAGCCCAGGATAGAGTTGGTTGGAGAAAACTGGTGGGCGGCCTATTTTCCATTGGGGGTAACAGGCGAAAGTAAGTAAGTACGTAAGAGTTTCTATGTTTCTTTGTGAATTTCATTTATGTTGTTTAAGCTGATACTTAGTCATGGCGACAGCCATTTTTGATTTGTTTTTCTTTTGATTGGATTGCTCGCTGTTGACTGGAATTGTGCATATTTTGAACTGTGATTTGAAGCAGCCTCCCAGAACAGGAAACACTATTTGTTATAAAGCAACCAAATATTATCCTTTGAACGAATCTGATCTATCCAAGAGGGATAGAATAACATTTATTTGTTCCTGTTGATTTGACTAATTGAACAACGGTTGGTGGACTAACTGAGTGGTAATATTTGTTTAAGTAATGAATAATGTATATTTATATTTATAATGAATATTAGAACCACTGTCATTTACCCAAATCACCTTGTTTTGAATTTCAACTTGGCAATAGCCCATATCTAACCTACCGTAGACAGTTAGTTATTCCTCAATTCAAACCTCATTACGGATCCTACAATAAGTAATTTAAGAATTTAAACAAAGGACGTGACCAGTGAAGTTCTTCAACCTGTTCGGGTGTAGACAGTAACTACCGAAGACTGTGGCGTATGAGGTTACGCAACTCCGTGAATTGATCAAGTTAGACATTAACACCGTTACATACCGGATCAGTGGTCCGATGGTTAGGCGTTCGCCTGCGGTGTGCAAGAGTCGTGGATGTGCACTACCACTGATGAGTCCCATACCAGGACGAAACGGCCGTCTTTCAGTGCTTCCAGGTGGTCTAACATTGACTGATCGATTCATGATTTCAAATAAAATGAGAAAGTAAAATGACTTACTTTTGCCTCTTCCAATAATTCTTTATTTGTTTGTGGATCAGCTGAATCGGATAAAACTTTAATGGCTACAGGAATGTGTAAATTTAAACAATCATTTTGATCATTGTTCCAATGTATGGAATTCATCATTTCGGTTTCATTCGCGCGTTTATTGAATCCATTTGAATTTGACGTTACAATAGAATTTGTTCTTGTGTTGATCTGATTATTATTATTATGATTGTTATTATTACTATTAGTAGTAGTAATAGTAGTAGTATGTGTATCATGATGAATGGAATCAGATTTCGGTTGAATAAATTTTGGACACCATACACCACAATAAACTGTACCAAATGCACCGGAACCAATTAATGGACCACGTATTAATTCAGATTCAGTGATTATGCGTAACGTTGCCATATTTGGTTTGCACGATTCAGAATGAGTAAGCTTGTATTTTTATGTATTGATTTGTTGGTTTTAATGAAAGATTAATAAGATATATATATATTAAAATTTTGAAAATTTGAAATATGTATATTTATACATGAAACTCGCATCGTTTATGACGTAGGGGAGATATTCGTTGGCTAACCAAACGATGAGTCTATTGTTCAGCAGTTCGCCCCATCCTACTATATGGGTGTGGAACATGGCTAGTTAAAAGTAGGGGATATTCGAAGGTATCTTTGAAGTTTTCCTCATATATCCTGGGATAATCGAGTAAGTAAAGTTAGCGTTAGGAAATGGGTACTAGGCAAGGATGACAGATCAATAGATGAAGTATTGAATCTTCATTAGTTGAGGTGGTTGAGACATGTTTTACAAATGTTCAACCACTGACTGTAGTAGTAGGTTGGTAGAAATCCAGAGGCGGTCAAACGAAAACATGACACATATTCATCGAGTCACGGACAAGTGGACTGAGTCATGTTGGTAGATGTGAACTACCTGGTTGGGCTTCACGAGATGATAGTAATCGATCGTTTGAGATTTTGGATGAAATGACTCAAAATCGTTTGCAGTGGCGTAAATGTATCCATTCTTCGTCATCTCTCAGATTCTGATTTTATGAATTCCATATGACCGTGTTTCCCTTTTTACTCTCGACTTTTTTTTAAAGTTGATTTGATTGGGATAGACGTCTCAAATGATATTTATGATCATTACACTTTTCAACTACCACCGTAGTGAACAAGAACACAGGTGAGGGCAACCGAACTGTATTTAACGAAAATTACAGAGTTACTAAGTAAAATTGGAAAACCATATCGTAAATCGTTAATTTGCAAAAGATCAGTTCATCAGTTCATCGAACTGGACTGTTCTTGTTGCAAAACATCAACAATCCATTGTCACACTATTCATGCGTTTCATACAAATTCCATTGTGTTCTAACTCTTCCTTTCTTGATCTTCCCCCATCTTCTGCTGCCAGACATTACGTTGACAATTACGTCATATACTACTTATAAGTAGCTCGCACCACACCACTAATACTTCTACTTCATTTATTACGATGGGATTAGACTTCTTATTGAAAAATCTTAAAGCAATGACCAGTGAAATATTCAACCGTGTCCGTTGTAAAGCAGTCATTCATGGAACTTAATGGATAGTGAACGTTCACTAAGATGAATTGACTGAGGTTAAAACCATTAACATTGTCGAATGTCAGCTAAGTGGTTAAAATAATTATAGACTAAAGGTCTTGAGTTCACTTGCGCGGATCATGGACACATACTTCTGAAGTGTCTCATACTAGAACTGAACAGTTGTCCAGAACTTTCGAGTTTTCATTAGTGGCTTCATATTGATCGGTTCATGGTTTTATAGTTGAAATCACCAATTGATCTAAGCTAGATCCTCATTAAAATAAACCTGTAAGCACTGGATGATTGTTTTGTACTTAGCATGGAACTCTTCAGTGTCAGTGTGCAACTACAACCCTTGCCCGTAGGAATTAAAACCATAACGTTTAGTTTGCATGATGGGGTTGTGAAGATTGTTAAGTTACACATTTTTTGAAACTATGAATCATATCTGGAACTCAAACACTTTCAACCGAAACCAAAACCAGCATTTTCAATACAAATGTCAAGACAGTTCTACTGTATGGAGTGGAAACTTGGAGAACTACGAAAGCCATCATCCAGAAGATATAAGTGTTTATTAACAGTTGTCTACGCAAAATACTTCGGATTCGTTGGCCAGACACTATCAATAACAAAGATCTGGGGGAGAGAACAAACCAGATTCCAGTGGAGGAGGAAATCAGGAAGAAGCGGTGGAAGTGGATAGGACATACTACGAAAAGCACCAAACTGCATCACAAGACAAGCCCTCACATGGAACCCTCAAGGCAAAAGGAAAAGAGGAAGGCCAAGGAACACAATACGCCGAGAAATAGAGAATGACATGAGAGGAATGAACAAACATTGGACAGAACTGTAAAGGGAAGCCCAGGATAGAGTTGGTTGGAGAAAACTGGTGGGCGGCCTATTTTCCATTGGGGGTAACAGGCGAAAGTAAGTAAGTACGTAAGAGTTTCTATGTTTCTTTGTGAATTTCATTTATGTTGTTTAAGCTGATACTTAGTCATGGCGACAGCCATTTTTGATTTGTTTTTCTTTTGATTGGATTGCTCGCTGTGACTGGAATTGTGCATATTTTGAACTGTGATTTGAAGCAGCCTCCCAGAACAGGAAACACTATTTGTTATAAAGCAACCAAATATTATCCTTTGAACGAATCTGATCTATCCAAGAGGGATAGAATAACATTTATTTGTTCCTGTTGATTTGACTAATTGAACAACGGTTGGTGGACTAACTGAGTGGTAATATTTGTTTAAGTAATGAATAATGTATATTTATATTTATAATGAATATTAGAACCACTGTCATTTACCCAAATCACCTTGTTTTGAATTTCAACTTGGCAATAGCCCATATCTAACCTACCGTAGACAGTTAGTTATTCCTCAATTCAAACCTCATTACGGATCCTACAATAAGTAATTTAAGAATTTAAACAAAGGACGTGACCAGTGAAGTTCTTCAACCTGTTCGGGTGTAGACAGTAACTACCGAAGACTGTGGCGTATGAGGTTACGCAACTCCGTGAATTGATCAAGTTAGACATTAACACCGTTACATACCGGATCAGTGGTCCGATGGTTAGGCGTTCGCCTGCGGTGTGCAAGAGTCGTGGATGTGCACTACCACTGATGAGTCCCATACCAGGACGAAACGGCCGTCTTTCAGTGCTTCCAGGTGGTCTAACATTGACTGATCGATTCATGATTTCAAATAAAATGAGAAAGTAAAATGACTTACTTTTGCCTCTTCCAATAATTCTTTATTTGTTTGTGGATCAGCTGAATCGGATAAAACTTTAATGGCTACAGGAATGTGTAAATTTAAACAATCATTTTGATCATTGTTCCAATGTATGGAATTCATCATTTCGGTTTCATTCGCGCGTTTATTGAATCCATTTGAATTTGACGTTACAATAGAATTTGTTCTTGTGTTGATCTGACTATTATTATTATGATTGTTATTATTACTATTAGTAGTAGTAATAGTAGTAGTATGTGTATCATGATGAATGGAATCAGATTTCGGTTGAATAAATTTTGGACACCATACACCACAATAAACTGTACCAAATGCACCGGAACCAATTAATGGACCACGTATTAATTCAGATTCAGTGATTATGCGTAACGTTGCCATATTTGGTTTGCACGATTCAGAATGAGTAAGCTTGTATTTTTATGTATTGATTTGTTGGTTTTAATGAAAGATTAATAAGATATATATATATTAAAATTTTGAAAATTTGAAATATGTATATTTATACATGAAACTCGCATCGTTTATGACGTAGGGGAGATATTCGTTGGCTAACCAAACGATGAGTCTATTGTTCAGCAGTTCGCCCCATCCTACTATATGGGTGTGGAACATGGCTAGTTAAAAGTAGGGGATATTCGAAGGTATCTTTGAAGTTTTCCTCATATATCCTGGGATAATCGAGTAAGTAAAGTTAGCGTTAGGAAATGGGTACTAGGCAAGGATGACAGATCAATAGATGAAGTATTGAATCTTCATTAGTTGAGGTGGTTGAGACATGTTTTACAAATGTTCAACCACTGACTGTAGTAGTAGGTTGGTAGAAAGCCAGAGGCGGTCAAACGAAAACATGACACATATTCATCGAGTCACGGACAAGTGGACTGAGTCATGTTGGTAGATGTGAACTACCTGGTTGGGCTTCACGAGATGATAGTAATCGATCGTTTGAGATTTTGGATGAAATGACTCAAAATCGTTTGCAGTGGCGTAAATGTATCCATTCTTCGTCATCTCTCAGATTCTGATTTTATGAATTCCATATGACCGTGTTTCCCTTTTTACTCTCGACTTTTTTTTAAAGTTGATTTGATTGGGATAGACGTCTCAAATGATATTTATGATCATTACACTTTTCAACTACCACCGTAGTGAACAAGAACACAGGTGAGGGCAACCGAACTGTATTTAACGAAAATTACAGAGTTACTAAGTAAAATTGGAAAACCATATCGTAAATCGTTAATTTGCAAAAGATCAGTTCATCATATCGAACTGGACTGTTCTTGTTGCAAAACATCAACAATCCATTGTCACACTATTCATGCGTTTCATACAAATTCCATTGTGTTCTAACTCTTCCTTTCTTGATCTTCCCCCATCTTCTGCTGCCAGACATTACGTTGACAATTACGTCATATACTACTTATAAGTAGCTCGCACCACACCACTAATACTTCTACTTCATTTATTACGATGGGATTAGACTTCTTATTGAAAAATCTTAAAGCAATGACCAGTGAAATATTCAACCGTGTCCGTTGTAAAGCAGTCATTCATGGAACTTAATGGATAGTGAACGTTCACTAAGATGAATTGACTGAGGTTAAAACCATTAACATTGTCGAATGTCAGCTAAGTGGTTAAAATAATTATAGACTAAAGGTCTTGAGTTCACTTGCGCGGATCATGGACACATACTTCTGAAGTGTCTCATACTAGAACTGAACAGTTGTCCAGAACTTTCGAGTTTTCATTAGTGGCTTCATATTGATCGGTTCATGGTTTTATAGTTGAAATCACCAATTGATCTAAGCTAGATCCTCATTAAAATAAACCTGTAAGCACTGGATGATTGTTTTGTACTTAGCATGGAACTCTTCAGTGTCAGTGTGCAACTACAACCCTTGCCCGTAGGAATTAAAACCATAACGTTTAGTTTGCATGATGGGGTTGTGAAGATTGTTAAGTTACACATTTTTTGAAACTATGAATCAATGAATGTTAGATCACCATTAGAAACCTGAAAGCACTGGACGGCCGTTTCGTCCTGGTACGGGACTCATCAGCAGTGCGCATCCACGACTCCTGCACCCCGCAGGATTCGAACCCAGGACCTTCGGTATTGTGCGCGAACGCCTTAACCATCGGACCACTGAGCCGGTATGTAACGGTGTTAATGTCTAATCTCGATCAATTCACGGAGTTGCGCAACCTAACACAAAGTCTTCGGTAGACACTGCCTACACCCGAACAGGTTGAACTTCACTGGTCACGTCTTCCCACTAGAACTCGGAGAAGATTCCTCACGAAGCTAGTCACTAGTGAGCACAGGTAATTTGTATGACAGGGTTGTGAAGATTGTTAAGTTACACATTTCCTGAAACCAGCTCAGTGGTCTAACGGTTAGGGCGTTCGCGCACAATACCGAAGGTCCTGGGTTCGAATCCTGCGGAGTGCAGGAGTCGTGGATGCGCACTGCTGAGGAGTCCCATACCAGGACGAAACGGCCGTCCAGTGCTTCCAGGTTTCAAATGGTGGTCTAACATTGCTCGATGCATGGTTTCAAAAAATGTATAACGCTTAGTCTCGTACGTAAACATTTAACCTCTGGACCATTCATTAATTCAGCATCTTTAATAAAACAAAAATTATATAAGATAAGAATAAGACAACTTACAGATACTTCCTTATCGATCGAATCGATTAATTTATGATTTCTATCTGTTATTAAATTAGAATTCATTAATATTGATGACTCATTATTACTATTATTATTATTATTATTACTATTCCAGTGTAATAATCTGGCTTTCATCGACGAACTATTCTTCTTCTTATTATTATTATTAGGTGAGTGTTTCGATTTTTTTTTCATAATCACTTGTGGTTGACCTTGTGTCCAGAAATATTCACATAGTTTATTGATTTTGCCACAAATCGATCGGTTTGCATTATGATTAGCCATGTTGTCGTCTTCTTGTTCAATACGAACATATTTCGATCGTGTACGTATAGTCCAGTAAATAATCAAACTTAACATTGTTAACATAATGCCTAAAGCTAATAAGGCGGAAATTAAACCAACCGCTTCAGTTGATAAATAATAATATTGATGATTATACCAAAAATAATGAATCATTTGAAAATTTTGCATGAAATTCAATTGATCACCCGCGATGGTAGTGGTGGATAAATTATCAATATCATTGTTAATATTATTGACAATTGAAGAATTCAATGCAATTTTTATGAGATTTTTTGAATGAGACTCATATGGTGCAATGTGTAAATTGAATAAATCAGTGGAACAAATCATTTCACCAGTTTTTTGATCAGATATTGCAAATGGACTGAATTCTGGACAGGTTGTGTTGCATAACCACTGTAAGCATACAATTCAATATGGCGTAATTGATAAATTCAATTTAAACAATCATAAATAAATTTTTAATTATATTATTCTAAGAAAAAGTGACTGTTTCTATTTGTGTTATAATGAACCAATCAGAAAAGGCCAAGTGAGAAGGTCATTGATTGGTCATCAGACAGTATATGGTGAAGGTCAAATGCATATCATTGGTCAAGAAATGGCTACAATTTTTTAAGGAGTTAAAGGATATATATGTATATTTATCAAGACGAAAAGCTCTACATATAATTCAGTAGCCAGATGGACTTTCTCTTCTGCCTTTCCCTTCTTGCTCATGTAGCCAGTTTGTAGGAAGGGGATCCAGCGACCAGCATTCTTCAACCTACTCTGCTCTCAACCTTTCCTTTCAGTTCTATCGAATTACTATCCATTGTTTTTAGGACTGCTTGTAATTCTCAACGTAATGTGTTCGTTGGAATTCCTCTTTTTTCTGTGGTCTTGAAGCGTCCAAGTTAGGACTTGCCTCGTGATGCCATTGGGTGATTTCCGCAACGTCATCAGCTGAGGTGGTTAGGACATGTTTTACGAATGCCTAACCACCGACTGCCTCGACGAGCGATGTTTTTTGATGTAAGAGTCGGTTGGAAGAAAGCTAGGGCGGTCAGACCAAAACATGGCACAAATCCATGAAGTCACTGACAACTGGAATGAGTCATGTGGTTAGATGTTGACTGCCTGGTTGGGGCCTGCGAGATGATAGTAACAGATGGTTAGGAACCTTGAATGACATGACTCGAAATCGTTTGTAATGACGCAGGGGCATCCATTCTTCGTCTTTTCTCAAATTCTAATCTTTCGAATTGCTCATCACCTCTATCTTTGTCTTTTTGTAGTTTTCTCACTAAATTATACTTCTTGAATAATATCTTCAAACCCTAATCTGTTCTAATACTGCTGATACTTCTACTATCTCTACTACTATGGGATTTGGATTGACAATCGCATCCGTGTGTGCTAATGTGGTATGGAAACTTGAACTGATGTACGTAAGTACGACTTGCAAAGTTCTATGTTTTAAATGCCTGACTGACTGATCTTAGGCTATGATTAGAGAAATGAACTAATAAACCAATACATGGTTTTTTTATTGTTTCGTGAATTAGCATACAGTTCATTCCCAATGGATATGTGTGGCCGATGTCAACGTTTTAATTTTTAAATCTTATGAACTTATCACTAAATAAATAATGAACTATTTTCTTTTCTAGTGAAAATACGAACTATGCACAGTTAACAGAAAGATAACTAGATGGGTTAAGTTTTTATAAGGTGATGATCGGAGATAATAGACTGAAAAATAAGAACTTAGATTTCATACTGTTTGTCAGTGATCAGCACTATGTGCCTGATATCTTGAGGGAATTAATATTACGTAACAGATTTGATGAGTATCGTCCAGCTACACAGTTAGAGACGTTATGACTAAGCTCTCCGGGCTACAACTAACCTCCTATAGGACTGAGATGTATTTACAATTGATTGATCATTGCGTACTAACCAATGTCGTTTATATCAAGGTCCTTCTTAAAGTTGATCGAATTCTATCAATGACCACTAATCTATGTGACTTGATATTGTGTACACCTTATTGAGATGTAAGATGGTGGTTGAAGGTCGTTGACAGAGAATAATGGACTTACGTCTCGTGTCAGCTAGGTTTTTGGAACGCTTTAGACACCCTGTCGGGTGTAGTCAGTAACTACCAAAGACGAATGGGTGAGGTCGCGCAAAATCCCTAGATCAATCAGAGTTGGACATTAACATTGTTGGATGCCGGCCCAGTGTTCCAGAGATTAGGCGTTCGCGCACAAGACTGAAGGTCATGGGTTCGAATCCTGCGAGGTGCAGGAGTCGTGGGTGCTCACTGCTGATGAGTCAGTTCCATACCAGGATGAGACGGCCGTCTTTAAGTGCTTTCAGTTTTCTAATAATGGTGGTCTAACAATGATTGTTTGATGATTTCAAATGTATAAAATATACGGTGTTTCAATGCATAATAACAACACTTCCTAATCTGTGACAAACGATACTGTTAACATATTCATCCAATATCCTAAGAGAATTATTGGTCAATTCCTATTGGTTCATTCCTACTGGTCAATTTTATGGTCATCCTAGATATCAATGTCACGTGCTCCAATGTTGTTTCTTATTGGTTGTCCTGACTATCAATGTCACTTCAAATGTTGCTTCCTATTAGTCGTCTTAACTGTCAATGTCACAGAATTCGATGCTGTGTCCTATTCGACCAAAATGTATAAATACGCATTATCTGTAACGTTTTATGACCAGGACCTAGTCCCGGATCCCTAGTCTGGTATCATGATTCTCATCTGGACTTGGACCTCGTACTTTCCGGATGATTGTAGAATACAGGTTCTACTTCATATCACGTATTCTTGTTTTTACTCAATATGGGGGTTGGGATAATCAGTTTTGAGTAGCATATCGTGTCGCCGAATCCTCGATCGTCGCTTTCGTTTTCCAACTAAGGGGTAAACTCGTAATAGTTCAAGCATATCAAAATGAAGTGTTTACGTGCCGACATAACAGATACACTCTTTTTAATAACATGTTTGTTAATTATATTATTAACTTACTGATTTCATTTGAGAATTTGAATAAATTTTCACATGTCGACAACGTGTACAGTCATGTGCTGTTGGACCAATACAACCTAATTCACATTCATCATGACATGGTAAACATTTCATTGATGTAATATTGTCATTTGAATATCCATGAAAATGATAATTTAATACATTAGTATCTAAATTACGTAATAATTTCTTTTTTGGATAAGTTCCTAATTAAGTAGTAAATCAAAAAAGACAAAAAATTGTCGAGTGAAATACTGTGTAAAGATGCATTACAATTGTAGATTGTATTTGTTAAAATTAATTAACATATATTATATACTGCAGCCATTTCAGTAGTAGTGTGGTGTGAGCTACTTATAAGTAGTATATGACGTGAGTGTAAACGTAATGTCTGGCAGCAAAAGAGGATGGGGGAAGATCAAGAAAGGAAGAATTAGAAGAACACAATGGAATTTGTATGAAACGCATGAATAGTGACAATGGATTGATGTTTGGCAACAGGAACAGTCCAGTTCGATAGGATACAGTTGAGTGCTTTCTTCAATCTGTGTCCTATTCAATTTCAGCGCTTTTTCCTAATTTATCCTTAAACTGCAATCTGGTTTACTCTCTCCTACAGTAGGTCGTTGATGATATTGTCTGGCCAAGGGATGATATGAATCTTGCATAGACAATTAATTATTGACAAACACTCGTATCCTCCGGATTGTGGCTTTTGTGGTTCTCCAACTTTCCATCACGTACATTAGAACTGTCTTGACATTTGTAGTAAAAATTGTGACTTTAGTGTTGATTGACAGTTGTTTTGAGTTGCAGATATTCCTCGATTGTAAGAATCCAGCCTTTGCTTTACTGATCCGCGCCTTCACATTTGCATCAGACCCACCTTGTTTATTGATGATGCTGCTGCTGCATAGGTACGTAGAAATTTCTGCATTTCCCAAAGCTTCCGTGTCAAGTGTGACTTGATTAGTGCACTCTGGATGCACAACATTCAACTATTCACTTCAACGTGCTTCACTTTATTTAAATAATCCCTTTATTAAGGACTGTGTACTGTGTATAATAATGTGTTGAGCTCCCATTGGCTGTGTTCTAGCCTTTGGATGGACTAGTTAAACTTAATTGCCCAAGTTGTTATTCATACGTCAGTTGACCTTGTTAGTCATTCGCTTATAACCTTGATTGTTTTTACTTGAGTAAATTATCTTTATTAACTCCGCCAGTAGAACCTTCGGGGCTACTGCCGGTCCTAAGCCCGGATAAAAGAGGAGGGGTTGGATATAGGGTTGGCGCCCCCCACATCCCAACTATAAACTAACTTACCAAAAAAACGCTAAGCAGAAAAATAAAAAGTATCTTTATTGCTTATGTCGCTTCTAATATATGTAGCTTATTTGTGTCTGACTACAAATACTTGGTTGAGCTTTATCCCATTGAGTTAGTCTACTTGCTTCCTACACTTCGTTTCGCTTTGGTTTTAGGCTGTATGTTCACGTGTCTATCTACATGAATGATTGAGTGAAATCAAATTACCCAACCAAATCGAATTCTTAATACAGCCATCTCTTAAACATGTTTCGCCTAATTAGGACTCAACGTACACAATGGAAAAAGCAAGATCCTTTGATACATCGAAACATGCACCAACCAAATCACACATGACGGAGAAGCCTCAAAAGATGTGGAAACTTCTATAAACCCATGCAATATCAATGATATACAAGGTGGATCTGATACAGATGTAAAGCCAACGACTGCTAAAGCAAAGTCAGCGTTTTTACAATTGAAGAACATTTGCAACTCAAAACAACTATCGACCAACTCTAAAGTCACAATTTTCAATACACTTGTCAAGACAGCTTTACTATATAGAACGGAAACATGGAGAACCACGAAAGCTATCTTCTGGATGATACAAGTATTTATCAATAGTTGTCTATGAAAGATACTTATTATCCGTTGGTCAGACACCATCATCAACAACCCACCATGAGAGAGATCAAATCAGATTGCAGCTGAACAACAACCTAGGAAATAGCGCTGAGAATGGATAGAAAACATATTGAAGAAAGCACGCAACTGTGTTACAAGACAAGACATCCCAAATTGGATACAGATATGAGCAGAATATACGCCATTTGGAGAATGCAGGTCGGCTGCCTATGCTGCATTAAGGGGGAACGAGAGTAAGTAATTAAGTAGACTATAACTATAACTAATTATAAGTTTGAATTCTGTTACTATACCATTACTATTCTAAAATAAGTTTATGTAATCGTTTTAAAATATCACTTTATTTGTTTTAGTAAATCAGTTTCACTATTGATAATTTTAACAGTCAAGTTTTTGTCAATGATAAATCAATTAACTGAACACTAAATCTAATCTCCTAACCGATTTTGTTAACTTCAGGCTAAATCTAAAGCGTGGCTTGAACACAAGAAAAGAAAAGCGCGAAATACAACATAAACGCTTTACTTCAAGGTCATTTCATGTACAGAAAACAGGGTTTTTATAAACTTACTCATGACCTTAAGCTTTTAGGAGTTAAGGGGACCGCATTGAATTTAATGATGGTATAGGTGAATATCCAACTTAAATCACCGAGTATGATTCTGTATTTTCTAGATACCTCTATAAAGATTTTACTCATTTGTGAGTAGTGGATAAAAACATTTCCAAGAGTTTGTTGCAGACCCCACCAAGCAACACTTTGGAATTTCTCAACAGTCTACAGAGTTAATTCACTAATGTAGATAGTATTCTGATCAAATTTTTGGATTTTTTTTTTTGATAATAAGCCTTAGATATGAATATAAAAAGCTTAATCACTTGCTTTTAACACATCTTCTATGGAATAAAACCTCGACACTACGGGCTGCCTGAGAAAATAGTTAACATCATACGGAATTCTTATGATGGATTCAACTGCAAAATCGTGCACGGAGGACAGCTAACCGACTCTTTCGAGGTGAAGACCGGTGTCAGGCAAGGTTGCTTACTCTCACCCTTTCTCTTTCTCCTGGTGATCGACTGGATTATGAAGACGTTGACATCTGGAGGGAAGCACGGTATCAACTGGACAGTTAGGACGCAGCTGGACGATCTGGACTTCGCAGATGATCTGGCTCTTCTATCGCACACTCAACAACAAATGCAAGAGAAGACGATCAGTGTAGCAGCAGCCTCTGCAGCAGTAGGTCTCAACATACATAAAGGAAAAAGCAAAATTCTCCGATGCAACACAACATGCACCAATCAAATCACTCTTGATCGAGATGCCTTGGAGGACATTAACACCTTTACATATCTGGGCAGCATCATCGACGAGAAAGGTGGATCGGATGCAGATGTGAGGGCACGGATTGGCAAAGCAAGGGCTGCATTTCTACAGTTGAAAAATATCTGGAACTCCAAACAGATATCAATCAACACCAAAATAAGGATTTTCAATACAAATGTGAAGACAGTTCTAATGTATCGAGCGCAAACATGGAGAACTACCAAAGCCATCATCCAGAAGATACAAGTGTTTATTAACAGCTGTCTACGCAAAATACTTCGTATTCGTTGGCCAGACACCATCAGCAACAACGAACTGTGGGAGAGAACAAGTCAGATGCCAGTGGAGGAGGAAATCAGGAAGAAGCGGTGGAAGTGGATAGGACACACATTGCGGAAAGCACCTAACTGCGTCACGAGACAAGCCCTCACATGGAACCCTCAAGGCAAAAAGGAAAAGAGGAAGGCCAAGAAGCACACTACGCCGAGAAATAGAGAAAGATATGAGAGGAATGAACAAACATTGGACAGAACTGGAAAGGGAAGCCCAAGACAGAGTTGGTTGGAGAAAACTGGTGGGCGGCCTATGCTCCATCGGGGGTAACAGGCGTAAGTAAGTAAGTAATGATTTGACAAGATTGTATTCAATGAGCTGATTGGTTGACCACTTATTTACTGTCTAACATTGCATGAAGTAACTCACACACAAAAAACGAAACCTACACACACACACACACACACGAACACATAAACAACAAACCTGTTGGACAAGCTCCAACACAACGACCTTGATAACTTGCATATGCACAACGTACACATTGTTCTGGACTTGGACCATAGCATGCTACCATCGCTGCAGTTGAAGATTTCATCATCACAGTAGATTGTTGATGAAATGGAAAATTTACTAAATCACATTGTTCATTACATGGTAAACAAATTTGTGCTAAACCATAGAATTTCGATTGTGTATAATTGAATAACCATTGAGCAATTTGTTGTGTGATATTTGGTGGAAATTTATGAAAATGATTCGCATCTGTATGACTCCATGTAAATGTGGTTGTTGTTGTCGCGATTTGTTGAAAAGAAGAATAATTTGACAATTGACGATCTACACTGGAACCACCTCGATGATGCAGGTTAATTACATGTTGATAAGTACCAAATGGACATGTCTAGTGAAATAGAAGAAGGGGTATGTATTTATTACAAAAAAATATTTAAGCAGTGTTATGGCAATTGGTTAGGAATCAAATGTTGATTTGCAATCAGGTCATGATGCGTTTGGGCTGCGTTATGAAATACAATGTCTGTGCATGTCTAAGTGGCTTTGTATATACATATATAGATATATACATTCCTGTAACTTCGCTTGGAGCTCCTTATGGGGCTACTGACGGTCACAATCTCAGGTAAAGGAAGAGGGTTGGGCGTGGGGTTAGCTAGCCCATCCTGCAGAAAATTAACTCTCTAAAAGAACGCTAACCAAGAAAATATATATACAAGAGATGTACTAGTAATGATATGAACTGATATATTCAATATTTTCTTTCAAACTCACAAAACTCTTACTAGTTAAGTAAGTTTGTGAAGAATGTCCGATTTCATAGTTTGTATGATCAATTGGTCTTAATTAGAAAACTATTTAAAACTATGTTACGCATGCATGTAAACACGTCATTTGATATGCTTGAACTATGGCGAGTTTATGTTAGTCGGTAAACAAGAGCGAGGATCGAGGATCCGGCGACACGACAGGCTACTTTAATCCGATTGTCCCAAACTCATATTGAGTAAAAGAAGAAGACTTGATATGAAGTAGAATATGTATTCTACAAGCATACAGAAGGTATGACGTCCGAGTCCAGAAGAGGATAAGGACCCCGGACTGAGGATCCGGGTCCGGGTCATAAAACGTTACAGATAATGCGTATTTATACAGTTAGGTCGGATAGGAAACAACATTGAAGTCTGTGAAATTGATAATTAAGTCGACCAATAGAATTAGACTTACAAACAATTATTTCTTAGGATATTGGATGAATATCCCAACGAACTATGAAGTATTTACTGTCGCTTGTTACCCTCAATGGAGTATAGGACACTGACCAGCATTCTTCAAACTACACCCTAGTTGTATCCAATTAACTTTTGTTCATTCTTCCCATGTCTATCTCCAACTATGAATTGCCCAACAGATGTATCAATCATCCTAGTACGGATCATATGTTCAATAATTATATCATAATTGCGAGGTTAATTATATTTTAGTTAGGTGTCATTTCAAACTGATTTATTATAAACTTTTTAGGGCTATCGTTATTTAAATGCAATGTAATTTCCTCCTAATATGAGACCGATTAACAGTGCGCATTCATGAACCGCACATGTAGTTGTGTGGTGCGAGCTACTTAGAAGTAGTACATGACGTGAGTGTCAACGTAATGTCTGCCAGAAGAGAAGATGGGGGAAAGATCAAGAAAGGAAGAGTTAGAAAACAATGGAATTTGTATGAAACGCACGAATAGTGACAATGGATTGATGTTTTGCAACAGGAACAGTCCAGTTCGATAGGATGAACTGATATTTTGCAAATGAACGATTTACGATATGATTTTCCTATTTTACTAGGTAACTCTGTAATTTTCGTTAAATCAATCAGGTTGCCCGACCTATGTTCTCGTTCACTACACTTGTCGAACCTAGGACATTCTGTCTCGGACGCGGACGCCAAATCTATAGATCGCTGATCCGATAGACAACTATGCTAGTGTCTAACTCCAATCAGTCCACGATACTGAACAACTATCAACCGTTATGTTCGGTGGGTAACACTGCCTCACACTCTATAAGATTGAACTTCACCGGTTATGACTTTTTACTAGAAATTCGAGAATTTCCTCTCGAAGTTGATCACTAGTGTAGAGTACACAACAATTATCAGTATAAGACTTTGGAGATTACTGATTTTAATTGAAAATCTTGAACCAGTAAATTTCAACTGTATTGCGTATCAAACAGTTACTCACCGAACAAAATGAATGATGATCGCTCACTAACATGGATTGATTGACGTTAACCACATTCACATAATCGAATGCCAGGTGAGTAGGCAAGATGTTAAATGTTCTCGCGTGAGACTAAAAATCCTGAGTCCAGTTTTATACTTGCAAGTTCATCGGCATGGTGATCTAAACTAGACCACTATTAGAAACCTGAGATCACTGGATAGCTATTTTGTCCTAGTATGGGACTCCACAGTGATAGTACTCACCCACAACTCCTTCACATGGGAATCGGATCCAGGTGCTCCGTTTCAGCGTGTGAAGACCTAACTTCTAGACTACTGAGACAGTATTCATTGGTGTCAATGTCTAATTTCAGCCAATCCATGAAAATAACACAATGTCCATGTGAACTGATTTTGAAGTCACTTAGATACATGTTCCATAACCCTTGATTGCAAAATCCAATCACTCCTTCCTATGTATATGTGTTCACACGAATATCTAAACTGATCAATCCAATGGGATGTGATGTGATCTAATCATCCGAACGATGTCTACGCCTATATAAAATCATGGGCTTAGTCTTTCCAATGATAAATGAGAAGACACATTTTGTAAGATAGTACCATTTCGTGCTTTCTCGTCAGTCACATACAAGCAACATGTTATTTGTGTAAATACAGCAGTTTAGAAGATAAGGTCAAAATTTCTTATTTAGCATGACATTCACTCACTAGAAGAACCATGGTAAACAAAGGTCAACATACAGTTGTTTTTGAACACATAAAGTTGGACTTTTACGACCAATCAAGATAGCTTCGAGTAGTTTCAGTGTGTGTGGTTTTTGATGACATGTCACAACTCTATAAAGGCTGATTTTGGGTCAATTTGATGACCACTCATCATTAGATGTTTTACAATGGACGAGGCTGGATTTCTTGATCGATTTTGAGATGACGGGCTAGGTTGATGAATCATGGATTTGATTAACCATTTTGGAATATGTCCCCCTGTCCTGTCTTCCAATCGGCGATCTGTCCTCCGTAAGTAACTTTTTCCGCAGTTATATGTGAATTGGTAAATACAGTGGGATTTGGACTGAATCTGTCTTGGAAACTTGATTGGGGTAACTGAGATCGATTGAGTTGTTGTGATAAGCCTCAGATTAGCTGCATTGAAGGTCTTTTTTATTGCAGCTGCAGTCTATTTGGTTGTAATTTTCATGCAATGATCGCCCTTGAATGGGAACCACTGTTTCGATTTTCAATGATAATCAGTTTAACAGTGTAGTATGTTTGTTTTATCTATGGTTGCTTTTAGCCGCTGTCTTATAAAAAAGGACTAATTGTTTTAAATAAACATTTCGATAATATAAATTAAAACAAACCCAATTCATTGTACATTGAACAACTTCAACTAATGTTCAAGGAACACATAGAATTATATATTTTTTTAAATAAATAAAATAGTCAATTGCAATACTCATTATCATACTTACATTGACACATTTTAAATGATAATTGGCATTTTTTGGCTCTAAATATAAAACAGTTTGTTTACAAAAATTACATCCTCCAATACCTGGCCAATCACCTGATCCAGTACAATAATGATGTAGTTGATTTGAAGGTTTTTGATTAAAAATAACATTGTTCACTTGGTGGTAGAAATTCTCTTCAATCAAATCATTCGGTGGTGTACAACCTGAGGCACATTCAAGACATTTTTTAGTTATTGGATCTGTATATTTATTTGGTGGACAAGTAGCTCTACAGAATGGACCATCCTAGAGTTGGAAAAATGATAATAATAATAATAGATTGTTCATTTGTTAAGAGCATTGAAATATTGTTACATAAGTTTAAAATGTAATCCACTGTATGAATGCTATTACGAGTTCACTTTACTCGGTAAACGGAACGAAGGCCAACAATACAGTAGTGACACGATAGGTTATTCTAATCTTATTGTCGCCAACCGTGCTAACTAAGGCATGAAGTCTTGATAAGGTGTAGAGAATAATGTATTCTATAGGCACCCAGAAAATACGAGGTTGTTTATATAATGTTATAAACGCTCTTAGGAGAGCCACAAAATAATAGCGTACTAAAATATTCCATCAACCATTGACAGTTAGGGGATTTCCGAGTGAGAAATGTAAGCGCGTAAACATAAAAATTCAAAATTTCAAACAACAAATTACAAAATTAGGTTTTACAAATGACTTCTGAGGATCTAACATCCCCAAGATCTATTAAGATAGTCTTTGCTTAGAATTAATATTTTACCAAGAGGTATACATGAACGTTTAACGTCCAATGGTGTATACATTGTCTAACTTGAATTAATACATCACTTGAGTTATGAGATAATTGTCTATCACAGGTTATGGATGAGAGTTGCAAACTATTGGATGCTGGTTCAGTGATAGTGTGGTGTGAGCTACTTATAAGTAGTATATGACGTGAGTGTCAACGTAATGTCTGCCAGAAGAGAAGATGGGGGGAAGATCAAGAAAGCAAGAGTTAGAACACAATGGAATTTGTATGAAACGCATGAACAGTGACAATGGATTGATGTTTTGCAACAGGAACAGTCCAGTTCGATGAACTGATATTTTGCAAATTAACGATTTACGATATGATTTTCCGATTTTACTGAGTAACTCTGTAATTTTCGTTTATTATAATTCTGTTGCCCCACCTGTGTTCTCGTTCACTACAATAGAAGTTTTCGGATAAAATCTTTAGTGGCGCGGTCGTGGATTTGGACTAAACCTTAGGAAAGAGTTGGATGAAACCATTGTCCAGTGCTATTCAGGTTTCCAATAGTGATCTAACAATGTGTAGGATTTAATTTGTCCTACAGATGAACTTCTAGAACTATAAACGCAATATTGGCAAGCACAGAGTCTATGTAAAGCTATAGAGTCAGAACAAGACCAATTTCGCTTTAAACTTTATCTGTTTCTAAACATAAAAACAATTAGATTAGTACAATAAATAAGGAAATTACAATTATCAGTAAGTAAGACGAGCAAACGTACCGACCAATATAGAGCGTGTCTTATGGAAATGAGTACAGTTATGATGAGTCACATCAATAATAATAATAAGATAATGATGTCAATCAATTTGTAGGTCATTTACACGTTTACAGACACGTCAGGTCGGATCACGTGATGAACGATTAAATCACAATCTGATTGGTTAGTTATGGCATAATTACAATTAGTCATAAAATAACGAACACAATGATTGATTGATTGATGATTTCAACAGGTAATCAAAGAAATGTTTTCAGACAGCTGTATAACTCAGAATCATTTTAATCCTATGAAACGCATTAGCATATTTTTAGACAATCATAGTGAGCAAGTTGATGGAATGAGGATTTGTAAGTAGTGCATTCCACAGAAAATAAGCTGAAGGAAATCAAACTGAACGAAATTAGTTTATTTTCTTGGTTTGTTATACTGTCAGTGATCTCTTTCTTTTATACGATCTAGCTATTCTAATGTATAGTATTTTTCGAACACTGTACAACTCTCAACTAATCCCTACACATTGAACACAGTTAAATTGCATGTGAAAGAATCATAGTAAATAAAAACGAAGTTAACATATATATATATATATATATAATTTTGTACACTAGAATATTTCGAAGTTTTTGCCAGTTATTCAGTAGAGTTTTAATTGGTTAAGAATACACCAATCAGAATGCTTCAGCATAACCTTTCATTGGATATACTTTAATCAAATGATGTAGTTTACTGATTTAACAGATAACGATGTAGAGTTGACGTCTACTAAGCTAGTATGATTTTTTCACTGAGATCTCAAACAACAACATTCAACTAATCAACTGATTTATACCGGTATGTCCATAGTCAGTCATTCATAGAGCCTGAAACACACATGCTTCTATTCAAATCATTACGTCATATTAGTATCACAAGAGGAAAGTATCTAAGTGAACTTCATCGTAGTAGAAGAAATAACCGAAATAACTGTCAACTAACACCAACGTCACAATTTTCAATACAAATATTAAAACTTTCCTACTGTATGGAGCGGAATATGAAAGCTACCATTTGGAAGATACAAGTGTTCATTAACAGTTATCTACATAAAATACATTGGACTCGTTGGCCAGACACTATCATCAACAACCTATTATGGGAAAAAAACAAACCAGATTCTAGTTCAGGAAGAAATAAGGAAGAAGTGTTGAAGATGGATAGGACACGCTTTGCGGAAAGCATTCAACAACAATTCTAACATGAAATAATCAAGACCATAGGAAAAGAGGAAGATGTAGGAACATACTGCCATGAGTAGTGGAAAGAGACATGAAAAGAATGGATATGTTAGGATATTCATCCAATATCCAATTCCTATTGGCTAATTCCTACTGGTCAATTTTATGGTCGTCCTAGATATCAATGTCACGTGCTCCAATGTTGTTTCTTATTGGTTGTCCTGATTATCAATGTCACTTTAAATGTTGCTTCCAATTGATCGTCTTGACTGTCAATGTCACACACTTCGATGCTGTTTCCTACTCGACCTAAATGTATAAATACGCATTATTTGTAACGTTTTATGACCAGGACCCGGTCCCGAATCCCTAGTCCGGGATCCTGATTCTCTTCTGGACTCGGACCTTGTACTTTCTGGATGCTTGTAGAATACTGGATTCTGGATTCTACAACCCCTCTACTTTTGACTTTTTAAACTTTTCTCACTGAATCATACTTCTTGAATAATATCTTCTAATCCTAACCTCTCCGATTACTTCTAATACCTTTACTACCTCTTATACTATTGGATTTGAATCGACAAATATATCTCTGTGCTGATGTGGTATGGCATCATGAACTGATGTACTTACGTACGAAGTTCTACGTTGCATCTGACTGACTGACTGACTGTAGAATACAAATTCTACTTCATATCAAGTCTTATCTTATTTTTGACTCAATATGGTGGTTGGGATAATCGGATTTGAGTAGCATGTCGTGTCGCCGGATCCTCGATCCTCACTCTCGTTTTCCGACTAAGTGGTAAACTCGTAATAGTTCAAGTATATCAAGTCGACGTATTTACATGCAGACGTAACAGAATAACAGTTGAGTAGGATTTGAAAAGGAGAACACCTAAGACAGAGTAGATTGTAGAATACTGGTTAGCAGCCTCCTATACTCGGTTAGAGATAACAGGCGTACGTAAGTAAGCAAGTAAATCCATCAACGCAGCAATAGTATCAGTAATAACAAGAGAAAACTAAAATCGATTACAAATCATACAAAAAGAATCAATAATCCACATTTACTTGTACATATCGACATGAACCAATGCATTGATCATCATTTGGACCAGAGCATGTTTTATTTTGTAAACTACACATTTCGGAACATTTTTTACATTGAAACATTGAACTAGGATTATTTTCAATGAGTTTATTTTCTGCCATAGCAAATTCATTCAATTGATTTGTTTTATCATTATTATTATTATTTTGTAATAAAATTGTTGAAACATTTTTTAAATCTCCCGCTAAATTCAATTCATCATTATTGAACAGTTGTTGTTGGTGTTGTTGTTGTTTTAAATGATGCAATGATGTATCATTGAATTTTGGTGTATAAAAACCAGGTAGATCTTCACAATGCTCAACACATATTCTTTTTCCATGAGGAATAGTTTCTTCAGCAGACCAATATTTACATTGTAAACAAAATTCTCTACCTGGACCCCAACATCCATGATATGGTTGACATAAATTATCACAAACAGCTCCACGTCCTTCTGTTAGATGGATGTGGAAAAAAAATCAATAAGTTACAGAATTATGACAAGATTAATGATTTTTATGTACGAAACATATCATGTACTCACACTAGTGACTAGCTTCTTGAGGAAATTTCTGTTAGTTCTAGTGAGAAGTTGTGACCAGTGGAGTTTAATGCTGTCGGATGTGAAGGCAGTTAGTTACCCATGGAACATAATAGATGAAGTCGTGTTTGACAGCAGACTGATCGACATAAGATATTAACACCAGTTAAGCGTTATCACGTGTTACGAATGTAGGTCACCATGTCATTTGATACGTTTGAACTGTTACGAGTTTACCTTGGTCGGTAAATGAGAGCAAGGATCAACGATCCGGCGACACGACAAGCTACTCTAATTCAAGCGCCTCAAACCCCATGAAGTAGAAGAAGAAGACTTGATATGAAGTAGTGTGGTGCGAACTACTTATAAGTAGTATATAACGTGAGTGTCAACGTAAAGTCTGGTAGCATAATATGTGGGGAAGATCAAGAAAGGAAGAGTTAGAAAACAATGGAATTTGTATCAAACGCATGAATAGTGACAATGGATTGATGTTTGGCAACAGGAACCGTCCAGTTCCATAGGATGAACTGATCTTTTGCAAATGAACGATTTACGATATGGTTTTCCGATTTTACTGAGTAACACTGTAATTTTCGTTAAATGCAATTCGGTTGCCTCCACCTGTGTTCTCATTCACTACAGTAGAACCTGCATTCAACAAACACCCAGAAAATTTGAGGTCCAAGTCCAAAAGAGAATAACGATCCCGCACTAAGTATCCGGATCAGAAACGTTACAACAGACAGTTAGGTCGAATAGGAGACAACGTTTGAAGTATGTGACATTGATAGTTAAGACGACCAATAGGAATCGACCAGTAGAATTAAACTTCCAAAAATAATTCTCTTAGGATATTTGATGAATATCTTAACAGCACGGCAGGCCGAATGTTCTGGGTTAGATTCTCACTAGCTGGGTTGCTGGTGTGCATTGGTACTGACGAGGCCCATGCTAAGACGAAACTGCTGGTTCAACACTTTCAGGTTTCTTTCTAATGATGGTTTCAACATTGATTGATTCATGAGTTCAATATTAATTATGGTATATGGTCTCTTTCTGTTTCTAGTACATCAGTTATTTTCATCTTTTATAATAAAATGTTAGAATTAGATCGAACTACTGTTTTTTCGGGATTCAAAAAGCTTTAATCTTGCTGTGATTTATAATGGACGTATTCATCCTGTTGTTAATATTTAGATTGAAAGTTGATCAGTCTTAGTTGATATATGTACACTTTGTGTTCACTTATGGCGAAGGCGAGAAATCCGTTTGCTGAATAAAGGACAAGCTTACTGCGAAGTAGTTCGCTCCGTTGTACTTTATGGCTGTGAAACATGGCCAGTCAAAGTAGAAGGTAGTCATAGGTTGCTGGTTCTCGATCACAGGTGTATCCAAAGCATTGCTTGTATATCTTGGGACAACCGAGTAAGCAATGTCATTGTTAGGAAATGGGTCCTAGGCAAGGATGGGAAATCTATAGCTGAAGTATTGAAACTTAATCAGTTTAGGTGGTCGAGACATGTGTTGCGTGTTCCTAACCACCGACTGACTAGTCCAGCTATATTTTGCATTGTAGCAATAGTTTGGACGAAAGCTAGGGTCGGCCAGACTAAAACATTTCAGAAATCCATGAAGTCACTGACAAGTGGACTGAGTCATGTCAGTAAGTGTCGACTACCTTGTTGGGGTCCGCGAAATGATACTAATCAATAGTTAGAGACCCAGAATGACATGGCAGTGACACAGGTGCATTTATTCTTTGTGTTCTCTCAAATCCTAACCTTCTGAATTCCTAATCACCTCTATCTTTCTCTTTCTAAATTTATCACACTGAATTATAGTTCTTGAATAACATTTTCGAACCCTAATCTCTCCGATTACTTCTAATACTTTTACTACCTCTACTACTATGGGATCTGAAATTGACAACTGCGTCTCTGTGCTAATGTTGTATGGCAAATTGAACTAATGTACTTACGTACAAAGTTCTACGTTGTAACTAACTGATTGACTGACATTTTGTGCATATTTTCCGCGATATAGCTCTCATCAAACAAATTAATATCGAAAGGTAGACGGTATTGCAACCTACGATACTGGTTTTGTTTTGATTGGTACTTGTCAGTAGGATTTTTAACCTATATCCGACAGCGTTGAATTCCCCTGATCACAACTTCTTACAAGAACTCGGAGAAATTATCACGTGTAAATAGTCGCTTGTGAGAACATGAGACAGAAGATCCTAGGTTCAATTCACCTTGCTGGTGATCGCGTATGCGTACTGCCACTGATAAGTCCCATACTAGAACAAAACGAAATTCCAGTGATCCCAGGTTTCTTTCTAATGATAGTCTAACAATGATAGACTCACGATTTCAATAAAACTCAACAATCTTCACAATGAAACATAGTAAGATAACATGTTGAAATCATGAATCGATCAATGTTAGACCACCACCATCAGAAAGCTGAAGCACCTAGGACATTCACTGTCAGATACTAGTACTAGTGAATGCCGGCTCAGTGGTTCAGATTGTTGTACATTCATGCGCAACAATCAAAGTTCCTGTGTATTTGAATCCTGTGAGTAGCAGGAATCATGTATGCCCACTGCTCAGTACGAAACAACCATCCAGTGCTTCCAGGTATTTAACAGCAATCCAACACTGATCTATTCATGATTTCAAAAACGAGTAGTCACTCAAAAAATCTCCATTTCATCCCTCAAAATACAGAATTCACATTGACAAACAACACACATTATAAAGCATTTTTTATCAAACTTACTACAAAATTCAAAATGTGCATTTCCATTAATAAAAATACTACTACTACTACTACCAACTGATTCTTTCAATGATTGTTTTCGTTTCAAATCATTTTGAAAATTCGCCAAAATTTGCGCCATTAATAGATCATTGTTGTTATAATATTGAATAGTGTTCAATATGTTCAATGGTTTTGTTTGACTTTCATCATTGATTTCTTCATTAGTAGTGGATAAATGTTCATTATTCGTGTCTTCTGATAATAATAATAATTGTGCCCAATTAACTGTATCCACATAGCATAAACGTGGATTCCCAGTAATTAATAAACTAGGATAACCTAATTTTTGTAATGATGTCATACCGAGAAATTCTAAATGATAATTTAAATTGATATTGATTGTACGTGTTTGTTGAATATTTGGACTAACTGTTGTATGCAGAAAAAACAAACAGATAAATACATAATAGAGAAGTAGACATTGATTATTGAAAATAGTTGAATTTCATTGAAATCATGAATCAGTCAATGTTAGGCTATCAATAGAAACTTGGAAGCTGTGGATGGATATTTCATTGTGGTTGTGGTGTGAGCTACTTATAAGTAGTATATGACGTGAGTGTCAACGTATTGTCTGGCAGCAGTAGAAGAGGGGGGAAGATCAAGAGAAAGGAAGAGTTAGAAGAAAACAATGGAATTTGTATGAAACGAACGCATGAATAGTGACAATGGATTGATGTTTTGCAACAGGAACAGTCCATTTCGATGAACTGATGAACTGATATTTTGCAAATTAACGATTTACGATATGGTTTTCCAATTTTACTGAGTAACTCTGTAATTTTCGTTAAATACAATTCGGTTGCCGAACCTGTGTTCTCCTTCACTACAGTGGTGACTAGCAGCTAAATGTGAGGACATTGTTTGTGTTCAAGTTAGTGGCCATTGGAGTTCAAACTTGTCGGGTGTGAGGCAGTAACCCGGCGAAGACAGTCAGTCAGTTAACACTGTTGGATGCCAACCTAGTAGTCGAAATGTTAAGCGTTCCCGCCTGAGACTGAAGATCCTGGGTTTCGATTGTCTTGTGCAAGAGTCACGTATGTGCGCACTGCCAATGAGGAGTCCCATACTATGAAGAAACAGCTGTTCAATGCTTCCAGTTCACTTTTTAATAGTGATCAAACAATGATTGATTGATGATTTCAAATGTGCAAAAACACAAACCTCCAGAACTCTGCCCCAAAATATCGTAACAGTGATCACTGGTGACTAGCTTCGTGAGGAAATTCTCGGAGTTCTAGTTGAGAAGACGTGACCAATGGAGTTCAACCCTGTCGGGTGTAGGCAGCAACTACCAAAGTCAAATGATTGAGGTCGCGCAAAATCCTTAGATCAATCAGAGTTAGACATTAACACCGTAGGATGCCGGCCCAGTGGTCCGATGTTAAGGCGTTCGCCTACAATGCCGAAGGCCCCGGGTTCGAATCCTGCGAGGAGCAGGAGTCTTGGATGCACACTGCCACTGATGAGTCCCACACCAGGACGAAACGGCCGTCTTTCAGTGCTTCCAGGTTTCTAATGCTGGTCTAACAATGATTGATTGATGATTTCAAATGTGTAAAAAACACAAACTTCCAAAACTCTGCTCCAAAAGATCAAACAATCATTGATTTATGATTTCGATCTCTACGACTCTGTAATGAAAATGATCTATGATAGAATCTCCTAACATTTAAATCGTAAAGGTGATAAAAAATTCAACTGATTTATTACTGACTTTAAATGAATAGAAATAGTTAAAATAGATATAATTTTTAAAATATCGCTTGATTAACATTCTTGGTGTTATGCTGATATGTTAGTAGTATAATTCAGTAAATTTTATGACAATCGAAGCAATGGTTTGGATTTGTCTTTTTTTCAAACTTCAATATAGTAAATCGTCATCAGTTAACGTGGCTGGAAAATATGCTATGTGTGCTGAACTATTGACTGCATCGATAAGTGATGTTGTCTGGTGTAGGAGTAGATTGTAACGAAGCTATAGACAGTCAAACTAAAACATGGCACCGGTCCATGAAGTCGTTGATAATTGGAGTGAGATACATTGATAAGTGTGAACTACCCTGGTTAGATTCTGGGTGATAGTCATAAGCAGTAGTTGGAAACTTTAAATGACACACTGTTTAAAGACATTCACAATCATGCAGATGTATCCACACTTGGTATTCTGCCAAATTCTAAGCTCCTCAATTCCTCACAACATTGTTTGTTAGGTCTGGCGTTTGCGCGCAAGACTGAAGGTCCTGGGTTCGAATCCTGTGAGCTGCAAAAGTCGTAGATGAGCACTATTGTTCAACATTTTGTAGAGATTGTTGAGTAAAGTTTACGAAATCATGAATCGATCAATGTTATGCTATCAGAAAAAAAAACCTGGAAGCAAGAGATGGTTGTTTCGTCCTTGGTAATGGATTCATCAACAGTGCTCATTAATGACTACTGCACCTCACTAGAGTTGAACCCAGGACCTTCGGTCTTGCGCGCGAACGTCGAACCGCTGGACTATTTAGTCTGTTATAGTTATTTATGTGAAGACAATTTTTTTCTTGTTTTTTTAAATAAACTGAAATGTGTTATTTGACACATTGAATAGTTCAACACAAATCATTTCAAGAAACTGTGCTTATACGAGCAAAAATGTATATCTACACTGAACTTAGCAATAAAATGCAAATGTTATGATCACGTGATGAATGAATAATAACTGATTTCCTATTCGACCAAAATGTATAAATACGCATTATCTGTAACGTTTTATGACCATGACCAGGACCCGGTCCCGGATCCCTAGTCCAGGATCCTGATTCTCTTCTGGACTCGTACCTCGTACTTTCCCAATGCTTGTAGAATAAATGCTCTACTTCATATTAAGTCTTGTGTTCTTTTACTCAATATGGTGGTTGAGATAATCGTATTTGAGTAGTATGTCGTGTCGCCGAATCCTCAATCCTCGCTCTCGTTTTCCGACTAAGGTGTAAACTCATAGTAGTTCAAGCATATCAAAATGACGTGTTTACGTGAAGGCGTAACAAATAACAAAAAAATAATAGAGTATAATTATATTCATCTTACTTCCTCCAATTATTTTCACATTTGAAAGAAATGTTAAATTAGTTAACCATGGAGCATGAGATCCAGCACTAATATATAATGTTCCTGTAATATATTCTAATTTTGATAAACCAATCATTAGATCATTCCATTGAACACCTTCATCAGTTTGTGTTAAATTATAAAATGGATCACTATACATATTCATGTACAAGAAAACAAATAATTTTTATGAAAAATTTCGTTTGTATTTTTAATCAGGAAATAAGAAAAAGTGGTGGTTTGTTTGAATAAGTTTCCTTTTTTTTGTTTATTTGTTTGTTTTAACGCATCAATGATGTCTGTTAATCGCGCCATCTATTTAGGCGCGCAAATTAAAAGTTTGTGAGTTATCGCTACACAAGATATACAAAAAAAATACAATTTGAGATATCATGGTGACTGGCAATCTACTGAGGAAAGAATGTACGTTATTAAGATATTGATTCCTGATTTGTTTACTTTAAACTGCCCATCGCTAATTGTTTTATGGTGAGGATTTCATATTGCACTAAACATTTAAATATTGAATAAAGCCATTATTGATTATTGTTATTATTATATTTATGTTCAAGATGTTGTGATGTGTTCTTCATTCTAAATAACTTGATTTAATAAATACTACTATGTTAGATGTTTTCATAAATTCTAATATTTTGAATTCCTCATCAGCTTTCTCTTCTGAAATTTATTCTAATGGATTATTCTTCTTCAGTGACATCTTGAAACTCTTAATCTTTCCGATTACTGCTCATAATCTTACTACCTCTCACTATGTTAGTTGAATCAAAAATCGCATCTCTGTGCTAATGTGGTATGACAACTTGAATTAGTGAACGTACGTACGAAATTCGATGTTGTAACTAGGTGACTGACTGACTAACTGACTGTCAGGTGTTTAATGTCCCGACCATGGCTTCCACCTTGTCGTGGTAGTCGGGCTTGATTATCGTGATGATCCAACCGAGCTATACTGGCTTGAACTTATGTTCCTGAAGGTTCTACCATATCAGGTAGGTCGATTGGAGAACGATGAGACTAAAAACAGCTACTCAAGGGCTGAGGGCGAAGTCGTACTGTTGACTGCAGAGGGGTATGACAGCAGTAACGTGTTTCCCTCGGACAACCAGCATCTGCAGCGATGCTGCCTTCTCACAAGGAAGGAAGGCTTAGAAGAGGTCGACCCTAAAAATGTCACACCTCACCCTACGTCACGGATTTCCGTCTCCGGTGGTAAGGGGTGCCCAATAAATGCTTTAAAAGAGAGGAGCTAATACTCTAAAAACCTTTAATAAAAAGGCTGTGCGTGACCGGCCTCAAACAGTTGTCCGTCGGACTCTTCGGTTGCGCCCTCAGGTCTCTAAGACCAACACTAATCTACCTTCCTTTTCACATTCCTCAAGAAACACCTCAATCCACAGTGAGGGCAGCTGGGAAGCGACAACCGACCTCACGCCCGTAACAGCACGCGAGACCGAATAGGTCACAATCAAGTCCTTCCTTCACCCCCTAACAACCCCCTTATCTTCACGACTAACTCTTCTCCCATTCCTTTAGCATCCCGCACCTCTGCTGCAAAATATACGATTTCACGAAACATCATTCCTGTTCTCTTGAAACCTCGTTCTAAACCACATGTTTTAATGTACGGACATTGTATCCAATAGGGCAACAGGCTTCGTTAGCTAGTACTTTAGAATCTCGTGCCATTGATGTATGCTTCGTCTCGGAAACGCGCATACAGGATCCTAATAAAATCACCAGTTTTTTTTCACCTGGTCAAAATAAAGAACCAACTTGATTCACTCTTTGTGTATCTGGCAGCCCTAATGCTGCCTCACAGGGTCTCGCTGGCGAAGGTATAGCATTGAGTCCTAGGGAACAACTAGCTCTTTTTAGACTGGATACCAATAGACAGTCGCTTGTGCGCTGTCTGACTAGACAAGACAGTAAGAACTCGGAAAGATAAGGACACTCGTCGTTGCCTCTTCATCGTATCTACCTATGCTCCTACTGACTGCAGTTCAGACGATGTGATAGATGAGTTCTACAAAAAGCTTTCGGACCTCCTCCAAAAAGTTAAGCGCTCTGATGTAGTAATAATGGCTGGTGACTTTAATGCTCAAGTAGGTAGACTAAGTGAAAAGGAAAGACACCTAGGTGGATGTTATGGTGTCACGGCTCAGAGAACAGACAATGGCGACCGTCTGTTGCAACTGTGCTCAGATAACCGCCTATTTCTAGCAAACACTAATTTTAAGCATAAGGAAAATACATCTCTTGACCTTATTATCAGCTTTTCATTCAATGTTCAACAAATAAATTCTTTCAATATTCAATAAATGATTCTTTAAATAAATAACAAGAAAATGATGAAAAAATAAATCTACAAAATTACCCAATAAACGATTGCATTGATAATTTAATGTCACCTTCAAATACTGTACAATTTTCCATAGCATGAAGTGATTTACGATGTAAATAATCGATGCCTTTAATTGTTTCAATTTCTTTCAATGTACAAACTGAAATTTATATAACCATAGAAAAAATTCAATTGAAATTCAATGATTATTTGTTTAAATTTATTTCACAGATAAAAAAGTGATTTGACTGCAAACTGACAGCGAAATATAAATGTCGTCATCATGATAAACTTAGATTTCATTGAGCCAAGAATTATCATCAAAACAAATGGCAATCTATGTCACTCGATGTGTACACATACGTGCGTTTTAAACAATCTAAAATAATGTTTCAGTGATTCAATGATTGATGCTGATTGGTTTAAAACAATGGAACAAATTAACCAATCATATTGTTGCAAACATGTAGCTAGCTGCATGAATAGTGAGACAATAACGTATGAACGACCTTGAGGTGATATCGGGATGACCTTGATGACATTCACCTGCTTACTAGGGTGGTTAAAATAGAGCTATGAAGTAATGTGAGAAATTAAGAATAGGGTTTCAGATCTAAGTGAATGCGTTAGGAATTAGAGTTGAAGATTTTCATCACCAACTGATATCACTTGTAATCTTAAAATATTATTCGATTTAAGGGATTGATAAGTTTTGCGTCAAAATGGAAGATTTACTATCTCAAATCTGATTGGTCCGTCAATTAATTATAGCTCCGCAGCATTAATTACAACAGAAAATAAAAAAATTATTGTTATGTTCGTCACTAGGTACGCTTGAAGCTATTACGACGAGTTCACCTTAGTCAATAAACCCGAACGAGACAATGAACCAGCGTCCAGGTAGGCTAACTTGAATCCCAAACTGCAAAACAGAAGACTTGCTTGATAAGCATAGAAAGTATATTCTATCAACACCCAACAATCACAATGCAATCAAGCACGCAACTCTCGTTTATTTATACATCATAGAAACGTCCTTGGGACAGTCACAAGAATAGCAGACTAAAATACACAGCAGCCAATCACAGCCATGGATTTTCCTGATCGGAAATGGAATCTCAAAGTCAACTGATCAGCCCATGCTGGCAAACGTGAAATCCAAAATAAGGCGAGTTTTGGGGATCCAATATCCCCCAACAGTTATGTACTTAACTAACTCAAGATGAATCTGTAAAAAGTGTTTAGATTGATCAAGAACTATGAATAGGGATTGATAAATACTACTCATAAGATTATATAAGTATTAAGTGAATCTAAGGATGAGAGCTTTAAGACGGAATCACACCTATCCATGAAATAAAATCACTCGCGTCCTTAGTTCACTGTACCGATCCCTCCAGGAAAAAGTATGCAATTACTTCTAAATATAGTATTCGAGGTTAAAAATAAGAAGACCTCTCTACCAGTGTGACTATTTCCGAACTATGTTACCTAATGGATAACAGGATGACTTTTTAAGTGAAAGGGTAGTGAAGGTGGATGATAATGGAAGTGTTTTGTTCTCTGAATTGAGTATTTTATTTGTCGAGAAGAACAATGAAAACTCCACAACCAGCTCAGAAAACGAAACTCCATTAAAACTGAAAGCGAACGGTACTTGGTTCGAGTATTGGAGTGAAAACAAACTCATATGTAAGGCAAATACCTTCAGCCAGAGATGAGTCCAAAATAGGAGTTTTGGATTCCACTGTTAGCCAATATCCCACTCTGCGAATAAATTACTGTTCTTCCTAATCTGCATAATTGTTGTACTTGTCAACTGATACGCTTGATGATTTATTACGAGTTCAACTTAGTCGATAAACGAAAGCGAAAACAAATGATCCTGTGACACGATAGGCCACTCTAATCCGAGGACTCACAACGTAGAGGAAGAAGTCTTGGTATGGCGTAGATAGTCCATTCTACAAGAACCCAAATAATCATAGTTGACAAGCACACAAATCGATTTTATTTATACAAGATAGAAACGTCCTTGGGAGAGCCACAAAAATAGCGTACTAAAATTATACATCAACTACTAATGACAGTCAAGGCTTTTTCGGGTGGGAAATGTAATCTCAACAAGGTCAACTAATCAGCCTTTGCTCGAAAACATCCAAAATCCAAAATTAAGACATTTATCAATGGGGTTCTGGGGATCTAACGACCCCCAACAATAATAAGTAAGTGTTTAAATTCCAATACATTTTTTTTCACGAGTGTAATTATTGAACAGAAAAAAAACTTACAAATCAATTATTCTAAACTTACTTTTAGGACAAATAGAATTTGCACAAGGTATACATTCACCTTGATATGCAATATAACCTGGCCGTGCACATTTCGATACACAATGATCACCATCTCTTAGATAGGTTTCTTAGAAGAATGAACAAAATAATAATTTGAAAAATTTTAGAAAAAATTTCTTTGTTGCAACTTGTACAGTTTAATTATAATATCTGGTTATTAATGTATTCAGTTGAAATGCATTAAGTATTCTTTGGCAGGACAGAGTTGGTTGGAGAAAACTGGTCGGCAACCTATGCTCCTTTGGGTGTAACAGGCATAAGTAAGTAAGTAAGTAAGTGAATAAGTGCATAAGTTAGTAAGTAAGTAAGTAAGTGAATAAGTGCATAAGTTAGTAAGTAAGTAAGTAAGTAAGTAAGTAAGTGCATAAGTAAGTAAGTAAGTAAGTAAGTAAGTAAGTAAATAAGTGCATAAGTGCATAAGTGCATAAGTATGTAAGTAAGTAAGTAAGTAAGTAAGTAAGTAAGTAAGTAAGTAAGTAAGTAAGTAAGTAAGTAAGTAAGTAAGTAAGTAAGTAAGTAAGTCAATACTCTCAATGAGTCCAGAGTAGAAATGAATACGTGATGTCAACATCTCAGGCAAAGCACAGAATACAGTGGGCAGCTCGGAGTACTCTAGACGATCTGAACTTCGAAGAAGATCTAGCTCTACTATGCTACACATGGCAACCAATGCAGGAGGAGATAGCCAGTGTGTTAGGAGCCTCTGAAGTAGTATATGTCAACGAACACAATGGAAAAAGTAAGATCTTTTTTAATACAACACAACATGCACAAGACAAATCATATTTGACGGAGAAACTTTGTGAGATATGAAAATCTTTACATATCTGGGCAACATCATTGATAAACAAGATGGTACTTATGTAAAGGTAAAGACATGGATTGGTATAGCAAAGGCGGCATTTCTACAATTGAAACATTTCTACGACAACCTACTGTGGGAGAGAACAAACTAGATTCTTATTAGCGGAAGAAATCAAGAGAAAAAGTTGCTGTAGATGTAAAGGACAAACGTTGAGGAAAGCACGCAACTGAGTCCGAGAACAAGCCCAGACTTGGAATACTCAAAACCAAAGGAGAATAGAAAAGCCGAAAAACCCATTAGGTCGAGAATTGGAGACAGATGTGAGAAGAATGAACAAGTAAGTATGTTAATAAATCAGTAGTAACTGAATACATCATATGTGAAAAAATTTTAACTTTTATGTTTTATGCTTGAAATATGATGCAATGTTCGCATCAGATCAGTAGTTTAACATTTTCTTAAAATTTTTTTCAATGAATTAGCTTCTCAGAAAACAACTAGTCAATAAGATCCATTTACTTACTTACTTACTTACGCCCGTTACACTCACCACTTTCCTACAACCAACTCTGTCCTGGGCTCCCCTCTCCAGTTCTGTCCAATGTTTGTTCATTCTTCTCATATCTTTCTCTATTTATCGGCTTAATGTGTTCCTTGGCCTTCCTCTTTTCCTTTCGCCTTCAGGGTTCCAGGTGAGGGCTTGTCTTGTGGCGCAGTTCGGTGCTTTTCACAGCGTGTGTCCTATCCACTTCCACCGCTTATTCTTGATTTCGTACTCTACTGGGATCTGGTTTGTTTTCTCCCACAGTACGTCGTTGCTGATTGTGTCTGGCCAACGAATCTGAAGTATTTTGCGAAGACAACTAACTATTAATAAACACTTGTATCTTCTGGATGATGGCTTTCGTAGTTCTCCAAGTTTTCGCTCCATACATTAGAACTGTCTTGACATTTGTATTGAAAATCTTGATTTTGGTTTTGGTTGAAAGTTGCTTGGAGATCCAGATATTTTTCAGCTGTAGAACTGCAGTCCTTCCTTTGTTAATCCGCGCCCTCACCTCTGCGTCGGATCTACCTTGGTTGTCGATGATGCTCTCCATATGTCCAAATGTTTGTACGTCCTCCGATCCATGTCCATCGAGAGTTATTTGGTTGGTGCATGTTGTGTTGGATTGGAGAATTTCGCCTTTTCCTTTATGTATGTTGAGACCTACTGCTGCTGCAGAGGCTACTACTACACTGGTCGTCTTCTCTTGCATTTGTTGTTGCATGTGCGATAGAAGAGTCAGGTCATCTGCGAAGTCCAAATCGTCCATCTGCATCCTTGCTGTCCATTGGATGCCGTGCTTCCCTCCAGATGTCGACGTCTTTATGATCCACTCGATCATCAGGAGAAAGAGATCTATTTAGGTTTAGATGAATTAAAGTTTCATTGAAATCATAAATCGACCAGTGTTAGACCATCATTAAGAACCTGGAAGCACTGGATGGTCTTTTCGTCCTATAGTCTGCAACTCATTATCAGTGCTGATCCACCATTCCAAACCGAGATTCTAGTAAGAAGCCATGATCAGTAAATTTCAACCATGTAGAGTATGAGACAGTTATTCATAGAAGAAAATAGATAATTTGGCTCAAGATCGTAGATTGATCGGAGTCAGATATCGACACTTTTAGATTTTAGTGGAGTAGTCCTGAGTTCGATTCCCTCATGCAAGATCTTGGACGTACATTGCTCACACGACAATGGAACGGCCATACAGTGCTTCCGCCTTACTAATGTTTAACATTTATCGATTCACGTCTTCCAAATATGTCCAACCCAGCAATCAAGAGTTTTGTCTTCATCTGATTGTGACTATTCTCTATTCAAGTCACTCTACTGATAACCAATTAAATACACTATGGTAGGTAACTGTGTAAAGTACATAAATCATACAAAACTTTCTTATTTATCAATCTCTCATAGCCATTAAATTGTGACTTACTTGGACAAGTTTTCACACAAATCATACCGAATGTTAATAAGCCATCAGGATTTTCCATCCAACTAAATGTTGATTTATTATATTTTTTCGATGCTGGACATGAATCTGTACAACGACCTGCATTTGATAAACGTAAACATGCCTAGACAGGACAAAGAAATAAAATGTATGTAACCCAAAAGAAAAAAGTATTTGATAAGTGAAAACATGCAATGACACTTGTTCAAGAACTGACTTTCATCATCATAATGTGAGAAATTTTCCATATTCCTGTTGTGGTGTGTGCTACTTATACGAACGATATAAGTAGTATAAGAACGGACGTGAAAGAAGAAGTCTCACGGTCACAAGAGGAAAACGGAAAGCAAATGGAGCAAAAGCAAGAAGTAATTGGAGTACCAACAGAGGAAGGAAAGGAAGCAACAACAGGAATGGAAGAAGGATGGAGCGTTGGAAGTCACGACTCAAAGATGGTGTGCAAATAGAGTGTTTTTTAATTGACTCAGAGTGTAAATTTGCATGATACAATCTTCCGCGCCTGCCTCAGTCCTCTCACTATTATCTGATGATTTAGAGTGTTGTTCAACTGTAAGAAAGATTTAGTAGACGTTCAACTCCAAGATTAACACGATTACAGTTCGTAAAGATCAATCATGTACCGACGAAATCGTGACATTATGGATCATTGTGGAACAATCAATTGAATGAAATGATTTTTCATCATACTTTTTACAGACTGATCTCTTTCTAGTTATCATTAAGAAGTTGAGAGTGCTAAATAAATATCTCATTGTTACGCCTGCAGGTAAGCACGTCAACTTGATATACTTGAACTATTTATTACGAGTTTACCACTTAGTCGGAAAACGAGAGTGAGGATCGAGGATCCGGCGACGCGACATGCTACTCAATCCGATTTTCCCTACCCCCATATTGAGTAAAATAAGAAGACTTGATATGAAGTAGAACATTTATTCTACAAGTATCCAGAAAGTACGAGGTTCGAATCCAGAAGAGAATTAGGATCCCGGACTAGGGATCCGGGTCCTGGTCATAAAACGTTACAAATAATGCGTATTTATACATTTTAGTCTAGTAGGAAACAGCATCGAAGTGTGTGACATTGACAGTCAAGACGATCAATAGGAAGCAACATTTTAAGTGACATTGATAATCAGGACAACCAATAAGAAACAACATTGGAGCACGTGACATTGATATCTAGGACGACCATACAATTGATAAGTAGGAATGAACCAATAGGAATTGACCATTGATTCTCTTAGGATATTGGATGAATATCCTAACACGCATCCTATCATGAGACGCATCCATGACTAAACGATGTATCGAACCAAGAACCATTAGTTTTTCTAAAATTAGGATCATTAGATCACCGTCTATCGGTATAGTTTCAACTTCAGTCAATTCCTATCATCTGGTGATTTAGAGTGTTGTAAAACTGGATGAAAGATTCTGTAGACGCCCAACTACAAGATCAACAGACTACATCGCGTAAGGATTAATATCATGTAACGACAAAACCGCGATTAACCACAACATTCAACAATGAAATCAGAATGGAAGAAGCTTCGAAGGATGTGGAAACTTTCACATATCTCTGGACAGCATCACTGATAAACAAGGTGGATCCGACGAAGATGTAAAGATACGGATTTGCAAAGCAAGAGCGATATTTCTACAGTTGAAGAACATCTGGAACGCTAACCAAGTGTCAACCGACATCGATTGGGCTTCACTGATTTATGTTCAATTTTATACCATTCAGATGAAAAAAAACCCCGATAAAATTCCTCTTCATAACAGTACAAACATTAACTATTAAGCCAAAAGACCAACTGTATAGTAAATTGAGTTCTATTGTGATAGAATAAGAGTTTGGTTGAATATGTTCTGTGGGGAATGGTACTACTTTTTATCATACTCCTGACAGACTAGTCTCATTCGAAATGCCATCAAAAACTGGGAAACGCCTGATAGATATCTCATTCTTCCATGAGACGCACCGATAACCAAGCGAGGTATCGAACCAAGGACTATTAGGTTTAAAAACCAGGATCGCCCGTATATTGGTACAGTTCTAACTTCAGTCCAAATTTTCCATCATACCCAACGACCATCCAATCACTTTAGAGACAACTGTTTCCTATTCAACTTGTAAAAACTACATAACATATGAATACCCTCTAGATGTTAGTATCCTACGTTTGATCAATGATCATATGTCCTTTACCGAACTGTGATGTATGAAGTGTTTTACCACTTAATATCCACTTGAACAGGAATTTAAATCAACTTTTAAAATATTTTCGTGCGCGAGACCAAACATCTTTCATTCGATTCACATGTGAGGAGGTCATGGATGTGCACTGTGAATGAATCCTGTTCTAGGATAAAACAGCCGTTCAACAGATTCATAATTCTAACAATGGTCTCACATTAAAAATATAATCTCTGTTTTTAATTTTTTTTTCATAAAAAATTCAATTAATTTTTTATACTACTGAATTGATCACATACATTACAATCACGAGCTCTTGGTCCATCACAACCAGCTGCACATTCAGAATGACAACATTGTTCTTTTGATGTAGATCGTGAAGTGACAAAATCATTCATACTTGCTTGATATTGATGATAAGTTGAATTCTTACTGGGATGATGATGATATTCGCTTGGTGTTGAACGAAAACACCAATTCGATCCTTCACATAAACGAATTTGACATTTATGAACTGAAATATTAAATAGATAAATAAAAATAGATATTTGACATTCCAAAAAATGAAAAAAAAATTCTATGATATATATACAAGTGTACTATTTTATTTTTCATGTGTTGATAGAATTTTTGTACTGTGAAACATTTCGATTAACGCGTTATATTTGAAATTGGTAAGTTGTTTTTGACCGAACCAATCCCCACAGGTGACGACATATTTTAGTAATCAATATGTGGTGCTGTGGTGCGAGCTGCATATAAGTAGTATATGACGTGAGCGTCAACGTAATGTCTGGCAGCCGAAGATGGGGCGAAGATCAGGAAAGGAAGAGTTAGAACACAATGGAATTTGTATGAAACGCATGAATAGTGACAATGGATTGTTGATGTTTTGCAACAGGAACAGTCCAGTTCGATAGGATGAACTGATATTTTGCAAATTAACGATTTACGATATGGTTTTTCGATTTTACTTAGTAACTCTGCAATTTTCGTTAAATACAATTCGGTTGGCCCACCTGTGTTATCCTTCACTACAATACGACTAAGTTATCAGATAATTTTATTGGACACTTGAAATGTTTGATTCCAATTTGGTACCACTGTCAATGACGCAATTATTTGGTCATTTAAGCGTACAATTATTGGTAGAATGAGACACCTAAATATTTAAGAGCCATATAAATTGCTTATGCTAGAGGTGTTGTGGGTATCTAACAGTATCGTAAAAATGTAGTGAAAGAGAACACAGGTGAGGGCAACCGAATTGTATTTAACGAAAATTACAGAGTTACTAAGTAAAATTGGAAAACCATATCGTAAATCGTTAATTTGCAAAATATCAGTTCATCATATCGAACTGGACTGTTCCTGTTGTAAAACACCAATCCATTGTTACTATTCATGCGTTTCATACAAATTCCATTGTTTTCTAACTCTTCCTTTCTTGATCTTCGCCCCATCTTCTGCTGCCAGACATTACGTTGACGCTCACGTCATATACTACTTATAAGTAGCTCGCACCACAGCAACACAAATATACAACAAGGGCGACAGATTCGACTGCTCCATGCTCGACTAACAACCCAGTACTGATTTGTCCCAAATTGAAGAGGAAAAATAAGAAGGCCAATGATCATAAATCCAAGATTCTGTGACTATATATATACATATATAGTGCAGAACAACACAACACAGATATAAGCGAACAGTATATTGTTGTTTTCGATTAGATCGTCATCAGGTTGCTGCTTTACTCTCTAATATACATGAATATTTATGTTTTTGAAAACTGTTAAACTAATCAAGGCAATTTGTGAGTCAATCATCACAATGAAATGAAATAGAGATTACGTCACTACACACATAATAGGTGGAAAAGTACAAGCTGATAATAGTACGAAGACAGGTGTACTGATAGAGTAGTAAGAGAAATAAAACACGATAACTAAAGTTTTATCAATAGTAGGTCAAAGGTGGATGAATAGACTTCAAATAATCATTAAAAACATTAAAAAACCATAGCTATCTCCACAGGAGCAGCTGAATTTGTAAATGCACATAGAGTAGTAGGCCAATTCAGGTAACTTATCCTTCGTTTGGGTAGACATCGCTGGTCGACTTGAGAATGTCAATGCAAGTTTGGCTGCATTGAATGTTCTATTTAACTGCTCTCATTAATCTTTCCTGTAGAGTATCGCAGACCACATCTCCGTTGAATTGTAATTTAATAAATAATGGCTTCTTTCGGACGGTTGAAATTACTGACTTCTTTTTTACATCAACCATATGGGGCATACTATCAGGCAATTTAACCAACGAATGAGTGAACATCTCGCCGCAGCATGGTTTAAGAAGGGTCAGTCAAAAATAATACGCAGTTCGGTCTTAGCACACTTGGTTGATAGTGGTCATATTGTAGATAAGTCTAGATCTTTTCGGGTGATCTATCTGGTATACCTCCATCATTTCCCAACGGAGTTCGATCCCGTCTCCTACGCACATTGCAGAAGCCATAGGAATTCGTACATTCAACCACCATTTATGTATTCAGAAGAAATTCGTGACACCCTTATCTCTTCCGTGGCCGGATATGACGTAACTAACGACTGGCATTATATTTTTTATCTTATTTTATTTTTACACATTTGCTTATTACGTAATGGTTTTGATGTTTTTTTAATGATTATTTGAAGTCTATTCATCCACCTTTGACCTATTATTGATAAAACTTTTGTTTTACGGGGTTGTGAAGATTGTTAAGTTACACATTTTTGAAACCATGAATCGATCAGTGTTAGACCACCATTAGAAATCTGGAAGCACTGAAAGACTGCCGTTTCGTCCCGATATGGGACTCCTCAGGAGTGCACATCCACGACTCCTGCACCCCGCAGGATTCGAACCCAGGACCTTCGGTATTGTAGGCGAACGCCTAACCATCGAACCACTGAGCCGGTACCTATCGGTGTTAATGTCTAACTTGATCAATTCACCTCATACATAGTCCGGTGAGCACTGCTTCATACTGCTGAGGAGTCCCATACCAGGACGAAACGGCCGTCCAGTGCTTCCAGGTTTCTAAGGGTGGTCTAACATTGATCGATTCATGGTTTCGAAAAAAAATGTAAAACTTTTGTTATCGTATTTTATTTCTCTTACCACTACTATCACTGTACACCTACCTGTCTTCCTACTATTATCAACTTGTACTTTTCCACCTATTATGTGTGTAGTGACGTAATCTCTATTTCATTTCATTGTGATGATTGACTCACAAATTGCCTTGATTAGTTTAACAGTTTTCAAAAACATAAATATTCATGTATATTAGAGAGTAAAGCAGCAACCTGATGACGATCTAATCGAAAACAACAATATACTGTTCGCTTATAATATATTGTGTTGTTCTAATTTCCACAATGGGAATCTTTAATACATATATCTGTATGTTTCAGACATTCCATTCAAAGAGTCATACAAAAAAATCAAAACAGACCACATCGCACCAATAAATGAAAATCAAGAATTAACCAATCAGAAGTGACTGTAAGTAGGGCAAGTTCTATAAATATTAATATACTTGTCAACAAAATAAGAAACAATAAATCCTATGATGATAATTTATAGGTTAATGAAAAGTTTATAATAAAAAGAGAATTAATACATGTATGTCAGGTATGACAATCTTTCTCTCTCTAGAGTTTTCGATATGTATTTCCCTGAATGTTTAACTGTAATCTTGTATATTTAGGTTGGCACTGATATGCTACACGTTAAAACTAGTTTATACCAATTGTAAGATTCATTTTGTGAAGGTTTTGTTTAGGGAAAATCCCTGCATGTTGGAGATACATTTGTAATTTGTCCCTAATTGAGATTCCTTCAGTTGTACATTTTTTAAGTCTGTTCGATTCCATTTTTGAGATGATAATATTTGTATTTTTGATTATAGTTTCTATTTCTTCTGCCTTGACTGAGTTTCTGTGTGTTTCTTTCTGAACTGCATTGATGTTGTTTAAGCGGATACTTAGTGACATGGCGACAGCCATTTTTAATTTGTGCCTCTTATGATTGTGTTGCTTCCTTGGACTGGAATTGTGCATTTCTTGAATTGTGAATTGAAGCACTCTTCTAGAATAGTGAACACTCTGTGTTATACAGTGACCAAATATTATTTTTCTAACGAATCTGATCTATCCAGGAGGGATAGAATAACGTTTATTTGAATAATTGAACAATTGTTGGTGGAATAATAACTGAGTGGTAATATTTTATTTAGGTAATGATGTATATTTATATTTATGATGAATATTAGAACCACTGTCATTTACCCAAATCACTTGTTTTGAATTTAAGCTGGGCAATAGCGTGCATCTAAACTACTTAGACGGTAATTCCTCAGTTCAAACCTCAGTTAAAACTAGTTTATACCAATAAATTTGTTTTGTTTTCAATGATGACATCATTCGAAAAGAGAAATTTTTTTGGAGAGTTCGTAAATATTCATTTTTTATAGTTGTATATGTAAGCTTTCAATTTCGCTGGTGAGAATTTCTGTGATTGCCATTTTCAAGTAGGATCTGACACTTATCTGATACTTACTTACTTTTATACCGCCTCGTGAAGCATGAGTTACCTACCAACTAGTAAAACTTGTGCTCACTTTGTTCTTGATTTGCTTTAACAGTTGTTTTCAAAAAACTTTTCATTCTTCTTATTGTCTGTTTTCGATTTCCGGAGCAATCTGTTTTTGGGCAATTCCTCTTTATTTTTCTCCTTGAGGATTCCAAGTGATAGCAGCTTGTCTTGTGACTCAGGTGGGTACTTTCTGTGCTTCTGTTACGCCTGCACGTAAACATGTCAACTTAATATACTTGAACTATTACGAGTTTACCCCGTAGTCGGAAAATGAGAGCGAGGATCGAGGATCCGGCGACACGACACGCTACTCAAATACGATTATCCCAACCCTTATTGAATAACAGAAGAAAGCTTGATATGAAGTAGAACCTGTATTCTATAACGTTACACATAATGCGTATTTATACATTTTGGTCAAGTAGGAAACAGCATTGAAGTCTGTGACATTGACAGTCAAGACAACCAATAGGCAGCAACATTTGAAGTGACATTGATAGTCAGGACAACTAATAATAAACAACATTGGAGCACGTGACATTGATATTTAGGACGACCATAAAATTGACCAGTAGGAATGAACTTATAGGAATTGACCATTGATTCTCTTAGGATATTGGATGAATATCTTAACAGCTTCATCCTGACTTCCTCCTCTATTGGAATCTAGTTTGTTTCTTCTCACAGTAGGTTATTGTTGATGGTGTCTGGCCAACAGAATTGAAGTATCTTGTATAGACAACTGTTGATAAACATCTGTATCTTTTGAATGATGGCTTTTATGGTTCTCCCCAAATTTGCATCTCCCTACAGTAGAACTAACTGTGTTGACATTTGTATTGAAAACTCTTATGGTTATTTTAAGTTCTAGATGTTTTTCAACTGTAAGAATACTATCCCTACTTTTCTAATCCATGCCTTCACATTTACATTAAATCCTTCAAGTTTATCCTTTTGATCCAGACTAAGTACGTAAGCGTTTCCATCATCTTCAGAACTTTTTCATCAAGTATATTTTGGTTGTGTGTGTTTTAAGAGTGTTTTTTTTGAAAAGTTCGGTATTAACCCTGTTTATATTGAGTCCGACTGCCACGATGCTTGCTGCTATACACATGTATATAATACTTAGTGTGATATTCTTTTGTTTAAAAATCAGGTTCATTGTTAGTGAATTTCTTTTTTGCACTAATCTCAGTTTTAAAACTTTCTTGAAATGAAAAATGGACTAATCGTATAGTTAGTTTACTCATTTTTCCTGCTTTGTGTTATAACTCTAACGGTTGATCAATAAATATCACGTGACAAATACAAAATACCAATCAGAATTATCTCTCACTCCCTGAGAACCTAGAGTCAATTCTAGATTCTTATTGGTCAAAAATGTCATAGCTATGTTCTTTCTATACGCTGCCTTCATCGTCCACAAGGTCGTAAGGGATAGCATTCAAGGCTAGTTCAACTAACTCGGTAAACGGAACGAAAGCAATGACTCAGTGACACGATTGGCCTCTACTAATCCGTTTGTCACAGCCCAGGCTAACTATTATATCAAGTAGTCTTGGTAAGTGTATTTATTCTACAAGCAATCAGAAAGATTAAAGGTTGTTAAGCGTACTTAAAATCATCCACCAACCAATCACAATGAAGGATTTTCCGGTTGGGAAATATAATATTCTCAAGGTTAACTGGAGCGTAAACATTCAAATTCAAAAATTTACCTGTTTGACATTGATCACGTCTTGGACCCCAACAATAACGTTTACCTTGAATTGATGGACAAGATGTATGACATGGTAGTGTGGGATGTTCCATAGTTCGATAATTCACTGCCGGTTTGTCGTCAATTTTTGGAAGATCCATTTTCTTCTTCTTCATCTCTTCATCGTCAATTTGTACATTTGATGTTGTTGTTGTAGTATTTTCTTGTGGGAGAATATCAGTTGTAGAATAAGTATTCCATGCTGAGATATTGTACTCAGTGGTTTCGGTTTCGATCACGTTCGTAGTTCCAACGTCACTGTCATTATTAACCGTTGAAAGTTCTGTTTCATCCAAGACTTAGATTTTTATTGAAAAAAACAGAATGTTAACATTTACGAATGAAACGTTTAATAAATGTGTAAAAAAACACTAATCTCCATAACTCTAATTGAAAATATCGTGAAATGTGCTTACTAGTGACTAACTATCTTCGTGAGGAAATTATCGGAGTTCTAGTTGAGAAGACATGACCAGTGGAGTTCAATCCTACCGGTTGTAGGCAGTAACTGTCAAAGAAAAATGAGTGAGGTGGCGCAAAATCTTTAGATTGATAAGAGTTAAACATTAACACCACTAGATGCTGGCCCAGGAGTCCAGAGGTTAGGAGATCGCGCACAAGACCTAAGGTTCTGGGTTCGAATCCTGCGAGATGCGCACTGCCACTGATGATTTCAAATGTGTAGAAACACGAATCTCTCATTAGGTACAGGTTAATCTTATTATGTAATAAACACATCAGATTGTTTAGAATTTTATTTTACGTCATTAAGTAATAACTGCATCTGGAGGTCTTCTAGGGTTTACTGCTGGTCCCAAGCCCAGCATATAAAGGAGGAGGGTTAGGCATTAATTAAGGTTAGCGACACTATCCGTTAAAAATCAGACTTGATAAAATGGAGCTAACCAGAAAAAAATTAATTCAAATCATTTAAACTCTGCGCCAGAGAATTGGAAGATCTTCAGTTAGAAAATTTATGACGCCTCATGATGAATGCCGAGTAGTTAGTTCGAAAGTCATGAGGCCAATGCCTATTCTCACAACTTCAGCAACAATTAGTATAAATAGATGGAATGTCCGTACAGTGTGGAAAACCAGAAGTACCCTTTAATTTGCCGCGGAAATGAAAAGATACAACTTGATGGTGTTTCAACCTACTTTGGAACTAAACAAACCAGATTTCAGCTGAGAAATAAGTCAGGAAAAAGTGCTAAAGATGGATAGGACACGCACTGAAGAGAGCACCCACCCTCGCCTAGAATCCTGCAGGCCAAAATGAAAGAGTAAGACCAAAGAACACATTCCACGGAGAAATGGAAACAGACATGAAAAGAATGAACAGCGAATGGGTAGAACTGGAAAAGAAGTTCCTACTAATATAGGACTTATAAACACTACGCATCCATGATTCTATGAACGTGAATTGAATCATCTATATCGTGGATTTATTGATATCACTACATTACCGGTAGTGACTGTCCGCTCAATGGTCAAATCGCAAATGCACCGTCGTGGATGTACATTGGTGTTGAGTCCTATGTTGGGATGAAACCACCGCCCAATGTTTACAAGTTTCTAAAAGTGATATAACATTGATTGATTGACTGATTGATGATCTTAAAGCTACAACTAATGAGTGAACATTTTTTTTGGATTACCCTGACTTGAGATAATAAGGTTATGAAATGTATATATACTTGATATAATCGTCAACTGATATGCTTGAATGCTATTACGAGTTCACATTAGTCGGTAAATGAGAGCGAAGAGAAATGATCCAGTGCCACGATAAGCTAGCTACTCTAATCCAAGCGTCCTAAAGCCCCACTAAATAGAGGATGAAGTCTTGATATGGTGTAGAAAGGTGTATTCTACAAGCATTCAGAAAATATGTGGTTTTGTACAGAAAAAGCAGAAGAGGAGCATAAAACTTTACTGACAATGCATATTTATACAGTTAGATTGATCGTGAATATTGACCAATAGGAAACAACATTTAAAAGTATGTGAAGTTGATAGTTTAAGAAGACGACCTTAAATATTGACCAATAGGAATTGACCAATAGAATTAGTCTCATAAAATAATTTCTTTAGAATATTTGATGAATATTCTGACAATAATACTCTTCACTGTGTTTGGTTGACCTAACTTAAGGTTACTGATGTAACAATTTTTGATTGATTGATATCTGAGAATCTGACACTCATTCCTGTTGATTTCTTCTACATAAAAGTGATCACAAGTTATCATGCTTCAACTGTTTTATTTTCAGATACAGTCAGTTATTTGAAATATATTAGAATTTATAATTACTGTAGAATATCTCTCAATTTAAAACAAGACAACTGAATTCACTCACGTACTTGAACCTAGCACTATTTACTCTAAACATCTTTTCACTTTCTAGTTGGTTATTGAGTTCAGATAGTAACAAACTTGTGTCATTGAATAAAGTTTAATACATATGCATCACTTGTAATCGGTCAGCCACGCAAGACTACTTATTTACTTACTTACTTACTTACTGAGGCTATTTACTCCCAAAGGAGCATAGGCCACCTACCAAAATCCTCCAACCTACTTTGTCTTCGGCCTTCCTGTCCACTTCTACCTTATTGTTATACATTCTTCTCATGTCTGTTTCCATTTCCCGGTGGAATATATTCTTTGCCATTCCTCTTTCCCTTTGACCTTGAGAATTCCAAGTGAGAGCTTGTCTAGTGATGCAGTTGGATGCCTTCCTCAATGAGTATCCTATCCACTTCCACTGCTTCTTCCTGATTTCCTCCCCCACTGGAATCTGGTTTCTTCTCTCCCACCGTAGGTTATTGTTGATTGTGTCTGGCCAACGGATCTGAAGTATTTTGCGTTGACAACCGTTATTTAAAAAGCACCTGTATCTTGTGGATGATTGGTTTCATGGTTCTCCAAGTTTCTGTCACATACAATAGGACTCTTGACATTTGTATTAAAAATTCTGACTTTTGTGTTGTCTGCCAGCTACATCAGATGACGAATCTTAAGTAGGATCAAACACACTTCCTAGATTTCATTGCCAATCACTATTCATCTACGTTCAAATTACTTGTATCTTAATGGCTATATCGAGGCAATCCTCACAGAATACGCATATACCAAATGAAACATGGATCATTTTCCGGGCTTACTAACATCAATGGAAAGATTCAAATTACCAGTACACTCATATTTATCTCAATCAGTTCATAATCGAACGTGTAGACCGCTTCACTTATCTAGGGAGTCTCATCAGTGCTGATGGCGTGGTGACTGATGAAATCTCAGCACGGATACAGAAGGCTCGATCTGCATTCTCTAACCTGCGTCACTTATGGCGTAGGCGAGATATCCGTTTGCTGACTAAAGAACGAGTGTACTGCGCAGTAGTTCATTCCGTCTTAATTTGTGGCTGTGAAACGGCCGTTAAGAGTAGAAGATATTTGCCGGTTATTGGATATCGATCATAGGTGACTTCGAAGCATTGCTCGTGTATTGTGGGACACCTGAGTGAGCAATGCTGTTATTAGGAAACGGGTCCTAGGTAAGAATGGCAAATCAATAGATGAGGTAGTGAAACTTCATCAGTTGAGGTGGTTGGGACATGTGTTATGTATGGCTAACCACCGACTGCCTCGACGAGCTTTGTTTTGTAGTGTAGGAGTAGGTTGGAAGAAAGCTAGGGTCGGTCAAACCAAAACATGGCACAAATCCATGAAGTCATTGACAAGTGGACTCAGTCATGTTGGTAGGTGTCGACTACCTGGTTGGGGTCCGCGAGATGATAATTATCGATGGTTAGAGACCTTGAACGACATGGCTCAAAATCGTTTGCAATGTCGCAAGTGCATCCATTCGTTGAGCTCTCTCAAATCCTAATCTTCTGGATTCTTCAACACCTTATCTCACTGAATTATACTTCTTGAATAATATCTTCGAACCCTATTCTTCTTCATTACCATTAATACCTATACTATCTTTATCACTATGGGATTTGATTTGACATTTGCGTCTCTGTGCTAATGTGGTGGTATGGAAACATGAACTTATGTACATACGTACGTAGTTCTACGTTGCAACTGACTAACTGAATCAGTTCATAAATCGGTTATTAGTCATTAAATAAGATGTTATAGTAATAATAATAATAATAATAATAATAATAATAATAATAATAATAATGGCTGTATTCTCAACACTCAATATTTCAACAAGTTTCATTTTCACAATTCATCGCAATGTCGCCAATTGGACTTTGTTTCTGGCCTTGTAATAGGCAATACGGTTATTAACTTATAATATTGGCGCCTCCACAGATTATGTAATTTATAAAATGAATTGATGTAGTAAAACAAAGAAAAAACGGGAGTAAACTTGTTGAAATATTTTGTTTATGTTAGCCCAATTATTCAAACAGACCACCAAAAAGTTTTTTAGACTACTTTTAATTGTTTCCATTTACTTTTCAACCTACCTTTAGTTGAAGTAACATTTTCATTTGGTGTTTGTGTAGGAGTTACAATGGTTTCATGCGAACTACTTTGTTCTGTGGCCAAATTATTCTCATCCAGTGAAATTTCATTTATTTGTGTACCGATTTTCGGCATTACATTTTCATCTTGATCAATATTATTAAACTCTAATAGGTATTCGTTATCGACAGGTAATTGTTCAGGTTGAATGTTTTCATTGCTGACTTGATTTGAATAGGATAGATTAGTCACATTGTCAATGGTTTGATTTGCAGACGTTGAATGGTCAGATTGATGAATATTGAACGGAATGTTGGTTTTGTTTAAATTATCATCAGAGAGTTCATTTGTAGAATTTAAAACTATAATTTTAAAGTAAAAAGAACAATTAAATTTGTGGTTTTATGTGTGTTCAATCGGATTCACACATTTTTATCAATAAACTCATATATATATATATATATATATATATATATATATATATATATATACGAGTTCCACTGAAATTAAGGATCGATCATTGTTAGACCATCATTAAAAACTTGACAGCCGTTTTGTCAGTAGGGATTGATTAAAAGTTAGACATTCAGTCAGCCAGTCAGTCACTTTCATCGTAGAACTTCGCGTACGTATGTACATGTGTTTTCTCTTCCATACCACATGGGCACAGAAATGCAATTGTCGCTTCAAATCTTATAATGTTAGAGATGGTAGAAGTATTAGCGGTAATGGAGAAGATTAGGATTTGAAGATATTATTCAAAAAGTATAATTCAGTGTGAGATAAGTTTAGGAAGACAAAGGTAGAGGTGCTGACGAATCCAGAAGATTAGGATTTGAGAGAACACAAACAAACAGTGAATGCACCTGCGCCATTGCAAACTATTTTGAGCCATGTCGTTCAACGTCTCTAATCACTGGTGACTTTCATCTCGCGGAACCCAACCACGCAGCCTACATCTACCAACATGACTCAGTCCACTTGTCAGTGACTTCGTGGATTTGTGCCATGTTTTGGTTTGACCGACCCTAGCTTTCTTCCAACCTGTTCCTGCCCCGAAAACCATAGGTCGATGAGGCAGTTGATGGTTAGCCATACACAACACAAGTCCCAACCAACTCGACTGATGAAGTTTCACTAATGCATTAACTGATTTGCCATTCCTACCTAGTACTCGTTTCCTAACGATAGATTGCTTACTCGGGTGTCCCAGGATACACCAGCAGTGCTTCTAAGACATCGACGATCGAATACTAATAACCTGCGAATATCCCCAACTCCTACCGGTAATTTTTTCGCATCCAGATAGTAGGACGCAGAGAACTGCTGCAGAGTACACTCGTCCTTTGGTTAGCAAACGAATATATTTTCTGTGCCATAAATGTTTCAGGTTGGCAAAAGCCAATCGAGACTTCTGTATCCTTGTTCACCTTACCTCATGGGTTTCCGTCTCCTGCTATAAGGCCATTTGAAAAGTGAATCTAACACTACAAACTTCCCATAAAAAAGCAGTGCATGGTCGGCCTCAGGCAGCCGTCCCTTGGGCTCTGTGGTCACGCACCGAGGTCTCTAGTACCGATGCTAATCTAACTTCCTTTTCAGGCTCCTCAAGAAACCTCCTTCTACAGTGTTTTCCCTCATATCCGTAACAGCGCACAAAGTTAGACATGAAAACCATTCGATCCCCGTTCAGTAGTCAAGAGGTTAAGGGTCCACCTATCAGTCAATCAGGAAATGCTGACCAATTATTTAAAAAATCAATAATGAAAAGGCATAAAACATCATAGGCGGCTAAACAGCTCTGATCTGATTAATCAACCTGTCACATTATCGGATTATTCCTTGTAGAGTGAAAGAATACGGGGAAGTTCACTTATTACATATTCGAGTTAGTAATATGAGTTTGGGGTTATCATTTTACAGGGTGTTTTGTTAACAACTGAGACAAGCCATGATGCAAGGAGGTTAGGGTTAAGTTTTAAAAAAAATAAGGTTAGAGTTCTGAGTCTAAATATGTACATTAAGGTTTGGGTTTTCATCACCGAATGACATCAGCTATGATGCATTGCTTTCTTATTCTTCTGATAACAAACTAAAGAGATATATGGTCGAAAGTTAGAGTCAGATTTAGAAAGGATGGATAGTATTGGACTTCATCAAACAGAGATCCAGAGGTTAGGCGTTCGCGCACAAGGCCGAAGGTCCTAGGTTCGAATCCTGCAGGGCGCAGGAATCGCGGATGCGCACTGCCACTGATGAGTCCCATATAAGGACGAAACGGCCGTCATCCAATGCTTCCGGGTTTCTTTCTAATGGTGGTCTAACATTGATCGATTGATGGTTTCAAAAATGTGTAACTTAACAATCTTCACAACCCCATAGTGCAAAAACTTCAACATACAATTTGTTTTGAGAACCAGTTATGTTTGATAACTTGGCTTAGGTGCTACCTTAATGTTACGCTCGTCTCTAGGTATGCTTAAAACTATTACGGGTTCACCTTAGTCGATGAACGAGAACGAGACAATAAACCAGCGACCAGGTAGGCTACTGTGATCCGAGTGTCCCGATTGTACCAGTAAGAAGTCTTGATATAGCGTACAATGTGTATTCTACAAACACCTAGCCAGCACACACAATGAATCCAAGCACTCAAATTGCGTTTATTTTTACTCCATAGAGATGTCCTTGGGACAATCACAAAAATAGCACATTAAAATGACACAATGACCAATCACAGACGAGGGTTTTTCTGGTGCGAGATGTAAACTGAAGGTTAACTGGCGCGAAAACACGGAAATTCAAAATCGCAGAATAAAATTACTAAATTAGGACTTTTACCAAGTGAGTTCTAGGGGATCTCAGGTCCTAAACAACTTGGTAAACTAAGTTTTCTTACTTTATGTTATATCCATTTAAATTTTTTAAATCAAATTCGATGTGATTATTTACAGTTAGAGTTTTGGAGATTTGTGTTTTTATACAGTGGTCCGATGGTTAGGCGTTCGCGCACAATACCGAAGGTCCTGAGTTCGAATCTTGAGAGGTTCAGGAGTCGTGGATGTGCACTGCCACTGATGAGTCCCATACCAGGACGAAACAGCCGTCTCTCAGTGCTTCCAGGTTTCTAATGGTGGTGGTCTAACAATGATTGGTTGATGATTTCAGATGTTATTGTAATTATTATTAGTAGTAGTATTTCTAATTACGTAAATTCACCCTCAATAAACAAATGTAATTTTTTATTGGATTTTGTAAGAGAACCTGACACTGGCCACAAATTAATACTACAACCTGAACAGTACAGTTCGGTCCTGTGGTGTAACCACTACTCAGGTACCTGACACATTGATTATGAACCATTCTTCACCATTCTTATACGTACACTAATACATGGAGGGATTTTTTCCTATCCATGAACGTGTCAGTCAATATGTACTGCAAGGTACAGGCCATTGCGACACATTCAGCTTTTTGTGACTGTTACAAACTCATTTATAATTAGCAATGGTGATATGCATTACAGGGTCAATGACCCTCGGAAATTTAACAAGGCAACCACCACCAGTATTTATGAAGTTGGTTACCTGGTATAAAACGAAAGTCGTATATGGACAACTATTAGCAAACCTTGCCCGAAGTCAAATGCCAACCTATCCACAATGTTCATCATAACGAACCTTTGATCTCATTGGGAAACCTTCAGTTCTATTTAACAGTGTACAAATACATTCGATATGATATTAGGTAGATAATGTGAAAAGGAAAGATTTATTATTGTACTCACTTGTAACAATAATTGTTTTATTGTACTTCTTTTGTTTAACTTTATTACAGAAAAAACACTTACTTACTCGCAACTTTCTGTTTTATGTTGCTGTCATCCTTCGTTACATGCTGCTCTTTATGTTGTTACCCACTTTCTTGTTGGTGATTTCGGTGTTCTTTAGACACCACGAAATCACCAACAAATAGATTTTTTTTTTACCCTGGATTTACTTATTCTTACAGTGACGGGCTAGTAGTAATTAGTATTTAATGGTGATCATAGTCAATCTCGACTTGATCGCCACTAAAAACTCATGACTAACAAAGTTCAACCCCTGTCAGGTGTAAAGGCAGTTAGTTACCAAACGAAAACACAATAGATGAGGTCGTGAAATATTGTGGATTGAATAATGTTCGACATTAACACTGTTGGATAACACCAGTCCAATGGTCTAGAGGTGGGGCGTTCGCGTCCTAAACTGATGCTCATGGGTTTGATTCTTTTCTATGGAGTCATAGACGCCTACTGTACAAAAGGCAGACCCAGGTTATAACGGAACGGCAATCAAGTACTTGTGGATTTCTAATGTTGTGTTATGATGACTTTTATTTTAGAGAATTCCGTTAAAAAACCATTGATTATTGAATGGAAAAATTTATTAATCTTACTAGGAAATGAAAAAACCGGGAAAAAAGTATTCACGCGTCGGAATATTTTCATTGTTTGTAAAATTGAACATTGATAATTCGAATCAGTTAAACAAGCGGAAAATTTATTTTCAAATGATACGAAAATAAGACAAATTTTTCCATGTAAGTTATAAATTGCACTATTCGGAAGGTTAGTATTTTCGGGCAGAGATTTGGCGGTTTGTGTTTTTACACATTTGAAATCATCAATCAATCAATGATTTTTAGACCACTATTATTAGAAACCTGGAAGCACTGTTTAGACGGCCGTTTCGTCCTGGTGTGTGGGACTCTTCAGCAGTGATGATTTCAAATGTGTAAAAACACAAACCTCCAAATCTCTGCCTGAAAATATCGTAACAGTGCTCACTAGTAGTGACTAGCTTCGTGAGGAAATTCTCGGAAATCTAGTTGAGACGACGTGACCAATGGAGTTCAACCCTGTCGGGTGTAGGCAGTAACTACCAAAGACGAATGCGTGAGGTCGCGCAAAACCCCTAGATCAATCAGAGTTAGACATTAACACCGTTGGATGCTGGGCAGCCCAGTGGTCCGATGGTTAGGCGTTCGCGCACAATACCGAAGGTCACGAGTTCGGATCCAGCGAGGTGCAGGAGTCATGGATGCGCACTGCCACTGATGAGTCTCATACCAGGACGAAACGGCGGTCGTTCAGTGCTTCCAGGTTTCTAACAATGGTAGTCTAACAATCATTGATTGAGGATTTCAAAAGGTTAGCATTTATTGAACATTCAGTCGATACCCTTGACACACATTGAACATGCAATTAAATAAATACAAACACATCGATTTGATAAAAACTCACCTGATGGATGATTAGTTGTTGAATTAAAAATATCTCTTTTTTGAAAATTTCTCACTTCTATGCCATCATCATTTGCATTATTTCTTAATAATAATAATTCATTAAAAATTTGTTTCGATTGTACAACATTGGACAAATTGAATATTGAATGTTCTGTGGTTGTTTTATTGTTTGTTCTATTCACCGCACATTGATTTAAATATTTACATTGACAATATTCATACCATAAATGAATATTTTCAGTTGAATGCAACGCATACAAATCAATCGTTTGTAATTCTGCACTTTCAACCATTTCATCCCATTTCAAAGTGAATGGTGTATAACATAAACCAGGATTATCATAAAAATAGATTCCATGTTGTACAACAGCTATATTAAGAAAAAAAACACAAATTAGACCGGTATAGTTAATGTTTATAAAGACACATCGTGATTTTTTAAGGAAAAATTAGTGTGTGTGTGAGAGAGAGAGATGGAGAGCACGGTCAGTCAGGGAAATACAATATTTTTTGAAACCATGAATCGATCAATGTTAGACCACCATTAGAAACCTGGAAGCACTGGACGGCCGTTTCGTCCTAGTGTGGAACCCCTCAGCAGTGCGCATCCACGACTCCGGCACCCCGCAGGATTCGAACCCAGGACCTTCGGTATTGTGCGCGAACGCCCTAACCGTCAAACCACTGAGCCGGTATGTAACGGTGTTAATGTCTAACCTTGATCAATTCACGGAGTTGCGCAACCTCATACACAGTCTTCGGTAGACACTGTCTACACCCGAACAGGTTGAACTTCACTGGCCGCGTCTTCCCACTAGAACTCGGAGAAGATTCCTCACGAAGCTAGTCACTAGTAAGCACAAGTAATTTGCATGACGGGGTTGTGAAGACTGTTAAGTTACACATCTTTTGAAACCATGAATCAATCAATGGGTTCAAATCCTGCGGAGTGCAGGAGTCGTGGCTGGGCACTGCTGAGGAGTCCCATACTAGGACGAAACGGCTGTCCAGTGATTCCGGGTTTCTAATGGTGGTCTAACATTGATCGATTCATGGTTTCAAAAGATGTGTATTTTAACAATCTTCACAACCCCGTCATGCAAATACAATATTCTATTCAGCTTATTCAAACGGAATTCCTAAGACGGATTAAATTGCAAAATCTTGCTACTTATGGAGAACAGCTGACACACCTGTTCGAAGTGAAGATTGGTATCCGATAATAAGGCTGTGAAAACTTTAACTCTGTCTCTTTTTCCTAAGGTGATCGACTGGATTATGAAAATGTTAACATCTGAATGGAGGCATGAGTTACAGTGGACAGCTAGGATGCAACTAAGCGATCTAGACTTTACAGATGATCTGGCTCTTCTGTTCGTACATGCAATAACAAATACAAGAGAGAAGATGACCAGTGTAGCTGCATTCTCAGCAACAGTTAGGTCCCAACATATACAAGGGAAAAGCAAGAATCTCTGGTAAAACACAACATCTGACCAGAATTATTATTAAACTCGATGGGGTTCTGATGAAGATGTGAAGGCGCGGATCGAAAAAAACAAGGGCGGCATTTCTACCAATGAAGAACATCTGCAACTGAAAAACACAACTATCAACCAACACCAAAGTAAGAATTTTCAGCACAAATGTCAAGAGAGTTTTACTGTATGGAGAGGAATCTCCTTGAACTACAAAAACTATCATCCAGAAGATACGGGTGTTTATTAACAACGGTTAGCCAGACACCAATAGTAACAACCTACTGCAGGAGAGGATAAACCATACTCCCTGTGGGAGAAATAGACATTGCAAGTATATAGAACACACACACACTGAGGAGAACACATTCCACTGTGTCACAAGACAAGCCCTAACCTGGAATCCTCAAGGTCAGTGGGAAAGAGGAATGTCAATCCAATCAACTCATTCACAGAGAAATGGTTAAACACATAAGAAAAATGAACAATAGTTGAATAGAAATGGAAAGGAAGACCCAAGATAGAGTAGACTGAAGAATGCTGGTTCTTGGCCTATGCTCCTATTGAGAGTAAAAGGCGTAAGTAAGTAAGTAAGTAAGTAAGTAGGTGGATGAGTTCATCCAGATGTCTGTTATCAGTTGTCACAACTTGGTACCTATTATTTGACTCATCAGTGACACCACGTGAGATCATGTGCTTGCTTTACAGTGATTTTTCCATAGCTTTCAACATGATTAATCACCAGCTTCTTTTAAGCAAACTGACATCTTACGAAACCAGGAACGCTTTGCCTGTTTGGTTTAATTCTTTCCAACACTAACTAGTCGGAAGAAATTCCTCATTATCGATGTAGTTTTCTATGTCACTCAGATTATATGAATGATATTTGCAATTATTTCTGTGCACGTAAGCAGAAGATCTTAGAGCAGAGTATTGATTCTCCCCCGTCATGGCCCGAATAGGATAACAAAGTGGCTTACTCAAGTGACACAGTGGTGCTGTAAATAAGATTTGAAGCTTAACATTGTCAAATGTGAATCGATCTGCTTCAGCGATCGTTTATTCAACCTAGAACTAACCATAAATGGTAAATTGTTGTCAAAAGTGTATACAGTAGAGGACTTAAGACTCTAGTGTTCATATAATTTGTTCTTCTGAGAACAGGTATCTAAATAAACCTCAAAGTCTTAATGTCCTCCAGAATGAATGACTCCTAATGTCTAAAACAATGAGTTACATATTTTAATGTACAAACTGTGTTTTCAACCTTTTCTTGAATAACGACAGATTTATTTTTAGTAGTGTTCACATAAAGGATAAATTAAGGTTGGAATCCTTTCAGAGACGATTTACCCTACACATTTTTGAAACTAACAAGTCCAGATGTAATAAAATTGAACTTAATCCTTTCAGCATGCATGGCAAAAGAGAACCAAAATTTAATCGAATTTTCTTAATCAAAGCTATAGTTTACATCGAATGAATCTATTCGATATGCAGAAACTCTTAGGTATACAATCTCATTTGTACATCTCATTTATCAACATGAATTATTATTTTACCAGAAAATTTACCCAAATCTATCCGAGAAATAAAATCACTCCCATCTTTAATGAGCTGCATCAACACCTCCTCAGAAAATGCTTTCGATATGCTTACAAATGGTACGCATATCCCATTCTACCAAGGAGATTTATGATGCCTGTCACTTGATATGCTTGAAACTATTACGAGTACACTAAAATAACACAGTAACCAATCACAGCCAAGGTTTTTCCTGGTGGGAAATGTGATCTCTAGGTCAACTGATCGTTCCATGAAATAAATCCAAAATTAAGACATTTATCAATCGATTTCTGGGGATCTAACGTATCCAACAACATTAAAGGAACACTAAATGTTTTATTATCTCACTGATGAATCTGTTTAATTAACAACAACTGCTTACACGACTCTAATATCGTCCACTAGAAATTTAATGAACTCTAACGTGAAATCATGTAAAATAACCTTGAACTTGTATTCTGATAGATATGATTGATCTATCTATCTATGTCATTGACTTGACACCAAGCACTACCTTAGATTGGTATGAATTCTGTAATTAGTATTTTGTTCCGAATATATTATTAGTACTGTACAGTTCAACTGTAAATTAGTAACAGGTGTGATATTTATAAATGGTATTATTGTATTGACATTTCAATGATTTCCTTGTCTTGGTTGGTTGGCATAAATAGGAGTTTATTTTTAGTGTGGATGACGTTGACATAGGCATCATCGTGGCGGAATTTTATTTAGAGTAGATAAAATGTGACTGGCGCGTTTCGTCCTATTCTGAATTCAACAATTGTCGTTCATCACAACATTCAAACAGCTTATTACCTTATGCTTCAAATGACATCATGTTATCTACACTCAGCTGTTGAGTTTCACTAGACAGATTCTAACTATTCTATGTAAACTGATGTGATAATGTCAATATCAAGGTAGTCTGCATAGAATACTTATGTGTCAATCAATACTGATCAATGTTCAGTGTAAATATCAACAACGCGGAATAGACTGAATCATGTAATCTCATGCTCGTTGCACAAATAAGTTGTGGAGTGAACATGAACTCTGTCTGAGATGTGGTAGATATATACTTAGTCGATGAGTTCTTAAATGGAACAAAACACACGTCTTAAATTCCACTGCCAACGCCACATTCACTCCATTCCAACTTATTCAGTAAGAATGTGATATTTTTTCGAGAGAGATGATTATTTCTTTAAAGTAATATAGAAAATACTCAATTTAATTGATTAGAAACTATTTGATGAATCATTCATAAACTTATATCATTCGTCAGCAGCCATCAGCAGAGTCACAGGTTTCAATGTGAATGTCAACACAGTTCTACCATATGGAACAGAAACTTGGAGAACCACAAAAAGCCATCATCCTCAAGATATCGGTGTTTATTAACTGCTGTCTACGCAAGCGACTTCGGATCCCCTTGATGAGATATCATCAACAACAACCTACCGTGTGGGAAAGAACAAACCAGATTTCAGTGGAGGAAGAAATCAGGCAAAAAGCGCTAGAGGTGAATAGGACATACATCGTGGAAATCACCCAACTGCATCACTAGGCAAGCCTTCACTTGGAATCCTCAAGGCCAAAGGAAAAGAGGAAGATCAGAGAACATATTACATCACGCTATATCGACTTTCTTTACAAAATTTTAAGTAATGAATGTAGGTTTCATCCAAGTTGAAATCCGTTAGTTTGACGATGTATCTGAACATCAGCTGTTGAGTATTTGAAACGATTTTGAGTGTCTTCATTAATGAACATGAGATAAAGTGGGGTAAATCTAACTGATAAGTTTTCACGTTCATTAAGAATTTCACTGCTGCTGATCACAAATCAATCTATTCTATAAAAAAACTATTATGCTCGTCACTAGGTGTGCTTGAAACTATTACGAGTTCACCTTAGTCGATTAAATGAGAACGAGACAATGAACCAGCGTCCAGGTAGGCTACCCTGATCCGTTGACTCAAAAACTACTAAAGAGAAGTCTTGATATAGCGTAGAAATTGTTGTATTCTACAAACATCCAGCCAACACACACAATGAATTCAAGTACACAAATCGCGTTTATTTATACACCACAGCACAACACAGTAACCAATCACAGCCAAGGATTTTCATGGTGGGCAGAGTGATCTCAAAGTCAACTGATCAGCCCATATGAATAAAATCCAAAAGTACGACATTTATCGAGTGTGTTCTGGGGATCTAATGTGTCCCCAACCAAGAAAAAAATTCACTTCAGTAATAAAGAAAATTTTAATTAACATTTCCATTTTTTTATAAAAAAAAATGACTAAACATTTTTAAACTTACATATAAATGATGTCATTTCTAATGATTGTAAATGTTTAAGACCGAATTGTTGTTTGCCTGTTTCATTATTCGATTGGGATGATAAATTTGAAGATGATGATGGTTGCTGTTGTTGTTGTAAGTCATTTTGTTCAATGATAATTTGTTTATAATTACTAACAACAAGTAAAGCAACTTTTCTTGATTTAAACATAATCCATTCATGACCTTTAATTAATTTTAAACGTGGCAAACGTAGCTCTTTTCGACCAACTCCATAGATAACTAAATAACCGGAAATCTCTTCAATATTCTCCAACAAACTGACATCATCATCTTGAAAGGTGAAAGAAATAAATGATAATAAGGCGTAATTTTGATAAATAGTTAGAAAATCATGAATCAATCAATGTTAGACAGCCAGTAGAAACCTGAAAGCACTAGACGGCGGTTTTTACCTTGATATGGGACTACTGAACAATGGCAGTGCGCATCCACGACTCCTACAACTCGCAGGGTTCGAACCAAAGACGTTCGGTCTTGCGCGTTAGCGCTTTACCTCTGAATCATTGATTCAGTGTTTAATGGTGTTAATTTCTGACTCTGATCAATCTATGCATTTTGCGCAACCTCAACCACTGTCTCCTCCGGTGAGCACTACTTCACAACTGAACAGGTTTGAACTCCATTGGTCATGACTTCTCGATGAGCGATTTTGTCTGGTGTAGGAGTAGACTGAAAGAAAGCTGAAGGCACTCGAATAGAAACATGACATAATTGCATCATTCCCTGAAGGTATCGACAAATCGATTGAAACATGTTCATACGTGTAGACTATCTAGTTAGGGTTCGAGTGATAATCGTAAGCTTTGGTTAAAGACTTTCAGTAACATGGTATAACATCTTTTTGCAAAGACGCAGTTACATCCATTGTTTATCCTATGCTGAATTCTAAGCTTCAAAATTTCTCAGGAGCTTTCTTTCTCACATTTTAAAATTTATCTCGCTGAGTTGTGCTATCGCGAATTCGTATCTTCCTTACCCTAATCTTTTCCATTGTCGTGTATACTGTTACTCCTTCAACCAGTCTCCGATTCAGCCTGACACTTTGATCTCTATCTGAGCTAATATGGTGCGGAAACTTCAACTCATCTATATGTGCGACTAGTTTTAGTTCACAACTGACCGACGATTGATTTATTTTACTGACATTTCCTTAATTGAACTCAAGTTGTATATCCATCATGATTATCCTTCATAAAAAGTGCCTAAACAAAATCTTTATCAATAAATATTCAAAGATTTCTTGTCAAATTACTTATGTTAGACTACCATTAGAAACCTGGAAGTACTGGATGGTCTCCTCGTCCTAGTATGCTATTCATCAGTCGTTGGATGCCGCCTTAGTGTTTCAGAGGTTAGTGCTAGACTGAAGGTCCTGGACTCGATGATTTCCAGGTCATTTATATTCAATCATACATAGTAGAGACTTTCAAAATATTGTATGACACCTTTTACAATAGAAATTATACATTTCAGGCAAAATTACACACATAAAACTGTTCATTTTATATCCATGATTTACTCATTGAATTCAATGGGAAATTACATCTGATATTGAGAAACTTCATAAATGTTTATTACATATTTGAAATCATCAATCAATCAGCCATAGTTAGACCATTATGAAAAAGAAATCTGCGATTACTGAATGATGACCGTTTCGTCCTGGTATGAGACTACTCATCAGTGATAGTGCACTGGCTGACTGTTTCGTCCTTGCAATGAGACTCATCAGTGGCAGAAGGCGCATCCATGACCTCGACACGCAGAAATCGAGTCCAGGACCTTCAGTCTCGCACTAACCTCTGAAACACTGAGCCGGCATCCAACGACTGATGAGTAGCATACTAGGATGAAGAGACTTTCTAGTACTTCCAGGTTTCTAATGGTAGTCCAACATAAGTAATTTGACAAGAAATCTTTGGAAATTGATAAAGATCCTGTTTAGGTACTTTTTATGAAGGATTAAGGAAATGACAGTAAAATAAAACAATAGTTGGTCAGTTGCGAACTAAAACTAGTTGTACATGAACATGAGTTTATTAAGTTTCCGCACCATATTAGCTCAGATAGAAATAAAAGTGTCCGGCTGAATCGGAGTTTGGTTGAAGCAGTATCACTATCCACGATAATGGAAAAGATTAGGGAAAGGGAGATAAAAACTTGTGAAAGCACAACTCAGTGAAATAAATTTAAAAAATGTGCGAAAGAAAGCTCCTGAGAAATTCTGAAGCTTAGAATTCAGCATAGGATAAACAATGGATGTAACTGCGTCTTTGCAAAAAGATGTTATACCATGTTACTGAAAGTCTTTAACCAAAGCTTACGATTATCACTCGAACCCTAACTAGATAGTCTACACTTATGAACATGTTTCAATCGATTTGTCGATACCTTCATGGAATGATGTCATATTTTGTTTCGACTGACTTTAGCTTTCTTTCAGCCTACTCTTGTTTAAAACAGAATGCATCACTCATCAAGGATTAGAATAAATTGCCTAAGATGTTTCAAGATATTATATATTCACAGTTAGAATATGGGCTGGTGAAGATTGTTGAGTTGTTACTTTTTTTCAAATCATGAATCGATCAGCGTGCACAAAGAAAAAAACACTTTCATCTCCATAACTCTAATTATTGAATAAAACGTTGATTGTTGTAAGAAATAAGTAGTAAGAAATAATGACCGAAAACACAAACTATTTTGACAAAAAAGTATTTGTATTTTATTTTCTCTCTATGTTCTGCAAAACAAATTAACGTTCTTGTAGCTCTTAAATGCCCTTAATTATCATAGTAAGATAAAACGAAAAATCCTAACAATTCATCCTTTCAATTGTTATCGTCCCAAGGAAACATGTATTTATCTATGATCTATGTGTGATATGACTGAAATGATTTCATCTTGTTTTTGTGTGTACACTTTGCAATGATTAAAATAAATGGTCAACTTTGTAATCAATGTACATTTGTGTGTGTGTGTGTGAGAGTGTGTTTGAACACTTCCCATGTTGATTAGCATATCCCATAATTACATATGCATAAATCATACTCATTTACATAATACGCTCGCGCACACACACACACACTGAGAGAGGAGGATGTTGGGTTTACATTGTTATCGGTCGGAGAATGTAAAATATCCCTGGATCATTTAGTGAGTGTAGAAGTGTGTGTGTGTGTGTGTGTGCTGTACATGTGTGTGTAAATGGTTGGTGTATGCAAACTAGTATTGTATAATAAATCCATCAGTTGAGTTATTATTCTCTAGTGGGATTAAATTAGCACATTTTGTAATGCATGGACTTTTCCATCTTAGGATTAGGAAGATTATTGAGTTTGATTCAATCCTGTTGAGTGTAGACAGTTACCTACCAAAGATAATGGGTCGGGTTGTGTAATACCTTCGATTGATTAAAGTTAGACATTCACATCGTGGGATGCGCCGACTCAGTGGTCCTGGGTTCAAATATCACAACTGGGGGGGGGTCATGGATGCACACTGTTGATGAATAGGCCCATACCTGGACGAAACGGCCATCATTCAGTGTTTGCAGGTTACTTTTCAATGGTGGTCTAACAATGATTGAATCATGATTTTAACAGCTGAACTGTTATTTATCACTTTGACTCAAGTTAACATGAGGTGTATTAGGTACTTCAGAAAATGTACAATGAAAAAGATACCAGTTAAATAACAACGAAACACTAGTTAGTTAGTTAGTTGGATGAATCCTATGATCCATCATCCTTTTTTCAACCTCAGCTGGGCATTCGCTCTTCGCCCTCTCAATTTTGTGAACAACAACCCTACCATGGAAAAACAGTAAGTTGAACTTAACTGAGAGTCTTTATAGAGTATGCGGAGAAAAAAAGTGGACTCTACCTATTCTCGATGGCATCAAGGCATTCTGGGGCAACGGAGTCTAGTAAGTAAAGACAGCACTGAATGGTGTTTTCATCCTACTGTGATGTACATCAACTGTACAAAACTAGAACCTTTAGTCCCACCCAGCCCTAAACTACAAATATAAACATCTATATACCATTGAATCAGTATTCAATAATTCACAATGCCCATCTTAATAATTTTTTTCATACAGAACTACAACTAACTATTAAAAACAAAGAGATCATTATCTCACTTTTCATAGAATTGAACTCTAACTAATCAAGATTTCTTACTAAAATACGACGAATTTATCTTGAATGTAGTCATTATTGAACATTGAATTACTGTATATTTTGGCGGTTGTGACGATTAATTCAATTTAAACAATATAGAGTTGCAAATATTGTTGAGTTTCGTTGAAATTATGCATCAATCATTGTTAGATGATCATTAGAAACACATAAGCACTGAATGACGGCCGTTTCTTCCTAAGATGCGATTCATCAGCAGTGCACAACATCCGTGACTCACAGAGTTCGAACCTAGGAACTTTGGTCTTGCGCACGAATGCCTAACCTTTGAAGCATTAAGCCAGCATTTAACGATGTCTAACTTTTTAATCAATCCAAGAGATTGTGCAACCTTACCCATTGTCTTCGATAAGTAACCACCTATTCTATATAGGGGTTGAACTCCACTGGTCATACCTTCTGACTATACATGTTGGATATTCAATACAATAATTTCACAATAAATTTGTGATTAATATATTTACACACGACAATCTGCTTTCTTTCTGGTTGTCATTTAGTTTTCTCTAGTCAGCATCGTAAATTTTCTGTTCAATAGTCAAATTAATAAAACCAGTTGTAATCTATTCGCATCTATTTATAAATATAACATTTTCATTTTTATTCAAATATCGTTTTTCTTGTTAACTATAACAGTTAAATCAAACATATATATTCTATTTGTAAGGAATTTTTCGATCTACAGAATTCTTCAAAAACATCTAAACCTCCTAGGACATTCAATGTTCAGTGCCCTATTCAGTTTCAATAGTAGCCCTAATTCAAATTAATCAGTGACACAATATAATAAGTTTAATGAAGAAATAGTTTACTAGCAAGAATGTATTATATACACTCTATCGTTACAAACTATTGACTGTCTACTTCCCGATGTCTTTTGCTCTTCAAACGACGATACTGATCATGTCATACTTTTGAATTTGAGACTGTTCTGTTTATTTGTGAGTGATACTTTACTGCATATTACTTATGAGTCCATGCTGTGAGGAGAGTATACGCCATACAAGTACTAAAGATTGGCTACTCATTAAAACAATAGGATTATATTTGATTCAATGTTCAACTTTTACTTCAGATTTTTACAGTAAAATCAATGCATGCTAAATTGAATATTGAAATATATGTATAAATATATTTGTGGGTTGTTCAATTCTTCAATATATTCACAATCCTAGTCAGATATTTGTTTGTTTTAATAGTCAACCATTTGAAATTATTTTGTATTTTTGGCACACACAAAAATAAACAACATCGTAAACAAAATGAATGAAATAAACACCAGTTACATAACCAAATAAAATCAGCTGTTTAGAATGAAAACCTACTTGAAGTTTACGCTTACTCTCCCAGTGATCGACTGGATTATGAAGAGGTCAATATTTCAATGGGGAGCATGGAATACAGTGGACAGATAGGATGTGACTAAACAATCTGGACTTCACAGATGACCTAGACCTTCTATCCGACGCACAACAGCAAAATGCCGGTGAAGACGACTAGTGTGGTAGTAGTAGTAGCCTCTGCAGTAGTGGGCCTCAACATACACAAAGGAAAAATCAATATTCTCTGATACAACACAACATGCACTAACCAAATTATACGCTGTGGAGAAGCCTTGGAACATGTGACAAGATCATTAATAAACAAGGTGGCTCTGATGAAAATGTGAAGGTATGAATCAACAAAGCGAGGGCAGTATTTTTACAATTTGAAGAACATCTACAACTCGAAATAACTATCAACCAACACTATTTTCAATGCAAATGTCAAGGAAGCTCCGACGTTAGGAGCGGGAACTTAGGTAACCATGAAAGCCGTCACCTACGAGATACGGGTATTTATCAAAAGATACTTCAGATCCGTTAGTCAGGTGTCATCGGCAACAACCTACTGTAGGAGAGAATAAACCAGATTCAAGCTGAAGGATACATTAGAGAAATGCACTGAAGGCGGATAGAACACACTTTTAAGAAATCACCCTATTGTGTCATAAGTTAAGCTTTAACTTACAATTCTCAAGGCCACAGTAGAATAGAGAGTTGATTTAGAAACACATTACATCAAGAACTGGAGATAGACAGGAAAGGATTGAACAACTTGAGAGGAGGGGCCTGGACAGAGTAGGTTGAAGAATGCTAGTCGTGGGCTTACTCTCCAACGAAGAGCGAGTAGAATACAAACTAAACTATACAATTTTTACGATCATTCAACCAATAAATTTTTCATAATACACAATCGATATTGAAAATGAAATATATTTCCTCATTGTTTTTATGCGAGAACTAAAATCAATCATTATCGAGTGCTAGATGAACATACTCGGTAATTGGCTTCAATTTGACAACAATTATTTGATAAATTTAAGTTGTATTTAGCAAATAAAACTCAGAATGCGCATTCGTTCCTAGCTGAGTCTACATGTATCAACATTCACAATGAACTTCATCAAACTAAGTCCCTGTCAAAGTGAATATCAGTAATATGGTTGACTTATGTTCAGCTGATAAATCTTGAATGAAACTAAACATGGATCTTGATTACCAATGATACCTGCAATCTGGATTCATTAAACAACTATAAACAGAACGTTTGTCAACTCTAATTTGTTATGAGTTGAGAACAGCGATTATGTGGCTACTGGTGAGAAACTCAAAATGAAATCTTTATCATAAGGTGACTTCTCTTCGGAACTAATTCAAATGAGGAAGCCATCAATGCAGATATTAGAAAAAGTCAAAATAGGACCATTTACTCAGTTCAACAAAAATCTGAGCTCACATAAAAATTAGAATGAAGGTGGCAGGGTTGTTTTCAAGAAACTCCATTTTAATCTTTGGACTTGAATCCATAGGAAAAAAATGACTGGACAAAACTCGAATTTAACCTCAGTTCCGAAAGAAAGGATGATTTCTGGTCTCGATAACAATAACAATAAATCACTGTTGACTATTTCCATAATTTAACGGCGCTATCGAACTTACTGTCGCACACGCAACAACAAATGCAAGAGAAGACGACCAGTGTAGCAGCAGCCTCTGAAGCAGCAGTAGGTCTCAACATACATATAGGAAAAAGCAAAATTCTCCGATGCAACACAACATGCACCAACCAAAATCACTCTTGATCGAGATGCCTTGGAGGACATTAACACCTTTACATATCTGGGCAGCATCATCGACAATCAAGGTGGATCGGATGCAGATGTGAGGGTGCGGATTGGCAAAGCAAGGGCTGCATTTCTACAGTTGAAAAATATCTGGAACTCCAAACAACTTTCAAACAAAACCAAAATCAGAATTTTCAATACAAATGTGAAGACAGTTCTACTGTATGGAGCGGAAACTTGGAGAACTACGAAAGCCATCATGCAGAAGATAGAAGTGTTTATTAACAGCTGTCTACGCAAAATACTTCGGATTCGTTGACCAGACACCATCAGCAACAACGTACTGTGGGAGAGAACAAGTCAGATTCCAGTGGAGGAGGAAATCAGGAAGAAGCGTTGGAAGTGGATAGGACACACACTACGGAAAGCACCTAACTGCGTCACGAGAGAAGCCCTTACATGGAACCCTCAAGGCAAAATGAAAAGAGGAAGGCCAAGGAATACATTACGCTGAGAAATAGAGAAAGATATGAGAGGAATGAACAAACATTGGACAGAACCTGAAAGGGAAGCCCAGGACAGAGTTGGTTGTAGGAAACTAGTGTGCGGCCTATGCTCCATTGGGGGTAACTGGCGTAAGTAAGTAAGTAAGTAAGTAAGTAAGTAATCGAACTTACTGACCGAAGTGTCGCAAACTAGTTTTAACCTATGGGACAAGTTACACAAAAAGTTTAATAATAGGACCTTGAGGTCATTACAAAGTCATATACAAGAACTATATCATCCATAAACGCGGAATAGATTTATGAATAACGGTCATCAGTTGAATAAATCAACAAGAACTGACTGAAAAGACTGTAGATTCTCACTAGACGACTGTAGTAAAACATACAAGACGATCAGCTGACTGGAACATCATCTTCAAACATGTCATTCATAATTTCACTGATCTATATCAGTAAAAAAATAATATTCATCAGTAAAGAACTCAAGAAAGGATCCAAATGTTGGAGACAACTTTCAACACTGACTATTACGTGGAAATGTACAAAGAAACTACCACCGAAAGAAAGAATAGTCAGTTACTGCGATATGGTACACGTATGGTCCAGATATCATTGGACTAGAAACACCTATTGCACCTTGGTAGTTTGACATCCTCACCAATCGATCGATATGCTTGAAACTATGATGAGCTCACCTTACTCGGTAAACAGAACAAAGAGCAACAACGATACAGTGACATGATAGGCTATTCTAATGCGATATGGCGTAGATATGGCGCATTCTACAAGCATCCCGAAAAATACGAGGTAGACAAGCACACAAATCGAGCTGATTTATTATACATGATAGAAACGTCCTTAGGTAAACCACAAAAAATAGCATACTAAAATAACAACACACCAACCAATGACAGTCAAGGATTTTCCTGGTGGGAAATGTGTGATCTCAAGGTCAACTGAGCAGCTGATGCGCGAAAACGTACAAAAATCCACAATTAGGACTTTTTCCAAGTGAGTTCTGGCACAGTTGTACCACACTTCCATTTATGTCTCTTCTTCTTCAAAAGAGTCAACCATCTTCATTCACTTAACAATGTTTGACCTTGAGGGCGTTATTTAAAAAAATCAATTACAGAAATAAAAAAAACCAATTTTCGTTCATTTAATATTTATTCTCTTACCTTCATCTAATCCAGATATAATTAAATTTCCCAATATATGAGTACAATTTGGATTGAAATTTTTCATTAAAATTTTCCATGATAATGATATGTCCTTCCATGTATAATGACTTTTACAAACTATTTGCAAAATTTAAACAGAAAGATGAATAAATATATTAGTGAGGAAAAAAATAGTTGGTTGTGTACTTTAAACAATCTTATTGCTGGAGATAAGCATCAGTGACATGAGTTTAGATGTGACATGTTTAGGACGTGGACGTTTTTCAGCTGCTTCCTTCTATTATCAGAAATTGGTATAATGGTAGATGTTGGTTTTCGGCAGAAAATAGCCTGTTTTCATCATATTCCAGTAAATTTAACATCGTCAATTCACTGTTGGATCGCAAGCTTGCTGCGTTTCGTTTCACTGTCTCTTGTATAGCATAGTTAGAACCTAAAAGATTGAATTTTCAATTAATATTGCTCGATTTATAGTTAGTAAGGGTGACAAGCTCAGCTAGCAATCGTGAATAAACCATTGGTTAGACCACCATTAGAAACCTCGAAGCCAACCTGGATAGCCAGCCATTTCATCCTAGCACGAAACTCTTCAGCAACGTTCATCTATGACCTCGGCTGGTGGAAATCGAACCCTGGGCCTTCAATCTCGCGCAATGATCAGTGGAGTTAAAACATATGTGTTGTAATCGGTAACTACTGAACACAATATTTGAAGTTACACAAAATCTTAAGATTGGTCAAAGTTTGACATTAACATCGTTGGATGCCGACTCAGTTTTCAACAGGTTAAGTGCTTGGCTTCGTTTCCCTCTACTTTCCGAGGTCATGGATAGGCACTGACACAAATCACTTTCATACTATGATGAAGCGGCCATCCAATACATTCAAGTTATCGATAGTAATCTAACAGTGATCGATTCATGATTCAAATGAAACTCAACTGTTTACACAATACTCTGATAAAACTATAAAGAGTCATTCCAAAGTGTCAAATGACTTAATAAATAACCATGAAAAATCATTCAGAATGATACCAATATGAAAATTCATTAAATGAATGAACAATTGTCATTCAATTACACATTTCATTGAAACTAGATAAAGACGAAATTTTCACTTGTCGATTTATGAAGATTGTTAAATGACCAGTGGAGTTCAACCTTATTCGAGTGTGGAGCAATGCTCACTGAAGACAATGGATGAAGTTGCGCGAAATTCAGAGATTGGTCAGAGTGAAAAAAAATCAACACCGTGGGACGTGGATTCATTAGTCGAGAGGTTAAACGTTCGCCCGTCTAACTGAAGGTCATGTGTTCGAATCCTGTGAGGAATGCGAGTCGTGAATGTGCGATTCAAGGACGTATGTTTCGTTTTTAATAAGATTTCATCAGCTAGATACGCGTATATCTTAGAGATTGCTGTTTATTACTGTTATCACGAATTATTCATTGTTAAACCATCACATTAGAAACCTGAAAGCACTGACTGACGGCCATTTCGTCCATAGTATGGGATTACTCATTATCAGCAGTGCGTTACCACAACTCTTACTACTCACAGTGATTAGCTTCGTGATGAAATAATTCTCAGATTGCTAGTTAAAAGACATGACTGGTGGAGTTCAACCGTGTCAGGTGTGCTGCAGTTGCCTACTGAACATAAAAGGGTGAGGTCATGCAAAATACCTAGATTGATCAAAGTTAGAGGAGATTATCATTGTTGAATGTCAACTCAACGGTACAGAGGTTAGGCGTTCTCACGCAAGACCGAAAATCCTTGGTTCGATTTCTGAGAGTGGCAGAAGTTGTGGATGCGCACTATCACTGATAAGTAGTCAGTCCTATACCAGGACGAAATGGCTGTCAAGTGCTTTCAGGTTTCTAATGGTCGTGGTCTGACAATGACTCATTCATGAGTTCTGTAAAAAATAATTTAGTCCGAAAAATTAGATTATATCAAATACCATTTCCAGGAGTAATATGTTAAAAATTCCGTAGAAAGACAATCATATCCTGTCGAAGTAACAACATTCAGTAATCAGGACTGAGTTGAACTGAACAAAGTATGAGTCATACGTGGATAAATCTGAATACTTCACTTCTCTCTCTCTCTAACTTAAGTTTGTGCTGATGATGATGTTGATATTGTTACTGTTCAGCAGAAGAACAATGAATACTCGATGATCAAATCATTTGACTCAAATAATAAAACTCGATCATAATCTATCCAAGTTGAATTGAACAGCATCAGTGCAACTCCTTGTGTATGTAAAGCAGTTTTCTCTTCATGACCAAACTAATAACAGCAGTTCCCCTGAAGCTAGTCTCAGTTGTCCTACCTGTGTCCAATGCGTTTCACTGATGCCGAGAACCTCAAGGTTGTATCTTTTCATTTCTTTCGCAACAACTTGAAATAGTCTTTCAGTCTCTCACAATGTTCGAACGTTCCATGTCCCTAAAAGAATGGTTGGCCTGGTTGTTAGAAGAGGCATTGGCCTCGTGACTTCCGAGGGAATTCGGCTTTCATCACGAGACGTCATAATTCTTCTTTTTCCAACTCCCAGGGCAGAATTAAAATAGTTTGATTTATTTGTTCTGGTAAGCACTTTTTTTTGACAAGTCAGTTTTTTTGGTGGGATGCGGTCGCCAACCCCATGCCCAATCCTCCTCCTCCTCCTTTATCCAGGCTTCGGACCGGCAGTAACCTCGAAGATTCTCCCCGGCCGGGTTCCAACAAATTAGAATACCATTGAACATTTTAAATCTATTGAACAACCATAAAAACGCTTTTCCTAATGATTTTTATTTCCATCTTATCAGCAAGTGAACATTCTAGGCCAAAAATTACTTCTTCATTGTGGAAAATTCAATAATTTATATACTAAAACAAAAAACTTTGTTCAATTGTCCAATTTAAATCATATGATGATGTACATGATGTTTTTTTGTAAAAAAAAGGAAGATAATTTTCAATTAGCCCAAATATTTTTTTTAAAAAAAACAAAAGAACTTTTTTTCCGCTTACAAAATTAATAAAATCATCAATATAATGTGATTTTATTAAAATAATACAAGTTTTATTGTGTTCATAAATGTTCAGTATCCTTTATTTAACAAAAAAAACAAACGCAAAGGACAAATAGAATATTGAACATTGAACATGCGTTCAATTGTGGTGCAAGCTACTTATAAGTAGTATATGACGTGAGTATCAACGTAATGTCTGGCAGCAGAAGAGAAGATGGGGGAAAGATCAACAAGAAAGGAAGAGTTAGAAAACAATGGAATTTGTATGAAACGGATGAATTGTGACAATCGATTGTTGATGTTTTGCAACAGGAACATTCCAGTTCGATATGTTGAAATGATATTTTGCAAATTAACGATTTACAATATGGTTTTCCTATTTTACTGAGTAACTCTGTAATTTTTGGTAAACACAATCCAGTTGCCCCTCCTGTGTTCTCGTTCACTACAATAGTAGAGTATGATATATGGAATGGTAAGTCGGAGAACAATGAAAGCCATCATCCACAAGTTACAGCTATTACTAAACAGTTGTCTACGCAAGGATCCGTTGACCAGATACCATGAACATGAAGCTACTGTGGGAGAGAACAAATCAGATTCCAACCGAGGAAGAAATCGGGAAAAATCACTGGAGATTGACAGGACGTACATATTGTGGAAGTCACCTAACTATGTCACAAGACAAGCCTTCACTTAGAATACTCAGGTTGAAAGGAAAAGCGGAAGACCAGAGAACACATTACTTTGAGAATTGAAAGCAGACATGAGAAGATTAAACAATGATTAGATAGAATTAGAAAGAAAGGCTCAGGACAGAGTAAGTTGGAGAATGTCGAATCATGAAATAATCAGTATTACAATAATGAACACGAAAAATCACAAATCACATTATCGAACTGAAATTATAAGTCAATTATTGTCAGACCACCATTAGAAACCTGGAAGTATTGTTGGATGCGGGCCCAGTGATCTAGAGGTTAGGCGTTGGCTCGCAAGACCGGGTGACCTGGATTTGAATCCTGGTCATTGTTAAATGAATGTTGAAAACATGGAAACTGTGAATAACTGTTTCGTTCTAGTATGCGGCTCATCAGCATTGCCTGTTCACGATCCGGAAGGTGGCTGTTGGACCCACAAGCCTCGGTTTCATACGGAAACGATTCGCCCCTTCCTAGTTGTTGAATCGAGATTCAACGGTGTTACACATCTTGCTTCAGTCAACGCACGATATTTCAAGACCATCGGTGGCTAACGATTTCACACTTAGTACGGCTGAACTTCACAGTTTCTCTCACAAGAAATGTGAGAAGTGCCTCACAAAGGTATTCAATAGTACGTATATGAATGATTATTGTCTGTGTAGAGTTTATTAATACTGTTGAGTTCCATCAAGATCATTAGCTGATCGATGCTAGACTACCACCACCGGAAACTTGAAGGCATTCGACGACCATTTCATCCACGACCGTTCGACAAACATTAACGTCATTAGATGTTGACTCTATGGTCTAGAGGCTAAGCATCTATGTGCAGGATCGAAGTTCTTTTTGTCCAAACGCCACCCACGAGTTCATGAATGCGCAATGTTGATGATTTCCGAACTAGGACGAAATGGCCATCCAGTGCTTTATTGTTTATATAATAGTGATCTTACATTGTTCAGTTCATGATTTTAATAAAAACTCAACAATCCACATAACCCTATACTGGAAAATAGATTATAACTACTGATCAATCCTAGACTGCAATTTTCGTCCTAACTGAAAGTCGCCAGCTAGAAGAAGTACCTGTATTTATTTGATTGTTGTAAAAAGGGTATCTGTTCATATTTTAACATTATTACATGAGAAATTATTTCGAGTAATAAATTACATGAAATAACTATTAAAACTAATTAGGTGAAGTAGGCGCACAATATCGAAGGTCTCGGGTTCGAATCCTACGAGATGCAGGAGTCGTAGATGAGCATGGATGGTCTAACAATGATTGATTGATGATTTCAAATGTGTAAAAGCACTTAACCAATAATTAGTCATTGTTCGATCACCCTCAGAAAACTCAAAGCACTGGATGGCAGTGTTGTTCTAGCATTGGACTCATCAGTGGCAGTCTAAATCCACAATCCATTAAGACGAGAATGAAATCCAAGAATTTCAGTGTCGTACATGAACGCTTAACCTCTCGACCACCAAGTCGACATCTAACGGTGTTAATGTCTAACTTCATTCAATCAATCTACGGTCGTGCGCGACCTCGCCAAATTGTCTTAGGTAGGTACCGCCTACAGTCCAATAGATTTGAACTTCACAGATCATGTTTTCTCAATAAAAATCCTAGAATTTCCTTACGAAAGCATTTGACGGCCGTTTTGTATTCTAATAAGACATAAACATTTTTAGAATTTTCGATAAAATGAAGTTATTTTTGATGATTATTTCATATAATTAGTGATTGGAAATTCTGTTTTAAGTAATAGTGTTCAAATATGAACAGATAGTAAATTTAGAAGATGCTGATTCTATACAATGAAATACGTATAGGTACTTCTAGCTGGTAAGTTTCAATGAAGACGAAATTTGCACTCCAGATTTGACCTGCAGCTATAATTTGTTTGTCAGTAAAGGTTTGTGTAGATTGTTGAGTTTGACTAAAATCATGAACTGAACAATATAAGATCACAATTAGAAAAAACTTGTACGCACTGGATGGCCGTTTCGTCCTGGTAAAGAACTCATCAGTAGTGTACATCTACACTCTATCTTCTTGAAGGAATCGAACCCAAGAACTTCGGTTTCGTGTGCGAACACTTAAACTCTAGATCAGTGTTTTGGTATTCGACAGTATCACTGTCTAACTTTAATCAATCCAAGGTATTGGTTAACCTCACTTACTTTATATAACTCAACAGGGTTGAACTCAGTTGATCACGGCATCTTACTAGAACTTTGAGAATTTCCTGATGAAGTTAGTCACTAATAAGCACATTACAATGATCGATTCATAATTTTAATGAGTTTCAACCAGATATTACATAATAGTTTAGCTAAAGGTGCTCACTAATGACTTGGTTCGTAAGGAAATTCTCGGAGTTCTATTGAGAAGTCTTGATCGATGGAGTTCAATCGTCTTGGATATATATTGCCTACTACTAAAGACAATTGGTGCATTTGCGCAAAAATCCTTAGACTGATCAGAATTAGACATTAGCACTGTTCAATGTTCCACGGTTTAGGCGTTCCCGCTCAACAACGAACGTTCTGTGTTAGATTCCAGGAATGGTGGATACGCACTGCTGATGAGTAGTCCCATACCAAGATGAAATGGCCATCCAATACTTGTGTGTTATTAGTGGTGGTCTAACAATGATTACACAGTTGTTCAATAGTTGTCGCATTTAAGTGCAAAAATCTATTTACATTTGGCTAAATAACTTGTTACATTTATGTTACGCACGCATGTAAACACGTCATTTTGATATGCTTGAACTATTACGAGTTTACCTTAGTCGGAAAACGAGAGTGAGGATCGAGGGTCCGGCGACACGACATGCTACTCAAATCCGATTATCCCAATCTTCATTGAATAAAAGCAGAGACTTGATATGAAGTAGAAATTGTATTCTACAAGCATTCAGAAAGTACGAGGTCCGAGTTCAGAAGAGGGAAAGCATCCCGGACTAGGGATCCGGCTAAGGGTTCTAAAACGTTACAGATAATGCATATTTATACATTTAGGTGGAATAGAAAACAGCATTGAATTCTGTGACATTAACAGTTAAGACAACCCCTAGGAAACAACATTGGAGTACATGACGTTGATATCTAGGACGGCCGTAAAATTGACCGATGGGGATTAACTAATAGGAACTGACCTATAATTCTCTTAGGATATTGAATGAATATCCTAACTGTTGTTACTGAAATCCAGAATTAATCAATATCGTAAAATGATTGGACTTACACTATAACATTGTTGAATGCCAACACCTCGGTCTAACGGTTAAGCGTTTACATGTGAGATCGAGACTCCTGGGTTCGATTACCACATGAGGGTTTGTTGATGGGAATTGCTGATAAGTTCCACGTTACAACAAAACGACAGTCTAATACTACCAAGTTTCAAATGGTAATCATACATTGTTCAATTCATCAGATTAGTGAAACTCAATCATCTACACGACCCAATATTAACAAACGTTCGGAATGCGAACGCACTGTTTGTCTTATTTGTAAGTTACCAGATAGAAATCTTGCTACTTTCAGAACTCTAACCCAGGACCTTCTGTCTTACACGTGAACGTCTAACCTCTGAACCACTGAGCTGGAATCCAACGGCGTTAATGTCTAACTTCTATCGATCTGCGGTCTCGCGCAACCCCGTCCAGTGTCTTCAATGGGCGCTGCTTCACACACACGATTTCAAAATATAACTCAACAATCTTCACAACCCTCATTGGCAAATTATCAGGTGCTCACTCAAATTGGCTAGCTCAAAGTTCCAGCAAAATGTCGTGACTAATGAAGTACATAATATTAGTAGTATAGTAGTAGTAGTAATTCTTCATTTCTTTAATAAAAATTAGCATACGTGAAACTTTGAAGAATCCCAGACTGCGACGAAACAATCATCCAGTCACTTAGTTGTTCCAAACATTTTCAACTGATAAAAGTCTAAGTCTAAGATTTATATATTCACACATCTTTTTTGACTAATAAAAAAAACTGTGAAATATCTACATACAAACATTTCCTCGATTATTATTAAATCATAAGTTGTTTGATTATCCCGCCAAAAAATAGTAATAACCAACTTATCGCTTTACTAAAAAAATTGATAAGTGTTGTTTTGACAGGTAAATTACATAATGTTATTTTTTTTAATACCTGTCAAGTTATTATTTACATTGCAAAATCATTTCCGATTCGTGATGTTTGTTTTTTGTTATTCTGTCTAGTTTCAGATGAATTAAAAAACAGAATCATGAATCGATCATTGTAAAGGCGAACATTAGAAAGCTGGAAGCAATGAATCTGGGATGTTTTATGCGCATCGACACAACCCCACACCTCATCGGAGCCGAACTCGATGTCTTTAATCAAGTATGCGGACCCCTAAAACTCTATAGACAGTTGAGATAGGGTAAAGGGGGTTTGAGGATGCGCACCGCTAATGAGGCTCATACTAGAGGACAAAACGACTGTCCAATGCTCAACAATCAATCTGTTTGTACTATTCGAGAAAGTTATCAGTTGTATTAGTTAAAGCCTTAGTGATACACATGCATTTTTTGTGTGTTTATGTGTCTGTACATGTGAGTGAACCTAATTTCTCTTTTCAATATGTAGAGACTCCTAGTTATAACTTACGTAGCCATGAGTGATACTATCTATCTATCTATCTATTTATCCGTCTATCCACACATCTATCTACATATCCATCTATCCACGCATCTATCTATCTTTCAGTCAGTCAGTCAGTCAACAACAACATAGAGCTTTGTACGTACGTACATCAGTTCATGTTGCCATATCACATTAGTATAAAGATGTGAGCGTCAATTCAAATCCCATAGTAGTACAGGTAGTAAATGTGTTAACGGTAATCAGAGAGATTAGGGTTCGAAGATATTATTCAAGAAGTAGAATCTAATGAAATAGACTTAAAAAGATAAAGTTATGAAGAATTCAGAAGGTTAAGATTTGAGAGAATACAAAGAATGAATGCACCTGCACCATTGCAAACGGTTTTGATCTATGTCATTTCGGGTCTCTAACCATCGATTATTATCATCCCGCGGACCTCATCCAGGTAGTATAGACCTACCGACATGGCTCAATACAGTTGTCAGTGACTTCATGGATTTTGGACAGGTTTAAGTTTGGCCGCCCCTAACTTTCTTCCAACCTACTCCTACACTACTAAACATAGCTCGTCGAGGCAGTCGGTGGTTAGGTATTCATACCACCTGTCCCAGCCACCTCAACTGATGAAGTTTCAATACTTCATATATTAATCTGCCATCCTTACCTAGTACCTGTTTACTAGAGACAGCTTCGCCTACTCGGTTGTCCCAGGATACATGAGCAATGCTTTGGAAACACCTATGATCGAAGACCAGCAACCTACGAATATCTTCCACTCATACTGAGAAGACTGGGGCAGGCGCGATATAGAGACGAGTGTTTTATTACACATTTGAAATCATCGATCAATCATTGTTAGACAACCAGAATTAGAAATCTGGAAATACTGGAAGATGGCCGTTTCATCCTCTGGTATGGGACTACTCATCAGTGACAGTGCGCATCCACGACTCCTGCTCCTCGCAGGATTCGAATCCGGGACCTTCGGTATTGTGTGCGAACGCCTAACCTCTAGACCACTGGGCCGTCACCCAACGGTGTTAATGTCTAACTCTGATTGATCTAGGGATTTTGCGCGCCACCTCACCCATCTGCCTTTGTTAGTTACTGCCTACCCCCTTCTCACTAGAACTCCGACGATTTCCTCAGTAGTCTATAGGTTAGGCATTCGCGCATTATACCGAAGGTTCCGAGCTCGAATCCTGCGAGGTGCAGGAGTCGTGGATGTGCACTGTTGATGAGTCCCATACCAGGACGAAACGGCCGTCTTTCAGTGCTTCCAAGTTTCTAATCATGGTGATCTAACAATGGCTGGTCGATGATTTCAAATGTGTAATTTATTTCTATCAAATTCAATTAGAAAATGAGTTAAATAGGTATTTGGCTATCATTTTTTTTTGTGTTTTCCTAACATACACCTTAAAAGAAATATTTCTGTTAGGTCTTGGCTAAATGTATTGTTATTTTTAGGTATGTTTGTTAGACAAAAGAGTTTACCTACAATTTATTGCTTTATAAAGAAAGTACCAGCTAAAAAATAATGTGGAATCTGAGACATCACAGTGGTTGGTCATGAACTTCGATAAAAATGTTTATTGTTGCACAGCTGACAACATTAACAATACTGATCACGTATTGTTATGTGTAACTTTTGGAAACTTCTTAAAATATATTTGTGCTGAGAATTCCAAATTTGTATTTAAGAAAACACTTAACTATTGAATAAAGTCATTATTATTAGTATTAACATTATTATAAGTCTTACTGACTTGACATCATATCCGCTATGTTTGAATGCTCGGCGGTGGTTTAAGTTCAAGTCGACAGGAAACTTCAGAAATAGATTTCTTTCTATTTATCAACAAACTGTAGCTTTGGTTTTAAGAAAATGTTTAATTCCTAACAAATAGATAGATAGAGTAGATAGACAGATAGTAAGAGTATGAGTGGAAGATATTCGTAGGTTGCTGGTCTTCGATCATAGGTGTCTTCTCCAAAGCATCGCTCATGTATCGTGGGACAACCGAGTAAGCAAAGCTGTCGCTAGTAAACGGATACAAGGTAAGGATGGTAGGTTAATAGGTGAAGTATTGAAACTTCATCAGTTGATGTGGTTGGGACAAGTGGTACGTATGCCTAACCACCGACTGCCTCATCGAACTATGTTCTACGATGTAGGAGTAGGTTAGACGACAGCTAGGGGCGGCCAAACAGAAACATGGCACATATCCAAGGATTTATTGATAATTGGACTGAGGCATGTCGGTCGGTGTAGACAACCTGATTGGTTTTCGCGAATTGATAATAATCTATGGTTAGAGACCCTGAATGTCATGGCTCATACCTACTGTCTTGAGAAAACCATTACTTCCTGATAGGTAGATAGATATGCTAAATGATCGAACTTTCAAACTTTCAGCACATCCGTTTTTAAAACCATGAAATTGATCAATTTTAGACCGCCATTAGAAGAAACCTTGAAGAACTAGACGGCTGTTTCATCCTACTGTGGGACTCATCAGTGAGAGTGCGTATACACAACTCTAAAAGAAACTTGCCCGACTCGAACCTTGAACCTTCAGTCTTGCGAGCCACCGCCTAACTTCTAAACCTTTAATCTGGCATCCAACGATGTTAATGTCTTATACTGTGATCAATTCATGATCTTGCGCAACCTCATCCATTGTCTTACGTGAGCACTGCTTCACACCTGAACATGGTTGAACTCTACTGGTCACGACTTGTGACTAGAACTTGGAGAAACTTCCTCATAAAGCTAATCACTAGTCAGAATATTTTATAGTACTTCAACGATCGATTCATAGTATCAATGAAACTCAATAATCTGCAAAACCCTATAACTCTATAATGAACATCCATCTGACAAATCTTATGTATCATTAATTACTTACTTACTAACTTAAGCCTGTTACCCCCAATGGAGCATAGGCCGCCGACAAGCATTCTTCAGCCAACTCTGTCCTGGGATTCCCTTTCAATTTCTGTCCAATTTTGGTTCATTCCTCTCATATCTTTCTCTATTTCTTGACGTAATGTGTTCCTTGGCCTTCCTCTTTTCCTTTTGTCTTGAGGGTTCCATGTGATGGCTTGTCTGGTGATGCTGCTTTTCGTAATGTGTGTCCTATCCACTTCCACCACTTCTTCCTGATTTCCTCCTCCACTGGAATCTGGTTTGTTCTCTCCTACAGTAGGTTGTTGCTGATGGTGTCTGGCTAACGAATCCAAAGTATTTTGCGTAGACAAATGTTCATAATTACTTGTATCTTCTGGATGATGGCTTTGGTATTTCTCCCAGTTTCCCCTCCATACATCAGAACTGTTTTGACTGAAGCTTCCACATCTGCTGTCATTGCCTATGCTGCAATGTTGTCTGGTCCTGCTGATTTGCCGCTCTTGATTTTTCCTATGACCATACTGACTATACTGCAAGGCCTGGAACCTAATGGTGAGGGCTATCTTGAATTCGTCGAGTTTTACGGTATCATACTTGTAATTAAATGTCATCACCGAGATAATCTCAACGGCGAAACAGACTGCATCAATAACCGGTTTACAAGGTGGTTATCCAGGAGACTCAACATAGCCAATACAATTCAAAGAACAAAAACAACCTCTATGTTCAAAACCTTCTCGTACAAAAAAGAAGACCTCTACGCACTATCAGAATTCTATCTTCATTTTTTCTTAATGTTCATATAAAAATAATAAACTTTTTACTCATTATCTGCCGATTTTCAGTTCAATAAGTCAACAAATTTAAATTTACCAGGCAGAAAAAGCATTCACTATTCTACAAGGTCACATTGAACACATTGAACACTGATTATGTGTTTCATTAAAGATTATTGCGTAACAAATGCATATAGATATATATATTATTTATAGAAGTAATATAATGGAATTTTTTCCACAGAAAAAAAAAGTCAGACTGACGTTCATTTATTTTATTGCTTACCATTTTAAATATTAAAAATTAAAATTGAACAATGAGCAGCAATAATAATTGAATTTGTTTTAATTATTCAACAGTTCATTGTTCAATTGTATCAATATAAACCGGGGATTTGTAAAGAGTGTATGAATTTTTTATAGTTGAAGGGATGAATTGATTTTAGTAGATAGAATATTAAAGAAAATTCAGGAGGACTGGATGATCGTTTTTATCCTATGTGTGGATTTCTTGACAGTGTACGCTGTAGACAATAAATGAAGGTGACGTAATATTAAGGATTGAATGAAAATTTGACATTAACACCGTTGGATAATGGTGAAGTGTTTTATTGTTCTCATTGGAGAACAAAAGTCTTAAATTCTATTTCCGCGTGCGGAATTGTAGATGTGCGTTGTACTGGAGTCCCATACTAGGAGGAATATCCGTTAAAAGGGCTTCGAAGTATTCATTAGTACCCAACTCATTATATCAACGGTAAAAATAGGGTGAATGGTGAATTTCCTACGGAAAAAATGACTGATAGGTGGTAATTTGAGCAGTCGATAAATATTCAGCATTAGTAACAATTATCTTTTTCTCATTATAGAGTTATGGAGATTGTTTTTTCTACATTGAAAGCATGAATCAGTTATTGTTAGACCACCGTTAGAAACTTGGCAGCACTGGACAACCGTTTTTTCCTGGTATGGGACTCATCAGAGACAGTGAATATCCATGACTCCTGCTACTCACAGGATTCGAAACTAAGTTCTGCTTGGGAGAAAATGTCAGTAAAATGCAAAGTCTTCTTACCACCATAAACAACAACAATGATAGAATGTGTTGAGATGAGATTCCTTCCCCTCGAAATGCAAAATGTTGCTTCAAGAGGGAGTTGCGTCAACACCTCAACTAGTGTAAATGAGGAGAGTAGTCGAGCGCATTGACTGACTGCCTCACCGATCTTGACAGCTGATAGCCTGGTGTATGACAAAATCTTGGCATGGATACAGAAGGTTGGACTGGCTTTTGGCAACTTGTGTCATTTATGGTGTAGGTAAGACATACGATCAATGAAAGAACGAGTTTATTGCTCAGCAGTTAGCTCGGTTCTACTTTATGGGTGTCACAAGTGGTCACTAAGAATAAAGGATATTCATACGTTATTATTATTTGGTCAAATGAGTCTTCAAAGCACTGCTCATATATCCTAGGACAATCGGATAAGCGTTGATCCTGTCAGGAATTCGGGTACTAGGTAAGGATAGGAAATCAGTTTATGAAGTAGTGACTCTTCATCAGTTGAGGTGATTACGACATGCGTTACGCATGCCCGACCACCGAATACCTTGATGAGTGATGTCATCCAGTGTAAGAGTTAGCTGGAAGAAGGGAGCAGCACTAGTTCTTGAAGACATCGACAATTAGACTGAGCTATATTAGTAAGTATAGACTATCCAGTTAGGGTCCATGAGACAATAGTAACCCGAGATTAGAGACTTTAAATGATGCGGCTCAAAGGTGTATCATCTCATTGGCTTCGGCCGAATTCGAATCTTTTGAATTCCTCATGATTTTGATCACTGTTTCTTCTTTCCTTTTAACAACTGGTATTTTCCTTGAATCAAATATTAGATGCTTCAATTTTCATGCAACCACTAATACTACTGTGGTGCGAGCTACTTATAAGTAGTATATGACATGAGTGTCAACGTAATGTCTGGCAGCAGAAGAGAAGATGGGGGAAGATCAACAAGAAAGGAAGAGTTAGAAAACACAATGGAATTTGTATGAAACGCATGAATAGTGACAATGGATTGACGATGTTTTGCAACAGGAACAGTCCAGTTCGATATGATGAACTGATTGATATTTTGCAAATGAACGATTTACGATATGGTTTTCCGATTTTACTGAGTAACACTGTAATTTTCGTTAAATACAATTCAGTTGTCCTCACCTGTGTTCTCGTTCACTACACTACTACTATTGCTACAATTTATACTACTCTGTTGGATTCGACTTGACAATTTCATCTCTTTATGCTAATATCCTATCATAACTTGAACTGATGTACGTTTTCATCATATATGTCAACTGACTAACTGACATATGCGTACAAGTTTAAAAACTAATCTCCTCATTAGAAGAAATAACATTAATATTCTATTTTTAAATTAAGTATACATTGAACTGTCACTATCCATTCAAACTTTACATCAATAAATCTCGATTTAAATGATTTCAGTTTTATTGAAATCATGTTTCAATCATTGTTAGACCACTATCAGAAACCTGAAACCATTAGCGATTAGCTTTGCTATAAATATCACGGAGTTTTCGTATGAAGTCGTGTCCAGTGGAGTTTAAATTAGGTCACGTATGAGGCAGTGACCTGTCGAAGACATTAAGTGAGGCTGAACCATAAGCTTAGATTGACTGAAGTTAAACATGAACACTGTTGAATGCTGCTGGTTCATTTGTCTAGGGGCTTAAGCATGTTAAGCACGTTAGACTGAATGTCCTTATTACAATAGGCGCTTGAGGGCACTATGATGCACTCTCCTGATGAGTTCCATACTAGGGATGAAACGACCATCCAGTGCTTCCTGGTTTCTAATGGCTATCTAACAATGATTGATTTTTCGATTTCAATGAAAATCAACAATCTCCATAATTCTATGATTTAAAATGAATAACTATTTAATTTTTAATAATAAAAACGGTGATTAGATTGGAGTTGAAAGTTGAAAAACCTCAAAGCATTTTAGCTTACACTAGCTGTTCAATGAAATTCTGTTCTACACATTTGAAATCATCAATCAATCATTGTTAGACCACCATTAGAAACCTGGATGCACTGGACAGCCGTTTCGTCCTGGTATGGGACTCATCAGTGACAGTGCGCATCCACGACTCCTGCTCCTCGCAGGATTCGAACCCGGGACCTTTGGCACTGTAGGCGAACGCCTTACCATCGGACCACTGGGCCTGCACCCAACGGTGTTAATGTCTAACTCTAATTGATCTACGGATTTTGCGCGACCTCACGCATTTGTCTTTGGTAGTTACTGCCTACACCCGACAGGGTTGAACTCCATTGGTCACGTCTTCTCAACTAAAACTCCAAGAATTTCCTCACGAAGCTAGTCACTAGTGAGCACTGTTACGATATTTCGGGCCACAGTTTTGGAGGTTTGCATTTTTACACATTTGAAATCATCAATCAATCATTGTTAGACCACCATTAGAATCCTGGAAGCACTGGACGGCCGTTTCGTCCTGGTATGGGACTCATCATCTATTCGTTTGAACGTCTAGAATACTGAAGTACAAGTGTAATTTTTGATATCACAGATATAATACCAATAATAGAACAGAATTGACTACTTTTTTGTTCAAGCATTTTAAGATTTAAAATTGTGCATCGTTATTACTTAATTACGAGTTGGATTTCAAAGGGAATGGGTTTCTCTAACCTTTACGTCTAACACTCCTCTTCATTTATCCGCGATTGGGATTGGCGGTAACCTTCGAATGGCCCTCGAAAGAGTTTAAAATGGTGTATAGAATAAGACAGTTTTTCCCATTTAGAAAACGTTGAATTTATCGTAATTTTTTTTGGATTCTCTCCTCAATCACTTACAATTGTATAATCTTAGTTCTAACTATTAAAACAAAACTGCTGTACATATTTTTCATTGAATATACCAAGAATAATTTGAGTTCAAATGTCAAGAAAGACTAATTGTAAAGATATTAGAATATGAACAATTTAAAATTAGTAGGATATTTTCGCTCATTTATAAGTTTTAAAAGTTTCGAATATTCTAGAAAAACATGGAAACGAAAGAAAAAACGTTTTTCGAAACAGAACTTAAATTAGGGTGGTGTTTTGTTCTCTGAGCTACGGATGTTTTGGTTGTGAAGCATTCATTGTTCTTCTTAAATTGAACAACATCATCATTAGCACAAACTTCAGATAGCCGATGTGAAGCATTCGAATTTCTCCACGCGTTTGACCTGTAGCTTGTTCTACTAACCTCGATCTTGATTGGTTGCTGTCTAACTTAAACCTGTCAACCAATCAAGATCAAGGTTAGTAGAACACTAGCTACAGGTCAAAATTCGAATGTTTCACTTCTGCTATCTGAAGTTTGTGCTAATGATGATGTTCAGAAGATGAAAACTCCACAAGCAAAACATCCGTAGCCCAGAGAACCAAAAACCACCACCACAATCATCCACCTCAGCTAAAAATTTTCTCCAACATCTCAGAACTTAAATTATTCAATGTACAATAGTTGAATAATGCTCAGAAGTATTATAATTTCGAGTGTAACGCCAAATTTTTTCTGTTACTCAAGTTATTCTTGACATTTCCAATAATAAAGTATGTAGATTTGTTTCAATTGAAGAAAGAATCCACAATGAATACATTGTTAGGCTTTATGAAAACTTGGTGAAAATATTCAGATTCTTGAATATGACGCGATCAATGTTAGAGAGCCATTAGAAGAAACTTGGAAACATTGAATAGCCAGGCGTATTGTCCTAGTATGGAACTTATCAGTGACAGTGCACATCCTTGACATCCGTAAGTGGAAATCGAACCCTGAACTTTTGGTTTCACGCACGAACACACTTAACCTTTAGACCACTGAGTTGGCATCAACCCTGTCGTGTGTGTGACAGTTAACCAATGAACACAATAATGATGAGGTCAACAACACCAACAGATGACAGCTCAGTGACCTAGAGATTAAGTGTTTATTAAACAGACCGAAAAACCTGGATTCGGTTTCCTTATGCGGAGGTCGTGGATGTGCACTGTTAAAGAACACCATTTAATGACTTTAGGATCCAAACTGAGGTTTGAACTGAAGAATAACTGTCTAGGTAGTTTAGATACGCGCTATTGCCCAGTATATATCCAAAACAAGTGATTTGAGTAAATAACGGTCCTAATGTTCATCATAAATATAAATATACGTCATTACTTAAACAAATATTACCACTCAGTTATTATTCCACCAACAATTGTTCAATTATTCAAATAAATGTTATTCTATCCCTCCTGAATAGATCAGATTCGTTCGACAGATAATATTCGGTTGCTTTATAACAAAGAGTGTTTTCAATTATAGAAGAGTGCTCCAATTCACAATCAAAATGCACAATTCCAGTCAGCAGCAAGCAATCCAATCAAAAGAGGAACAAATCAATATGGCTGTCACCATGACTAAGTATCAGCTTAAACAACATAAATACAGTTCAGAAGGAAACATAGAAACTCAGTGAAGGCAGAAGAAGAAATAGAAACTATAATAAAATACAAATATTATCATCTCAAAATAGAATTGAACAGATCAACAAAATGTACAACTGAAGGAATCATTTAGGGACAAATTACTAATGTATACAACATGGAGGGATTTCTTACAAACAAAGCCTTCAAAAAATGGATCTTAGAATGACTACACGGCCGTTCAATGCTTCTAGGTTTCTAATGTTGATCTAACATTGATCGATTCATGATTTTAATAATGATGATATATTAACAATTATTTATGTAACTTGTATTAGAGAAATGTCAACTGTAAAGTTAGCAAGGTCGAAAAGAAATCGATACCGTTAAGAAGTTATAAAAAGTGGGTGGTAAATCAATTATTTTTAAACAAATATGATACTTTTAGAATCGTTTTTCTTTCATTGAAATCTTGAATTAATCATTAGAAACATAAAAGGACTGGATGTCTGCTTTGAAGGCAGTATGGAACTCATCAACAGTGCACATCCATAGCCTTACTCAGGTCCTACAGTCTCATACGCAAACGTTTAATCTCTAGATCACTGAGCCCGCATTCAATAAGGTTAACGTCTAGCTTCAATCAATTCACAATATTACGTACGCAATCTCATCCATTGTGTTCAGTGGGTAACTGCTTCACATTTGACACAATTGAACTCCACTGGTCACAACTTCTTACCACTAGAAAGAACTGAGAGAATTTTCTCAAGAAATAAATCACTTGTAAAGCACGAAACGGATATCTGATGCTTTCAATCAAACTATGATTGATGCTTCATTGCAATGAAACTCAACAATCTTCACAACTCTATCAGTCTTAATCGTTGTGGTGGTGTTTCGTTCTCTGAGTTGGATAATGTTTTGGTTGTGGAGCTTTCATCATTGTTCTTCTACTGAACAACATCATCATCAGCACAAACTTCAGATAACAGAAGTGAAGCATTCAAATTTTTCCACGCGTTTGACCTGTAGTTTGTTCTGCTAACCTCGATCAACAGCAACCAATCAACATCGAGGTTAGGAGAACACAAGCTACAGGTCAAACGCGTGGAGAAATTCGAATGTTTCACTTCTGCTATCTGAAGTTTGTGCTGACGATGATGTTGCTCAGTAGAAGAAGAACAATGATGAAAGCTCCACAACCAAAACATCATCCAGCTCAGAGAACGAAACACCAACACCACAATCATCCACCTGAGCTACAAGTTTTCTCCACCATCTCAAAGTCTTAATCGTATTTCGTTAATTTTTTTTTGAAATCTTCAATACAATTGAACAATGAACAACATAAAAGCGCCCTACACAATCTATGACAATGTTAACTCACCTGTTTTATTTTCATATCGTGGATTATCCTTAAAATAATTAATTTCATGTATATGATTCCCGTGCATCAACTCTTCATCATTATTATCAACGACATTCAATGGTTCAATTTGTTTAAATTCAACAGAATCACCGGTTAATTTAAAATCATGCAAAAATAATTCCGATTGTGCTGACTGATAATGATGTTGTGTTTGTAGAAATGAATTTAAAAATCGATTGAACGAATTACGGAAATATCTATGTGCTTTATTACTATTCCGTTTTGTTTTAAACAGTGAATAATTGAAACTTGAATTCAATGGTGAATTCACTGCGGAACTTGTATTTTTTTCCAATAATGTAACATTACAATGAATAATTTCTAAAATTATTATTATTACAACAATTACATAACCGAATTTATTTAGAAACATTTAAATACATAACAATTATTGAATAATAATGTAAGCATGCTTTTACTGATTTGTCATCGACAGAAAAAAAACCACATTTATTTATATCAATCACATTAGCACATTTATTGTATTCGTGTGCCGATTGGTTTGACCCGTCAAGGTCATTACAGCCATGTGTTGGCCAATCAAAATTCAATGTAATGAATATCAATTAGTTAGTATTAGTAATCCAACTGATGATGATTACTGGAATGATGATTTGAATTCTGTGTGAGAGAAAAAAATAAATAGCCAAGGTTCATTGGGATTGATTTGTATTTTATTTTTTTTGTGTTGTGAATTTTGTTTTAATGCATTTTTGATTTTATTTTTGGTGATGTAAAACAAAGAAATAAGCAAAAAATAGGACTTAGTAGATCTTACCTCCCACGAATAGAGATTTATCGATTGGACAATGTGAATTAAGCTACTGAATAGTATTAGTAGTAGTAGTAGTAGTGGTAGTATATTGGTTCATTGAATATTCATTTTTATATCAATGTTAATATTATCAATTATGATTGTAAAGTTTCAGTGTGAATTATTGTGCATTTCAACATTGTTACGTAAAATATGTTACCAGTTTTGAAGAAGAAAAAAAACAAAGAGCTTATCTTTCGGGGTACGGAATAAATAACATTGATCAATAAGTGAATCATGATTGTGCAAAATGATTTTGTAGAGTAGAGCTATTAGTAAAGCTTGAATTTGTTGAATTTGACATCTGAAACAATTGCGTAACACTTTCACGTCTTCCATGGTTTTTGTATTGATAAGTAAGTAAGTAAGTAAGTAATAAGGTGAGTAAGTGCATAAGTAAGTAAGTAAGTTAGTAAGTAAGTGCATAAGTAAGTATGTAAGTAGATGCATAAGTAAGTAAGTAAGTTAGTGCATAAGTGCATAAGTATGTAAGTAAGTGCATAAGTAAGTGTGTAAGTAAGTAAGTAAGTAAGTAAGTAAGCAAATAAGTAAGTAGGTAAGTACGTAAGGTAAGTAGGTAAGGTAGATAAGTAAGTAAGTGAGTAAGTAGGCAAGTTAGTAAGTAAGTAAGTAAATCACAAACCACTAAATATTAACAGTAATCATGTGGTTTTTGATTTTGAGAACTCTTGTTTCAGTTACCTTCGATTGGTTACTTATTTCCCAAAAGCTCGTAGAAGTGTAAATGGATGCTACTCACAAGCCGGTATAATAATATATAAGTAGTACTATGCAGTGGAATGTCACATAGAAGATAGTCAATAATCTGCTTGTATTGCAAATCAATGTCTGGCAATGTTGTATACATATATTTTTACAAATAAACTATGACTTCTTTTTAAAAAATCAGTGTATTCCATCTGGTCTAGACTACTTCGCACATTATACAAGAGTAGTAATTAAGAATTGCCGACAAAAATTAAAGGAAAAAAGGTGACTGGTATCTAAATTTATAATATAAATTCTTGATGTATATATATAGTCAGAAATAAAAACATTTACCGACAATTATCTATGAGGTCAAGCCTGGACATAAGTTATAGACTTTCAGAAGACAGTTGGTTTATGATACATATATATATATATATATATATAGCTCTGCCTGAAGTACCTCTAGAGATACTACATCTCCCAAGCCCAGATAAAAGGGGGCGGGTTAGGCGTTGAGGTTCGCGACTCCATCCAGTAGAAATCCAACTCTCTGGAAGGACGCTAAATGGAAAAATAATTTGCTGGTGTGAGTTAGTAAGTCTGTAAGTAAGTAGGTATGTATGTATGTAAGCAAGTAAGCAAGTAACTAAGTAAGTAAGTAGGTAAATAGGTAAGTAAGTAAGTGCATAAGTAAGTAAGTAAGTAAATAAGTAAGTAAGTGTGTAAGTAAGTAAGTAAGTGCGTAAGTAAGTAAGTAAGTAGGTAAATAGGTAAGTGCATAAGTAAGTAAGTAAGCTTGTAAGCAAGTAAGCAAGTTAGTAAGATATATGTATGTATGTAGCCTTCAATAATCTGCTTGCAATGTAAGCAGGTTATTAATCTTCAAATTACTCCGATCATGCCGTTACATTTCAATCTCCTGGTGAACACTTCTTTCTCTCTCTCTATCTCGTAACAACTTCTAGGTGATATTACACTATTACACTACTAGTAAACCACTTTATGAGTAGTATCCATACAGTAGTATATTATTAGGTAAATCAAATTCAATTATCAAAGTGCCAACAATCAACTTAAAATCAACAGATAAAAATATAAGCAAAGTATCTGTAGCGAAATTTGAAAATCATGAGTTACTATTGTTGGCAGTAGTTTAGAAAACTCCTTGATTTATAAATATGATGAAGAACTATTTTTGATAAGAGTGAATTTCGAATTCTATGTTATATATATAAGAGAACTTTTTAAAAATGTTGTACTTTCTAATATTCATTCAGGTATAATCATGTTTCTTTGAAATTATGAACTAATCAATGTTAAATCACTATTAGAAACCTAGAAGCACTGGAAAGACACTGCGTCCTACTATGTGACTCCGCAGCAGTGTGCATTCACGACCCCTTGAGCAGAGGAATGAAACCTAGGAACTTCGAGTTTTATGTCAGATTGCTTAGCCGCCAAGACCACTGAGCCAGTATCCAACAGTCCTAATTTTTAACGTCAGTCAATCCACCATAGTCCACGACCTCATCGATTGTGTTCTATGGGTAACCACCTCACATGTGACACGGCCCAACTCACCCCGTATGCTGGTCTGGTAGATGCAAATTGTTGTGGAATCTCGGATGAGGACGAAACGATTTTCTATCTTCATTTGTAATAACAAAATAATGATATAAGTCGAATTGTAAAGAAAAAACAAATGCTTAAAATCATCCTTTTTAAATCTTTGCAAAAGTTATTATCGATTGACCGAATCCTCATCAGCTACTTTTATTGATTCAAATGCAAGTAGCTATTCTGTAAAAACGTAATGAAAAGGAATAGTCATGAAATTTTGGCTTCATAAATATTATTGGTACACTATACATTGAAATCATGAATCAACCATTGTTATATCACTATTGCAAACAAGCAAGAACTGGATGGCCGTTTCGTCCTGGTGTGCAACTCTTCAGCATTGTTCATCCATGAGCTTTGTTCATCGAAAATGAACACAGGACCTTCAGTCTCGCGTACAAACGCTAAACATTCAAAACACTGAGCCGATATCCAACAAAGGTAATGTCTAATTTTTGATCAGTCTAAGGTTTTGAGCAATCTCAAACAAACGCAAGAGAAGATGACCAGTGTAGCAGCAGCCTTATCAGCAGCAGGTCTCAACATACATAAAGGAAAAAATAAGATTCTGCGATGCAACACAACATGCACCAACCAAATCACTCTTGATGGAGATGCTTTGGAGGACGTTAACAACTTTACATATCTTGGCAGCATCATCTACAACCAAGGTGGATCCTACGCAGATGTGAGGGCACGGATCGGCAAAGCAAGGGATGCATTTCTACAGTTGAAAAATATTTGGAACTCAAAACAACTTTCAACCAAAATCAAAATCAGCATTTTCAATACAAATGTCAAGACAGTTCTACTGTATGGATCGGAAACTTGGAGAACTACCAAAGCCATCATCCACAAGATACAAGTGTTTATGAACAGTTGTCTACGCAAAGTACTTCGCATTCGTTGGACAGACGTGATCAGCAACAACGTACTGTGGGAGAGAACAAACGAGATTCCAGTGGAGGAGGAAATCAGGAAGAAGCGATTGAAGTGGATAGGACACACGCTACGAAAAGCACCCAACTGCGTCACGTTGGTTGGAGAAAACTGTCGACAGCCTATGCTCCATTGTGCGTAACAGGCTTATGTAAGTAAGTATATACATACATAACCAGAGAATTACTGGATAGTTGGTTCAACAGTATACAGGATTTTATGAACAGTTTTTCAAACACAACCTCATCATGGATTGTACCAAAGACTTTGATGCTTAATCGATCTTTTTGAAAAAGAGAAAAATGGTACCACTTAGAATTGACTGGTAGACTTATTTGATCAGCAGCTTATCACCCTAGTTTATTGTGTACACAATCACACATTTATAAATCTAATCATTTGGCACATATATACATATGTATAGTCGGCAGATTTTACTTAATTAACGTTTTTAAAGGTATTTCAATCACTCATCTTCAAAATGTTATCTCTTAATAATAAAAATAACAACGATAAATTTAAACAAATTCACTAATTAAATATGTTTCATTTTTCACGGGGAGGTACAATTTGACTTTCAAAGTTAATTAGATTTCCAATTTTTGCTGCTAATACTAATAATAATGAAGTTCATGCCTAGATTGTGATGATGATGATTATTGATGAGAGAGTTAGTGAGTTAGTTAATTGTCTGTTTACTATTGAACATTTAACGCTTTGTGAATTTCTAATGGCTACATACTAACTACTACTCCTACTCCTACTACTGTTATTTTATTTAAAAATGTCATCATCAGTGAAAATTAAAAACGACACGTTCATCATTTTTATTTTGGAAAATTATCTGTAAAAAAAAAAATTAATTTTTTACCGGGTGAAATTCTTGTGAATTAATTAAAACTTTGAGAAATACTTTTTAATAAATTATTATTATTATTATGTAACAATTTTAAACAAATTCATGAAAGTTTTATAAACAATGAATAATTATTATAGAAATTAAACGTTTATAGACTATTGTTGTATTTTTTTGGTGTCTAGATTTTTAAAAAAATATAATTTACTAAAGTACTTGAGGATTTTATAGGTAGGTAATAGATTCGTTTGAAGTCAAGATAGGTATCAGGCAAAGTGGCTGACTCTGTTTCTCCTGGTGATCGATTGGAAATATGAAGATATCAACATCTTGGGGGAAGCATGGGATACAATGGACAGCTAGAATGTAGTTGGACAATCTAGATGTCGCAGATGATCTAGCTCTTATGTCGCACACACACAACAACATACAAGAGAAGACGATGGAGTGTAGAAGTAGCCTTAGTGGCAGTAGGTAAGTCTCAACATGCACAAGAGGAAAAACAGGGATGTTGGGGATGTTAGATAGATCCTCAGATCTAGTTTGATAAATGTCTTATTTTGGATTTCACGTTTGCAAGCATGGGCTGATCAGTTGACCTTGAGATTTCATTTCCCACCAGGAAAATTCATGGCTGTGATTGGCTGCTGTGTATTTTAGTGTGCGATTTTCGCAAATGTCCCAAGAACGTTTCTATGATGTATAAATAAACGAGAGTTGTGTATGCTTGATTGTATTGTGTGCTCGCTGGGTGTTTGTAGAATATAGTTTCTACGCTTATCAAGACTTCTTACCCTAGCTTGGGATTCAAGGTAGCCTACCTGGTAGCTGGTTGATTGTCTCGTTCGCATTTATCGACTAAGGTGAACTCGTCGTAATAGCTTCAAGCTTACCCTTCGATACAAGACAGTGTTGACGGAGAAGCTTAAAAGGATATAGAAACTTTTATATATCTGAGCGGTATCATTGACAAACAAGATGGATCTGATGTCTGTGTGAAGCAAAGCAAGGTCAGCATTTCTACAGTAGAAGAACATCTGGAACTCAAAACGACTATCAATCAACATCAAAGTCATAATTTCCAGTAGAAATGTCAAGAGAGTTCTATTGGATGGAGCAGAAAATTGGCGAATCACGAAAGCAATCATCTACAATTATCTACGAAAGATACAACCTTCTGTGGGATAGAACCAATCAGATTCCAGCAGATGAAGAAATTAGGAATAAGTGTTGGAGTGTTGGATAGGACACATATTGAAGGAAAACACTCAACTGCGTCATGAGACAAGATCAAACTTGAAATCCTCATGGCGAAAAGAAAAGAGGAAGACCAAAGAACACATTATGCCAAGAAATGGAGAAAGACATGAGGAGAATAACAACAATTGGATAGAACTGGAAACGAAGGCTCATTGGGAGTAATAGGTGTAAGTAAGTAAGTAATTAAGTAAGTAGGTAAATAATTACAGTTATAAAAAAATGTCATTGATCTTTACAGTTGTTGGGTTGGGGACGATAGATCCCCAGAATTCACTTGGAAAAAGTCCTAATTTTGCAATTCATGCTCTAGCACATGGGCTGATCAGTTGACCTTGAGATTAGATTTCCCACCCGGAAAATCCTTGACTGTGAATGGTTGATGTGTGATTTTACTGCACTATTTTTGTGTCTCTCCCAAGGACGTAGCTATCATTGTATATAAATAAGCTCGATTTGTGGTGTGCTTGTGAAAACCTCCTATTTTCTGGGTACTTGTACAATACATTCTCTACGCCTTATCATCAAGACTTAGCGGGGCCGGGGACGATCGTATTAGAATAGACTATCGTGTCACTGCACCATTTTGTCTTCACTCCGTTTAACGAGTAAGGCGAATTTGTAATAGTTTTGAGCATATCAGTTGACGAGCATATAAACAGTATGAGAGGAGCAATCCCAGAATGTCCAAATAATGACAATTGTTAATCAATACTTGTATTTTCTGGATGATAGCTTAAGTGTTTATTCAATTTTCCACTCCTCGCTGTAGATTTGTCTTCATATTTGTAAAATGAAACTGATGACTTTCGAAGTGATTGATGGTTGTTTTGAGTTCCAGATGTTCTTCACTTGTACAAATACTGACCTTCACACCAACCCTTCCTAAAACGAATCATAGCCTATTTTTTACCTGACTGATATAGAATCCTATCAATCCTGCTCTGTCCTGCACCATCCTTTCCAATTATAAACCAATCACTATTCCTTTCTTTTATGTCTGCTTTGAATTTTCGATGCAATGTATTCACTGGTCTTCCTCTTTTCCTTTGTCCTTGAATACTTTCTTCAATATGTGTCCTATCCACCTCTAGTGCTTTATCCTAATTTCTTCCTCATCTAGAATATAGTTTGTTCTCGCCCACAGAAAATTATCTTACTCATGGTGTCTCACCAACAGATCTTTAATATATCTTGCATAGACAACGATAAATCAAAATACTTGTATCTTCTGGATGATTGGACTTTCGTGATTCTCCCAATTCTCGTCTTGGGGAGGAGTTGACGGTGCTGGGGACGCTGTGCGGAGGTGAGGCGAAGGCGGTGCACGACAGCCTGGACGGTGCCACCGAGGAGACGGCGTGGGGGACGGTCACCGGGCGGCTGATAATGGAGTTCGACAGCCCAGCGGACAGGGAGGAGGCGCCGCAGAGGTTCCGGTTGGCGCGGCTGTCGGCCGATGGTGACCTGTTGGTGCTTGCTGTGGAGCTCACCGGATTGCGCCGTGAGGATTTGGCGGGGCACAGTCTTTGGCGTCGCAATTTATCGAGTGTGTGCCTGCCGCCGTGTTCCAGCATCGGGAACTTGTAAACGCTACACGTTGGATAGATGCCGTATCCATTCCAGACCAGTGATCAAGAACGATGATCGAAGTGGTAATCCGGCATAGTGTAGCGTGTCACGGAATACGGAAGGTGATATTAACTGACCAGGAGCTCTGTTTTGAAGGACCACGACGACAGCTTATTAAAAGGGGGGACGAGTGTGGTGCTGTGTTGCGAACTACTTATAAGTAGTATATAGAGTGAGTGTCAACGTAATGTCTGGTAGCATAAATTGGGGGGAAGATCAAGAAAGGAAGAGTCGGAAAACAATGGAATTTGTATGAAACGCATGAAGAGTGACAATGGATTGATGTTTGGCAACAGGAACAGTCCAGTTCCATAGGATGAACTGATCTTTTGCAAATGAACGATTTACGATATGGTTTTCCGATTTTACTGACTAACTCTGTAATTTTCGTTAAATACAATTCGGTTGCCCCCACCTGTGTTCTCATTCACTAGTTGACAGTTGTTTTTTGAGTTCCAGATGTTCTTCAATTGTACAAATACTCACCTTGCCTTCCCGACCCACACCTACACATCAACCCTGCCTCAAACGAATCATAGCCAGCCTTTTTTTACCTGACTGATATAGAATCTTATCGATCGTAGTACCAGTTAGAAAAAAAGCCATGAAAATAATGTTATTCATGTATATATCTTAATTAAAAATTACCGATTACATAACAGTTTTATTCATTCATGTCTAAAAAAATGTTAATACACGTTTACTATCTTGGAAGACTATTATTATTAATGGTACGTACATACATATATATATGTACATATATGCTTACAAGCGCAAAATTAATATTATAACCGAAATACATTTCCCATTGTGCAAAAATAATTCTTTTGTCAATCATAATTATTCTGTTTACGTTAAGACGAAGACGAGGAAGGAGGAGGAGGGCGAGAAGAATAGCAGTAATCTTACTACGTGTACATTTTGTCTTAATCTACTTTTTTCGGAATCATCTCAGAGAAAAAAAATATTAGTGAATCATCTTTCCTTTCGTTTCCTTTCTCTTTTGCAATCATGCTAACCTGTCAATAATAATAAAAGTGTGTTTTTTTTCTCTTGGTTTTCAAGAGAAATACATCACTAATAATATTGTGGTGTGAGCTACTTATAAGTAGTATATGACGTGAGCGTCAACGTAATGTCTGGCAGCAGAAGATGGGGGGACGTCATAATTCTTCCTCCAACTCCCAGGGCCCAGTTAAAATGGTTTGAATTATTTTTTCTGGTTAGCGTTTTTTTGGCAAGTTAGATTTCGTCGGAATGGGGTCGCCAACCCCATGTCCAACCCTCCTCCTTTACCCGGGCTTAGGACCGGCAGTAGCTCCGAAGGTTCTACTGGCGGAGTTATTCACGGTCGACCTGACTGTATAAATATGCATTGTCTGTAAAGTTTAATGCTCCCCCTCTGCTTCTTCAGTACAAAACCTCATACTGTCTGGGTGCTTGTAGAATACACCTTTCTACGCCTCATATCAAGACATTTTGATACCGTTATTGGGGGCTTGGAACGCTTGCTTGGATTAGAGTAGCCTTTCGTGTCAGGTGGATCATTTGTCTTCGCTCTGGTACACCGACTTGTAATAGCATTCAAGCATATCAACTGACGAGCATAATATCATGAGTCCCAATAATCAGACAAAAAAATGACCATCCAGTGATTTGAGTTTTTGTTTAAATTGTGCTCTGACTTTGTGATCGTGTTAACTAACAAGGTTTTTTGCGCACAACCAGGTTTATCATTAATAATACTGATAATTTGCAATTATCTGTTTGGCGTATACTACTGACAACATGGTTTATAAGTAGTATGCAACCCTGGTGTTGCCCAGAAGTTACTGCCAAAGAGAATAAATAATGTCGGATCCTGGATTTGTGACTCAGTAAAAGTGTTTTGAAGAATAAAAGACATGAAAGGAGATGGTCGATAATCTGTTTGTTTTGCAAATGGAAGCCTGAAGATAAGGTGTACACATTTTATTAGAAAACTGTGTCGTATGATCTTGTGACTTTGTTCATTCATTACACAGGATTGGTTTTACAGGAGAACCAAATACTATCTAGGTTTTAACACTATAACCTCGACACTACAGCTCTATGCTGTGTCGAAACCGCTACACAGATATCTGACATCCTGGTGGGACATTCACTTCATTTATATGAAGTCATTATTTCCGATCTGTGACCGCGTCCTTCAGTATGCACAACAAGGAACAGGTCAATTTGACCCATTCAGCTTATATGAATGTCGTAAGCTCTACAGCCTCCCGATGACGATGGCCCTTAGGGATGTAGCAAGACAATCACCTTCAGTATCAATTAGGTCGGTTATCCAGAACAAACCAAATTTGTATATGAACAAACTCTTGAAAAATTCAAGGCGGAGAATTCCGGCTAGCGACTTATGCCCCAAGAGGGATATCAAGCACTAGTAAGTGACCCCTCTGTTCAACTACTAGTTACTTAATGAAGGTACACATTTGAAATTTATATATTATAGTCATGATTAGATGCACGAGGCTGATTAGTCCTGTCCTAGGACGTTAATGCCGCCTAGTGCTTTCAGATTTTTAACGATGATCTAACATGGATTGATTCATGATTTCAACGAAACTTAACCATCTCTACAACCCTATTATGACAATTATCATGTGCTCTTTCGTGACTAGCTTTATGATGAAATTCTCTGACTTCTAGTGAGAAGCTGTGACTAGTGTAGTTCAATCGAGTTGGGTGTGAGGTAGTCACTGATCGAAGACAGTGGATGACATCGCACAATAACGCGGATCGATTACAACTAGACATTAAAACCGTTGAATACTGGCTCAATGATCAAGAAGTAAAGCATTCACCAGTGAAGCTGAAGGTCTTGACTTCATGAGTCATGGGCGTGCATTGCTGTCGAGTCCAATACTACACCAACCTGCTAGTCCAATACTTCTAGGTTTCCATTGATGAAATCAACAATCTCCACAATCCTCTCATAACAAATATTGATTGGTTTATAATTACTGAACCAAAAGTATGTTGTAATGTGTAATGCATGTTTTTTTTGCTAAACTTGTTTTTTTCACTGTTCAAACAATAGGAAAACAATTAGTGTACAGGGATAAAAAGAATTTAACCCTTAGTTTACATAAAAATATGTTATAAAGTCTTTTTTTTAACAAATATTCAATGATCAATGTAGTTACATAGTTTTGTTAGTAAACAGTCAATACTCTATTTAGTAAAACAATACTTGTACACATTTCATTTCAAGGTTGGTTTGACAAATAAATATACTTAAAATAAGATCATAACATCTAAGGAATTCAATTCTATCAGTATAAAAACTGTTGAATAGTGATAATGTTAGATATTAGATAGATAACCAGAAGATATCTTGTTGTACTAAGTGAGCATGTACAACAGTATGTTGTAGCATGAGGTGAAGTGACTAGTCAGTGACTTATCGAATCCTGCAAAGATCAGGAGTCATGAATGCGCACTACTGCTGATGATGAATAATCCCATACCAGGATAAAACGTCTGTCTAGTGCTTCCAAGTTTCTAATGGTGGTGGTCTACTATTGATCAATTCATGAATTCAATAAGTAATCAGTAAAAGTTTGTAGTATATAACAGTAACATGTCTAAGCATTTGATTGTTCCTTTTGTATGAGCACATATACTGGCATGTATGTGGTATGTGCTACTTATACGAACGATATAAGTAGTATAAGAAGGGGGACGTGAAAGAAGAAGTCTCACGGTCACAAGAGGAAAACGGAAAGCAAATGCAAAGCAAAATCAAGAAGTAAATGGAGTACCAACAGGAAGAAAAGGAAGCAACAACAGGAATGGAAGAAGGATGGAGCGTTGGAAGTCACGCGACTCAAAGATGGTGTGCAAATAGAGTGGTGTTCAATGTAATGTTTTCGTTTTTAATTGACTAAGAGTGTAAATTTGCATAATACAATCTTCCTCGCCTGCCTCAGTCTTCTCATGTATACCGCCTACATATATATTCATTTTGCTAGCTTTAATGTTAACTTCTCATGTGATTCGGTGATTCATTCATTTTCCAAATGTACACTTTAATACTATTTGGTCTCTCTCAGTTGCTCGCTTTCGTTTCGTAGACTTGTGGTTTTGTGATCGGTGTGTAGTAGTGTGGTGCGCGCTACTTATAAGTAGTATATGACGTGAGTGTCAACGTAATGTCTGGCAGCAGAAGATGGGGGGAAGATCAACAAGAAAGGAAGAGTGAGGGGAACACAATGGAATTTGTATGAAACGCATGAATAGTGAAATGTCAGACAATGGATTGAAGATTTGCAAATTAACCGTTTACGATATGGTTTTCCTATTTTACTGAGTAACTCTGTTATTTTCGTTAACTACAATACGGTCGCCCTCACCTGTGTTCTCCTTCACTACAGTAGTACAATAATAAACATCATCGTCAGTTTATATACATCTTCTGCATTGTATACACTCTTAGATGATCTGAACGAACTGTGTACAATGCCAATGTAACAAATTATATCATTGATCTATTGAATCAGTTGTGTTCAATTGTCAATGTTGTTTGTTTTCTCAATTAATTAATTTACAACAAATTGTATTTGTTTATTTATGTAATGTTTGCTATTTACTAATTGTCATTTGTTTTCATAATTAATTACAAAAATACTTTTTTCTCTTTTTATTCACATGTTTGACCTTAATCAGACAAATGTGTAATTTCTGTTAGTAAATATGTTAGTTATATTGGATATTTAATAGGTAACATGCTAATGAGGCAACAATAAGTTTAATGCCTTCATTATGCATAAGATTAGTATTGACAGAAAAAATTTTGTGAATAATGTGTTTTTTTAAGTAATATATATAGTTATCAAGAAAATAAAAACATTTTGAGGATAAGTGAGTGTGGTTACGTATACATGTACATGTACATGTAAGTATGTATGTACAAACTCTAAATGTACATAAGTTAGATGCATTAAGTTACACTTGTGTACAAGGTTAATCGAAGTAGACATTTGAATTAGTAAAGTATTCGAATGAATGCTGTCGTTAGGAAGCGGGTCCTCCTGTGGTGCTGTGGTGCGAGATACTTATAAGTAGTATATGACGTGAGTGACAATGGATTGATGTTTTGCAACACGAACAGTCCAGTTCGATGAACTGATGAACTGATATTTTGCAAATTAACGATTTACGATATGGTTTTCCGATTTTACTGAGTAACTCTGTAATTTTCGTAAAATACAGTTCGGTTGCCCTCACCTATGTTCACATTCATTACAATACTAGGTAAAGAGGGTGGTAGATCGGTAGATGAAGTAGTGGAACTTCATCAGTTGAGGTGGTTGGGACATGTAGTGCGTATGCCTAACTACTGACTGCTTTGCGAATGTACATAATGTCTGCAAAATGAATCTCTGCATGTATACACAAAGCTCGATTGGCTTCTGGCACCTTGCGTCACCTATGGCGCAGGCGAGATGTCCGCCTTCTAACCAGTATCGTGCAGCAGTTTGCTCGGTCCTACTATACGGATTTGAAACATGGCCGTTAAGGGTAGAAGACTTCCGTAGGTTACTAGTCTTCTATGATCGGTGTCTTCTAAGCATTGCTCGTGTATCATGTGACAACCGTATATGCAATGCTGTTGTTAGGAAACGGGTGCTAGGTTAGGATGGTAGACCAATAGATGAAGTGGTGAAAGTTCATCAGTTGAGGTGGTTGAGACATGTGTTACGAATGCCTAACCACCGACTGCCTCGACGAGCTATGTTTTGCAGTGTAGGAGTAGGCTGGAAGAAAGTTAGGGGCGGCCAGACCAAAACATGGCAGAAATCCATGAAGTCACTGACTAGAGGACTGAGTCATGTTGGTAGATGTAGACTACCTGCTTGTGGTCCGCGAGACGAAAGTCACCGACGGTTAGTGACCTTGAACGACATGGCTCAAAATCGTTTTCATGCATCCATTCGTTGAGCTCTCTCAAATCCTAATCTTCTGGAATCGTCAGCACCTCTACCTTTATCTTTGTAACCTTATTTCACTTAATTATACTTCTTGAATAATATCTTCAAACCCTAGTCTTCTCCTTTACCAGCAGTACCTCAAGCATTGCTCGTATATCGTGGGACAACCGAGTAAGCAATGCTGTCGTTAGGAAACGAGTTCTAGGTAGGGATAGCAAATCAATACATGAAGTAGTGAAACTTCATCAGTTGAGTTGGTTGGGACATGTGTTACGTATGCCTAACCACAGAATGCCTCGTCAATCTATATTTTGTGGTGTAGGAATAGGTTGAACGAAAGGTGGTGGCGGTCAAACCAAAACATGGCACAAATCCATGAAGTTACTGACAAGTGGACTGAGTCATGTCAGTAGGTCTCGCTACCTGGTTGGGGTCCGCGAGATTATGGTAATCGATGGTTAGAGACCCTGAATGACATTGCTCAAGACAGTTTGCAATGGCGCAGGTACATTCACTCTAACATTCTGAATTCTTCATCACCTATATCTTTTTATTTTTAAGTTTATTTCACTAGATTCTACTTCTTGAATAATATCGTTGAACCCTAATGTCTCTGATTACTGTCCATACTTCTACTACCTCTTCTACTATTGGATTTGAATTGACACTTACATCTCTGTGTGCTAATGCGGTATGGCAACTTGAACTGATGTATTTACGTACGGAGTTCTATGTTGTTGTCTACTGACTAACTGATAGTTACTTTTAGAAAACATAAATCAATCAATGTTAGACTACCATTAGGAAGGTGGAAGCACTGGATGGCCGTTTCGTCATAGGATGGGACTAACTATTAATCACTGTCAGATCATATTCATGACTCATGCTTACAGGGATTGGAGCATTGGAGCATTCGGAACATTCGAATGTCGTGGCTTTAGTCTTACCTTATAAAAAACCATTATAAATTCAATTAAAATACAATCAGTTAGTACAACGGAATTGTTGCATGAACTTCTTAATTAAGTGGATAGTTGTGGTAATGTTTGAAGTAAACGATATTAGATTCGAAAATAGAATGAAACATGTATTCTACATGATTTCTATATTCTGTATAATGCCATTATGGTTAGAAATCAAGAGTTTTTTTTAGGGAATGTAGATCTCCAGAACTCACTTGGAAAGGTCTTAATTTTGTAATTTTTTGCTAAAATTTTGATGTTTTATGTTTTAGCGCCAAGAGACACTTAGCTTGTAGTGCCTCCAAATAAACTTGAGTTCGCTCATACTTAATATTGATTACGCGTTTCGATGACCAGTGTAGCAGCAGCCTCTCCAGCAGTAGGTATCAACATACATAAAGGAAAAAGCAAAATTCTCCGATGCAACACAACATGCACCAACCAAATCACTCTTGATGCAGATGCCTTGGAGGATGTTAACACCTTTACATATCTGGGCAGCATCATCGACGAGAAAGGTGGATCCGATGCAGATGTGAGGGCACGGATTGGCAAAGCAAGGGCTGCATTTCTACAGTTGAAAAATATTTGGAACTCCGAACAACTTTCAAACAAGACCAAAATCAGCATTTTCAGTACAAATGTGAAGACAGTTCTACTGTATGGAGCGGAAACTTGGAGAACCACGAATGCCATCATCCAGAAGATACAAGTATTTATTAACAGTTGCCTACGCAAAATACTTCGGATTCGTTGGCCAGACACCATCAGCAACAACGTACTGTGGGAGAGAACAAACCAGATTCCAGTGGAGGAGGAAATCAGGAAGAAGCGGTGGAAGTGGATAGGACACACACTACGAAAAGCACCTAACTGCATCACGAGACAAGCCCTCACATGGAACCATCAAGGTTAAAGGAAAAGAGGAAGGCCAAAGAATACATTACACCGAGAAATAGAGAAAGATATGAGAGGAATGAACAAACATTAGACAGAACTGGAAAGAGAAGCGCTTACTCATCCTATTCGCTTGAATGTTAATCTCTTAATATCCCCATGAACTCACATGATTTGTATCACTTGTCATTTGACCTTGTCAATCATTCGTCGCTTTTATTCATGTGTGTGCATACCTATTTCGCTTGTCATATGTCTGTCTTATTTTTGGTCTGGCTATATATATTCTTAGTCATGTTCTATCTCTTTGAGTTGGCTTACTAGCCTTCTCCACATCGCTTCATTCGCCCCATTCGCATATTCGCTCGCTAGTCTGTCTGTCCGGTCCGTCTGTGGTCTTCTATCCTTATTTGTGGTGTGCTACAATAAACGTATACGATACTTCGAATTCATCTTCTGATTTATTAACCGTCAGACGTCATTTAGTAACGATTGTCTGAACGAGCTAATTACGAAACGTAAGAACACCTCGAAATCAGCACGCTACAAGCTGACCTACAACTTACATTTCTCACTCGGAAAATCTTTTACTGTCATTGGTTGGTGTATTATTTTAGTCCACTATTTTGTGGCTCTCACCAAGGGCGTTTTGATGATTGTATAAATAAGCTTGATTTGTGTGTTTGTTGACCTCGTATTTTCTGGGTACTTGTACAATACATTCTATACGCTTTATCAAGACTTCTGGCTTCATTTAGCAGGGCCTGGGACAATCGGATTAGAATAGCCCATCCTATCACTGAGTCATTGCTCTTTGCTTCGTTTACCAAGTAAGTTGAACTCGTAATAGCATCCAAGCATATAAATTGATGAGCTTATCAGAGTTTAATTAACTGATGCATGAAACTCAATTATTTATTTGGTGTTGATGCCAAAATATATCACTCAAGTCATATGATAAAATCACAAGTTCACGTACAACACCTGTTTGATGTCTTGTCCATATTGAAAATTAAATTTCAGGAAAATTTCCGATGAGTTAACGCACTAAATCAAAAGGTATTCAGAAGACAAAATTAAGAATAATTATGTAGATATAATGTTGATATAATCAGCCAATCAGAAGCGACTTAATGAGAAGGCCACTGGATGACCATCGGAAAATGTCCTGAAGGATGAAAGTGCATTATTGGTCAAGAAATAGCTTCCTTCCCTATGGTTTATCATACATTGCCATCACAATTTTTACACCGCATAAAATGATTAGTACATTTTAAATGACAGCCCTCTTGTTTTTCAGCTACAATGCACTAACTTCATATACATTCAGCGTCCTCTTCTAATCTATGTGTACTAGTTCATCTACAGTAACTAAAGTAAGTTTGAATAGGTTAGGTATTTCTTATAACATAATATATTCAATATTAATTTTTTGATTTTAAAAATATTGTGTTCAATTTTCAATGCCTAAATCCAAATAGGAGTTGTTTCAGTTTAATCATAAAAATTTATGAAATCAGTCAAACTACGTTATTGATATCTTAGAAATGTTTATCATTTGGTAAATTTTAACTCATGGAAATTATACCTATTTCATTACAACCCTAAATACACCTGGAATGTGACATGGTTGGTCACATCGGTCACGCCATTTTAGTGGCTATCGATTCGAGATTGACTATGATCAGTCTTGATTTTTTTCCTTTTTCCCTGCCGCCACTGTTGTGACACGCTCTTAATAATTCCCAGCTAATTCCTATTGGTTAGTATTCTCTGGCAACAATACACACGACAAGTCCCCAAATCAGAACACGATAGAACCGGAGAAAGATTATACTCCAAATAGCAAGGTTAAATGGAAGTAAGAAGCCAAAGGCGAAGTCGAAACAACGTTATTATCCTGATGGTTTTTACATGAGAAGCTTCTGGAATGTAATTCACTTAATTGAATAGCACTGACCGGATTATATTAAGCCAATCAGCATGCAGCTAACAACACTTTAATTTTCCAGCCTGTTCTCCAAGTATGGGCCGGGCGCTGATTAGATAGGAAATTAGTCAATCAGCGCTTAGCTAAAGCAGTCATGCTTCAATCAATCTATGTCACACAAACAACTATTGAAACAAATTGTGCCAATGATCGCTTAACTGTACTTTTTGTTTATAACACACTTTTTACGCACAAACTTTCTGTTTATGTTTCTTCGAAGATTTGAAGAGGATAGAGTAAGTGCTACTGAGCTATCGAGATTTAAATCAGACTGTTATCTATTCCAACAAGAAGCTATTTGTATTTTCAGTCAGTCAGTCACAACGTAGAACTTCGTACGTGTATGTAAATCAGTCCAAGTTATCATACCACATTAGCCAGACACAGAATTGTCAATTCCAATCCCATAGTAGTAGAGATAGCAGTAATATTAGCAGTAATCGGAGAGATTACGGTTCGAAGAAATTATTGAACAAGTATAATCTAGTAAAACAAACTTAGAAAGAAAAAAAGGTGATGAGGAATTCGGAAGATTAGAATTTGACAGAAGACAGACAATGGATGCACCTGCACCATTGCAAACGATGTTGAGCCATGTCATTCAAGGTCTATAACCATCGATTACATCACCTTACGTACCCCAACCAGGTAGTCTACACTCACCAACATGGTTCAGTCGAGTTTCAGTGACTTCATGGATTTCCGCCATGTTTTAGTTTGGCCGCTCCTAGCTGTCTATGCAGCCTAACCCGATACAAAATATCGCTCGTTGAGGCAATCGGTGGTTGGACATTCGTAACACACATCCCAACTATTACATAGGAACGAGAGAAGGGTTGGTCGTGGACAAAAGAGGGTTATTAGGAGTTGTAGGAAGAATTTGATTGTGATCGATTTGGTCTCGTCTGCTTTCATGGGTATGAGGGTGGTTGTCGAGTTTTCGGCTGCCCACACCGTGGAAAATTGTTTTTTGAAGGGACCTGAAAAGGAAGATAGATTAGTGTTGGTCTTGGGAGCGTTACCGCAGATCCGAAGAGGAAACTGCTTCAAACAGGTCACGCACGGCCTTTTTACTAAAGGTTTTTTGAGTATTAGCCCCGTTCTTTTTAAAAGCCCTTATTGGGAAGCCATCACCGACGGAGACGGAAATCCGTGAGGTAGGGTGAGGTGTGACATTTTTAGGGTCGACCTCTTCTAGCTCTTCATTCCTTGTGAGAAGGCAGCATCGCTGAGGATGCTGGTTGTCTGAGGGAAACACCTTACTGCTGTCACACACCTCTGTAGTCAGCCAGCAGTACGACTTCGCCCTCAGACCTTGGGTAGCTGCTTTTAATCTCCTCGTTCTCCAATCGACCTGCCTGGTGAAGAAGGCTGCAAGAGAAGGAAACTTGAGACAATTGTACGATACAACAAAGAAGCTCGCTGAAAACTATTGTAAACCAGAACTACCAAAGGAAAGCAAGGGAGGCAAAGTCATCACCGACATTGAAGGACAGTGAAATGGGGGGATAGAGCATTTTGAAAACTATTCAATTGACCAGCCGCACTAAATCCACCCAATATCGAAGCAGCATCCACGGACATCCCAATCAATGTTTTCCCACCAACAATTGAACAGATGAGCATGGTCATTCGACAAATCAAGAGCGGCAAAGCAGTGGAAGCCACTGCAAAAGTATTTCACATTCTCTTCAACGAGATTTGGGATGAGGAACAAGTACCATCAGATTGGGAAGAAGGATACCTCAGGAAGGCGATCTCGGCAAGTATGAGAACTAAAGCGGCATCACTCTTCTTTCAATACAAGGCAAAGTCTTCAACAGGGTATTGTTAAACAGGGTGAAGGACTTCGTAGAAGCCCGACTTCGAGACCAACAGGCTGGATTTCTTAAGGATCGATTGTGTACCGACCGAACTGCAACATTACGAATCACTATGGAGCAATCAATTGAATGGATATCACCATACTACATCACTTTCATTGACTAGGAGAAAGGATAACGCTATGGAGTAATCTTTGATCCGATGGCGTGCCTAAGGAGGTAGTCAAAGTCACATGGAATTCTTATGATGAATTAAACTGCAAAATCGTGCACGGAGGACAGCTGATAGAGTCGTTCGACGTGAAGACCGGTGTCAGACAAGGTTTCTTACTCTCATCCTTTCTCTTTCTCCTAGTAATCGACTGAGCTATGAGGACGTCAACATCTGGAAGGAAGCACAGTATACAGTGGACAACTAGGATGCAGCTAGACGACTTGAACTTTGTAGATGATCTGGCTCTTCTGTAACACATGCAACAATAAATGCAAGGGAATACGACCAGTTTAACAGCAGCAGACCTCAACATACACAAAAGAAAAGGCAAGATCCTCCGATACGACACAACATGCAACAACCAAATCACACTTGACGGAGATGCCTTGGAGGATGTAGAAACCCTTATATACCTAGGTAGTAACATTGATGAACAAGGTGGATCTGATGCAGATGTGAATGCGCGGAACGGGAAAGCAAGGGCTGCATTTTTTCAATTGAAGAACGTGTGAAATTCAAAGCGACTATCAACTAACATCAAAGGCACAAAATTTACTACAAAATTAAGACGGTTTTACTGTATGGGGCGGAAACTTGGAGAACTACCAAAGCCATCATCCAGAAGATATATTTGTCTATTTAGAGTTGTCTACGCAAAATACTTTGGATCCGTCGGACAAACACCATTAGTACCAACCTATTGTGAGAGAGAACAGACCAGATCCCAGTGGAAGAAATCAGGAAGATGCGTAGGAGGTGGATGGGACACACATTGAGAAAATCACCCAAACGCGTCACAAAACAAGCCCTCACCTGAAACCCTTAAAGCCAAAGTAAATGAGGAAGTCCGAACAACACATACGCCATGAATCGGAAGCATACATGAAAAGAATGAATGATAATTGTATATGACTAGAGAGGGAGGCCCAGCACAAAGTAGGTTAGAGAATACTGGTTAGCGGCCTATGCTCCGTTGGAGATAAAAGGCGGAAGTACCGAGACCTTGAATATTTGGGTCTAATTCACAAGGCACTGAAGGAACATTAGGCGATGCAACTTCATGGTAGCCAGTTGCCAACAGTAGGTGCAGCCATCATTGCACCCCTCGCTAGACCCTGAAGCCTATGTGCATTATTGGTTTGGAATAAGTGTTTTTTAACCTCTCTGGGTGGATCCTTAGTAGGAATAGACATCAAGCTATCGCAAAGATCGGCCAGTTATTGTGGGTTTGCGTGTATTTTGACTGCTCGCTCCTTCTAGGAGTGACTTTTATCGCTTCGAACTTTGGCGGTGCCTCTGTTCCTGAAGGCGAAGAAAAAAACGACAAAAATCTTTTAGAGACATTGAACATGCGTCAGGATCTCTTCTGTGCCTGTAGCAAGCGTTCACTTTCCCACGTAATCCATGACCATCTCTTCTAATGTCAGTGATTCGCCTCGAATTCATTGAGGAAAGATTGGATCCTGAGCGATGTCTTTCACTATCTCATGACGGTCATCTACTGTCAGCTCTCTCTGTAGTGCATACTACTCACAGCATACTGTGTGAGTTGTATGCAACGGGTACGCATCAGAATGTCACCTCGAAGTTACTGGTGAATAGAAGAATGAAGAGGCCAGTTCACACAGAACTAGCCAACTCGGTTTGAACTACTCATTTGAAAATCCGACAACGGCTGTTGCCAAAGAGGAGGAATAAGCCGTTAGAAATTGAGAATACATTCATTCAGATGGATCTGAAGATCATAATCCTTACTGAAACATGGATATCTCCCTACACTGCAGACGACAAAGTGAGCTTGCAAGGCATGACACTCTTCCGAAGCGATAAGATGGCAGAGTGGCTATATCTATATATATAAGCTTCAAAATGACATTAAATCTATTGAGAAATAGTTTAAAATTAAACCAGTCGAAATGTCACGTTATGTACATCTTGCCCCACATAACATGGACGACATAAACTCGCAAAACTTCACTTTATGCGAAGGCAACTTGGTGCAGTCACTCCAAACGTTGTTTGAGACATTTACGCTCCCACTCATGAAAGTTCACAATATCATCGCACCCCTTCTTAAAGGAGACATAAATCTCCTGGATCGAGCACAGAGACAAGCAATGGAATGGGAGATCTTGTTGAAAAATAAAACTTGCGAAAATAGATTGTAGCACTCCGAATTATTCTTCCTGAATTCATGGCGAATCAGAGATGATCTGATTATAGTGTACAAAAAATTAAGCACGCGTAGCCATTTCAATGTATCTTGCCGGTGCACCACCACCACTCCCCTCTAAGCAATCCTCAAAAAATTGCGCATCAAAGAGTGAACACTAAAGCTCGTGCACAATTTTTCTCATCGAGACTCAGCGTAACTTGGAATGATCTCCCAGCCAAGTTGACCACAGCCTCGACAGTCGACAGCTTTAAGAAAGGACCTGATAAACACGTACTCACATACGGATTATCATCTCCATCTTGGACCAGCAATGACCGCTGCTTGTACTGAGACCTGCTAGTTGTTATTATTTCCATTTCTGCAGATCACCAACTTATCCTGTCTCGCTTATTATCTCTGATTCCTTTCCGTCTCTCACACATCGGTCCCCATATCACAATCTTCACTACCGATTATTAAACTAAATAACCCATTGATTTACTTAGTTCTGAAATCTTATTAGCATTAGACTTTTTCCCCTATTATTCTCCACATTGCGACTAACTGATCTCCGACCTAGTAACATTGTAGCTGCTGGTATCCAGTAACCCTAATGCCCTGAAACAAACGTACTCATTCAATTCATGGTACATGCAAACTCACAACCAACTGCCGATTGACTAGAATTAGACAGTCGAGTGGCTAGACCTCCCTCGATTGGACAATACCAAATACCTGGAATCGTGCGGAAAGACCAAGAATCGAGCTCAAAAATATTAAGTAGTTTACACTTGCTCACGTAAAAGATATTGGATATTGGAATGGCTATTGTTGTTTGTCTATTCATCCGCCTTCGGTCACACGTTATCTTATAACGCTCAAATATGGAGGAATTACGGAATCAACGTGTCTTGGAAAATCTTACAAGTTTGTAATTAGTGCTCAAGGCGTTTATGCTTTATGCAGGTCTATGCGACGACTATATGGACACTAGCAAGCACCTGGAACTGTACCGAAAGAACAAGAATTGAGCTCAAAGTAATCAACTGGTTTATACTATCTCCTGAAAAGATATTGGATATTGGAAAAGAATATCTGGGATAGAAAAGGTATTTTCAACAACAGTATAGACTAATTAAAAACTGATTAGTGTAAAAAGCCGTTTAGACCGATTAGTTTACATTTACTATCATCCAAATAAGGTGAATTTAACTAGCCTTGCAGCTTCACTCGAATTCATTCTTTTGTAATGGCTGCAACATTATTTTCTAAAACATATTCTTTTATTTATATATATTCAAAAATTGGAAATCAATGTGCATGCAACTGTTTATGAGTGTTTAGCTTACAGACTTCGGGTGGATATTTTTGACGTCGATAAGAGTGTACCAAACATATTTCTTTGATTAATCTCATATACATTCCTTGGCTTAGTCATCTCCGTGAGTAATGGGATAAACTGGGTCAAATATGAGATTTTTTTGTAAATTATCGTATATCTTGATGAATTTGTTCATGCAGTTAGGCAATAAGTGACTAGAGTAGTAGTAAATAAAATGAGCCTACCCAGTGAGTAGTGTTCTAATCTTTATACAGAATAAATGGCATGTAAATTACCGATAATCCTTTACAGTATGGATTCGATAACTTTTTCACGGGTTAAGAAAGTCACAAAAGACTAGGTGCATGAATACATCCAGAAGTCTCCAACAATTACAGGATACCGCTTTTAATGATCAGATAAAAACATTGCACCGATAAATATACTGCAGGTTTTTTCTGTATATTTGATTGTTCAATGTTCTCAATATTGGAACTTAGATTTAATGTTTACAAGCCTTATGCTGTAAATCTACGTTAGTTTCTTTCCAATTGATTGCTGTGATATGACTTTATCATTTGATTTTCACTTACGAAAGTGAGATTTAAAATGGTTATATTCTATGTTTTATCAAGAACTAATTAGGAATATCCTAGGCTTTCCAGATGAAATCCTGTGCATTTTCTTTAGCGTATAGTTACCTAAAATGAAATCAGAATAAAATCAATACATCTATAACTGCAGAAAGAGGTAGAACTATTAACTGACACAGTAGATAAAAACAAGAAGTTGATTAGAATCACAATGCTATCTGGCTGTAGTCAACTAAGAAATTGTATTTGTACGAGAGAATCAAGATTATATTTTTTTTAACAAAAAAAGTTTTACAGTTGGAAATAAAAATATTCGCACCGTGAAATTTAAAAGGTTGAGATATTGACAAAATCTACCATTATTTCTATTTTTATTCAAGCATTTTTATATAGCTCCCCTTCCATAGAGTGCCTAAAGTAGGAAGCGCTCTATTACAAAAATTGCCCTGAATTTATTTATTTAAAATCACAGATAATTTGGATTTAATCCGTCTCAAATTGCACGACATGTCATTACTATTCATGACTTTGATAGTAGCAAACCTGATACTTTTCGGTCGTATAAGTTATTTATGTAGAGACTTGTTTCAACTAGTGGGATGCACAAGAAAAATGACAATCTAAAAATGTTATTACTTACTTGCTTACGCCTGTTAACCCCAATGGAGCATAGGCCGCCCACCAGTTTTCTCCAACCAACTCTGTCCTGGGCTTCCCTCTCCAGTTCTGTCCAATGTTTGTTCATTCCTCTCATATCTTTCTCTATTTCTCGGCGTAATGTGTTCCTTGGCCTTCCTCTTTTCCTTTTGCCTTGAGGGTTCCATGTGAGGGCTTGTCTCGTGACGCAGTTAGGTGCTTTTCGTAGTGTGTCCTATCCACTTCCACCGCTTCTTCCTGATTTCCTCCTCCACTGAAATCTGGTTTGTTCTCTCCCACAGTAGGTTGTTGCTGATGGTGTCTGGCCAACGAATCCGAAGTATTTTGTGTAGACAACTGTTAATAAATACTTGTATCTTCTGTATGATTGCTTTGGTAGTTCTCCAGGTTTCCGCTCCATACAGTATAACTGTCTTGACATTTGTATTGAAAATCCTGGTTTTGATTTTCGTTGAAAGTTGCTTGAAGTTCCAGATATTTTTCAACTGTAGAAACGTATCTGGAACTCCAAACAACTTTCGACCAAAACCAAAATCAGGATTTTCAATAACAATCTATAAATGTTATGATCTAGACTTATGTATATGGAACAGCTTAGATAGAATTAAGTTTATTCAAGAAATAATGAATCCAGAGGGAACATCGTTTGTTTGTTTTTTCTGAGCATTTTTATGTTATTTTTCCGAAAACTTCACCAAGATATGATGCCACTGTAAGTTCGATTTCCAGTTCACTCAAAAATATCTAACATTTCCTATGTTAACAAAGAACCGTGCCACCGTCAGTAATAAGATCACATTTTATATCTCACAGCTTTATATTTGCATGTGTATATTTATATACAAATTGAAACTTACTAAACTTACATTTGTTTAGCTATAAAGTCTTAAAACAATAGATATCAGTGATTTGGAACTTTTCTTGACAGCGAGCAAAACTGACATGAATAATTCCTACGTACTTTCTTTTCATATCTTTATTTTGATTTTTGACATTGAATAATCTTACAGTCTTGTGTACGTTCATTTATTAACTTATCCATCAACTTCGTGGTACATTTTTTCATCTTCTTTTTCCGATGTTAAAGGTTAATATAGCAACATCAAGAAGTAATATAACTGGTTTACTAAGTGTGTACTTAGCTCTGAACCACACATTTTGTATGTGCACTAGCTCTAATAACCGGTATGCGATTATCTGCCACATAAGACAATCAAAAGACTATCGAAGAGCCTGTAGTGAAGATAAAGGTTGTTGTATCACGTTCTTTATCCGTGTTTATGAATTCTGATTGACGATAACGTTATTCCAAACCAATGTTTCCAGTATGTTGCATCCATTTTGTGAATTATGAAAAAAGGATATTTACCATGCTAGAAATACTACTTAATTCATGTAAATGATCTTTAAAAATTTGTATTATAGATAGTTTTCGAAATTAAGATAAATTTATTCAATCAGAAATATGAAATATATATTAAGTATCTAACATTATCAATGATGCACCTTTTTAATGACTGAAAGTAGTGTTTCATTCATCACAACCTTGTGCACTTACATACTTACTTAAACCTGTTACCCCCAATGGAGTATAGGCCGCCGAACCTACTCTGTTCTGGACTTCCCTTTCTAGTTCTTTCCAGTTTTTGTTTATTCTTCCCATGTTTTTCTCTATTTCTTGGCGTAATGTGTTGCTTGGCCTTCCTCTTTTCCTTTAACCTTGAGGGTTCCACTTGAGGGCTTATCTTGTGACGCAGTTGGATGCTTTCCGTAATCTGTGTCCTATCCACTTACACCGCTTCTTCCTGATTTCCTCCTCCACCAAATATTATTTTATTTTCAATGGTCTTTTAATGTTGAAAGCTAAAAAACCCATCGGCGTTTAGTTCATTATCTACCATTTTATAGGAATTTTAAGCATCCTTACACCTCAACAACAGAATAAATGAAAGCTCGTAAATAATAAAGAAATCATGAGCCATAAGAGCTACTAAGAGTAAACCACGTTTTTATCATTTACTATTTCCGATTTTAAATGTTTTTATTTGTTACTTGAACTAAAGTCAAAATCCAATGTTCCGAGATGTCAGAGTATCCGCGCAAAATCATCAAAATGTATCCAAACTAAGCAGGTGTACCTAAAACGTTATCATGCCATCATCCAAAAGTATCAACATTCTTAAACGAGCTGTTCTGTAAATAGAGAAGACAGAAAGAAAAGGTCTTATTATCCTCAAACAGTGACAGTGATTAGATGAGCAGTGGGGATGAGTGGATTCCGAAATCGCCCACACTTTTTGTTACTGGCACTTCAAATCATACGTTATATCATGTAAAATGACGAGAAAAGCATCAGAATGTTATAGCGAAATTTCCAGGCTCATGGAACCTCGGAATTCTGAGGGATGTAATCTTAAAGCTAAAAACTGACATGCTTGCAGGGCGAAACCTTCAATGTACATTATCTTAGTCTTAACAGATGTCCTATTAATACTTATGGATAGTTTTACCAATTCACTAGTATAATTTTCCTTTTAATATTTTCATTATTTCTAGTGGTCAGTGGTTGATATGCATGGCTCATAAGAGTCAATAATAATGGTGTTAGTGCTCAGCTGGTAGATGATCAAAATCCTCTGAATTCAAATTGGTTAAAAGTAAGTGCCATTTCGGAAAGATTCTAAACTAATAGTCAAATTAATAATTATCATTTGAACGTTTATATATAAAAATCTTTTAAATAAATTTAGATGCTATTTCCCCTGTAGAAAATGAACTATTATTAGGTAAAGAGTGGTTAATATTTTTGTACTGCTGAGTTGATCTTATACTGTTTTTTTCGCAAAATGACATTTAATGAACTTCGGACTATTATTGGAGGACATAAGCTTCTCTTCACACAACTCGAATTAACATTCCATCTCATTGTAAATTAATGTTATGTTTCAACATGTCAACATTTGCTCATTTTCTAACTTATACTCCAATCAGAAAAGATGTTTCGGACAGTAATAGTTTGACACAAGTGACATGTTTCTAGAAAAAAACAATTCAGTCTGTTTGATTAACCTGATCCAATAACTTAGTTTTCGTAAGTAGAACTTTACATCCAATCTCGAAATTGTTGCATCAAGGATTGTAACACCCATAACACTGTAAAGAGACATATATTCTATCGACTGGAATGTCTTCATACTCAATCTCATCACTGATTATTTTTATAAACTTTTTTTTACAGTTGTTGGATAGAAATCAAGATATCTTGTTATCATTAGTTGTCAAATGTTAAATGAATCTTTCATATTCGGACCGAGACTCTTTCAGTTACCGATTGTAAAAGGTAAATGCACCTTCAATAACAGTGGATATGTACGAAGGCATCACGTACAAATTGCTACCCTAGCAAACATGTTAATTTTGACAAATTACTGCATTTGCTGAAAGTAGACTTTTCATTAGATGTTTACAAAACAGTGTTTTTGATTGGTCATAGAGTCAAAGTAACGGATGGTATTGCTCTTTTCATTCTGTTGATACCTGTTTTTCCTCACAAATCTTCCTGAAGTGATCGTGGATTATTTTTGCAACTACCTCTGTGTTTAACTTCTTTGTCTCATAGCTGGTATGGTGTCTGATCCTGTTACTTGTCATTCTTGATTTGTTGAATAGCCTTACAGATTCCTTTTATTTTTGATTCGGTAACGTAGGAAGGTCTGTTTGCTGCTAAAATATCCAATGGGCTTAATGTATCTAGTTTATTCAAGGCCTCTTCGAAGTGTTCTACCCATCTGATACCTTGCTCTAGATCCTTAGTTTGCTGGTTTATCGTATCTGTTCTTGATTGATCCCTATGAGCTTCTACTTTGTTCAGATTCCACTTACTTATATTCACTGTAACTCTGCTTGTCAGAAGTGATGTTGTCCTTCTGAATTTCGAATAATTTCATCTTCCTCCTCAAGGTGTCATATAACTCTGTATAATGTGACAAGGTCTTTCAAGTTCTTCAGTAGAAATTAATCGGTATTCTTGATCAGCGAATTTTTCGGCGTAATTCTGACATATGAGGTCATATAGAGGAGACCGACAACCCCAACCCTACTACTTTAGCCATGTTTGAGAAAGGAAGAATTGTTGAAGGGGCTCTAGACTAGAATAAACTAGACGCATTGAGCCCACTGGAAATTGTAGCAGAATATGTAGAAGATCTATCAACAACAGCAGAATAAGCTACGAGGGTTTTTACAATCCACTCGACAACTAGAAAAGCTCACTGTTGGATGAAATTCATCGTTAACTTCGTCATATTCTGGTGATGGACAGTATCTAAAGTTAGATAGTAATTTGTATTGTAATTAATTAGTCCAGTGGAAGATAACACTTGTGTATCAATTCAGTTCTCGTGAGAATACACGAAATAAGGAATTAAATTACTGATGAAAACTATTATTCTGTTGCTATTAAAGGCTATCTGCTTTAGGTGTTACTGCATGAATTAAGATGTCTACGGACGGTCACACTTTACATATTTGGTCTAAATCTTGTATTAAGCTCCATCCTCATTTCAGTTTGTTCGAATTATAGCTAAGAGTAAAGTAACTTGTGATATCTCATACACGTTTTACGAAATGGCTGCTTAATACGCATAACAGAATTTGGTAAGTGGTTTTAGACTGCCTTCAGACGCTTATTCAGCCAACATGTATAATTGCTTGTAAACCAATTTGATTATAGTGATTCCAAGATTGACGGGATGAAATCGTTCAAGCACATTGTCCTGAAATTCTTGTGGTATTAAAGTACTTTCATTCAATACAAGTCATTCTGCAACTATGCATACTGTCACCGTTAAAGCAACAACATGATCCTAGATATAACCTTATCCTCCTCTGAATTTTCAGAAGTAGATCTTCCACCAGGAAAATTGCTTACTGACTTAGAATATGCTGAAGACATAGTTCTATTTTGTGAAGAAGCTAACAACATACAGAGTCTTCTGACTACCCTGAGCAACAATGCAAGAATGTTCGGGATGCGATTTTCTCCCTCGAAATGTAAAATGTTGCTTCAAGATTGGGTTGCATCGGCACCTAAACTAGTGACAGGGAGTGAAGTAGTCGAGCGTGTAGACCGCTTCACTTATCTGGGGAGTCTCATTAGTGCTGATGGCCTGGTGACTGACTAAATCTCAGCTCGGGTACAGAAGGCTATATTGGCTTTTGCCAACCTGCGTCACTTATGGCGTAGGCAAGATATCCATTTGCTGACTAAAGGACGAGTGTACTGCGCAGTAGTTCGCTCCGTCCTACTTTATGGCTGTGAAACATGGCCGGTGAGAGTAGAAGATATTCGTAGGTTAGTGGTTTTCGATCATAGGTGTCTCGTAAGCATTGTTCGTATATCGTGGGACAACCCAGTAAGCAATGCTGTTGTTAGGAAACGGGTGCGAGGTAAGAATGGCAGATCAATAGATGAAGTAATGGAACTGCATCAGTTGAGGTGGTTGGGATATGTGTTGCGTATGCCTAACCACCGACTGCCTTGACGAGCTATGTTTTGTGGTGTAGGAATAGGTTGGAAGAAGGTTAGGGGTGGTCAAACCAAAACATGACAGCAATCCACGAAGTCACTGACAAGTTGACTGACTCATGTCGGTACGTGTCGACTACGAGGTTGGGGTCCGCGAGATGATAATAATCGATGGTCAGAGACCTTGAATGACATGGCTCAAAACCGTTTGCAATGGCTCAGGTGCACCCACTCTTTTTGTTCTCTCAAATCCTAATCTTTTGGATTCTTCAACACCTCTACATTTGACTTTCTAAACTTATCTCACTGGATCATACTTCTTGAATAATATCGTCGAAACCTAACCTCTCCGACTAATGTTAATACCTTTACTACTTCTACTACTATTGGATTTGAATTGACAACTACATCTCTGTGCTGATGTGGTATGGCAACATGAACTGATGTACTTACGTACGAAGTTCTAAGTTGCAGCTGACTGACTGAGAACAACAACAACACACTGACGGCTAACACAAAAAGACATTATTTGCAATTCAATAGGTAAACAGTAATTCTAGCATTGAAATTTTTTTAAACGGTGAAGGTATCCTGAAAATAATTAAATACCACTTTTAGTAAGGGAGGCGGCATTCAAAGGTGACAGTGTATGAATATTGGTTGTAATAATTTACACAGATAAGCCCTAATGACACTTGATTGTTCAATAAATGTAACACTGAGAAAATAACTTACTAAATACGCGGAGTTCAGGCGTCAATGAAACGGCTAAATATGTTTTGGTTTAGTGCAAAATATCAAGCAGATTTCTGCCAAACAAGACTTTCCTTGTTCTGCGCTTTCTGTTCCAGGTTTATTTATCAATTGCTCGTCCATTGATATGCTTAAAATTTTTACGAGTTCACTTTACTCGGTAAATAAAGCGAAGACAAATGATGCAGCGACACAATAGGCTATTCTTAATCCGTTTGCCCCAATCCGGCTAACTATATCAATAAGTCATGATAAGGCGTAGAAAGTGTATTATTCCACAAGCACCCAGAAAATCCGTTATAGTAGTGGGAACGGCATTTATAATGACACCATTCATAGAGTAAGAAGATGTCTAGTTAAAAAGAATCGATAATTATTGATCCACGTCTTACATCACTGTAATAATACATGTAATAATGTACTTCCTAGACAATTTTAGAACTGAAACACTTCAGACAATGTAATATGATACACCTATTCTTGATAATTAAATATTCTTTCGAGAGAACCTGATGTTCATGCTTGTAAACTTGTTGCACGTCGGAATTTTAAACCTAAATCCGACAGTTTTCTAGTGAAACCATTAATCGATCAATGAATGTTAGACCACATTAGAAACTTGATCGACTCATGGTTTCAATAAAACTTAACAATCTTTACAACCCCGTAATGCAAATTACTTGTGCTCACTAGTGAGTGACTAGCTCAGTGAGGAAACTTCCCCGAGTTCTAGTGGGAAGACGTGACTAGTGAAGTTCAACCTGTTCGGGTGTAGACAGTAACTACTACCGAAGACTGTGTATGAGGTTGCGCAACTCTGTAAATTAGATCAAGTTAGACATTAACACCGTTAAAAACCGGCTCAGTGGTCCGATGGTTAGGCGTTCGCCTACAATACCGAAGGTCCTGGGTTCGAATCCTGTGAGATGCAGGAGTCGTGGATGCGTACTGCTGAGGAGTCCCATACCAGGACGAAATGGCCGTCCAGTGCTTCCAGGTTTCTAATGGTGGTCTAACATTGATCGATTCATGGTTTCAATAAAACTTAACAATCTTCACAACCCCGTAATACAAGTTTTCTAGTGCTCGACGATTCTCAGTAGGTTTCAAGTTTATGTTAATCAGTGAGTGACATAGCTTACTTCAAATCAAACATTATCCAGAAATGTTTCATCCTAATGACTATACACACACACACACACACACAAACACAGAAACAATAACTACTAAGAAATCCAATAAATACACTGTATTTGTACAGATAGATAGTATTATTATTTTAAAGTCAAACTCACATAGATTATCATCATTAATGAAAATAACTGTTTCATAGATAAATAAGCAAACAATTGATAAATATGAAAAGTCTATTTTTCTAATGAAGAAGATCAGTGATTCACACTGACATCCTCACTCACACACACATCTGATAATGATGGTGATGAACATGTTGCCTAGGAACTGTAATCAAAATCAAAACTGTAACTATATCCAAATAGTGTATACAACAACAACAACATACATGTTATACACAATAAAACTAGCCACAAAAACCAACTGAAAAAATCAATTATTTACGAATAGAATAATCAAACGAAATACACAACATATTTAAATAACAATAAATAATCTGGATAACATGATTATCGATTTATTGATTTTTCGGAATAATACTGATAAATAGGAGGAGGTAGAGGAGGAGCAGTGGCAACAGGGCATCATACACAACACAACCGTGTCTCAGTTATTAAGTTCAAGTTAGTAGTATAATCATCAAATTAATTTACATTTATGGTAAGTAGGCATCTTTTGCAAAGTAAAACAACATCATCTATAATAATAATATCATCACATTATATTTGTAATTCTTCCATATCAGAATCAACATTATCATCTAGTTGATTAGTGGTGGTGATATGATGATAAAATCGATTATTTTTAGGATTATTAGGATGAAGATGATTAGGTTTTGTACCTCTACTATAATATTCACTATTATCTAATTTGTTAATGCAGCCACCACCAATCAATGAATGACGATTGTTCATCAGAGTATTATTGCAATCGTTCGAATGTTGTTGTTGTTTACTAATTGTTTGATTAAATGTTAACCATGATGGTAAATTTGCATTGGACAATAATGCATTGTTTGTTATATCATTTGTTGTTGTTGTTGTAGTAGTTGTTGTGATGTTATTTTTCTGTGTAAGAAAATTGATTTTCTTCTGATTTGAAGAATTTAGTGTTTTTCCATTGACAAGATTATTATTATTATTGTTATGATCGTTGGTGAATAAGTGTCCGTCGCTAGGAGGAGTTGAACGATGTTCATTTTTCATTCGCTGAAATGTTGTACAATAATAATAATAATAAGTGAAGAAATAATGAAGCGGGTAAGTAAAATACAAATATCAGTAGTATAGATATTTTTATTTTATGAGGGGTACAATGAAATGAACTAAACAGATTGTTCTTTATTCTCACGTATCTCAGTAGTACAAACCAGTCGCTCAGTCAGATGCAACGTAGAACTTCGTACGTACGTACCATACCACATCAGCACAGAGACGCAACTGTCAGTTCAATCCCAAGAGTGACAGCGATATTAGAAGTATTAGCAGTAACGAAGAAGATTAGGGAGCGAAGATATGATTCAAGAACTATAATTCAGTCAGATAAGTTTAGAAAGACAAAACCAGAGGTGTTGAAGAAGATTAGGACTTGAGAGAACGCAAAGAGTGGGTGCACCTGAGCCATTGCAAACGGTTTTGAGCCATGTCATTCAAGGTCTCTAACCATCGATGATTATCATCTCACGGACCCCAACCAGGTAGTCGACACCTAACGACATGAGTCAGTCAACTTGTCAGTCACTTCATGGATTTGTGCCATCTTTTGGCCTGGCCGCCCCTAGCTTTCTTCCAATATATTGCTACACCACAAAATATAGCTTGTCGAGGCAGTCAGTGGTTGTGCATACGTAACACATGTCCCAACCATCTCAACTGATGAAGTTTCATTATTTCACCTATTGATCTGCCATTCTTACCTAGCACCCGATTCCTAATAACAGCGTTGCTCACTCGAGTGTCCCAGGATATACGAGCAATACTTCGGAGACACCTACGATTGAAAACCAATAACCTACGAATATCTACTCTCACTGGCCATGTTTCACAGCCATAAAGTAGGACGGGTCGAACTACTGCACTGTACACTCATCCTTTGGTTAGCACGCGGATATCTCGTCTGCGCCATAAGTGACGCAGGTTGGCAAAAGCTAGTCGAGCCTTCTGTAGTACAAACCAAGACTGTTACGGTTAGTACACACAATAATTGTGTATCGGTCAAAAACAAAAAAGGCTACATGAGTAAAAAGTTGCTTTCAGTTACTTCGTCATCAGACTCTACCGTCATAAGTGTATTATTATTGTGTTATTTTACGAATGCCAAGATAAGACACGCAATAATGAATTGGACAATGTTACATGTTAGACAAAATGGTGAAAAGGCCATTTAATAAAGGTGGGAGGGGGTTCACAGTAAATTGTCCAGTTATAATCAATATTGGTACAATAAAATCGTCTGAATAAACTATTGTAGTGGGAGAAATTTTGCCTCGACGTTGTGTGACTATAATGTGTGATACGTGGTCAAATGAATGTGTAGATTAAGAAAGACGAAATGAAAACGACAGGGCGACTAAGAAGTTTATACTACCGATTTTAAGTTTTAAGCGATTCTGGTGTGAACCAAGGTAAGCACACACACACACACAGAGGTTGAATATATATATATATATATATATATATATATATATATATATTTGTTTTGAATGCATAAGTTAAGTAGATTTAAAAACCTTCAGCTATGCAGACAAGTTTTAACCTAGCTCCTTGAAAAAAAAGGTCACAAAACAATAGCGTTCAACATAAATTTTTTCAGAAAATTTCTATCAGAGTGGAGAAGTTAAATGAATTGTGGACACTATCAGAAAAAGTATCTCTACCTAATACTCAATTTTAGAAAGAACATAACGGGTGGCATTTTCATACGTTGACTTAAAAGATCTGTTGATTGAAAATCTGACGCCGTTAAGCTAAGTTATATATATGCCTATCCAACCCCAAACATGTACTTACTGAACGAATCAAAGATAGATGAAACGATAGGCTTCTTCCATGTAAGAAGTAGTATTAAACCAAGTAATCAACTTCTGTTCAGCTAGTTAGAAGATTCAGAACACTCAGAATGCTCTATACTTGCATCTTCATCAACATGTACCTGCATGATGAGAAAAAACATGAACGAGATCATAATAAGTACCATTCTTTGTCACTTAGGTAGTTTAGTTATTAATCAGCAGCATCATATTAAAATACACGAAGATCTTTCTGTTTAATATCGAAATACTTAAAGAGAGAGGATAGGTTAAGACAACTCTGCATAGCTGAAGGAAGAATAAAATCATATAAGTCTTAGGGCTTATAAGCAATAATAACATTCATAAAAGATTAATAATAAATGGACAAGAATTCTAGCAATTTTAATTGAAAGCCGAAAACAGGAATCGCAGTAACTGTTGCAGGTTGAATATACTATGGTGTCCCCTTTTATGAAGTACTTCATCTATGACCACATTAGTCGTAGCACATATAGTATAACCAACCATAACAACGATGTTATTATTATCATCATTATTTTTCTCCGTTGGTTAGCAGTAATTTCTCCTTCTACAACAGCTTATTCATTTGAGTTTATTGTACCATTATATTGGTATATTCTCGTTTGCTAACAAAAGGTTGAGTGTACTGTGCAGCAGTTTGCTCCGTTCTCCTACATGAATGCGAAACATTGCCGGTAAGAGTAGAAGATATTCGTAGGTTACTAGCAATCGATTATAGATGTCTTAGAAGCATTGCTCGTATATCCTGGGACAACCGAGTAAGCAATGTTGTTTTTAGGAAACATGTGCGAGGTAAGAATGGCAGATCAATAGATGAAGTAATGAAACTTCATCAGTTGAGGTGGTTGACACATGTGTTGCGTATGCCTAACAACCGATTGCCTCGTCCAGCTATGTTTTGTGGTGTAGGAGTAGGTTGGAAGAAGGTTAGGGGAGGCCAGACCAAAACATAGCACAAATTCATGAAGTCACTGACACGTGGACTGACGGTAGGTGTCGACTACCTGGTTGGGGTCCGCGAGATGATAATCATTGATGGTTAGAGACCCTGAGTGACATGGCTCAAAACCGACTGCAATGGCGCAGGTGCACCCACTCTGTGTTCTATCAAATTCTAACCTTTTGAATTCCTTATCACCTCTATCATTCTCTTTCTAAATTTACCTCACTCAATTATATATACTTCTTGAATAATATCGTCGAATCATAATCTCTCCGATTACTTCTAATATTTTCACTACTTCGACTACTATGGGATTTCAATTGACAAACAGATCTCTGTGCTAATGCAGTATGCCAACTTAAACTGATGTACTTATGTACGAAGTTCTACGTTGTAACTAACTGACCTTTGTGGTGATGTTAAATAAATTCTATGAGCTGGTTGCATTGGTTGTACAGCTTTTATTGTACTTCTGAACAACATCATCAGCACAAACTTCAGATAGAACTCCTTTCAAATTAGCTGCAACTTTTCACCATTTTTCTAACACGTAACATTGTCCAATTCTTTATTGCGTGCCTTATCTTGGCCTTCGTAAAATAACACAATAATAATACACTCATAACTAACTGTACAGCCTGATGACGAGGTAACTCAAAACAACTGTTCGTTTGAATTGTAATTCACTTAGCAATAATTACTACGATAGTATATAACCCTCTACACATTTTGAATATACAATGAACATCTTACCCGTGTTTCACTGTTATTATCCTTCTTTGAACCAAATATGTCGTTCCATAGTTCTTCTTCTTTTGACTTTCCAACACTAAATTGTTCAATGATCGATCACATCAAAAGTACAATAAGGAAGAGTGTAATAATAGAGTGGAAAAAATACATCCAAGTTACTATCAAATGATTGAGCAATGAGTTATGAACATGTTTTATTAGTTAGTTTATCTGTGAACACAAATTATGATGCTCTTCAATATTCCGAACACAAAGTTTACACTTACAGAAAAGTGACATTTTAACAACAAATGAAATGGATGTAAAGATGTCGTATCACTGTATATCTCCTATTTCGAACTCAGCTAGACGCATCTGTACGCACACAGAACTAAGGATGGCAGCATGCAATGTACATCCATCTCATTAGGCCTCCTCATAACACAATATCGCTGAATGTTTAGACAATAAAAGAAATACTCTTTTCTCAAGGTCATCGGTGAAATGTGCTTAACTGGCGAGTCAGTCAGTGAAAGTACCAACTTATACAGCTTCGATGAAGCTGGTCATCATGTCATTTCTGTTCTGACCTTACGTCTGATACATTCATTACGATCATTATCCTCACAATATCAACTTACATGAACACAGCTTCTAATACCTAACAACTTCTACTAGTCAATTTAAGGTTCATCAACGACGATTAATAAGATTGCTTTGATGAGGAATGCTCAAGTTAATTTCTAAAGTTTAGAAATGTGCATTTTACAGGAAACTTCGCTATTTGGTTCACTGAAGAGGATTCGATGAAGGAGATTTCTAATTTGAAGACGCGATTCATCACAGAGTTATCTGAATTCTGTTGCCCATTCAAGTCGGGAGAATTGGACAGCTAATCAGACACAATGAGGCATCCATATCACATAGGAACCAATGATCATGTCGGACTCAAACCCAGAAATCCAAGTTCACGCTTTCAGTGCCCAAAGATAAGGAGACTACATCGGCAAGGAGTGGTACTCATTCCCAACTCCCATCGTCACCTGATGTGGTTCCCTGTTCGTATACCAATAATGACAGTTGATTCACTCATGACATTGATAAACTTCACTGGCTACAAACTCCCACTAAAAATTCAGAGACTCATTTAATAGAACGTCAGTGGGAAGTTCACCATTTCTTTCGGCTACTTATTTGAAATTACAGTTAGGTAAAATTCCATAGGAGTTAACAGGAAAACACGATATGAAATCACTCAACACTGCTTCAGTATGACAGAAATTATTAAACAAATTCACAAAACAACATTTTCAACAACTTACTTTTCCTTATTACTTCCAAGACTACTTCCATCTGAAAAATTCATTTGAAAGACATGATAAAACAAACATATGGTTATGATTAGTGAATTACACAATCTAAAGTAATTGTCTTGACAACAGAAAAACAAGCATTATTCTTTAATCACATCCGAAAAAGACCCATAAATAAACTGAAAATAGCGAATTATACAACTTTCAGTCAAATAGGTTTCGTTCTTACTTATATGACACAAAGATTCTAACATTTTAGAACCAATATTTAACAGCAAATTTTTACAGTCAGTCAATGAAATTCTGTCGGTACGAATCACATTCTCGAAAGGTGATGGTGTGTAAGAGGTATGTTAGAATTCATGGAAATAACGCGTATCTCGAGTTTGTTTATTTATTAAAAGCCTTGATTGACAGATGGTATGGTGCAGTGATAAAATACGATCGGATATCGGAGGCCAAACTATTGATCCAATATTAACATGGTATACCTCATCTCTCACAGGTCAATATTCTCTGATTCTTCATCAGTGATCCATTGATCGCATTTGAAATCCCAGCGATCAACTTATTAGAAGGACACTGTTGTTATACTCTGGTCATGATGAGTAACAAAATAACGGCAGCAGGAATTAAGAAACATGAATGTTTGACTCCATACTCTCAGTGCAAAACCTCAAGTTAATGACTTTCATCTCTTTCCAGATTATAAAAGCAGGAGAACACTGTCCAGTGGAAACGGCTATTCAGTGTTTACTAGAAGTTTCCAATAGTTGCTCGACTGGAATCAGTTCGTTATTCAAACTACTTACTCAATAGTTTCATTGACCTTAACATATTACGAAGCTATTTTACCACAATTTAGATCAATATGAGAATAACAAACTTTCATTTCTATCTGTACAATGACTTACCTATTTGAGTATTCTGTTAAAAATTGAAAAGAACAATTTAACAAACAAATGAATATTAATTATTTACTCCAACTGTTTAAAACACACACAAATGTCAGAATTTTCTCATTATTATACCAATCAAAAGTTTCAATGAATGTACAGCCCATCATAAAAATACTTATTAGCCTAATTTCACACCCAACATTAGCAAAACACGATGAGACTAACAGAATCACTGTCAAATAACTCAAAATAATAACAGTATTATTGGACGGTGAGTGAGAAAGACTGAACATTGAGAACAAGGTCTACGAAGACAGAATGCAACGACATCTATAAAGGAATAAAAGGATTCGAGAGCCGCAGTTCGCATGAGGAACGAATACAACTGTACAGTTGTGACCGATTCCCAGTCATGCAAATTAATTGGTTGAATCAATTACATTCCAGGATAGCCCGATAGTTAGCTTCACTCCGGACGTTGGAAATCGAATAAATAATCAGTTGTTGGCAAAGAGACCTTACGAAACATTAAGGACACCAGCATGGAGAGGACACTAGGTTCTATCTTTGGTGAACTTGTAGAGACACCTACACCTTATAGAATGAGATGGCAGTTCAGTCCTTCAATTGATGTCGGTCAGAAACAAAACAGCACTCTTCACATTCAACTGAACTTCTAGAAATCTATAGCCACATACATTCACACCTCGCAGAAGAAATAACTTTTCCAATGAAAACACTGATTGAAAATAGCATGTTTAACAAGACAAAATCCATCACAACTCCCTTAGTTATCTTCAATAATTTTAGACATTCTATAAAACTTGATCAACTGATATTTTGAAGACAAACGTATCAGCTATCACCATTTTAGATGTTCTAAATCATAAGGAAAATTCGCATCTCAGATGGCTAACTTCGGTGACGCTATACTCTCTGAGTAGCATTACCATCTTCGACAACATCTTCATGTCTTGTTTTATGAAGTAGGTTTTTCACCTAATACTCAAGTGTTCAGTCAATTCGTCGAGATAACTTTTCTTCTGACCTATTTTTTCGTACATTTTATTCACGTCATTTATCCTCGCACTTGAGCTGACCTCAAACCATACGATAGAAAACTTCTTCGCATAAACAATTTTCCCTCTTCACTAACTTGTAAACGGTTTTCCTAAATTCTAATTGCAATATCATAACTGTTCGCAGTTAAACTGTGTTGTGTTTGAAGGTACCGACACCAATCATAATATTTGATCATCAACACGATTCACTGATTATTGTTCTCAGGCGGAAACATGTACCATGGGATTCCGACTAACTGGTAGGGTAAACACAGTTACAAAACCTGTAAATCAGAAAAGCCGAGATGCTTGGTTCACTCCCGAATGAAACGACTCACAAGTTTGCACCCACCAACACATCAGACACTGAACTTAAGAATTTCGAGCTTGACAGCGATAAATCTGCGTGTAAGTCACTGAGTCGAATGTTAGTGGTTCACATTTCTGAATTCGATCAATAGTCCCTATAGTGCAACGACCATCCACTGTCATCTCAGATACACACACGTTACTCTGACATGATTGATTCAAAATGGCCACGTCTTTTGAGTAGACGTTGGTGAATAGCCCCCTCGGGTTGTTCACTAGTAAGTACATGATAATGCGTGAAATGGTATACATCTGAATATTTTTCACGTTATATATATTTGTTCAATCTTTGCTGATATTTTTTATTGATTGTATGGTTTAAAGTTAATCCGTGATACAAACTACAAACTAATTAGGGTTTACAAATATTCTACATTGATAACAGTAAATGATAAGAAGGTTAAACACGTACAAAAATTGATTTCGATGAACTTTCACTTTGACGATCTAGCAGAACAGAATCACAATTTGATAATTTTCTTGTTTTTCCATTCAATGATATACGTCGTGATAATTCTGAATTCGATTCTGAATTATTATGACCAGTAAATTTTTGTGCTATTTCATTATCAATTACATGATTGTCATTATCATTTGTAAAACATATAGATGGTTGTCTAGATAAATGTTCTAGAATGGTATTTTTTGGAGTAGGTTGACTAAATACATTTTGTAATTCCAACAGTTCCTCCTGTGAATAATTTGTGAAGTTCAAACAAATACAGTAATAGTAATGATTACGGTGAATATCAAATTTGCTTGTAAAAATCAGTTCATCAAGTTAAGTGATATGTGTCATGGCCACAATCGTCATTAGTTGTAAAGTAATATAAGAAACTAGACAAAACAATCTCAATAAGATGCATGCCGTTATAATCACACATCTACTTTTCTACAGCTTGTAACATCAATCTATAATCTTATTGTTGTTAGTAATGGGTGAATAAATGAAGCTTTGAACTTTCGGAAGTCAACTGTTTGGCGATCAGTGTCTACTCTATTAAACTCCGCCTGGAGCTTCATCAGCGGCTACTGCCGGTCCCAAGCTCGGATAAAAGAGGAGAGTTGGGCTTTTGGTATTGATGACTCCATCCTGTAGAAAACTAACTCGCAAACAAAAGCTGACAAGAAAAAAAAATAATTGAAACCACTTAAACTCTATTCAAAAGAGTTATGACGTCGTCTCATTATGAAAGCCGAGTTCCTTCGAAAGTCACGAGGCCGATGATGCACTCTTTGATAACAAAAAAACATTTTCACGGTGTGGGCAGCCGAGAAGTTACAACTGCCCTCATAACCGTAAAAGCGAACGACACCAAATCGGTTACAATCAGAGAGTTTCTACACCTCCTAATAACTTTTATCCCCAGTTTTCAGGTTACGCTTTGTGTATCTGGAAGACCTGCTGCTACTACTTGTAGATTCGCTGATGTAGGTATAGTATTAAATCATAGGGCAGAATAAGCTATCATAGACTGGATCCCGGTAGACAGTCGCTTATGCACAGTCTGACTAATTGAGACAGTAAAGATATGGAAACTCGTCGTTGCCTCTTTGGTTCCTCTGCCAACGCTCCCACTGACTGCTACTCGGATGAGATCAAAGATAAGTTTTACAGAAAGCTTTCGCACCTCCTCAGAAATTTAAGGCGCTCTGATATATTATTAGTGGCTAGTGACTTTAACGCTCAAGTAGGTAGACTAAGTGAAAAGGAAAGACACCTGGGTTGATCTTATGATATCATGGCTAATCGAACAGATAAGGAAGACCGTCTTCTACAGCTATGGTCAGATAACCGCCTGTTTCTATCAAACACTAACTTTAAGCATAAAGAAAAACACCTCTTGACCTGGAGACCCTCAAAGCTGACCCAACTAGATCACATCGCCATCGGCCACAGATGGAGGGGTTCGATAGAAGACTGCCGCTGGTTGTGGAGCACATGTATAGATTCGGACCATGCTCTGGTGCGAGCGCGTATATGCATGCGGCTCATTGGGTGTAGTAAAGACACCGCAAGGAAGACTCTTAGGGGTGCACTTTATGACAGCATTATTAGGAATATATTCCAAGAACAACTAGAAAAACAGTTAAGCAGCCATGTAGTAAGAGATGCCCACCTTGAGGCAACTTGGAATGATATCAAAAAGGCTGTTGAAACATCAGTAATATCTTCTAGTAAGGTAAACCATAAGGTTAGCGAGAAGCCGTGGACAATGCTTGGAAACTCATCCTATCTGGCTGAGTATGATGAGGAGCGGAGTCAGCGTGGGCGCAGGCTGATAAAAAGCCTTCGCAATGATCGAGAACAGTAGTGGGTAGCCAAAGCAAGGGAGACGGAAAAGGCAACGGTGATAGGTAACTATGGGCAACTATTCAGACTCATCAAGCAAACCGGTATTAGGAACCCGAATGTGAGTGAAACTAACTTGGAGAAGGATGGTCTTATTATTCAATTTCACTCCAGGAGATTGGATCGACGGGCAGAACACTTTAGGGATCAGTTCAATTGGCCTTCAACCACACTTCGGTTGCCCACGATCTCCAATCATCCTGAATGGCGAATCGACTTAAGTCCTCCTAGTCTTTATGAAGTCGCTATAGGAAAGCTGCATAGCTGCATAGACAACATTTTCACACTACAACAGGTCCTGGAACACAGACACACATTTAGGCGTCCAACAATAGTCGTCTTCCTGGACCTTAAGGCGGCATTCGACTCGGTGGATCGTGAGATTCTGTGGCAGTGTCTGTCATTGAAAGGTGTACCAAAGAAGTACATTAACCTTATACAAGCTCTCTACTCGAACACCACTGGTCGAGTGAGAGCCTATGGAGAACTGTAATCGGAATCTTCTACTTCAGAGGCGTCCGTCAGGGCTGTCCACTCTACCCATTTTTGTTTAACTTTGTCGTAGACATCCTTTTATAGTCAACATTATCCTCGTCAGATTTTTCAGGAGTAGACCTTCTACCAGGTGGCTCGATTATTGACTTAGAATATGCCGATGACATAGTTCTATTTGTTGAAGACGCTGACAACATGCAGTCTTCTGACTATCCTAAGCAACAATGCAAGCATGTTTGGGATGCGATTTTCCCCCTCGAAATGCAAAATGTTGCTTCTAGATTGGCTTGCAACGGAACCTGAACTAGTGATAGGTATTGAAGTAGCCGGGAGTGTCGACCGCTTCAATTATCTCGGGACTTTCATCAGCGCTGATGGCCTGGCGACTGACGAAATGTCTGCACGGAAACAGAAAGCTCGATTGGCTTTCGCCAACCTGCATCATTTATCGCGACGTCCAGATATTCGTTTCCTCACCAAAGGTCGAGTGTACTGTGCAGCAGTTTGCTCCGTTCTCCCATATGAATGCAAAACATTGCCGGTAAGAGTAGAAGATGTTCGTAGGTTACTAGCAATCGATTATAGATGTCTTAGAAGGATTGCTCGAGTATCGTGGGACAACTGAGAAAGCAATGTTGTTGTTAGGAAACGGTTCCTAGGTAAGGGTGGCAGATCAGTAGATGAAGTAATGAAACTTCATCTGTTGAGGTGGTTGACACATGTGTTGCGTATGCCTAACAACCGATTGCCTTGTCCAGCTATGTTTCGCGATATAGAAATAGGTTGTAAGATAACTAGGGGCGGCCAAACCAAAACATGGCGGAAATCCATGAAGTCACTGACAAGTGGACTGACGGTAGATGTCGACTACCTGGTTGGGGTCCGCGAGACGATAATCATTAATGGCTAGAGACCCTGAGTGACATGGCTCAAAACCGACTGCAATGGCGCAGGTGCACCCACTCTTTGTGTTCTATGAAATTCTAACCTTTTGAATTCCTTATCAGCCTCTATCATTCTCTTTCTAAATTTACCTCACTCAATTATACTTCTTAAATAACATCGTCGAATCCTAATCTCTCCGATTACTTCTAATATTTTCACTACTTCGACTACTATGGGATTTGAATTGACAAACAGATCTCTGTGCTAATGCAGTATGCCAACTTAAACTGATGTACTTATGTACGAAGTTCTACGTTGTAACTGACTGACTGACTGACCTTTGTGGCGATGTTAAATTCTATGAGCTGGTTGCATTGGTTGTACAGCTTTCATTGTACTTCTCAACAACATCATCAGCACAAACTTCAGATAGAACTCCTTTCAAATTAGCTGCAACTTTTCACCATTCTTCTAACACGTAACATTGTCCAGTTCTTTATTGAGTGCCTTATCTTGGCCTTCGTAAAATAACACAATAATAATACACTTATCACTAACTGTACAGCCTGATGACGAGGTAACTCAAAACAACTGTTCGTTCGAATTGTAATTCACTTAGCAATAATTACTACGATAGTATATAACGCTCTACACATTTTGAATAGACAATCAACATCTTACCCGTGATTCACTGTTATTATCCTTCTTTGAACCAAATATGTCGTTCCATAGTTCTTCTTCCTTTGACTTCCCAACACTAAATTGTTCACATCATTGATCACATCAAAAGTACAATAAGGAAGTGTAATAATAGAGTGGAAAAAATACATCAAAGTTACTATCAAATGATTGAGCAATGAGTTATGAACATGTTATATTAGGTAGTTTATCTGTGAACACAAATTATGATGCTCTTCAGTATTCCGAACACAAAGTTTACACTTACAGAAAAGTGACATTTTAACAACCAATGAAACGGATAAAATGATGTCGTATCACTGTATATCTCCTATTTCGAACTCAGCTAGACGCATCTGTACACACACAGAACTAAGGATGGCAGCATGCAATCTACAGGGATCGCATTAAGCCTCCTCATAACCCAATATCAGAGCAGGTTTAGACAATAAAAGTAATACTCTTTTCTCAAGGTCATCGCTGAAATGCGCTTCCCGACCGAAGCTGCTACCTTGACGTGGTGGTCAGGCTTGCCTATCGTCATAACCCAACCGAGCTATAGTGGCTGGAACTTACGTTCCTGAAGGTTCCACCATGTCCGGCAGGTCGATTGGAGAACGATGAGACTAAAAGCAGCTACCCAAGATCTGATGGCGAAGTCGTACTGCTGACTGCAGAGGGGTGTGCAGCAGTAAGGTGTTTCCCTCGGACAAACAGCATCTGCTGCGATGCTGCCTTCTCACAAGGAAGGAAGGGTAAGAAAAGGTCGACACTAAAAATGTCACACCTCACCCTACCTCACGGATTTCCGTCTCCGTTGGTAAGGGTGCCACTAAATCCTTTCAGAACGGAGCTAATCATCAAAGAACCCTTCATAAAAAGGCCGTGCGTGACCTGCCATATCACATAGGAACCAATGATCATGCTGGATTCGAACCCAGAAATCCAAGTTCAAGCTTCAAGTGCCCAACCATAAGGTGACTATATTGACAAACAGTGGTACACATTCCCAACTCCCATCGTCAAATGATGTGACTCCATGTTCGTATACCACTAATGACAGCCGACTCACTCAAGACACTGATAAACTTCACCGGCCACAAACTCGCACTAGCGATTCAGAAACTCACTTAAGAGAAAGTCAGTTGGAAGTTCACCATTTCTTTCCGCTACTTATTTAAAATTACGGTTATGCGAAATTCCATAGGAGTTTACCGTAGAACACGATATTAAATCACTCAACAATGTTTCAATGTAACAGGAATTTTTAAACGAATTTACAAAACAACAATTTCAACAACTTACTTTTCTTTATTACTTCCAAGACTACTTCCATCTGAAAAAATTCATTTAAAAGACATGATAAAACAAAAGCATAGTTGTGATTAGTGAATTACACAATCTAAACTACTTGTCTTCACAACAGAAAAACAAGCATTCTTCTTTAATAACAACGTACCTACAAAACCGGAAAAGCCCCATAAATCAACTCAAAATAGCTCATAACAAGACTATCAGTCCAATAGGTCACATTCTTACTGAAATAACACAAACATTCTAACATTTTGGAACGAATATATAACACCAGGTTTTTAGAGTCAGTCACTGAAATTCTTTTGGTACGAATCAACTTTGGAAAGGTGATGGTGTGTAAGAGGTATGTTAGAATTCATGAAAATAACGCGTATCTCGAGTTTGTTTATTGATTAAAAGCCTTGATTGACTGATGGTTTGATACAGGGATAAAATACGTTCGGAGGCCAAACTATTGATCCAATATCAACATGGTAAGCCTCCATCTATCATAGGTCAATATTCTCTGATTCTTCATCAGTGATCCACTGATCGCATTTAAAATCCCAGCGATCAACTTATTAGAAGGACACTGTCGTTATACTCTGGTCATGATGGGTAACTAATTAACTGTAGTAGGAAATAAAAAACATGAATGGTTGTCTCGATACTCTGAAGATTGCACTCTCAAGTTAATGACTTCCATCTCTTTCCAGATTTTAACAGCATGAGAACACTGTCCAGTGGAAACGGCTATTCAATGCTTACTAGAAGTTTCCACTAGTTGCTTGACTGAAATCAGTTCGTTATTCAAACTACTTACTCAATAGTTTCATTGCCGTTAACATATTACTAAGCTATTTTACAACAATTTAAATCAATATGGGAATAACAAACTTCCATTTCTATAAGTACAATGACTTACCTATTTGAGTATTCTGCTAAAAATTGAAAAGAACAATTTAACAAATAAATGAATATTAATTATTTAATCCAACCGTTTGAAACACACACAAAAATCAGAATTTTCTCTTTATTTATACCAATCAAAAGTTTAAATGAATGTGCAGCCCATCATCAAAATACTTATTAGCCTAAGTTCACACACAACATTAGCAAAACACGATGAGATTAACAAAATCAATATCAAATAACTCAAAATAATAACAGCATTATTGGACAGTGAGTGAGAAACACTCAACACTCATTAGGTGAAGTAGGTTTTCCACCTAATACTCAAGTGTTCAGTCAATTCGTCGAGATAATCTCGTCTGTAATCCATTATCTTCGTATATTTTATTCACTTCATTTATCCTCGCACTTGAGCTGACCTCAAATCATACGATAGAAAGCAGTTTTCGGATAAACCTATGCAGAATACCACCTCGAGAAATCCAGAATCTGCAACAATCTACAATCTACCAGAGTTATATTTTTCAGTCCCCACTTACTTGTAAGTGGATTCCCCTACGTTCTGAGTGCAATATCATAACTGATCGCAGTGAAAATGTGTTGTATGTGAAGGCACCAACACCAATCATAATATTTGATCACTAACAGGATTCACTGATGATTGATCTCAGGCGGAAATATGTACCATAGGATTTCGACTAACTGGTGAGGTAAACACAGTTACAAAACCTGTAAATCAGAAAAGCCTAGATGCTTGGTTCACTCCAGAATGAAACTATCCCGAGGTTTGCACCCGAAAACACACTAAAAACTGAACCTAAGACTTTCAATCTGACTTCAATCAATAAGCTTTATTTATAGTGAAACGACCATCCACTGTCATCTCAGATACACCCACATTACTCTGACATGACTGATTCATATTGATCACGTCCATACAGTAGAATTCGGTACATAGCCATGAGGTTGTTCACTAATAAGTATATGATATGTACATGGTATATATATATATAGCATACTTCTCAAGATCCGTCAGTGGTATAAATAATTGTTCAATCTTTCACGATATTTTTTCAATGATCGTTTTTTACACATTTGAAATCATCAATCAAACATTGTTAGACCACCGCATTAGAAACCTGGAAGCACTGTCTAGACGGCCGTTACATCCTGGTATGGGACTACTCATCAGCAGTGGCAGTGCGCATCCACGACTCCTGCTCCTCGCAAGAGTTTGGAACCCAGGACCTTCGTGGATGCGCACTGCTGCTGATGATTGATTGATGACTGATTGATGATTTCAAATGTGTAAAAAAAACGCAAAGCCTCCAAAACTCTAGCCCCAAAATCATCGTATTACTTACAGTCAATCCGCGATATAAGCAAAAAAAACTGATTAGTATTTTACACAAATATTCTACATATTGATAACAACAATAAATAAACAGATAAAGTCAATCAAACACACGTACAATAAAACCTGCTTTAGATGATGAGCATTCACTTTCACCATCTTGAATTGGTTCACCACTTGATAATTTTCTGGTTTTATTACCACCAACACCACCACCATCACCATCATTATTCAGCGATGTAGAGGAGACACGTCGACATAAGTCAACATTATTAGTCAATTTCAAATTATTATTATGACCATTGAATTTTTGTGATGCTGCTGCTATTTCATTAGTAGTATTATTAGTAGTATTTGTGAAACAAAGAGAAGGTGGTCTTTGTAAATAACACTGTTCCGAAATGACAAGATGTTTTGGTATACATTGATTAATAGCATTTTGTAATTCAAATAATTCAGTCTGTTAAAATAATTTGGAAATTTTTTAAAAACAAATACAGTAATAATAATAATATTAATAATTATTATTATGATCAATATCAATTTGATTACAAATCACCATGATCATCATCATCATCAGTTTGTAAAATAATATACGAAACTGGAGAGAAAGTAACCCCGATGAAGTTGAGTCAGTAAGTCAGTCAGTCAGTGCAGTGACAACGTAGAACTTCGTACGTACGTACGTACGTACACACAACCAGTGTTCAAGTTGCCATACCACATTAGCACACAGAGATGTAATTGTCAATTCAAATCCAATAATAGAAAAGGTAGTAAAGGTATTAGAAGTAATCGGAGAGGTTAGGATGAGAAGATATTATTCAAGAAGAAGGAATGACAGAAGAGTTTATCGTGGAAATAAGAGTGACTCATTTGACCGCATGTGTTTTTTAAGGGTATGAGAGCGGATGTCACTTTCCGGTTGCCGACACCGTGTGGAAGGAGGAAGCCATGAACCTTCTTAACAACTGATTTCTAGTATTTTATATTAATTGATAATAAATTTGGGGATCTATCACAAACCCATCCATAGGTGATCACATGTTTATTATTAAGGTAGCTAGTCATTCAACAATCTAACCATGTATGGGAAGCTTACTTCTCTCACTAAGTACAAACTGTTGCTTCAGAACCGTTATGCACGTGAAACAGACAAGTATAAAGTAGAAATGTTCATCTATCAACTAAAAACATGAGTATATAAGGCAGAGAGTGTACTTATCAAACCATTCATCTACGATGATACTTTGATATTGTTCTACTTCTAAGCTTATATTTAGCCCAATGCCTATTGGTAAATATATTTTCGCTCATTATGTACCGATAAGCAATTTCAAACCACTCGGTGGTATTGTACCAATATGATTCTAACACCGTAAATACTATGATTTAGGGTGTGTCACGGACTCATCAGTTTGAATGTAATCATGTGACGCTTAGGCTTATTATCAATGAAAAAAAAATAATAGTTATAGTAATCATACAAGGTAATGAATGAGTGAATCAGTGGACTACTACTAGATTTTTTAATAATTTTATTGAAAAACAAATAATTTCAAGTCCAAAAATAGGCATTAAAAAAAATATACATATCTATAGGGATAATTATTTCTGTGCACACCAAAAAAATCATAATGTCATTCATTACCTGCATTTTTACTGTTTTCTCTTCAAGTTCACTTCTTAATTGTCGACATTCTTGTCGTAAACTACGTAGCCTTTTATTACTTACACTAATTTGTTGCTTGTAATTATTTTTCATTAAATCTAATTCACATTCTAATTGCTGGTGAAAAAAAAAGAGTAGAAAATTTCTGTTATTATTATTACCATTGTAGTAAATGAATGAGAACACAGGTGGGGGGGGGCAACCGAATTGTATTTATCTCAAAATTACAGAGTTACTCACTCCGTAAATTAGGAAAACCATATCGTAAATCGTTGTTAATTGGCAAAATATCAGTTCATCATCATATCGAACTGGACTGTTCCTGTTGCAAAACATCGTCAATCCATTGTCACTACTATTCATGCGTTTCATACAAATTCCATTGTGTTCTAACTCTTCCTTTCTCTTGATCTTCCCCCATCTTCTCTTCTGCCAGACATTACGTTGACACTCACGTCATATACTACTTATATATAGCTCACACCACACCATGATCATTATTGATACTGCCAACATTGACCAGGATAATACAAGTGTTTATTAATAGTCCATTATGAAAAATACTTAGGATTCAGACAGCATCAACAACAATTTACTGTGGGAGAGAACAAACTAGATACAGTAGGGAGAAAGAAGTCGGAAAGAAGCGCTTGACGTGGGTGGATAGGACACACAGTGAGAAAATCACCCAGCTGCATCATGAGGTAAGACCTAAATTGGAATCCTCAAGACCAAAGAACACCTTACGCCGTGAATCAGAAACATATATGAAAAGAATAACTTTTGGGTAGAACTGTAGAAGGCCCAGTACGGATTAGGTTGGAGAATAAGAGTCGGCAGTCTATGTTCTGTTGGGGGTAACAGACGTAAGTTAGTAATGTGCTTATGTAATGTAACATGAACCGATGCGGGAGTAACTATGACTCTCTTAAGGTAGCCAAATGCCTCGTCATCTAATTGAAGGGATATATTAGGTGACGCGCATAAATGGAGCCTTCTGGGGTTGTGGTGGCGGCTACCTCTTCGTGGTCCCGCTAGGCAACGTGGCGGTGGATACATCGCTGCGGCCAAAGCGGTTCCGATCGCTTAGGATACCGTGCCTAGCATGGTCCGGATAAATGGCACGCTCATGGTCGCAAGGCTGTGGATGCGTTTGACCAGTCTGGGGGATTATGACTGAACGTCTCTAGGTCGGAATCCCGTCCTTCAAGCGTAGGTAAATTCTGGAAAGGGATGTAGTAGGATGATCGAGGGCGGCCCTGGACGCTATGTCTGGGGAAGCAGCCGCAGACATCCTGGACTACTGACGCTGACCCTATGTGGTTGTCCCTTACACGCTGCACCCGATGTAGTGTGTGAACTGGTGTCGAGGCCCCTTAAACAAGGGTCTCCAGTTGGGTTCCGGTTTTTCCAGTGCTGAAAAGGGTACTGGGCGCCAATGATGTCTGCCCACTTCTGTCGGATGAGCCCTGCTTGGCTGAGCGATTGCGTTTGGTCGAGTCCATGACATCTTCCTCATGGAAAGGTGTACGTTCTAGCTGACCTTGTGGGACAAACTCTATCTTTAGCTTCATGTGGAGTTTTGAGGGCTTCGATCGATTGTATCAACGCAAGGCAGTTGGAGGCCAGACGGTTGGAATGGCTGCTGGTTAGTGCACTGCTTGGAGGGCTCGGTAATCCGCTTCGGGGTGCCAGGACTAGCTGGGTTGGCCCGCCTTGACGCCCATGACGATTGAGGATTGTGGGTCGTGGATTGGTTGGAGGGATCGAATTATTTCATAAGCACCCGGGCGGGGGTGACTGCTCGTACGCACACAGATTGGATGTCCGACTAACTTGCATGAGAATCTAGTCGACATGTACATACCCTCTTGGGCAAAGGGAAACGAATGATGGCAATATGAGTGGAACTTTGTGATGTGTAAAAACGGCATGTGTGCATGTGCTGCGGGTTAGTTGGTTAACCAAGACTTAACATGAACCGATGCACATGGATACCAGGTTTCATCATGTACATAAACTAATCAGTGATGTTCACATTAATTCCACTGTCCATTAAGTACCTGGTAATTGTACATTTTTTAAGACCTAATCACCTTCCAGACAGTTTCCTAGGAATACGTTCTAAAAAACTCTACGAGAAACCTTTCACTAGTCAACGTATTTTAGATCATTACCTACAGTTACACAACTTCTTGTAGTTTTAAGCTGCTTTTAGTTGATGTAAACTTTAAAACTAGTATGAATTCTTCGTGCTCTATAAATCTTACACTTTGTACAATGCCCAAGTTTATTAACCAGCTGATTTGTACCCGATGTTTGAGTAAAAACACAGTATCTTACTTATCAACTAAAAAAAAAGAAAATATTAAATTTGTTCACTTTCAAGATGCTTACTGAATTCTTCTTCTTTTCTTCTTGTAATTCTACGGACAAATTATGAAGTTGTTCACTTCGTTTTTGTGATATCATTGATCCTTCATCTGAATACTTTGATTGATTATGCCGTTCATCAGCTTTTTTATCTAACATATAAATACATCGTTGTAATTCACTGATTTTTTTCTTATCAGCACTTGATTCTAATGTTTTTTGATGTAATCTAATTTGTAATGTACGTATTTCTGATTTTAAACGGTCGACAACTTCTGGCATTTCAGCTTCACGTGCTATAGCCTAAATAATTGAAAAAATAATGATTGTGCACCATTTCAGTGATTAATGTCATGAACTCTTTGATTTCAGAAAAAAAAGTAAATAAATAAAACTAAACTCTACTCAGTGTTAATTAGGATAAGGTTTAACTGACAAAATTCCAAAGAATGAGTGTATCTTTCAGGTGAAAAGATTAATCACAAAACCCGAAATGATATATTTCATTAGTGGTAATGGAGAAGATTAGGGTGCGAAGATATAATTCGAGAAGTATAAATCAGTGAGAAAAGTTTAGAAAGAGAACGACAGAGATGATGAGGAATTCAGAAGGTTAGGATTTGAGAGAACACAAAGAGTAAGTGCACCTGCTCAATCGCAAACGCTTTTGAGCCATGTCATTCAAAGTCTCTAACCATCGGTTACTATCGTCTCACGGACCCCAACTAGGTAGTCGACACCTACCGTCAGTCCACTTGTCAGTGACTTCATAGATTTTTGCCATGTTTTGGTTTGGCCGCCCCCAGCTTTCTTCCAACCTACACTCCCAACTGTTTCACTCACTATCACTTGTTCAGGTGCCGATGCAACCCAATCTTGAAGCAACATTTTGCATTTCGAGGGGGAAAACCGCATCCCGAACATGCTTGCATTGCTGCTTAGGGTAGTCAGAAAACTCTGCATTTTCTCAGCATCTTCACCGAATAGAACTATGTCATCAGCATATTCTAAATCAGCAAACAAGTCTCCTGGTAAAAGTCCATTCCCGAAGAGTCAGATGATGATAATGTTATATCTAGAAGCATATCTACGATAAAGTTAAACAAGAAGAATGAGGGGAGTGGGCAGCCCGGACGGACACCACTTGATGTGGAGAATTCCGATGACAGTTCGTCATAAGCTTTCACTCGACCAGTGGTGTTCGAGTAGAAAGCCTGTATAAGGTTAATGTACTTCTTTGGTTCACGTTGCAATGACAGGTACTGCCACAGAACCTCACGATCAACGGGGTTTGTTAATCATATCAATCTATTACTTCTCCTACTAAACTCTACTCAGTGTCAATTAGGATAAGGTTTGACTGACAAAATTCCCAACAATGCATGTATCTTTGATGCGGCAAGATTAATCACAAAACCCGGAGTGATATATTTCCATATATCTACACAGATTAATGTGCTTTGTTTAAAATGATGTTCCAACGTGCATTCACGTAAATGAGAATTGATTGGTTCAACTATGAAGTGATTACTCGACTGAATAAATACCGCCAATCTGCATTTCAACTCCACATTCATCTGTTACACCACTAGTTAAGTGACTGCTAAAAATTAACCTCATTCATTCGTCATATAATATCAGATTTTAAATGAAATAAAAGAAAGCTGAATGTAGAAACCTTCTGGTTAGTTACAGTAAAGTAGTGTTCAAACTGTAACTGATGTGAATTCAGATCACCATCCGGCTCTTCAACTAACAAATCTGAGAGATACCTTTCCAAATTGAACTAAACTTGAACATCTCTGAACCCATTAATTTTTCATTGCATTTTAATGCAAATTATTTTCACTGCCAACATTATAAAAGTCAACTTTTTTTTCACACAAACCAATACTACTTACTTTATCCAACCGTACAGCTTGCATTTTATATTGTCTTAATATTGTTCTTAATTCCAATTTGCAATCTGTTAATTCTTTATTCAATTGTACAATCAAACTATTCGCATTGGCTAATGCTATTTCATTTGATTCACGTTTGTCTGAATATAATTTATTGCTTAAACTAGGCTTTCCCGGTAAACACGTTGATGATATACAACCGGATTTTGGTTGAGATGTAGATTTGATTTGTGGTTTATGTTGGGTTAATTTAGATTTGTAGTTGATATTTTTCACTATTAAAAATAAATAAAATCATTCACAATTTAGCATAACTGAGTGAAATTAGCATTACTGATAGTAAGACAGACTAAGCATTGGTAATATAGTTGAGATGACGTGAATGAAGGTATAATATATTGATGTTGAACTCGGATAAAAGCACGCCGGTTTTCAATAGTTCCCCAATTCATAGGATACAAACCTTTTCATAGCTAAATCCATTTATTTTAAACAATTAACACAAAAAATACTTTCTATTGACAAGTGTCAGTATTTTAGTGATTGACGGTAGTCAGTGAAGTGCTATCAAATATTAAAACGTTTATATTACAGTGAGAGGAATTCACAGTTTTGAAGAAATTCATCCAACTTATGACAGTCTAATTTTAGCTTATATATAACTACTGATTCACGCCTTGTGTATGCAATAACACAATGACATTTGCACAGTGCGATATGTATGGATGCATACACTTACGTGAAAGTCTTTAACTAAGAGGTCGTTTCTGTATCATAATATACATAAATTAAGAATTCTAAACCAGTCTGATTAATCTACAAACCTTTATAAAGATTTACAGAAACTAATTAACTCCAATTCGAACCTCAGCAAGTTTTAATTGTATTCTGGTTTAAAAACAGGAGCACATGACAGTGACAAGTTTATTGAACGAATTATTGGTATACTTTCAACATGAATAGGGTGAATATGAACAAGATACCAACTTACTTGATTTTTTACTTGTGTTATTTTCTTTTGATTGATCGGATTTTTGCCCTGCAGTGTTAGGAATCTTTAGATCTTCATATTCAGCATTTGTAGACCATGAGTCCGTCTCACTTGAATCCAGTGTATCTTGGTAATTTGACAGTAGGTTACACATCTGTAGATGCCTACGCAATACGAAAAAAAGGGATAAGCTCAAAAATAAACTAAAAAACGCGGTAACATCAGAAAATAAGGCTAGAACAAGAGGTGGACGTGTCCAAAATGTGCATTTCCCAGCTTCAACAAGTAAATAATACGAACTTTACATTTTTTGATATTTTAAGTATCATGTTTAAAATAGTATAAACAAATGACCTCATAAACGTTAGACATATTACCAGTCGGAAACAGTGGTATCCTAATGATGTCCGCTGGTTGTATTACCCACCGTACGGTAACAATGGCAACACCGGGTTGCCACGCATTTTCGAATCAAGCGCCTACGATATCCAATATCTTTTCCGCGCGCTAATATTAATATCAACAGACTGATTACTTTGACCTCGATTCTCATTTTTTCAGTATCATTCCAGATATTGAGTAATGTCCAAGCGATTGTAATCTAGCTACTGAACTGCACTAATCTTTGTCATTCAGCAGTTATTAATGGATTTGTTCATCCCATGATTTGCGTGAGTACACTTGTTTCAAGGCAGTATGGTTTCTGGATACTATCAGATATCACATTACCAATCCGGTGATCATTTAGTTGCAATGCGAAGAGTAAGAAGGAGAAACTGTTAATGCTAATCAGACGATAATAATGACTGTAGTCATTTTGGGTTGAAGTGCACCCTAAGTCCAGTCAGCTCTTAATGGAAAAAGTGGAGCACGCACGTGAGTGCACTTTCTGAATGTTTGCCTCAAGGGGTGTTTGTGATGTTTGGCTGGAATGGCGTACCTAATATTTTTATGCCATTATCAGATCACCTCTGCATCTCCTACAACTTAGTAATCATTTCCCGAAGTGTAAGAGTCTGTCCTTTTAAGGGTTATTCTTCAACGTTTTCGCCCATTTAGTTGCCCTTTTGTACACTCGATTCCGTAGATTTACGTGATGAAACTCAACATCGAATTCCTCCCGTGTGATTATATCAGGAAGAGTTAAAATAATTTGTAGGGTGGCTGTTCCCATTTTTGAGGCTCTTTGAGGCTACTAACGGTCACAAGTTCGGATAAAGCAGGATAGCTAAATATGGGTTGGTCACAACACCACAGAATTTACAACGCAGTAGATTTTCGTGTCTTGCCATTAGCGTTATTTCTTAGTGCGTGGGCAGCAGGGTCGTGGTTCATATTTCAGCTGGGTGTTACAAACGAGAGACCATATACAATTTTGTAGAGGACTATAAGGTTCTTTTTCAACCTAGGAAAATATGTTTCCATCCTTCTGTAAAGACGAGAATATGGTTCCAACCTATTAGCCGCGATGTAAAGCAATTATGGACATTTTCTACTCTTTATCTTTTACGATACAACAAAGAAGATCGTAGGAAACTGTCATAAACTAGAACGACCGGTGAAAAGAATGGAAAGTAGAGAAATATGCAACATTGTAGAACGGAGAAACAGGTGGGTAGAGCACTTGAAGGAACGCTTGAATCAGCGAGCCCTACTGAACTCACCCAACATCGAAGCAGCATCCACGAACCTTCCAATCAATTTTGGCCCACTAAAAGTTGAGTGGATCAGCATGGCCATCTAACAAATGAAGTGCGGCAAACCAGCAGGATCAGGCAACATTTCAGCAGAGGCGAGGAAAGCAGACGTGTCAGCAACTGCGAAAGAACCCCATATTCTATTCAACAAGGTTTGGGATGAAGAACAAGTACCAACAGACTGGAAAGAAACATACCCCATCAAATTGCCATAGAAAGGTGATCTCAGAAGGCGTGAGGACTACAAAGGCATCCTTCTTCTTACAGTACCAGGCTGAGTCTTCAACCGAGTATTTTAAAACATAAGGCAGGACTTCTTAGACGCCCAACTTCGAGACCAACGGGCTGGATTTCGTAAGGATCGATCGTGTACTCACCAAATCACGACATTACGGATCATTGTTGGACAATCAGTTGAATGCAACTCACCACTCTATATCAACTTGACTGACTATGAAAAAGCATTTGATGGCGTAGACAGGACAACACTATCGAGTCTTGTTCGACACTACGGCGTGCCTCAGAAGATAATCAACATTATATGGTTTTCTTATGATGGATTAAACTGCAAAATTGTGCTTGGCGGACAGCCGAAATACTCTTTCGTGGTGGAGACCGATGTGAGGCAAGGTTGCTTTATTGGGGGTAACAAACATAAATGTAAGCAGGCAAAATTCCTACTCGAGACCCTATACCCCAAATCTTGTTGAGAAACACACTTTCTGCAAATTCCATTTTGCTAGCTTGCCTGACTACTGCAAATTGTGACTTATGGGTCAGGGAACAATTCAATGCAGTCAGATTATGCAGGAAAAGAGTGCCAGTTTTCAAACTAACTATACGCATTTATGATGTATTGTGGAAAGATATTTATTGAAGTAAGCAAGAAAACTTAGGATTTTATTGTTTTAAACAGAGCAGTGCATAACCAGATGGTATAAATTATCAATCTTGATAAAGTTTTGTCTAATCCAAGGCGGGAGTGTTGAATGGATGGCGCTTGATATCAGCAGTGACCTACACGTGCGTGTACTTAAGTTACATTTATGTGCAGGGTGCGTGATTTTGTCTCTACGTTTTTAGATGATTGTACACTGTAATTTAACACGTGTAGATTAAATGGCGTGACCGAAGTCTTCAATACCGCGTTTTACGAATGTCTTTCATCACCAAGACCAATAACCAGTGGGGTTATCCAGGGAAGTGTCTTAGGTCCACTCTTGTTTCTAATGTACATAAATGACATATGTAATACTATTAAATTTGGAAGAGCATACTTATGTGCTGATGATCTGAAAATAGTATACAGCTATAAGCCTTAAGATCTGGACGAAAATATAGCTAAGATTCAGAGTGATCTCGATAACTTAAGTACCTGGAGCGAGACATGGCAACTGCCGTTTAACCACAACAAATGTGCCATAATGCATTTTAGCAAGCGTCACCTTGATACACCACTCCACTTACAAAAATGTAGAGTTCAGACACTCATATCAGCGCGTGACCTTGGTATTAGTTACTCTAAAAGCCTAAAATTCGAAGAACATGCCTCAAATATTATCCCTAAATCTAGACGACTAATTGGGTTTATAAACAAGAACTTCTTCACAAGTGAGGCTAAGCTTACTCTCTTCAAAATCTGTATAAGGCCCACACTTGAATATTGTTCACTCATATTTTCAAACATGAATATCATGGACAAAATGCGAGTAGAAAATGTACAAAGAAGCTTCACCCGGCGACTACTCGGATTGAGCAATAACCTCGACTACACAGAAAGATGCAAGCATCTTTCCCTAGAACCTCTATGGCGCCGTCGTCTCAAAAACAACTTAATGCTCCTCTATAAACTAATAAATGGTCTTTCGTTCGTAAAATACTGCCCAACTATGAACCACGACACTGCTTACAGACTTAGAAACAACGCATATACACTATTAACGGCAAAACACAAGAAATTATTGCGTTGTAATTTCTTTGTAATACGATACAGTCTACTGTGGAACATGTTACCAATTAATATCCGTATTTGTGACACAATCACTAAGTTCAAGAAACTAGTCATGCTGTTGCTAGACTCTAAAGAGATATATCGACTATTCCCGGAACTCACACAAAGTCCCCAGGCACTCTTTTATGGTCCACCAAATATTTAGATGAACCTCGGAAACGAATTATAGACTATGAACACATTGTGTTCTCATTACCACCCATACATGTATCATGAAGAGATAGACGAATCCCCCTGCTCCTACTAACAGTAATAGGTTACGCCTTTGAAGTGTTACCCGTAACTTTTCTCTGAATTTAAATTCCGATTTTTAATTTCATATCTTCAAAGCAGTTTTAGTTTTTATTTCTAGTAGACAGACAAATTGAAAAGCCTGTAGATGCTGTTCAACTACTGTCAATTACAAGGAACTCAAACACCGTGTATCATTGTGAGTATCTTCTTATTTAAGTACTAACAGTTTAACTAATTTTTAGTTCCCCAATTCATTAACGTGCAAACACCTTGCCTGCTTACCAATTTATCACTTTACTCATTAATTTTTAACATTATTTCAACTCTTTTTTTTCACTTTCTCCTCGTTCCAGCTCCCTGTCCTTCCTATTTCCAAACTACCCATTAACTGACTCATCTTACAAATTATACCATTCGTTTACTTAAAATCAGTGTGATATGCTATGTGGATATATTATCTGGCAAAGTTGTCTGGATTGCTTGTAATGTTGGAGCTAGTAGAGAATGTTAATTCCGATAATGTGTACAAAAAAAAGAATTGAGAGTAGACTAGAGACCATTATTTACAATTAACCATTAAACGTAAGAGAGACTAACATCACAAAAGGAGGGAGGGTGGTGTATCTGACCAGCATTCAGATAACCTCAATCTACCCATGTCTGTGGGGCAGAACATTTTGTTTGCTTACGGCTCCTTACGATATAGCAGGATGTAACAAATCAGTGATATTGATGTTACTTTTCCTAGTTAACCTCGTCTACAACCCATGTCTGTAACCTTGCACTGGTTTTTACTTCCTACCGAGAAATCCTATTACAAGCTGGTCTGGACAACTATACTAAAAAAGAGCTCATTCATAACTTCTTGAGCCTCAGAGTTAAAAATAAAAAGAATAAATAAAACCAAAAAATTATATCACTGATCCTCTTTATTATATTTTGTAAATCAACTTTATTACTAACAACTTGGTTCTTCTGAATTTCCTCGATTCTTTCGACTAACTTCTCATTAGTTATCTCACTACTGAAGTGTCTTCATTAACCTACATAAGCGCAGGTGTAAAGTGTTCTGATATTAAAAATGTTTGGGTAAACATACCTTTGATTTATCCATAAACGTATGTGCGAAGCCGTTGTTCGGCTTTGAACATGAATATTTTCTGTTCTGCTCCTCGTCCCGTTTTCTTTATTCCTTTTTTCAGAACCTTATTCCAATCCACATATATTAGTCTGGATATTTGCAGTAGGCTTGGTTACCCTACCCAAGAACATGTGAAATCACTAGCTGACGAATATCAACCAGACCTTTGTACATTTACCGCATCAATTCTTGTTATATGAAAACCTGTCTGTACTATGAATCATTTCTCAGCCCATAAGATGCTTGTCGTAACGCAACCTTCGTAACTTGCGCCAATTACTCGCTTTGTACATTCCATCTTTAAGAAAACAATGAATCTTGTGAAATGTTTCAGTAACTTTATACCGTTTTAAAAAAAATATGTTGCTAATCTTAACATTTTGATCTTGCCTGTAAATTGGCATGTCTCTTGTAACATGTTTGTTATTTGAGAATAAATTATTATTATTATTATTTACCTACTCATGTAGCCCATCTGTCGAACGTATTTTCGATGGACAGCTATTCCATGTCAGTGCATACTTCTATTTACGCTCCTCTAGTTTGACCAGACATAATTTGTTTTGTATGTTATGTAAACCTGGCCGTTGGATAAGGACTTCCTTACAAGTGTAGTTTGTCAGCTTGTGCAACAGCCTAAAGTATAGGATTATGCTGGACTTCAGTTTTCTTTTCCAGAGTGGTTCAATTCTGAGTTCGTGATATCTGGTGGGATAGTTGGAAAGTAAGAATGAAGAGTATTCAGCAATAAGTCTTACCCATGTTTTGTAAATAAATGCTTTGGATTGTCTACGAAGCAAGTTACTAAAAATAAAACCTAGGATTTTTCTTATTTGGGAAACTTTGCTGGAATTAAGTTCAAAGAAATTTAGGCTCTGCGAGTAGTCCAATCCTAGATAGGTTACTGATGTGAGTTTAGGCAGTACATTATTGCCGAGATTGAGGCTTATTTTCGCAGAGATGTCTCCAATAAACATTTATTCACATTTCTCTGTACTGAGTCCAAAGTTTCAACGCCTACACCGGTCATTTACCCCACCGAGTTCAAACTAGATTGTTCGCATCAAGTAACTTACGTTACATTTGTTAACTTTATGGATCACTATTAGATTATCAGAATAGAGGTGGCTTTCGTCTGTGCTGAAGCGACTGCATATACTACTACTACTAATAATAATAATAATAATTTAGTCTCAAATAACAACACGTTACAAGAAGCATGCCAATATACAGAGTAGATCAAAATTTAAAATTGCTCACAGGTTTTCTGTAAAAGGTTGTTCAGTTAGGTAAATATAGATAATGGAAAGTATTAGACATAAGACACTGTTATGTGACATTTGAAAATCCTTCTACGTCTGTTGCCGTACAGGTGCTCTAGGTGATGAGTCAAACAAGCGTGTCTCCCAATAACAACTTAAAAGGACTAGGGCGTAAGCTGGAAGAGATCAGGAAATTGTGCTCTCAAATAGATCTGAAAATTATAATTCTAACAGAAACGTGACTACCTCCTTGCATTGCAGATGAAGTTAGCTTGCAAGAAATTATACAGTTCCTGTGCGATAGGGTTCACAAAATAGTAGGTGGAGTGGCGGTATATATTAACAGTTGTCACTAAGCATTAACACCACACATCACACAACTAACTGGCGTGACAGGATCATGCCTGTGTTACTTCATCAAGAATAGCACGCAATACTTGATTGGAAGGATTTACCGGCTCCTCAAGTACCAATGCACAGAAATCGACTGAGGCAAAATTTTAACTACTACTCTTAAAGTTTGAACAAAAACTTAGCTGCAGATTTAATCACTCCCTCTCTCTCAGCAAGCAGGGTACAAATCCTGCATGTAGCTTTCAAGGACGATTTGGCACAGCCAAAAACAGTTCAGGACTGACTGAACATGAATGTTAAGTGATTTTGCTTTTATAATGAAAAACACGATTGGCTTAATAACAACATTCATTAGTATAATCAACTGTACCAGTGAAGGAATTTAATTGGTATACAAACGTGTTCATTGTCCGCAGACCCGTACATCTGTATACATAACGCCACTGTACAGAATAAGGATGGGAAACCGTCAAACATGGTCATAAACAAAATACTCGGGAGTGACGAGAATCAACCCAACAATTGCCACCTCAGGGTAAACTACACAGCCATGAGAGAGTATCTTCTATTTACCAGGAAAAAGAAGGACATAGATCAAGCATGGTACTGACTACCCACAACAGGATAATAGGGGAGCCTGGCAGTAGTGGATGGTCTCTTTGAAGGATTCCGACCTTAGGTCTTATGCGACACTGAGAAACGAATGCAATACCAAGATTTGAAGGGACAGGATATATTTTCAGACAAAACTACCCACCAAAATTCAGGTAAAACAAAATATCTGTTTAGCTTCATGGCTCTAAGTAGACCTACGAACCAGGGTGCTTGTTTTCCCAAAAGTCCAAATGGAGAAAATCTGATCAACTTATGGAAGGATGTGATCTTTGATGCCAACTTCACCTATCAGTTAAACGAGGCACTAACAATTTCAGAATACTACACAATCCTAGAGCCAGCTGACGGCCTAGATAATATCAGACTTGCTGTGGACTTAGTTCTAAGAAAACTAAAATCGTTGCGCAAGGTAAGTCACCCGGATGTGACAGTATTCTCCCGATAATATTGAATTAATGTGCAGCAGTTCTTAGTTCACGGATATGTGACTTGTCAAGGCATGAACTGGAATCGCACCAACTCCCGGCCGAATCAAAACGACTCGCTCTTTCTTCAATCTTCAATAGGGGGGATAGGAAGTACTTCATATAATCATTATTGTGAAGGTTGCCCAGTTGGGCTTCCCTGATCCGTTTCTATCTTGGCTGAAAAGCCACCTTGATAACAGAAAGTTTCGCACCAAGGTAAGTAGAGTGTATGAGAGCTGATGAATCTCAACATCAGGAGTTCCTCAGGAAACGACCTTAAGTTCACTTCTGTGCCGCATATTAGGTGCGTCAAACCAGCCGAAAATAAGCATCTTACCAGAGCATCAAAAACACACCACTAGAGGTAACTCTCGAAAAATTACAACAAATAAGTGCGTGCCTACTTTTTCTCGATAAGTTTCTTCCAACCTGGAATGCTCTCCTATATGAAGTGACCACAGTCCTCCCTCTTGGACCAGCTGTGCCTGATGCCAGTCTTCACATCTGCTCATATTTATCATGGTCAATAAGTCATCCTATCTCTATTTTCATCAATACTATTATCATTATCCGCTTCCTTGCTTACATTTCTGTCCCCGCATACATTCTTCATGGCCAATTAATTTATCTATTTATTTATTGACTTAGTTCTAAAATCTCATTATTATATTCTAATTAGCATTAGCCTTTTCTCCTTCTGATCACCGGACTGATAATGTGATATCTGATAGTATCCAGAAACCATACTGCCCTAAGACATGTGTACTCACGCAAATTATGGGATATACAAATTCATAAATAACTGCTAAACGACTAAGATTAGACTAGACTATCGTTTCTTGGACACTACTAAATCCCTGGAACCATACTGAAAGAATAAGAATCGAGCTCAAAGAAATCAGTCTGTTTATACTAACTCGATAAAGAGATATTGGATATTCGATTAAACTGTGGCTGACGTTTTAGGGGTCGGAAATATATAATACAAAAAATTGGCGCGGATTATGTATTGGCTTTCGTAACAAATTCGAAACCTTACTTCAACTACTAGTTTCGATTCTGGTTTATATCTATTGATTTACATATTAAATATAGGTGCATTCTATGTGCTTACTGAGTCATTGACTTACCTTTTTCTATTGTTTTTTACTCTTCCAGATAATCTTACACGCTGCTGCACAGATAGCTTCAGCACACAAAGTACTAACCAAAGGTTTTAGTTACATTTTGAGACGAACAACTGGTGTTATTGAATTGGACTAAATTATTTCTAGACATGTACACAACAATAATTGATAAGGCAAGAGTATATTGGTCTTCTACATGTAATTTTCCAGATAAAAATTTAACAAACTTATTTCAAAGACAACTCTAATTCTCCAGATGTATCAGACGAAGTTATATGTTCCACAATAGTTTCAGCAATAAAAGGGAACGTCAACTCATAAGTCTTGTAGACTTTTTAAAGAGCTACACACTTGCGATGCTACAGATGATTATTGGTCTCCATGCGGTTGTTACGCTGAAATCATGCTCTGGTTATATATTATAGTGATTTATTCAAAATTGATTTGACGAAAGATCCTGAGCATGTTTATTCTCAGTGGTAAGGCTGCTAGTTTGTTTCAATTTGACTACTTTCTTTTAAAATGCGTATCTGTTTGTAACATGAGAATTAAAAGAAACCGAGCCTGCAGTCAAAGGTATATGAATATAATTCGTAGAAATTTATTTTTCTGCATTCTTAGTTCGTTTATTCATTTAGCTTTTCTAATTTTAATAAACTAATAATCTAGTCTAAGTTTTCTGTTCAAACAAATAGTAAACAAAACGAAGTATGAACAGGTGATTGGTAGCCTTGCGTTAATATACTAAAAGGGTACGTAAGATCAACTTACTCGTTAAGTGCCTGAGTATATCTCTAGAAATCGAATATACTACTAGCTTATGTAGTAGTGTCTTGGAGTCGTTTAGGAATCTACTTATCTATTGAATAAACTAATTTATGGTGTCAGTTTTCAGTGTTCTAACTGGTAGCCTATTCTAACTAACAGAAAACTTATTTAGTAAGAAGTTTTAGCATGTATTAGACTTACTAACTCATTGTAATTTTTCGATTTATAATTAGGTACATCGATGAAGTTAAATATTGAGTTTGTAGAATGTAGTAGTAATCTGTGTACGAGTTCTCAGTCAGTCGGTCAGTTACAACGTATAACTTCGTACGTACGTACATCAGTTCAAGTTGACATACGACATGAGTACAAAGACATATTTTCAATTCAAATCCCATAGTAGTGGAGCTAGTAGAAGTAATAACAGTAATCGGAGTGATTTTAGTTCTAAGATATTATTCAAGAAGTATAATCTAGTGAAATAAACTTAAAAATAGAAAGATAAACGTGAAGAATTGAGAGGATTAGGATTTAAGAAAACGCAAATAATTAATACACTTTGAGCCATCCCATTCAGGGTCTCTAAACATCGGTTGCTTTTGTATTGCACATCCCAACCAGGTAGTCTGCGTTTATCAACGTGACACGGTTCATTTGTCAGCGACTATATCAGTTTGTACCATGTTTTGGTTTGGCCCTCTCAACCCTCTTCCAACTTGCTCCTACACCACGGAATGTCGCTTGTCAAGGCAGTCAGTGGTCGAGCATACGTAACATATGTACCAACCACCTCAACTGACAAAGATTCACTATTTCATCTATTGGTTTGAAATCCTTACCTAGTATCCCTTTCTTAACAACAGTATTGCTTACTCGGATGTCCCAAGACACACGAACAATGCTTCTGAGACACCTATGATCGGAAACCACTAACCACTACGAATATCTACTTTGACTGGCCATGTTTCAGAGTCATAAGGTAGGACGGAGCGAACTACTGTGCAGTACACTCGCCCTTTAGTCAGCAAACGGATATCTCGCCTACTCCATGAGTGATGGCAAAAGCCAATCGAGCCTTCTGTATCTGTGCTGAGATTTCTTCAGACACGAGGCTATCAGCATCAATGAGGCTACTAAGACTAGTGAAATAGTTGATACTTTCAACTGCTTTACTCCCAATCACTAGGTCACGTACCGACGTAAGCCTATTCTGAATCAACATTTTGCATTTCGAAGGGGGAGAATCGCATCCCGAACGAGTTTGCAGTGAAATATAAGATTAGCCTAACTTTTTTTCAGTAGCGGTCCCAATTCTAATTTGTCACATTGTACAAAGTAGCTTAGTTCACATTTCATCCTGAAAATCACCTTTGTGAAGTATCTCTGTATTCCCTCCATAGTTAATATTGCTTATGCATAAGCCACGAAGTATAGACGGACGATATCCAAGCACTGGTTACACACTAACCTTATATAGTACTAGCCTAAATTCACGCTCGTGGAATTTATGAATTATACAACCTGTGTGTGTGTACGTGCCTTTAAGCCGAATGACGTTGCATTCAGAAAAGGTTAGATCATTGGAGTATCTCAAGCTAAAGTCTAAGATAGCCTGATCTTGACACACTTTTTAATATCAAGGTGAATTTTGCCTTTTCTACATCATACTGCCATCTCGCCTAATTCCATTTAATAAGGAGATGTCTTATCCTTCGTCTCAATATCATGAACAGACTAGGTTAAGGTCATTAAGGTATATAAAAGTATTCTTTAACTTAAAACAACTGCAACTACTGTTGATATATATTATGAATAAAGAAGGACTTAGCACACTACATCATGACCCCACTTGCTGCCTTTTCAGGTGTTGATTTCTTTGAGTTAACTTTAGTAATTTGGTACCGACCATTTAAGATTGATTTAAGTCAACTGAGTAAGGTGTTGCGGTTTCCTATTCGAGTGCCTTAGTTATGCCAAAATGAATGACCGGTGCTGGTTCACGTGATTCTCAACATTGTGTTACGTAATCAAGGAACTCAAATCGACAGGTCATACTCGACCTAAATGTTAGGAAACCCTGTTTTGATTTGGTGAATAGTTAGAGGTGCCGATTTTTTACAATCATCTCCGTGACTCTTAATATGACTGGAGTGATGTTAGTGCGCCTATGATTCACTCTGTCTGTCGTTTTGAAATATAGAATAATGTAGTGCTAGCTTAACATTTGTCCGGGAATATGCCTATATCTAATAGCATGGCTAGTGTCTTAGGTAGTATGTGCGACGTGTCATCACCATCTCTTTTAACGCATATTAAGGAAATACCGTCAGTTTCAATGCCTGTTATAGTCTTATGACTCTTTTGCTTGAGATATATTTTCAGCACTGAATGGTAGATTGTTACAGTTACTAGATTTAAGTAATACATTGTTTAGGCTTATAGACTGCTGTTTACTGGAGTTTCTGGAGATGTCACTGAATATTTTATATGTATATACTTGAGGTCATCATAGACCGCTGTCCTGAGTAATAAATGGCATTTCTTTCGGTTTACGAATGCATTTACTCATGAATGATGTTTTTATAGCTATTTTTGAGCGTTCACTTCATTATTTTGGTTCCGAGCGTGTAATTGGTCTGACAGATTCTTAATTTTCATATACCGATCGATCTCAAGGATGAGAAATCTTTAAAAGTGTGGAATCGTTCAAAAAGTTTCCTAATCTTCACGGAGTATTTATGTGGGAGGGAAGGAAGACCAATTGATGTAATTTTTTTCAGCAGCCACAGTATCCAAGCATGACAATTAGTCTTCCTCAATGTCTCTGTGTACAACTACCTGTCTTCCAATTAATTTCAGGAAGATGGAAATAGACAGCTGATGTTGAAACGGATGCTAACATTTCGAACGATACGGCGTTTAGTCATCTATACTTAATTCTACATCGGGTTAGTCAGTCAGTTACAGCGTGGAACTTTGTGCGTACGTACGTCATACACCGGCATCAGAGACTGACCCCCACGTTTCAGGTTCCAGGATGCTTTCTGACGTAGTAATTCGGAGGGTTGATCTAAGTTCCTTGATTTTATTATTTGAAGAACTCACATTCATAAGCATAACCGTGAACTGACGGTTACTTAAAAAGTAGTCCGAAACACTGCTTACGCCTAAATAGCTACAGATATGTTTTGGATGTTTAGTTCAGGTGGCAACCTATCCAGGATGATAAATGTAGTAGGTGAACATTTATCAGTTTCCTGCGATATTGACGAGACTAGCCTAGCGTACAATTCATATGTGTGACAGATGCCGTTGCTTCATAAGGTTTGTGTCCTATCTAGTGATATATTATTCTTCGGGTCATCTGGTTTGGGAAATCGAATTTTTTTCAGCTTTGTGGCTGTACTAGTCGATGTTATCCTTTGAAAGAAGAGTTCGAACATTCAGTACAGTACCTTCTACAACGTGACACATGCATTAGAAGGCAGCTAGACAAACGGTGGAAATACTACTAATGAGATGATAACAATTGTATTGGAAGCTTATAGGCATTTCATAGATGAGTCCAGGCCGCTCTTTAAATCTCCCTTGTCCTGCTTAATCGTTTCTGATTTCGGGTATTTTAGTCATGAATTATTCAGGTAAAGGAGCATGAAACTATTATTGGAGTTAAGATCATTGTCATGGTGTTGTGTGACGAGAAACTTCTACTGTTTGCCTTCAAGCTTCTGAAACCTCTAGGACTTCCGTAAGTTGTTCACACAGTGTTCTTCGTTGTAGAGACATGCTTACTATCTAGCACATACTATTTCCTCGCTACACAACTTGTTGGGGTGGCATCTGTTGTCATATTATTGATGGTTCTTCTATCCCGATCTACATATTTTCGGTTGTTGTCATTATGGTGCCCTACTCATTTATATATATCTGATGAGACTAGTTTGTTCGTCCTGTAGTGAAGGAGAACACAGGTGACGGCAACCGAATTGTATTAATCTCAAATTACAGAGTTAATCAGTAAAATAGGAAAACCATATCGTAAACGGTTAATTTGCAAATCATCAATCCATTGTCTGACATTTCACTGTTCATGTGTTTCATACAAATTCCATTGTGTTCCCACTCTTCCTTTCTTGATCTTCCCCCATCTTCTGCTGCCAGACATTACGTTTTCACTCGCGTCATATACTACTTATAAGTAGCGCGCACCACAGTCCTAGCGACATTCAGACTTATGTTTTCACGGGCAATTTTAAGTGCGCCTTTAAAATAAATCTCTTTCGCTTAATTGCCTAAGTGAACTCTGTGTGTGTGCAAAATACTAGTACGGTTTTATGTTAGATGAATCTACTTGAGACATTCGCATAAGCAGACAGACAATAGCGAGAAGCATATAATTAAAGTGACGAAGGCTAATGCGCCGATCCTGGTGGAGGTATGACTGATTGCTTATAATCAGACAAAAATAAGTAATGCACACACTCAAGTAACGACAACTTAAGTTTTAGGCGATTAAGTGAAAAGTTGAAATGATGTGCGAATAAAGTCCAAAGACTGGAACCAATCCTGTAGACTCGAAGTATAATGTCAATCTTGTCGGTTAGTGGGACATAGATGGAATTAAAGCATGACTACGTTAGCTGCGCGCTGATTGGCTAATTTCCTAGCCAATCAGCGCCTGATCGAATCTTGGAGAACAGGGTAAAAGATTCTCGTACTGTTAGCTGCGTGCTGATTGGTTAAGTCTAATCCAGTCGATCACGTGAATTACTACTATCCAGAAGCTTCTCATGTAAATGCTATAAATAGACTAACGTTGTATCTATTTTTGCCTTCTTCGCCTTCGCCATCACCTTTGGCTTCTTATTTTCCATTTAACCTTGCTATTTGGGAATATAATCTTTTCCTGTTCCACTGTGTTTTTGATTCTTTGGAACACTTGTCCAGTGTATTGTGGTCAGAGAATACTAAGCAATAGGATTTAGCTAGAAAATATACAAGCAAGCGGTTACAACAGTGTCGGTTAGTTGTAATTAATTACATTTGCTTGTAGCCTTTGAAAACGGTCCTCACACCTAATTATAACCAGTGGTAAACATCATTAACATTTTCATTTTGAGTAGTACGTACATGGTAACTGATGAGACGAAAACAGAAAGTAAATAGTTCCACCTGACAGCTTCTACTATTCACAGTTTACTCCCTCCCTATAAAACTTTGCCTAGAGCAAACCATTAACAATCGAGTTTTCTACAACTAACTAACTGCATTGTCACTCCATCCTACGTACAAATTTATCATCTGTCACAATCATGATGGGGGAAAAAAAACTGACATCCAATTAATAATTGTAATTGTATATATTAAAAATTATTCCAAAAATATGTAATAAAACTTAGCGATTAAATCAACAACAATAAATAACCATGACCATTATATTACACGGACGCCACAATGTAGGTAGGTAGATTGGTTGGTATTTTATTTCCATTTCATTGAATTTTCTCCTACCTACTTCTTCCATGTTAGAATCAACATTTATCTGGTTGAATAGTGGTGGTAGATTTGGTGAAATCGATTATTATTGGTAGTAGTAGTATTATTCGAACGATTGGGAGAATTCCGTGTTCGGCGGTTATATTTTTTCTGACTTGATATTTTAAATCAATGAATTGTTTTCGATTGTCCAATAATAAATAACACAACATTGTTTGTATTCTGTTGAAAGTTTCTTCTTCTTTTACAGAATAGTACAAAATTGTTTTTCCGAAGGTAATATCATATTTCTATTGGTTCTTTTATTATTTCGTCGATATGAATAATGGTGATGCATTTTCCCATTGGCAGTGTTATTATTACTACTGAATAAGATTTCTTCACCGAGAGGTAAAGGTTCATATATTACTCGCTGAAATGGAATACAAACAATAATTGAAGAAACGAAATGGGTAAGCAAAATACAGCATCAGTAGTAGTGTAGTGATCGAGAACACAGGTGGGGGGCAACCCGAATTGTATTTAACGAAAATTACAGAGTTACTCAGTAAAATTGGAAAACCATATCGTGAATTGTTCATTTGCAAAATATCAGTTCATCATATCGAACTGGACTGTTCCAGTTGCAAAACATCAATCCATTGTCACTATTCATGCGTTTCATACAAATTCCATTGTTTTCTAACTCTTCCTTTCTTGATCTTTCCCCATATTCTACTGCCAGACATTACGTTGACACTCACGTTATATACTACTTGTAAGTAGCTCACACCACAGTAGTAGTAGTAGTATAATGTTCTGTCGCATAAGGAATTAAATAACCTGAATTTATTTACGTTGTGAGTTACAATCAAATAATGAACTGCTACACAGATTTTTCTTGTTCCTGACACACTTGAGTGGTACAACAAACCGTCACCGTCAGTATACACATAACAATTTTGTTGTTTGTTCAAGTTTGTGGATCAGATTTCTAATAATAGAATTTATAACAATGATAACTTGGAAAACCAGTGGTCAGTCAGTTGCAACGTAGAACTTCGTACGTAAGTACATCAGTTCATGTTGCCATACCACATCAGCACAGAGATGTAATTGTCAATTAAAATCCAATAGAAGAAGAGTTAGTAAGGGTATTAGAAATAATCGGAGAGGTTAGGATGAGAAGCATGATTAAATGAAAAAAGTTTAGAAAGTCAAAACTAGAGGTGTTGAAGAATCCAGAAGATTAGGATTTGAGAGAACACAAAGAATAAATGCACCGGCGCCACTGGAAAACCAGTGGTATGTCTATCTGATGAAAGTTTATTGATATTGAAAGATTAACACTGAATAACTACTGTCGTTAGTACGGCTTCATTTATGTGCGTTTCTGTAAAATTCTATACTGACTGACAAGTAAGTCTAGAGTGCATCACAGTGCGTAATAGACAAATGTAGGCAGCCCAATTAATGCCAGCAAGTGAATTTAATAACTTCGTCAGCGTCACCGCCCATTCATAACTTTTTCTGTCATTTTGGCTAACTATGCACCTTCCTAATTGGTATTCTATTGTTTTTTCATAGTGAACACTTCTCAATCATGAATATTTTTACTGATTGAAATAAAGTACTCTAAACTGATATATCGTGCAATATGCTCACCACTAGTGACTAGCTTCGTGAGGAGATTCTCGGAGTTCTAGTGAGAAAACGTAACCGGTGGAGTTCAACCCTGTCAGGTGTTGGTGATTACCTACCGCAAAATCCATAGATTGATTAGAGTTAGACATTAACACCGTTGGATGCCGGTCCAGAGGTTATGCGTTCGCGCGCAAGACTAAAGGTTTTGGGTTCGAATCCTGCTAGGTGTAGGAGTCGTGGATGCGAACTGCTGATGTGTCCAATACCAGGACAAAATCGCCGTTGAGTGCTCGCAAATTTCTAACGGTGATCTTGCAATGATTAATTATGATACATCATTGTTCAAAAACTAAACAGGTTTTGCCACAGTTTAACATGTTAATAATAACTGAGGTTAGTTAGGTGCTTTTGTAGAAATTAACTCAAACTTGAAATGTAAACAACAATTGCACTGGATATTTAGTGTGTTTACTGTCAAATATTGAACGTGAGTTAAAGGTTAATTCGCAACCGGTACAACAATAAATACTCAGAGCCACCAGGACATAATCATCTTTTACATTTTTTGAATATATATACAAAGAACAGCTTACCTGTTTTTTATTATTGTGATTCATCTTTTTGAATCCAGTTAAATCGTCGCGTAGTTTTTTCTCTTTTGACTTTCCATTGTTCATTCTTGAATAATGTGAATGAATCATATCAAAAAGAGAAAAGAAGGAATTTATTAATCTATTTGGAAATAAATATATCAGGAGTTGCTTACAAATGTTTTGATCACACTGAGTTAGTTATATGACTATCATTTTAAGTGATTTTAACACAATGCACACATGCATTACTGTAGGGAACTATTGTTGTACACTTTGATGGAAGCGCTTGTGTTATTATAGGGATTGTTGAGTTAGTTAGTCAGTGTGCTGTTAACGGTATGAGGGCGGTTATCACGCCCCAGCTGCTCACACCGTGTAAGGTTGTTTCTTCAGGAACCTGAAAAGGAAAATAGATTATTGTTGGTCTTGGAGACCTGAGTGCGTGACCGCAGAGCCCAAGGGACAACTGCTTGAGGCCGGTCACGCACGGCCTTTTTATGAAAGGTTTTTAGAGGATTAGCTCCGCTCTTAAAGGCCCTTAGTGGGCACCCTTACCTAAGGAGACGGAAATCCGTGAGGTAGGGTGAGGTATGACATTTTTAGGGTCGACATTTTCTAACCCTTCCTTCCTTGTGAGAAGGCATCATCGCTGAAGATGCTGGTTGTTCGAGGGAAACACCTTACTGCTGTCACACCCCTCTGCAGTCAGCAGTACGACTTCGCCCTCAGACCTTGGGTAGCTGCTTTTAGTCTCATCGTTCTCTGATCGACCTGCCTGGCATGGTAGAACCTTCAGGAACATAAGTTCCAGCCAATATAGCTCGGTTGGGTCATCACGATAGGCAAGCCCGACCACGTCAAGGTAACATCTTCGGTTGGGGTTGTTGAGTTAGATTGACTGCAGATAATATAACCTACATTTGAAATCATCAATCAATCATTGTTAGACCACCATTAGAAACTATTAGAAACAATGATTGATTGATAATTTCAAATGTGTAAAATCACGAATCTCCAAAACTCTGCCCCAAAATATCGTAATAGTGCTTGCTCACTAGTGACTAGCTTCGTGAGGAAAGCCTCGGAGTTCTAGTTGAGAAGACGTGACAGACGGAGATCAACCCTGTTGGGTGTAGGCAGTAACTATTAAAGACAAATAGGTGACTTTGCGCAAAATCCGTAGATCAATCAGAGTTAGACATGAACACCGTTGGATGCCCTCCCAGCGGTCCGATGGTTAGGCGTTCGCGCACAATACCGAAGGTCCTGGGTAGGAATATTGCGAGGTGTACGAGTCGTGGGTGCGCACTGCCACAGGATTCGAACCCAGGACCTTCGGTATTGTGCGCGAACGCCTAACCATCGGACCACTGAGCCGGTATGTAGCGGTGTTAATGTCTAACTTGATCAAATTCACGGAGTTGCGCAACCTCATACATAGTCTTCGGTAGTTACTGCCTACACCCGAACAGGTTGAACTTCACTGGTCATGTTTCATACCAGGACGAAACGTCCGTCCTGCAGTGCTTCCAGGTTTCTAATGGTGGTCTAACACTGATCGATTCATGGTTTCAAAAATGTGTAACTTAACAATTAAACACCAGTATTTAAAACTAAAATTATCAGCATAACCAATTGCAGTGAAAAAACAGAATGAAATCCGTATTTTAATGCGCTCCTCCGAAATTATTTTCAACAACAAGTGGTGATGATGAAGTTAGGTCATGATTTATAAAAATAATTCGATTAATTTTCAAAAATAATCGATACACAGAAGATTGACTTTGAGTGTTTACAGAGAAGTGAAATCAAAATCCAGAAATTGATGTGGCTAGGTTTTGATAAAAATAACGTCAATAGCATTTGGCAGTAGGTTGAATTGTCACATTGAATGACAAAGCTAATAAGGTTAGAATTCAATCAACAGAAACGATATCTAATGCTGTGCAAACTTAAACATAAGACATATGGTTAAATAAAAACAGAAATAGAGGGATTCAGAATACGGAGTGAATTGAGGCTAAGAATGTATGCAAACGTGTTGCATTATTTGATATTACGGCTCGTCAACCAATGTCCTTGAACATAGATTAGGCTAATCGCGAGTATCCCTATATGGGAATTTACGCTCACAAAAGAATGATATTTCCTTAGACTATAGAGCATTCATGTGCTGTCGTTATATCACTCACTGTTTACTTACGCGTTGCCAGACATATCCGATTTTGAACTCCACTGGATGCCTTTGTATCTTAGTGTTAAAATTCTCAGTGCAAAATTGATCCTCAGATTTGATATCAAAAGCCGGGATGTTATCCACTTAGCTGCTGAATCCTAATAAACACCAACTCTGCTTCAGTAAATATGATGTTTACGTCATTCGTATTAAGGCGTTGAATTAACTTCTGAATACCAGCAACTCAATACATCAAAGCCTTATTGATAATGGTTATGTGAACTCAATGGATAGTGTGTAAGCAACTGAAGTACTTTTTTCGAGTCCCAACCTCACTGCTACTACTATACTAGTGGATATTCAGCTACCGGGTGCTAAATTGGACGAATGCACCGCTGGCCACAAACCATCTGTCTGTGCTCATTAAAACTTGTCACAAAATGGTCATATCAACGTGATCACCCATACACGGTACACTAATTACCAAATAAAGAGTCACTGAAATTTAACACTTTTATTAGTGATCGATTCGAGATCGACTGTGCTCACCACTAAATACTAATTATGAATTGCAGCTATGTACTGCAAAATAACCAAGTCAAGAAATCCCTTGCCAGACAGAAGTCAGAAGACCAGTTGTGATTGGAGATGGAGGTATATTTGTTAGTGATCTAGTGATATCAAAAAAAAATATCAAGATCACAACTAAGGTTGTGGTCGAGACGACCGGAGCGATTTCAGTGTCACGTGATGTGGAAGAGAACGGCTACTTGGTACAGATAAACAAAGGAGTACAATAAAATAATCACTTGTTCAATTGGTTACAATAATAAATGTTTCCAGTTCATCAGTCGCGTTCTCTACTACACACTAAACATCAACAACCAAGCAATTCAAAAAGACAGTCAGTCAGTTAAAACGTAAGACTTTGTACGTGTTTACATACCACATTAGCACAGAGACATAACTGTCAGTTTAAATCGCATAGTGGTGGAGATAGTAGAAACATTAGTGGTCATGGATTCGAGGGTTCGAGGTAAAGTTCAGTAAGATAACTTAAGAAAGAGGAAAATAAGATTTCAGCGAACACAAAGAGTGGATGCACCTGCGCTATTGCAAACGATTTTGAGCCTTCATTCAGGATCTCTAACCATCGGTGAATTTGGTCTCGCGGATCCCAAACAGGCAGTCTGCATCTATCAACATGACTCCTCAGTCCACTTGTCAGTGACTTCATGGATTTGTGCCATATTTTGTTTTGGCCGCCCCTAGCTTTCTTCCAACCTAATCCTACACCACAAAACTTAGATCATCCAGGCAGTCGATTGTTGGGCATTCAAAATACATGTCCCAACCACCACATCTGATGAAGTTTCAGTACTTCGTCTATTGATCTGCCATCCCTACCTAGTAGTACTCGATTACTATAATCGAATACTAGTAGCCTACGTATGTCCTCTACTCTTACCGTCTATGTTTCACATCCGTATAGTAAGTTGGACGGAGTGAACTGCAGCGCGGTACACTCGTCCTTTGTTTAACAAACAGATATCTTGTCTACGCCATAATTGTATAAATGAAAATTGATTAAATCTGATTTATTAAATTAATTAACTTACCGAACACAAATTAATTTATTAATAAGATTTTGTGATGTATTTAATTTTGACGATGAGATATAATTTTCATGATTGATCTTATTATTAGTAGTATTAGAAGTAGTAGTATTAGTATTAATAGCAGAGTAATAATGATTATTCTCATTAATGAATTCATTTTCACCAGATCTTAAGTAATCAAATTTTTGAATGGTATTATCATCATATTGATGATAAGGTCGACATAGTTCATTATAATGAATAGTTGAATCATTGTTATGTTGTTGTAATTTTTCAATTAATTCATTTTGTAAACTTGTTTTCATTTCATTATTATAATCTATTTCACTGAATAAAAAACACACAAAAACAGACACAGAGAGAGATGAATGAAATTACTAATCATGCTTGTTTTTTTATCACATTAGAGGAGAACCAAAATGAAAAAGGAATACAATTGAAAAATTTTGGAAAAATTGACTTATTTCTAACCATGAATCGATCAATCAATGTTAGACCACCATTAGAAACCTGAAAGAAGCACTGAAAGACGGCCGTTTCGTGCTGGTATGGGACTAGCTCATCAGTGGCAGTGCGCATCCACGACTCCTGCACCGCACAGGATTCGGACCCAGAGACTTCGGTATTGTGCGCGAACGCTCTAATCGTTAGACCACTGAGCCTGTATCTAACGATGTTAATGTCTAACTTGATCAAAAATTCACGGAGTTGCGCGACCTCATACACAAGTTTGAACTTCACTGGTCACGACTTCCCATTAGAACTCGGAGAAGATTCTTCACCAAGCTAGTCACTAGTGGACACATGTCATTGCATTGCGTGGTTGTTGTGAAGATTGTTAAGTTTTATTTGTAACCATGAATCGATCAATGTTTCATCAACCTAGCCCATCATCTCAAAATCGATCGAGAAACCCAGCCTCGTCCATTGCAAAACATCTAATGATGAGTGGTCATTAAATTGACCCAAAATCAGCTTTTAGAGTTGTGACATGTCATCAAAACCCACACACACTAAAACTACTCGAAGCTGTCTTGATTGGTCGTAAAAGTCCAACTTTATGTGTTCAAAAACAACTGTATGTTGACCTTTGTTTACCATGGTTCTAGTGAGTGAATGTCATGCTAAATAAGAAATTTTGACCTTATCTTCAAAACTGTATTTACACAAATAACATGTTGCTTGTATGTGACTGACGAGAAAGCACGAAATGGTACTATCTCACAAAATATGTCTTCTTATTTCTCTATTCAATGTTAGACCACCATTAGAAACCTGAAAGAAGCACTGTTTAGACGGCTGTTTCGTCCTAGTATGGGACTCATCAGTGGCAGTGCGCACCCACGACTCCTGCACCTCGCAGGATTCGAACCTAGGACCTTCGGTATTGTGCGCGAACGCCCTAACCGTCAGACCACTGAGCCGGTATCTAACGGTGCTTATGTCTAATTTGATCAAAAATTCACGGAGTTGCTCAACCTCATACACAGGTTTGAACTTCACTGGTCACGACTTCCCACTAAAACTCGGAGAAGATTCTTCACCAAGCTAGTCACTAGTGAATACATGTAAGTAAAATTTGAAAAAAAATCAAACGGCTGCTGATTTACAACAACTTACTTATTACTAGTATCAATTAAATAATAAATAATATTTTGTAACGAATTAATTTGTGATGAAATATGATTTTCATATTGTTTAAAATTGACTTCTGCCTTGTCAATTTGTTGTAGTGTTTGTAGTAGAGGTAGGTCAGATTTCCATTCTTGGTTTTCTTCGGCTTGTGCTTCCACTTGGTCAATTTTATTCTCTTCTTCTATTGTCAAATCTTGCTTGGATTTACTACCATCCGAGTTAGTTTCATGATTGATTTTTGTGGACAAAGTGTACATTTTATGTTGATGATGATGAGTTGATTCATTTTCATTAGATTCTACTACTAATAAATCAATTTTACGAATTGAATCATCATGATCAATTTTATTTGGTTCACAAATAATTTCATTTTGATGAATGGACGATTCGTTATTATGTAGTTCTCCGGGTAATTCATCGGGTTGTAGTAAACTTGTTTGCGCATTATGATAATTCATTTCGCTAGAATTTTTGATTTTTGAAAATAGATAAAAGATGAATAAAATCACAAATGATACTTGTTTCACATTAAAATGAAAAGAATTAATTTCAATTGAAAACTTGAATTATCATTCTGTAGTGAATGAGAACACAGGTGGAGGCAACCGAATTGTATTTGACGAAAATTACAGAGTTAGTCAGTAAAATCGGAAAACCATATCGTAAATCGTTCATTTGCAAAAGATCAGTTCATCCTATGGAACTGGACTGTTCCTGCTGCCAAACATCAATCCATTGTCACTATTCATGGGTTTCATACAAATTCCATTGTTTTCTAACTCTTCCTTTCTTGATCTTCCCCCCATATTATGCTACCAGACTTTACGTTGACACTCACGTTATATACTACTTATAAGTAGTCCGCACCACAGCACCACAATTCAATTAATTAATTGTACGTACAACAACAACTTACTTATTATTGTTATCGATCAATTTATAATTGGGGATTTTTTTCGATGAAATTTGATCACCATAATATTGTTTAATTTTCATTTCAGTTTTATCAATTTGTTGTAGTGTTTGTAATAGAGGTAAATCAGATTTACATATTTCTTCTACAACACTCTCTGTCAAGTCTTGTATGTATTTGCCATTTGAATAACTGGCATGATTGATATTCATTGTCATCAATGTGTTGTTGTAATTCTGACGAGTCAGTTCATTGTCATTAGACTTTGAATTCGGATGAATGGTTGGTTCTTTGTTTTGAAGTTTACTGGTTAATTCATTGTGTTGTAAACTTGTTTCTGCATCATGATAATCGGTTCCACTGGTTCTTTATTAGTTTTACAAAACACAAAAAAATCACAATGATAATTGTCTTATTATTTATTATAGGGAAAAGAATTTAATTGGAAACTTAATGATACAATTATACAACTGGAAAATTCGATTAAAGCTGATTAAAAATGTTACACATACATGTAAACATGTCAGTTTGATAGGCTTGAACTATATTACGAGTTGGAAAATGAGAGCGAGGATCCCGGTGACATGACAGGCTACTCTAATTCGATTGCTACACAAACAAATTACTTACTTACTTTACTTACGCCTGTTACCCCCAATGGAGCATAGGCCGCCCACCAGTTTTCTCCAACAAACTCTGTCCTGGGCTTCCCTCTCCAGTTCTGTCCAATGTTTGTTCATTCTTCTCATATCTTTCTCTATTTCTCGGCGTAATGTGTTCCTTGGACTTCCTCTTTTCCTTTTGCCTTGAGGGCTCCATGTGAGGGCTTGTCTCGTGATGCAGTTAGGTGCTTTTCGTAGTGTGTGTCCTATCCACTTCCACCGCTTCTTCCTGATTTCCTCCTCCACTGGAATCTGGTTCGTTCTCTCCCACAGTAAGTTGTTGCTGATGGTGTCTGGCCAACGAATACGAAGTATTTTGCTTAGACAACTGTTAATAAACACTTGTATCTTCTGGATGATGTCTTTCGTAGTTCTCGAAGTTTCCTCTCCATACAGTAGAACTGTCTTGACATTTGTATTGAAAATCCTGATTTTGGTTTTGGTTGAAAGTTGTTTGGAGTTCCAGATATTTTTCAACTGTAGAAATGCAGCCCTTGCTTTGCCAATCCGTGCTCTCACATCTGCATCGGATCCACCATGGTTGTCGATGATGCTGCCAAGATATGTAAAGGTGTTAACGTCCTCCAAGGCATCTCCATCAAGAGTGATTTGATTGGTGCATGTTGTGTTGCATCGGAGAATTTTGCTTTTTCCTTTATGTATGTTGAGACCTACTGCTGCAGAGGCTGCTGCTACACTGGTCGTCTTCTCTTGCATTTGTTGTTGCGTGTGCGATAGAAGAGCCAGCTCATCTGCGAAGTTCAGATCGTCCAGCTGCGTCCTAACTGTCCAGTTGATACCATGTTTCCCTCCATACGTCGACGTCTTCATAATCCAGTCGATGACCAGGAGAAAGAGAAAGGGTGAGAGTAAGAAACCTTGCCTGACACCGTTCTTCACCTCGAAAGAGTCTGTCAGCTGACCCATTGTCACAAACAGTCATTGAGTAAAAGAAGAGGACTTGATATGAAGTAGAATCTGTGTTCTACAAGCAGCCAGAAAGTGCGAGGTTCGAGTCTAGGAGAGAATCAGGATCCCGGACTAGGAATCCGGGTCCAGGTCATAAAACGTTACAGATAATGTGTATTTATACAGTTAGGTCCTGACATTGATAGTCAGGACGACCAATGTGAAATAATATTGAAGTACGTGACATTGATAGCTAGGACGACCATAATATTGACAAGTAAGAATTGACCAATAGAATTATACTTACAAAAATAATTCTCTTAGGACATTTGATGCGCATATCCAAACGAACAACTTACTTATTATCAGTTAAATTATGTATGAGATTTTTTAATGAGATACGATTTCCACTTTGGTTAACATTCATTTCTTCTTTAACAATTTGTCGGATTGTTTGTGTCTGAGTTAATTCAGATTTCCAGTCTACTTCTACGTCATTCTCTGTCATATCTTGCATGTCTTTTCTATCTGAGTTACTTCCATGATTGATTTTGGCCGTGCATGTATGATGATCTTCCAAAGGTGAATCATTCTCACTAAATTCTGAATTAACTTTTTGAACGGAATTATCATATTTATGAGGTCCATACATTTCAGTATGATGAATGGATGGATCCTTATTCAGCAGTTTTTCGGTTAATTGAGACTGTGAACTTGATTCTGTATCTTGATAATCTGTTCCGCTGGTATTTTTATTTAACACAAGACAGAAATAGGTTCATGATGAACAAAATCACAGTGATACATGTTTTATGATGAAGTAATAGACGAATCATTGTTAGATCACTGTTAGAAACCTTCAAGAACCGGATAGCCATTTCGTTATCATATGGAAATCACCTGTTGTACGCTCCAAAGACTCCTGCTACTCACAGGATTCGAAATAATTCGGAAATAATTTTCAAATCACAAGTTCGGATAAGACTGTTTGTTTACTCACATCCCAAACAGGTAAGATACACGGATGATTGTTTTAATAAATGACTTATCTAACCAATTCAATTGTCCTTGATTAAAAGTACTGAATTATCAAAAATTAGTCAGTATAATTCTTGTCAGTCATATGTCGAATCTCATACTTCATTATTCCACAACTCAGTGAGAATCAGACTTAAAGGGGGTAATCGAGTATGTAGTTGATTCGTGTATTATCAAAACAGTCTGTTTCTACTTTTTAATTAGAGCACTCAGTCTGTTCTATAATTCACTCATTAATTCCGAGAGGTAATTTGCAGACACGGGATTTGTCACAGAGTTTTCTGACTTCTGATGACAATGAAGTTCGAGGGTATTAGACAGCTATTTTGAAAAAATTCAAGCAGGTCTTCAAGTAGGGACCAACGACCGAGTCGCAGTCGAACCCAGGGATTCTAATTCACGCCCCACGTTTTCGACGATAAGGTGACTAGATTGGTAAGTAGTGGTACACATTCCCAACTACGATCGTGAAATGATGTGGCTCCATGTTCGTATGCCACTAATGACAGCTGATTAACTCCTGACATTGATAAACTTCACTGGCTACAAACTCCCATCAGCGATTCGGAAACTCATTTAAGAGAACGTCAGTGGGAAGTTCACCATTTCTTTCCGCTAATTATTTGAAATTACAGATACGTAAAATTTCATAGGAGTTAACAGTAAAACACGATATTAAATCACTAAACACTGTTCCAATATGACAGGAATTTTTAAACAAATTCACAAAACAACAATTTCAACAACTTACTTTTCTTTATTACTTCCAAGACTACTTCCATCTGAAAAAAATCATTTGAAAGAAATGATAAAACAAACACATAGTTATGATTAGTGAATTACACAATCTAAAATAATTGTCTTCACAACAGAAAAACAAGCATTCGTCTTTGATCACAACACATGGCCTATACAACCAACAAAAGCACCATAAATCAGCTCACAATAGCGAATTATACAACTTTCAGTCAAATAGGTTTCGTTCTTACTAAAATAACATAAACATTCTAACATTTTAGAACCAATATTTAACAGCAAGTTTTTACAGTCAGTCAGTGAAATTCTTTCTGTACGAATCACATTTTCGAAAGGTGATGAAGTGCAGAAGGAACGCAAGAATTCATGAAAATACCGCGTATCTCGAGTTTGTTTATTTATTAAAAGTCTTGATTGACAGGTTGTTTGGTGCACTGATAAAATACGATCAGGGAACAGTGGCCAAACTATTGGTCCAATATCAACATGGTATACCTCCATCTATCACAGGTCAGTATTCTCTACTCCTTCATCAGTGATCCGCTGGTCGCATTTGAAATCCCAACGGTCAGTTTATTAGTTGGACACTGTCGTCATACTCTGGTCATGATGGGTAACAAATTAACTGTGGTAGCAAATAAGAAATATGAATGGTTGACTCGATACTCCATATTACAAAGCTATTTTATCATAATTTAAATCAATATGAGAATAACAAACTTCCATTTTTCTATGTACAATGACTTACTTATTTGAGTATTCTGCTAAAAATTGAAAAGAACAGTTTAACAAATAAATGAATGTTAATTATTTACTCCATCTGTTTAAAACACACACAAAAGTCAGAATTTTCTCTTTATTATACCAATCAAAAGTTTCAATGAATGTACAGCCTATCACAAAAAAATATTAATTGGCTTGAGTTCTCACACAACCTTAGCAAAACACAATGAGATTAACAAAATCAATGTCAAATAACTCAAAATAATAACAGCATTATTGGACAGTGAGTGAGAATGACTCAACATTGAGAACAAGATCTACGAAGATGGAATGCGAAGATATCTATGCAGAAATACTGGAACTAGAGAGCCAAAGTTCGCATGAGGAATGAATACAACTGTACAGTTGCGACAGATTCTCAGTCATGCAACTCTAAGTCTCAAACTAGTGATTGCGATTATCACTTGTTGGATTACAACAACACCTATCACCAAAATTAATTGTTTTATTAATTACATCCCGGGATAGCCTGATACTTGTCTTTCCTCCGGACTTTGGAAATCGAATAAATGATCATTTGTTGGCAAAGGGACCTTACGAAACAATAACGACACCAGAATGCAGAGGATACCAGGATCTATCTTTGGTGAGCTTGTAGAGATACCTACTACTGGTAGAATGAGCTAGCAGTTCAGTCCTCCTGTTGTTGTCGCTCGGAAACAGGACAGCACTCTTCACATTCAAGTGAACTTCTAGAAATCTGTAGCCACATCCTTTCACATCTCACTGACATCCTTTCACTCACAAATTGTAAGTGGAGAAATAACTTTTCCAATGAAAACACTGATTGAAAATTGCATGTTTAACAAGACAAAATCTATCAAACTCCCTTTGTTATCTTCAATAATCTTCGACATCCTATAAAGCTTGATTAACTGATATTTCCGAGACAGTCGTATCCTTTATGTTCCAAATCATGAGAAAAATTCATAGCTCAAGTGGTGAGTTTTGGTGATATTAAACTCTCTGAGTAAAATTATCATCTACAACATCTTCATGTTTGATTTCATGAAGAAGTTAGTTTTCACTTAAAGGACAAGTGTTCAGTCAATCTTGTATGTAATTCGTTGTCTTCGTACATTTTATTCACTTTAATGATCTTCGCATTCCAGCTGACCTCAAACCATACGACAGAAAACTTCTCCCGCATAAACCTAAGCGGAACTCCTCTTTGAGAAAACCACAATCACCACCAATCTACAAACTATCAGAGTTACAATTTCCACTCTATACCAAATTGTAGGTGGATTCACCTAAGTCTCAATGCAATATTTTAATTGTTGGCAGTTAAACTGTGCTGTATGTGAAGGCAACAACACCTATAGTAATATTTGATCGTTAATAGGATTCGCTGATATTTGATCTTAGTCGGAAACATGTTCAATGGGAATCCGACTAACTGGCAAGGTGAACACAGTTAGACACCTGTAAATCAGAGAGAATGATATGGCATACTTCTCAAGATCCATCACGGTATATTCGTCCAATCTGTCCTGATACTTTTAAGTGATCGTACCTTTTAAAATCGATCCGTGACACAAACTACAAACTAATCAGTATTCAAACGTCAAACACTTACATAAACTGATTTAGATGTATTTTCACTGTCACCATCTAGAACTGGTTCACAATTCGATAATTTTCTTGCTTTCCCATTCATCACACGTTGATATACTTCTGAATTAGATTCATAATTGTTTTGACCATTGAATATTTGTGCTTTCTCATTACTGATCCCATGATTGCCACTAGCATTTGTAAACCCACACACAGCAGCAGCAGCAGCAGGTTGTGTGGGTAAATGTTCCGGCATGGCGACATGTTTTGCATTAGATTGAGTAAATACATTTCTCAATTCCAATAATTCCTCCTGTGAATAATTTGAAGTTGAAACAAATGCAGTAATAGTAATAATTACGGTGAATATCAATTTGATGACAAATCAGTTCATTAGGTTTAGTGAAATGTGTTGTGACCACCATCATCATTAGTTGTAAAATAATGAACGAAACTGGCGAGATCAGCTTCAATAAGTTGCATACCGTTGTAAGCACTCTCTTATTTTACTTGCTCCTACAATTCTTTTGTTACATCTATCTCCGACGTCAATGAGAAATTTCTCCTACTACAACAACAACTTATTCAGATGATTTTATTGAACCATCCCACTGTGTGAACCCTTTCCACCTTTATTATTAAGTGACCTTCACAATTTACAAATAACAGTATATTTAAACATTTATACTGTAATAGTTGAGAATTTTTTCACCATTTTTCTAACATGTAACTTTGTCCAATACATTGGTGCGTGCTTTATTTTGGCCTTCGTAAAATAGTGCAATAATAATAGACTTATTTATTATAACTGTGGAGCCTGATGACGAACTAACTGAAAACAACTGTTATTTCTCATAGTAAGTACTTCAATTAGTATTATTCACGACAGTACATAACCCTGTACATCTTGAATATATAATACCAAGAACATCTTACCTGCATTCCATTGTTATTATCGTCCTTTGATTCAAATTCATTATTCCATGAATCTTCTCCGTTTGACATCCTAATAATACAAAATTGTTAAATGATTGATGACATTAAAAGTACAATAAGAAATCTAAACATATATATCAAAGTTGCTTACATATGACTGGTCACTCATTAGTGCTCATGTCACGTTTGCTTATTTGTGAACACAATTTATAATGGTCACCAGTATTTCTAACAGCAAAGTGAAATGTCGACACCCTATGAAATGCATGCACTGATGCCATATCACTGTATATCTTCTATTTCGAACTCAGCTGGACGCATCTCTACACACACACACACAGAACAGAGGGCTGCAGCATTCGTCTCATCCACCTACAGTAAAATCTGCTTCAATCGTAGTAAGCCTTTTGATTAACGAATATCAGTGAATGTTTAGACAGTAAACAGAGTACTCATTTCTCAACGTCATCAGTGATATGAGCTTAACTGACGTATTAGTCCATGTGAAAGTATCAACCTATTAAATATTAAGCTACAGCTTTGATGAAGCTGGTAATCATGTTACTTTTTTTTCTGACCTTACTTCTAATACCATCATTGTAATCATGATTCTCGTAATATCAGTTAGTCAGTTACAACGTAGAACTTCGTACGTACGTAAATCAGTTCAGCTGGCTATAACACTTTAGCACAGAGACGCATTTGTTAATTCCAATCACATAGTAGAGGTAGAGATAGTAGAAGTATTAGCAGTAATCAAAAAGATTAGCGTTAGAAGATATAATTCAAAAAGTATGATCTAGTGATATAGATTTAAAAAGAGAAAGCTAGAAGTGGTGAAGAATTTAGAAGATTAGAATTTGAGAAAACACCAAGAGTGGATGTTTCGGCCACAATGCAAACTATTTTGAGCTATGTCATTCAAGGTCCCTACCCTTCGGTTACTATCATCTCGCGGACACCAATCAGGTAGTCTACACCTACCAACGTGGCTCAGTCCAGCAGTCGGGAACTTTATAGAGATGTGCCATTTTTTGGTTTGACCGTCTGTAGGTTCCCTCCAGCCTACCACTAGGCCACAAAATATAGCTCATCGAGTCACTTGATAGACACACAATATCAACTAACTTAAATACAGATTCTAATAACTACTGCATAATACTAGACAATTTAACGTTTATCAATGACAATCGATAAGATTTCAATGTAGAGTAATGCTCAAGTGAGTTTCTTAATTTTTAAAAGCTGCATTTTACCGCCGAAATCTGAACTGTATTCGCCAAATAACCTAGTAGTGATTCCCAGTGATCGACATCTGGCACTTGTTGAATGTTTTCAAACGAAGTCAAAATTATCATGTGTAACTACTTGGTCATGAATCGCCTTTCTTAAGAAGGGTATCATGTTTTGATGACAACTACCCATAATGTACATTTTAAAAAATTTATTTAACTGAAGATATTATTATTATTGCTACTAATACTGGTTAAGCGCGAAAATGAGTTACACATATTGATCTAAAATTTGACTCCTAATGGTCAAGCAATTGTCACAGTAAGATAAGTCACACGAAATAAACACAGTGAAAGGTAAAAACATTCATTCAGATTATGATATACAGTAGAGACAATTACAATCGAGGTTATGGTTTAGTCTGTTTGATCTACAAACAGCTCTAAGCATTTCCCATCACAGAGCGTAAAAATGGCATTTCTAATAAACGTCAAATACTTTCGATTCATGCAGACTCAGTTCATTGGTCGGAAATAATTTTCAAATCACAAGGTCATTCAGATGAGGCTGTTTGTTTACTCACATCCCAAACAGGTAAGATACACTGATGATTGTTTTACTGAATGACTTATCTAATTGTTTCTATTGTCCTTGATTAAAAGTACTGCATTATCAAAAATTGGTCAGTATAATTCTTGTCAGTCATTTGTTGAATCTCATCCTTCAATATTCCACAACTCAGTGAGAATCAGACTTAATAGGGACTAATCGAGTATGTAGTTGATTCGTGTATTATCAAAACAGTCTGTTTCTACTTTTTGATTAGAGCACTCAGTTTGTTGTATTATTCACTCATTAATTTCGAGAGGTAATTTGCAGAGACGGGATTTGTCACAGAGTCGACCGACTTCTGGTGACAATGAAGTTCGAGGGTATTAGACAGCTATTCTGACACAATTTAAGCCCGTCTTCAAGAAAGGACCAACGACCAAGTGCGAGTCGAACCCAGAAATCCAAGTTCAAGCTTCAAGTGCCCAACGATAAGGCGACTACATTGACAAGGAGTGGTACTCATTCCCAACTCCCATCGTCAAATGAAGAGGTTCCCTGTTCTTATACCACTAATGACCGTTGATTCACTCATGACACTGATAAACTTCACGGGCCAGAATCTCCCACTAGCGATTCAGAAATTCATTTAAAAGAATGTCAGTGGGAAGTTCACCATTTCTTTCCCCTACTTATTTGAAATTCCAGTTACGTAAAATTCCATAGGAGTTTATAGTAAAACTTGATATTAAATCACTAAACACTGTTTCAATATAACAGGAATTCTTAAACAAATTCACAAAACAACAATTTCAACAACTTACTTTTCCTTATTACTTCCAAGACTACATCCATCTGAAAAAAATTCATTTAAAAGACATGATAAAACAAACACATAGTTATGATTAGTGAATTACACAATCTAAAATAATTGTCTTGACAACAGAAAAACAAGCATTATTCTTTAATAACAACCGAAAAAGCCCCATAAATGAACTCAGTCAAATAGGTTTCGTTCTTACTTAAATAACACAGACATTCTAACATTTTAGAACCAATATATAACACCAGGTTTTTACAGTCAGTCAATGAAATTCTGTCGGTATGAATCACATTCTCGAAAGGTGATGGTGTGTAAGAGGTATGTTAGAATTGATGGAAATCACGCGTATCTCGAGTTTGTTTATTTATTAAAAGCTTTGGTTGACATATGGTATGATGCAGTGATAAAATACGATCGGATATCAGAGGCCAAACTATTGATCCAAT